>OX459041.1:4075572-4754835 GCA_949775005.1 Orthosia gothica | reverse complement strand
TTAAAACCAACTATATGAGTTACAAATGATCAGCTTTTCAAGCAGCAATTCCTCTTCGAGTTCGATGATCTTCTCGTTGGTCCGGAGTGTACGCGTGCTATATGTTGCCAGATCCTACCGTAGTCGAGGGTAGACAGGCTGCGGGCACTAGGTGCCATTTTTCTTAGTGCGTTTCATGGGGGTTTGCCCTAATCAATCGGAGATCGCTGTATGGTTGATACATGCCTGCATGTGCATGTCATGCTTTACGTTCGACACCATACGGTACAATGCAATTTAAAAGTAAATTTATCTGGACAAAAACGGTCCAGTTTGGTAGGTCTAACTTCGAGAGGAGAGGTCAACCGTCGAATCGGCTGGGCAGCGTTCGGGAAGTTGCGTAGTATCTAGACAAGAGTCTAAAGTACCACAGTGTCGCATGACCAATGTGTGTTGCCAGACCATCGGAATTGGAGACGTGGTCGCTCCCAATAGGCCTCATCAGAAGGCTTAAAGTCACCCAAAGAAAGAAAGAAAAAGTGTTTATTTGTTACAAAACGACATACATACAATATAAGAACACACTTATGCTAAACCCTTAAAAATAGTATTAGTAGTACTTAAATTATGTTAGTAAAGACGAGAAATAAATCAAACAATAATTATATATACTATCTACATTTTTTTATGATATAAAAGAAATAGGGTGAGGAATATGTCAGATGCATGTCGTGACTGTGGCAAGAAGGCTTCCACTCAGCATAATGCTGTGCCGTGGGGACCCACAGCACGGCGCTGATTTTCAGTGGTCGCCTAAGACGTGACGTACGGAAACTAAATAAAGGGTAATAGAGAGGGCTAAACTCGAAGTTTCCGTACAAGATCACATCAGAAATGAGGATATCCGCAGGAGAACCAATGTTACCGAAAAAGCCCAAAGAATAACAAAACTTAAGGGGCAGGGCACATTGCTCGCAGAACTCAATGATGGTCCATGGGGCCGAAAAGTTTTTTAGTGGTGACCGCGAATTGGAAGACGCTGCGTTGGACGGCCTCCCACTAGCCGAACTGATGATCTGGTTAAGGTTGCGGCAATCCGCTGTATGCGAGACGCACGGAATCGGTCAATGTGATGACGCTTGCGGAGGCCTATGTTAAGCAGTGGACGTCTTTCAGCTGAAATTATAATGATGCTGACTTATATGAAAGCCGCCATTTTGTACCGGCGGCTATCTTAGATTTGGAATTTTTCATTCTACTACTAGTTAATATTCTCCTGACAATTAATTAATTTTCAATACAAATAAATAATACAAAACAATAATTCAATAGTTGTCAAAAACAAGTACCAAATTAACAAAACATTTCAGAAATGTCAATAAATTAAAATAGGATAATGTAATTTAATCAAAATAAATAATAAATCAATGAAATTTTTTTAAATGTCAAGAATAAACTCCAAAAAATACAAAAATAAATGTCATGTAATGACTATGTATGAATCATGTTATGATTTTATTATTATATTAAATTAATTGATTATTATTTAGGTATATATATATTTAATTGAATGAATTTGTTGATTAATAAAATAAAATTGATAAATAAATTGTAATAAAATAGATTGATTTCGTAATTTAAAAAATAACGTAATGAAAATTGTACAATTAAAACTAATAAAATACCTCTCATGGTGGCATGCATGAACCTCTCACATGTCGAGAGTAAAGGCCTCCCCCAGAGATGACCAGTGGTCGCAGTCGTTAGTTTCTGATATCAAGTATTTTGTCTCTGGAGGGTTGTGGTCTACTTCTCCCACCAATGTTTTAATAAGGTTTAATAAATAAATATTTCGTATAATGAACTACTTACTAAATAATAAAATTATTTGTAATATACATTGTGAAGGTGGCTTTACTTTCTGGTGTATACTTTAGATTTATACCTTTATACGTACTACTGGCTAATCTATTGACATTGTATGAAATAGCCAATGGTATGGCCACGGTATGGCTTTCATTTTCTATTACTATGCAGCTGGTACTTTCCATTGCTACCATATTTTAGAAAATAATAATATAACTGATGTATAAAAAATTGTAAATTAATTAAAAACCTTCAAAGCATAGCAAAAGATTTATCTAACTAAAGAAAATGTTCTACCCCTTAAATAAAACAAAAAACACAATATTGTTTTGTATCCGAAATATTATAGGTTAAGTTTTAAATAAAACAGAATATCAATTTTTAAAAGCGTTCATTTATTTTTCAATAATAGTTTCATATACTTTGGCATGTCATCGGATGGAATGTTAAACATTACAGATGTATGGGTTTAATATTCTGAGCCACGAATCGAAACTAAATGGCTTAAAGAGTTTTGTACCAATATTTAGGCGGAATTTCAGATGCAAAACATTTAAATGAAGCAAAAAGGTCCTTTTACTTGAAATGGCTGCAAATTTTAAAAGGTATAAGAAAACGAGTTCTAAATGAGTATCTCTATCATCCAAAAAAAATAGTTTTCTCTACTGGCAACAAAATCTCAGCACATTTCCGATAGAAACGTGGCCCATATCAATCCATACGTTTGTCGCAAAACAACTTAAAGCTTGTTAATGGCACGCAAAACAAGGAAAGACCCTGAGTCTGTGTCTCCGCATTCGGGATAAAATCCCTTGTGAGAGAGGCAGTACTTGGCGCAGATAGGGGCTTCGAACCAGTTGCCGAGTATCTTCTTGCATTGCGCGCAGTTTTCGATGCAAATATCGAGGGGATCGTTGTTGCTTCCTAGGAAAGATGATAAAAGATTTCTGTTAGTATTTTGGAGAGTAACGGCCGATTTCTGTGTTGAGAATTTGGAGTTAAGAACGTGTGAAACACTCAAAACTTACTTCAATGCCAATTTTTGATAAATACTCAACTTAAAATTCTCAGTTCAGAAATCGGCAGAAATGTAATTATAGGTTCATAGTTAATGTATCTGCATTGAGATTGAACCACAGAGCACAGAGGCACCTTGGTGGCTGCAATTAGAGACAATATTGTAAACACCTTCAGAAAACCTGAGTCGGTGAGTGTCACCGATTATTAGTGTTGAAGTCGATTTCAGGCCGAAACCGAAGCTGATTAACTGACAATCGCCTTACCACCTTAAAATACTGGTATCAGGATACTTATTCGGGTGAATCTGTTGAGATTGAAATCCAACCTTAAGATAACTAGTTAGGAAAAAGCTAGGCAGATCATGAGACATACATAGCAAAATAAAAAGAAATTTACTATGGCAATATAGAACACACCGGACAAAAAAAAACAAACATAAATTCAAGCAATACGCTACGAAATTTAAAAAAATTATTTGCCTTACACAGAAGGCACAAAATAACCATCGCATCAACACAGCCCAAAATAAATCGAAAGCCACTTGGTCACTTATAAATAACTCTAAATTTAAATTTCCCAGGGAACCAATTAGTGAAATATTAAAAGATAATGTAAGCATTTCAGATCCAACGTCGATTGCGAATAATTTTAATGACTATTTTATTGACCAAGCTGCAAAATCGATGCGTACAAATAATTACAATAATAAAGCACCTTCGAATCAAAACAGCTACACCAACCTAAACTCAATTTTCCTTACCCCCACAACCCCAATAGAAGTAGACAGAGAAATCAAACAACTTAAAAATACATCGAGTGAGGGTTACGATGGGGTCTGTACGAAAGTAATAAAACAAGTGTCGCAATCAATTGCAGCTCATCTGAGTTATATAATAAATTTATGCATTTCTACTGGAACTTACCCAGAAAAACTTAAAACATCGGTTGTTGTTCCTCTCCACAAAAAAGATGACAAAAGCAATATGGGAAATTATAGACCTATAGCTTTGATACCCATATTCTCAAAGATATTCGAAAAAGCCATTCATAGTCGCCTTTACAATTTTTTTGAAAAATACAATATCTTGGCTAGCGAACAAAAAGGATTTCGTAAGGGTAAGTCCATAAACGCTGCAATATATGAACTTATTAGCATTGTTTTGACTAATATGGACAAAAGAAATCCAATATGTGCTATTTTCATGGATATGAGTAAAGCCTTTGACAGTGTTGACCATAACATACTGCTCCAAAAATTAGATTCATATGGCATAAGGGGATAGGCACTTGACCTCATTCACTCATATCTATGTGATAGAAAGCAGTTAACAGAAATAACTAGAATATGCCTTAAGACGCGGGATGAGAAGACATATAGATCCCAAATTAGAACCATAAAACTTGGAGTGCCACAAGGTAGTGTTTTGGGTCCCTTGCTTTTTTTGATCTATATTAATGATCTCCCTAGACACATAAAGCATCCCATGGTACTTTTTGCAGATGACAGCACTGTAGTAATAAAATGTGACAGTCAAAATGACTATGAAAATGAAATTAATGAAACATTAGGAACTATAATTAAATGGTTAATTGATAACAATCTGAAAATAAATTTGGAAATACAAATATAATGCACTTTTACCAAAGAACTCAGCCGAAAAGTATTAATGTAAATTATAACGGGCAGACAGTAGAATCTGTGACAAATACAAAATTTCTTGGAATAAATATTGATTGCAGACTTTCATGGACAACCCATATAGACAATCTCTGCAAAAGAATCAACAAATCCTCATTCGCTCTTTACAAGCTCTCCAAAATAGTTAACAAAGAAGCGATTTTAACGGCCTATCATGGACTGGTGGCACCATTACTGAGATACGGCATTATATTTTGGGGAAATTCGGTAGACAAGGAATTTATATTTAAAGCTCAAAAGAAGTGCATTAGAGCAATGTGCCAAATAAATAGTACAATAAGCTGTCAACCTTACTTTAAAAATCTAAAAATTCTCACATTGCCTTCCCTATACATTTACGAATCAAATATGTTTGTGAAATCAAATCTAAGCTACTATAAGACTGCTGTCAAAAGCTATTATCGAAAATTAAGGGATAAAAAAAGATTAGAGGTACAAATACCTTATGGTAAAACGGCACTATTAAATAAAAGTACTTTATGCATGACATCATTAATCTATAATAAATTGCCTGATGACATTAAACAATTACCAATCCTCCAGTTTAAAAAGAAACTACATTCATTATTAATAAACAAATGTTATTATGATATCAAAGATTACTTGGGTGACAAAAATATTGTATTCTAATGACAAGAAATGAAAAATAATTATAATTATTGCCCACATATGTATGACAATATTGTTAACTGTATTTGCATACCATTTAAATCGCTTGTGTCTTTGCTCTTTTTTAATATTTAGGTTAGAATATATTTGCAATGTAATAATGAATTATGACTATTAAGACTTGAAATTGAATTTGTACGTATTTATAATTTGGAATATTTTAATAATGTATCTAAACTAATATGACTAATTGTATTTTAACTTCTGATTTGTATTTTATTATTGTATGCCTTAACGGCGGGACATAGCTGAACTTATTTTAATTATTTAAGACCTGCATTTATGATGTATACCTATAGTTCACAATAAAGATGATTTGATTTGATTTGATTTTGATTTGATTTACATTTTTGCAAAAAAAATGCTACCGGCTTCCAAATAAGTGAAAATAACTTTATTTTTGGAAGACGGTGTATTTGGTAGGTACCATTTTTTTGCGTTATGGACACCGACTTGTAAAAAAAAGTTATTTTCAATTTGTAGTATTTTTTGCGGTTTTTATTTTTATTTTTCCTTGGTATTTGTACCTACCTTAGAGGCAAGTAGTTAAGTAAGGTACCTATAATGAAAGAATAGATTACCCGAATATCCTCAATATCATTTCACCGGTTATGTTCATCACTGAACATAACCGGTGAAATGAGAGTGTACCAAGGTGTACTGTGCACATCTGCGTAACCCTTTTGAGCGTACTGGCGTGATATTATGTTATGAAATGGTATAAACAAAAAACAGACATGCGATTGCAGCAATCTCGAGAGATTTGCCGTTATGTATTGAAGAGTTCTGTTGTATATCTCCGAAGTTCTTCATCAGATCTTAACCAAATAAAACTAAAACTATATGCCCTAAGTTTTTATTCAATGACTGGGCGACTACAGGACTTAGAAAAAGTAGGGAAAGACTTTACGAACTATATGGCCTTAAGCCTTGTATTAACACTGAAACGTTTAACAAGTATGTTGCTACTTATTCAAGATTTTTTTAAATAAATGTAAGGCAGCTAAGGTCTTGTACATTAGCAATAAGGTTAAATTAGCAGAAAATAAAATCAAGACGATTTGGCAAATTATAAACAATGAAACGAACAGGAATAAAATAAATAGTACTGATTATACGCTTGAGACCACACACGGACTTATTAGAGATAACAAAACAGTTGCTCAAGAATTTGCAAATTTCTATACCAACATCCCAATTGAAACTACTGAAACCTTAAATTCTTCGCCATCGCTCGCTTTTGGATTATTAAACGCGAAAGTTTCAGCCTGTCCCAATGAATTTAACTTTTCACATATAAACCCCATAACAGTAATAAAAGCTTTTGAGCAAATCAAGATAAAACCGACCGCAGATCTATGGGGAATGTCCATCAAAGCTTGTACCTCCATTATTGAGACTATAGCGCCGTACTTGGCTTAGATTTTCAATTTGTGTGTGGATCAAGGAGTCTTTCCGGATCTAATGAAATAAAGTAAGGTAATACCACTTTTTAAATCCGGGGACAGTAAAGACACAAATAATTATAGACCAGTGTCCGTGTTGCCGGTTTTCAGCAAGGTATTTGAAAAGATAATGCTAAATCAAATGCTCATTCATTTTAATACGAATAACATCTTGCATGATAAACAGTATGGTTTCACCAAAGGACGTTGTACAACTGACGCTGGTGTCACCCTATCAAAACACATATTTAATGCGTGGGAAGAGTCGCAGGATGCCATAGGTATCTTCTGCGACCTGGCAAAGGCGTTTGATTGCGTTAATCATGAAACATTACTTCTGAAACTTGAGCATTACGGGCTAGGTCAATCAGCGTTAAGTTTGATTAAATCTTATTTTAGTGATAGACAACAATTAGTTCAAATAAACGGTGTGAATTCGGCGGGGTTATATGTGAAAATGGGGGTACCCCAGGGCTCAATTTTAGGTCCTTTCTTATTTTTAATATACATAAACGATTCACCCCATTTATTGGAAGGCAAACTAAATATGGTGTTATTTGCTGATGACACATCTTTAGTTTTTGAAAATACGACGACGTAAATAACGCGCTACGGCAGGTTCAGGATTGGTTCACTGCCAATAATTTAGTTTTAAATGGTAAAAAAACCAAATGCGTAAAATTTTCCTTGCCAAATGTCAAAAGTACTGATTGTGACATTATATTAAACAAGGAAAAGCTCGAATTTGTCGATAAAACTGTTTTCCTGGGGATCACGCTAGACTCAAGGTTGCAATGGGGTCCTCATTTAGTATCACTTGCGGGGCGGCTGAGTTCGGCAGCTTATGCTGTTAGAAAGATTCGTCAATTTACTGATGTGGATTATTTAGGCTAGTCTATTTTAGTTACTTTCATAGTATAATGTCTTACGGTATCTTACTATGGGGAAGGGCTGCAGACCAATGTCTATTTTTATTCTGCAAAAACGAGCCATCAGAGCGATTAACAATCTTCGCCGGCGCGATTCTCTAAGGGAACTGTTTAAGGACATTAACATCATGACGGTTCCTTGTCAATATATTTATGAAAACATCATGTACGTGAGAAAGAATAATTACATTACTAGAAATAGGGACCAATTAGTTCAACCAGGTTTCAGACTGGCAAAAGTGGCCTCATCTTTCATGGGGTACTGTACAAAATGTTACAATAAAATTCCTCCCCACATTCTAGAACGAATGAGACCAAATTTAAAAATTGTATAAAACGCACACTATGCAGGCAGGCATATTATAAGTTGGGGGATTACATCACTGATAAAAATGCTTGGCTCAATGCTAGTCCTGCTCCACAACTACTAGGGCGCAAAAACAAATGATATGTAGAACATTATTGTTTTGAAGTATTGTTGGAACTGCTGAAGACTTTATGAATATGTTTGTGTTGTATATACTCGATTTCTTTTAGTATTGTATAGCTGCACAGCACGTGTGTGGGTACTATGTACCCAACTGTAAATCTACCATTTGCTATACCTATGTGTCGTTCGTTGACTTGTGTGTGCCCTGGCAGTTGAGTGTGTCATGCTCTCTCAAATGTCTCTCTGATGGTGGCGCGTGTGTTGGATCATTCGGTTCCCTTCATGATGGTTGAGCTGGGTGGTGCTGATTCATGCGTCATATTCGTGAACGGGCGCCGTCAGTTGGGATTGGTCATAACTTAACTGCTTCGGATGTTAATGTTTTTCTAGTACCTATTATATAACTGCACAGTACATGTGTGAGTACTTTTAATACTTTATACCTTTACGTTGTATAGTGTGTATTGCTATTCTGGGTGCATGGTCCTCACATATGTGAATTTATTGATGTATGTACTTATGTACCTAAATATTGTAAAACACTTTTTTTTTTAAGAGTAAGTATGGAGTTTCTTGTGCATTCTTCTCCATAACAAGCTACTTTCCGAATGCACGGTAGAATCAACTTTTATTCCATGTAAATTTAAATTGTGACATTCAAAAATGCCGCTTGGTGGCCTAATTGAAATAAATATCTTTTGTCTTGTCTTTTAAAACAAAAAAAAAGAATTTTCAAAATTGGTTCACAATTGTTGGAGATACCAATACACATACAATAAAAAAAAAAAAAAGTCGAACATAGAACCCCATCCTTTTTGGTAAGTCGGTTAAAAAGTGAAACAAAAATGCAGATGACTTTTTGTTCTTTGCTGCCCTTGATAGGGTTTTGCGCTGAGGTAACATTATGTAAAAGAGATTATAATCGATGTACGAGTAATATAGTTACCTATGCGGCGGTGGTGTAATATTGAAACAGCCAAATTAGCTACCAGCACCATTAACGTAAATAACAGCATGACTTGCAATAACTTCATAATGACTAACTTAACACAGCTGAGCTAGTGAGATGTTACTAATATTTTTTCGCGTTTGCTGCTATATAACGCTTCTTCCTCGTAGTCAAACTTTTTTTGTCAAACCGGTTTGACCACGAGGAATTGTGTTTCCTCGTGGTCAAAATTCATTGACATTGCACTTTTTCAGCACGCTGTACGCATGCAGTTTTTGTATGTACAGTCATAGATAGATAAAAATAAATTAATGTCAAACGTCAAGTGCGGCGAAGTTCACATAATAATTTTAATCGATATATGAATTATTTAAATTAAAATGTTCAGAACAAAAAACGGATTTAAAACGTGATGCGTAAATGTGGGACAGTTCTACTTCTCGAAAGCCGGCAATACTACAGATAGCGTACCTATAAAAATTAAAATGTTTACTGGGCTTGCAGCCAACTGAGAAAAGTGTTTTCCTCGTTTTATGAATTATTTAAATTAAACTATTTAGAACAAAAATGGATTTGTGAAGCGTACTTAAACGTGGGGCAGTTCTACTTCTCGTAGGCCGAATTTTTTAAAACGGTTATTAAAATTATAAAAGCCAAATTAAAAATTAAAAATCAATATAAATAAATTCAAATATATAAACTAAAACTCTACTTTTCGACCTAATTACTAGACTGATTTCGTAATCCTTTGCATATCGTAACATCGCGATAACAAGTACGTGGTTTCATTTATTGCTTATATGTGGTCTCCATAATTAAATAAAAAAAATAATTTAAATTTGATTCCTCGTGGTCAAACGAGTTGGACTAAAAAGTTTGAATACGAGGAAGTAGCGGTAATATTGAATGCAACCCTATTTAGTGAGTTCTGTGCCACCTCTCTAGTGTGCTGATGGCGCCATCTGTCTTTTTTTCTTTGTACTGACTGCTAATAGATATAATTTACAATCGCTGTAATCTAATTGTAAGCATTATACGAATATTACTAAATAATCTCTATTATTTATCAAAATCCTTCAGTTTTTAATAAGTTTTTTTTTGTAGATGTGGTTGTAGTGGACCAGTGGCTATAGTCCTCGCCTCTGCCGCTTGACACCGTGAGTTCTTATCCGGGCAACTAACAATGTGAATTTTGCATTATAAGTCTATCTTAGACATAACTGATAAGGGTGATGGAAAACATTGTGAGGAATAATGGCAGTCGCCTACCCACCTTGATCAAAAGTAGTGATTATTACTCATACCTATTATATTTTTTACCAGTAAGATAATTGGCTTGCTATATATTTATAAGAGATATATATCTCTCTTCATTTTAACCAAACTAGTAAAACATGATTAAAAAGCTGGTATTATTTCAGAAAATTTATTATACATCAGACTCAGATGATATTGGGAAAAATATATTAATAGTTATAATTTACACAGCAAAAGTCACTTACTATCAATGATTAATTATACTCATAACTGGCGTGTGTGTATTGACTAGATGTATGAATGTGTGTGTAGCAAAAGAAATATGTAAGGATCGTAGCAGAAGGCATTCAGTAGTTTCTGCCTACCCCCATGGGAAAAAGCCGTGAGTATATGTATGTATGTATTAATTATACGTACACTGGTCGGCACTTTACCCCTCACCTACCAACGTTGCTTAAGTTATTTTGTTTTGTTTTAAGTTTGTTATCAATTTGAGAAAAGTTTAGAAATAAAGTTCTTTTTTCTTTTTTTCTTTTTTGGAATGAAATATGATATTTAAAAAAATGTTTAATTATCATATTTCATACCGTTTTATCTATTTCTATTAATAAACTTTGTTTCACCTGTTACTTGTAAAGTTGTATTTAATTAATAAAAACCAATAGAAGCTGCGTGTAAGCTTTGTTAAAATCGTCTGTCATACATATGTTTATTTGATAATGTAATCAAAGTCTGAATTGATGTACGTTTTAGGGGCAACTGAATTGAACAGAAAGACGGTGGATGCATGATTCCGACTAGTTCAAGACATATGGGTTCGCGAGGTGGGCAGTCACTGTTGGTGATGCAGGGCGTCATATCTAAACAAAAAAAAGCTTGATTAAAACTCCAATGAACATCAGTTTTGTCATTTGATTTTATTTGTGATTTTGGTTCGATAGTCAAATAGTTACATATTATTTGCAGCAACATTGTATGATTGTTCTTCGTCCCAAAATTCAATGTTGTTTAAAAATTTTGTGAGTTAAGAATCGAAAACATTTTAAAGCTGTACTTATGGTTTGCCCATGTTAATAGGATAAATGAGATGCAACTTAAGAAAGAAATTTACAAGACAGGCGTGAGTGGAAACGCCGAAGGAGATGCTCTGGACACACACAAATCTTATCGGTCTTGTTCTTCAAACAGCTGCGTGCCTGACTAGAGATTGGACATTGACAAAGCAAAAAGAGTGTGTAATAATAATGGCAAAAATGCGCATGTATGATTGTGGAACCCTACTCTAAGCATGGATTGAGTATAACTTATAGTCTCATTTAATAATTAAATAAACAATTTAAAAAAAATCGGTACCTTTGACTCCTGCAGCTACATTAGCCACCAGCATCGTGTACGAGAACAACAACAAGACCTGCAATTTCATGATGCTGAGTAAGATAAATGCTTAGTAATATTACTTGCGTTTTCCTCCCTGATATTTATAAGCAATATAAGTTATTATCCGTAGGAAATCAGAATTGATTGCTTACCGTAGTAAATATTCTAATTGAGCTAGTTATGATGATATCCGTCAATTCGTTCGTTATTCGTTTCGTTCTGTAATTACGTATGCTTTATATACACAGATTAGGACATTTTTCTAAGGCACTGATTTAAAGAGGCAGTTGTAAATAGCGGTTTTGGTAAGTTCAAAATTATAAATGGATTGTTTAAAAACTAGTTCAGCAGTTAAAACTAAGCAGTAAAGTAAACAAAAATGAGTATTAAAAAATAATGAAATGGATCAGTGAATATATAATTGAGCAGGAAAATAATTAAATGGTCGGTAAAAATTATATATTTTATTAACAAAGTCGACGGCGCGGCGCGGGGCTCCTATTTCTGTCTGCAGGGTCTAAAGTAACCTAACACGAACGAGATGACGGGAGCTGAGTTCACTCGCTTTGCTCGCTCACTTCAGCTCCCGTTATCTCTTTTCAATGAATTTGAGTTCGGGTGTCACCGCTCGCTATGATCTGCCGAACTATTTATCGAACCGCTCATTCGATCATTTTTACCGCTCAGAGCCCATTCAGTTATTGGACTGCTCAATTATTTTTAGAATTGACATTGTATGATAAAATAACCGACAAATAGATTTTTTATTACCGTCCATGTTTTACTGTCGCAATAATTAATCAACCGCCATTAAATTAAATGACTGCTCAATATGTTTTTCAACTGATCATAATAACATCTTGAATATTGAAATAACAGCTCAAAAAATTAGTTCCCTTTTTCTGACTCGGAAATGTTCCAGTTAGTCATCATGGAGTTATAGCAAGTCGCACTGCTGTTTGTGATACTGGCGGCTAATGTGGCCGCTTACGAGTAAATACATAGCCCCAGTAAATACATTTGTAATTTTTACCCGACTGCTGAAGGAGGGTAATATGTTTATCAGTCTATGTATGTATGTAAGTATGTATGTATGTATGTAAGTATGTAAGTATGTAAGTATGTAAGTATGTAAGTATGTAAGTATGTAAGTATGTAAGTATGTAAGTATGTAAGTATGTAAGTATGTAAGTATGTAAGTATGTAAGTATGTAAGTATGTAAGTATGTAAGTATGTAAGTATGTAAGTATGTAAGTATGTAAATATGTATGTATGTATGTATGTTTGTTCCTATATGGCGTTCCAGAGACCAAACGCGTTGGCCGATTTTGATGATTCATA
Organism: Orthosia gothica; assembly: GCA_949775005.1. Taxonomy (NCBI): domain Eukaryota; kingdom Metazoa; phylum Arthropoda; class Insecta; order Lepidoptera; family Noctuidae; genus Orthosia; species Orthosia gothica. Next base: position 4,741,873 of record OX459041.1, on the reverse strand, counting down.
CGTCAATCGATGCATCTTAACCCTGCGAGTGTCATAGGTCACATTAAAATTGGACAATAGAAAAATGGCGGATTTTGGGCGCCATATTATGGGGGCCCAAAATAAAGGGTTTTAAGAGGTGATTTCAAAAATATATAACACTTATATGTTTAAATGTATCTAATTCGAAAAAAAAACTAACTAAAAGTTATAAATAAAATAACTTAATACAAAAAATAAAAAATCCCGCCTGCTTCAAAAGCGAACTAAAAAGTCGTAAACAAGGAAAAAAACATGCTGTGCAGGCGGAGGATACACCAGATTTTGGTCAGCCAGCCCGCGAATATGTATCCTCCTATGTAGCTTCAAAAGCGGACTAAAAAGTCCGCTTTTGAAGCAGTCGGGATTTTTATTTTTATTAAAAATGTCTAAGATTTTGTGGACCTGTTGTGACCTGAGATTCTGGAAAAAATTTCATTCTAAATGCGATGGCGACAGTCGAAATGCCAAAATGTAAGGGACTGGCTCACTCACGTGACTTTTCGATGGTGATGGACTATCCCAAATTTTTTTTTTTTAACCCCTGACGGAAAAAGAGGGGTGTTATAAGTTTGTCGTGTGTACCTGTGTGATGGTTCATTTGTCTGTGGTATCATAGCCTATTTTGTTTGAAAGGTGACTTCATCGAGAGCGTTCTTAGTTATGTTTGATAAAATCGGTTCAGCAGTTCAAAAGTTATTACTATAGTTTTACTGTTTAGATCGGGCTTTTCCTAAGATATTATGTCTTAATACGTGTTCAACAGATTGTAGATCGAAGAAGAAGAAAATAATGTGTCAGGGGTTACTATTTTTTTTATTTGACTTTTTGCCCATCGTTATCGGGTTAACGCTTTCGATGATAGACTTTCACTTGTCTTGAGTCCCGGCGGTTTTTAAGTCTATAGTGAAAAGGTTACTTTTAGGCAAACAACCATGTCATCTCTGGCTGTCGCGCGTCGTCAGAGTACAAACGCGTACACATAAACATAACCAGCGTATAACTTTCCCACTTTAGGGCTTCCGTGGCCGTAATCTATCACACAGGCCTTTGTAACGTTGAACCAGCCCAAACTGGTTAGGCATTTGTCTATGTAAACTACCATCGGAGTGTCACAGGAAAATACACCTGCTTTTTTGTTTTTTTTGGTCCTGCTGGTTACCACAATACATTTTAATACACCACTGTGGCAGACGCTGGTAATAATAAAACCACATAAATAAGGATGATATAGTGGACTGTATTAAATTGAAGCACAAGGTACATTAATAAAATATATAAGTACGTGTTACACTGGCAGGGTGCGAATGATGACTGATATAGGATTGTTCACATGAACGGAATGAATGAATTATTATGTATGCTTCATACAACCACATCTCTCTTTTATTAAGCGCTGGCACGAATTAATCAATAATATTGAATTGTTTAGGTGGTGCGATTCTCTGCAAGACTGACGCAGACTGCCCAGCATGGTTTATCTGCGGTACCCTTCTGGGTGACAATCTTGCCATATGCAATCTTGTTTTGGTGCGAAGATAAGGTGGTTTAGATAAGATTGTGACATACAGTGCGACATAAAAGAATAGAAGTTAAATATTTGGGAACTAAAAGTTTTCATTTTCTGGCAACATCTAAAATGAGTACTTGAGCTGTCAATTCATCTCGATTGGTTTCGATTTTCGTAAGAATTTTGGTTTTTGTGTGATATTTCTGTGTGTGGACAGAAAAACAGTAGAAAAACATGAATAAGGTAATTCGTCGCGGTGCCCGTGATATAGTTTACAAAGTTTATATGCGGTGTATAGCCGAATTCCAAGCTGGGAAGCTTCTATCCAACTTAGAAGATGTTTACCATCGTACAGCAGATTTTACTGGTAAGTAACTATTGAAAGTTGCACTAAACGTTAATTACAATCGATTAATACATTCAGGGAACAAAATTTTCGAACCAAATATCATTAACAAATTATTTGTTTACCATTTTTGAGGTTAAGTTAAGATAAACAAATAGCGTTGTAGTTATAGCGCGACTTTACAACGTTGATAGTAAGGCAACAGAAATTAATGTAATTTATTGCGGATACGAAATATTATTTTTGCTATACCATATTTGTTGATGCAATCGACTAAATGGATAGAAACAATTTTAAAATATGTTCACGTTTATTTACCGCGAAACTTCTTTTATCGGACTGACAGTTTTATTCTTTGCTTGTTTTAGGTGTTTCTCGAAAGCACAGTGCGCAGAATCGTGCAACACGGCATTAAAAACGGTGGGAAATTCTCAACACCAGCTAAACACAGGGAGGGTCGTCCCCCAAAGGTATTGGACGACTTTATATTGAAAGAAATTGATTATTAAAAATACTTGCTTTTTGTGAAGTTGTTGTTTTATTACTACTACATATTTATCAACTATTTAATAAACATACTTATTTAATATATTTACTCATTATTTATTCCCAATAAATAAATAATCATAATCATACTTACACTCACAGTCACACACACTCTTTCTCAAACATACACAGTATATACACACTTTTAAACACACACACACACACACACACACACACAAACACACACACACACACACACACACACACACACACACACACACAATCTCCAGACAAATACACTAGTTACATACACTACACTTTCATTTAATGTTTTTTTTATTTTTTATTATTTGGTTTTTTATTATTATTTTGTTTCTCTTGAACTGGCCCTAATGGATTATTGTATATAAAGTGTGTCCTATTTTTTTTTGTAAGCATATCACTCTGAAGGGACACTGACTTCTACGATACAGGTACTTAAACCTAGTTTAGAAGTCAGGGTTTTTCACTCTGAAGCACTAGCTTAAGCAATATTTTGATCAAAACAATGTAATGCATTTATGGAGAAATAAAGATTATTATTATTTATAAGATTAATACTATTCTAGTTTCAAGATTAGCTGGGTCGTACTAACTGGGTTGCTATCTGAGCGATTGTGGCGCACTCATTTATTTTCTACTCTTTTATGTCGCACTGTAGGTAATTATGTATTAACAACGACTTTATTTTGAGAGTTCTGGTGGCTAATCCCGCAATTAACTGATCCCGCAGGATGAGTTGCCGGATACATTTATTTTAATATTTTCTTCCGGCGACTCGTGGATTGAAAAATCACCTTTACTACTAGATAAACTGTGCAATATGAAAAACCCGTTCTGTATATTAAGGTTGTCCTAGTCGACGGCACGAACTATGGAATTGGATTTTGGAATATGGATATCATAATAAAACGACTAAATGTAGCTTTTCAAAATAAAATTATTTGCATTGTTGAACTACTAATCTATCCCTGTGTGGTGACTGTTCTGCAATTTTCTTTCTTCTTATTGTATTTATTTGCACCCAAAGATGCGTTGAAAATTGTGTCGAAATATGGAACTTTCAAAGCTCAAAACTTTCAAATACGTTTTTGTTACTATTTTATTTCCACATAGGGCTAGATAATGATGAGACAAATTAATATATCTTTTTATTTTTACCGTACACCGTCAAACAGTGCAGTAATCGCCAAACTATGTTTGTATGTAAGAATGATCGACTAGGGCAACCTTAAGTTCGCATTACTCGACAAAATATAAGAATATTTTTTGCAATATTTATGTGAAGTCCATTATTAATGTTGTAATTCCTGAGTAATTCTCTGAAATAATGCTTATGTTTGATATTTATAGTCTAATAACGGATCTAACCACAGCCAAAATTATATGCTACTCAGCTTAACGAATGTTAGAATGTTACGCGTGTAATTTGAACACAAACCGATTATTTTTGTATAATCGTCACAAGATAAGGCAAGGCCATATGGTGACTAGAGGAAGAACTAGTTTAGTAATAAAATAGTTAGCAGTGCCGTCTCGTATCGAATAGCGGCAGTTATCTTCTCGAATACTCTTTTCACCTAAGTCTTTCTCAGCCGAACATTCTGTAAAGTTCTAGTTACGTCGAGAACGATCTCGAAAGTTCATCTGGCATGTCTGTCTCAGCCGAACATTCTAGAAAGTTCTCGTCGTGTCTAGGTCTGTCTGGAATATTCCAGAACTGTTCCCGTGCTATACAAAGAGCAAATTGGTTTCGTCTTGGGACAGTTTCGATTTGTAAGCGAAGCGATCAAAAAGCGAAATAGTGCGAAGCAATAAAATTGTATTAGAATTGTTTTCGTAATAAAGTATGATCTGTTAAAGAGTGCTGTTTTAATAAGGCTTATGTTTAACTAACCACCTGATCTAGTTAAATGTAACGGCAAAAAATCACTTTATATTGCCAAAAATATTAAATGGTCACCAAAATTAAATCCATTTTAGCGTGAAAGTAGAACTAAAAATTTACAACTTGTGATCCAACTTAAAACAACCAACTCCAAATTATGATTGTTTAATCCAAAAATAGTTAGGGAAAACAAAAAAAAAAATCTGTTAGCAACTTGGAAGTAGCGCTCGACGGCCGCTGCTGCGGCACCGCTCGCTTCACTCGGTTGGCTCGCGCGCGGTTGGTCACAGTTCTAACCTAACCTAACCTATTTCATAACCAATAATTTACTATTGAAATTTGGTGACCAATTTACTAAATTTGGTTATCATAGTACAATTTTAGGTAATAGAGGTTATGGTCACAAGGTTATTTTTGGTGGTCATTATATTTATATATACCCTTTGAAAAATTTATTCCCAAACCCCGCTCCTAACATTTCGTATGCCTTCATGTTCATTTATTTCATTTAATTAGTTTTACAGAAGTTACAATAAAGGCTTAGAATTATGAATTTAAATGGACTCTGCTGGGGCACAGCAAAAAAAAAAACACATTTCTGCATAAAATATAAGAGAAACAAAACCCAATAAATTTTCAACGGATATAATTTATGCCACTGCACAGTACGACTCGACTCAATAAGTACTAAGCCATGAGTAATTACTATGGATACAAAGAATTTGTATTGATAAAAAATAATACTATAAAAAGCTAGAACATTTCTCTAGCTCAGCAGTGTTACTGATAGTCATCATGAAGTTGTTGCAAGTCGCGCTGTTGTTCACGTTGCTGATCCTGATGCTGGTGACTAATGTTCAGTCTGACGCTCGAAAGTTCGCTTTACTGTGGTATTGAACTGGGTATTGTCAAATAGTGCCTTCATTAGTTTTTTAATTAAGTATCTAAATATGAGGGTATCCTGAAAACACATTATTTTTTAAATTTTCGGCAGTTTCTGAGGGTATTTTGTTTTAAAATGTGTATGACAAATGCCACACCTTTAACCCCTAGCTTAAGAGCTTTTTAGTTAATTCATTTACAGCTTGTGGAGATAGGACAGCAATAGTATACAAACAGGGCATTCATAAAGTAAAATTCTATCAGCGATTGACGAAAAATAAAAATGTATAAGATTGTCCACGAATCATTTAGATAGCGCTTGGCATTCCGATACGTTAATAAAATTTTTCCAATCGCTAACGAAACGCTTTCATGATAGAATATTACTTTTCTAGATCTCCAGAGAATTTTTTTATTCGTCTGCCGCCGTCTAATCAAAAATATATCTTTGTTTAGATGGTCCGCTTCTCTGCAAGACTGACGCAGACTGCCCAGAAGGGTTCTACTGCGGCCCTGGTTTGATTGAAACTTCTCTGCGTTGCAATATTAATGGATCATAATTATGTTTTACCAACGACTTTATGATATTTTGCATAGAATTTCTGGTCATATATGAGATTGATTCATGAACTTGTTGTAATAGCACATATTAAAATATACCTATAGTTCTTTTCTTTTAAATTTAAAACGTTTATTTAAAAAAAAAAACTGCACTCTTCAGGAACAGCCAAGTAGATTCTAAATTCAAATTCTCTATGTAAAATTCTTATTCAGAATCTGCTTAGTCAATTTGCCAAATAATTCAGAGATTTTAATAAATAATAGACCAAGATCCCAGATGCTCCGTGTTAGTATATACTTTGAACGTACGCATACTTGCAAGCTTAGGCCGACGGTCTATTTATAGGTATCAGATGCTAGAGGCACGAAAAAACCGTACTTATATTTAATTAATTATTCAAGCAAATTTTTATGCATACGTAATGTAAGTACTTACACGTACAGAATAGTGTTAGAAATTAGAAATCAATACTATCAGATATTTTCCGTTGGCGGTACTCTACTCAATCCTACAGTTTTTTCTTAGATCTTAGAATCCCATTTGGTCCGTTGTGCGCGGCCTGCACGCGCAGGCCTCCACTCTGAGTGAGGGAACGGGCCGTAATCCACCAAGCGGGCCCAGTGCAGGTTGGTGAAAGTCACATGTCTTCGAATTTTTGCTTCTAAGACATGCCGGTTTCCTCACGATGTTTTTCTTTACTGTTTTTAGAGCAGTGGTGATGACTTAATTTACAAAAAATAACGCGCTTAACTGGGTTCGAACCCACACCCTACAAATTAATGCTGGTCGGCTTCCAGTCTAACCGTTAGCAGCTGAACAACATGCAGAATTTTACATGGAGCAACTGCCTATCTAACCTTCACAACCCAATACAATAGGTGTTTTAATGAGTTCAGTAGGTAACCTTTTTCTACAAAGTTTAACTCATAGGGCCGATTTCTGAATTGAGTATTTGAGGTTAGTGTAGTGCAAAGTTTTGACCGATTTTCAGCCTAAAGTGACAAATACTCAACTCTTTCTTAATTTCAAATACCAAATCAGAAATTGGCCCATATTCTCCATATAAATGTAAGAGATATGATTTGGAATATCTTTTTTAGAGTTTTGTACCCGAAGGGTCCAAACGGGTCCCTATTGCTGTCACTTATGCGTCCGTCTGTCTGTTTTTCGTCTGTCACACAAGTTTTACAACCAAATAGAGCCATAGTCTTCAAATTTTCACAGTATAAGTGTCGCAGCCTTTTTGTATAACACGCCGTATTACAAATAGGCGCGGCTAATTGAAAAACGTCGCTATTTTTATTTTTGTTCAGCCGGATTTCAATTCAGCTGAAATAAAGTACGCCGCATTGTATGAGCACTTCGCGTTCGTCAAAGTGGCTTAATAACGTAGGGCCCATACAAATGGGCACATCTTCAATACGCCGCTTTGAAATCTGACACGCGCTGCATAATCATAACAACAAAAATGCGTCGCAATCGACAATGGTGTCACAACAAACTGTAAATAATATTGAATTTAGAAGTGCAAACGTTGAATCAAAATTGTTCTTACCTTTTTTATTTTGGATATTATTTAAACGAGCAAAAATAAATTCAAATTAAAGGTGTAAAAAATACTGAATATATCTTACTACTAAAGACTAAGAGGGCGAAAAACAGTGGGCGAATACAAATGTTTATAACAGCGACTTGAAATTAAAAGTTTGTTGACGGAGCCCCGCTGCCAGGGCTCTTTTTCTGTCTGCAGGGTCTAAAGTAACCTAACATGAAGGAGATGATGGGAGCTAAGTTCACTCGTTTTGTTCACTCACTTCTCTTTTTTTTGTCGGGGTGCCCTAAGTGCCCGAGCTCGCTTCGCTCGTCTTGGACTAATTCGTTGTTCATAAATTTATAGTCACCCTACATTGCTTCTTGGTTACAATAAAGCTAAATGTTGAACGCCGCTTTGTAGAACGTATCGCCACCACGATCCGGCTGAACAAAAGGGAGCCGCATTTCCGCATTTGACAATCCACCAAAGTCAGGTTTTTTACAATTTTGGTATTTACAATTTTTGAACTTCCAATTGACCTATAAAGTTCAAGTTCAGTGTTTCTAAAAAATGTTTTATATAAAAAAAAAATGTGGTACCAAAAGAGTGGTACTAAATTTTGAAGTCCCAGTGTACTTACCACATCATAAAATGGCCCATATTTACCAACGTTTCAGGTCACTCTATATATTTCCCTATTACCTGCTTCAGAGTGTGGATATGCTCAACTGTTGAGTACTTTCCACAAAAGCCGGTCTGCTCAAGTGGCTGGATCTCATCTATCTAGCACTTTCTATATTCTTCAAGAGTTGACGTGAGAACTTTGTACAAACAAGTAATCAAGCTAATCTATACTAATATGTATTTATACCAATACCTATTATAAAGAGGAAATATTTTTTTGTTTGTTTGTTTGTACCGAATAGGCTCCAAAACTACTGGACCGATTTTAAAAATTCTTTCATCTATGGAAAGCTACATTATTCCCGAGTAACATAGGCTATAATTTATTTCCAAAAAAATTAAAATCCTTATGAAAATTGCAATAATGTAACCCAAAGTAGCAATATTTTGCCTATAAAATTCATTATTTGGCGTGCGCTGAGAAAACTATTGATGATACATAAAAATAATGTACTACATGATTAAAATACTCATTATTAACTACAAAAAAGATTAAAAGAGAATATATCTCACTATCATAGTTAAGTCACAATAGCAGCTTTTGTGTTCTAAAATTTAATTAGATCGCCGGTAGTTTGACAAATTGGTATGTAGGTAGGGTAGGGTAAATAGGGTATGTAAGATAGGGTAGGGTATGTCTTGCAGACATATCATTATCTTGGGCGACTTTAATATAAATTGTTTAAATCAAACAGACCCCAAAACGAGCAAATTAAATACATTTCTGCAAAGTCTCGACCTGAGTCAATTAGTGCCATCTGCTACTCACTTTACTTCCACTAGCGAGACTCTTCTGGACCAAGTGTGTACAGATGCGAAGGTGCGCGATATCGAGGTGGACTGGATTAGTGCATTTAGCGCGCATGCTTTTATTACTGCAGTTTTTTATTTTAAAAAGGAAAGTTGTTACTCGTAGAAATCTAAAAAATATACCGTTGGACAGGTTCAAGGAGGATACGGCCTCAGTGGATTGGAATGCGACAGCTTTTTCTAGTGACGTAATCTCTATGGTCGCTCATCTCAACTATAATATCGTCACGCTTTTTGATAAATATGCTCCCCGTAAGACTATGATTATTAAAGAACGGTCCTATCCTTGGATAACGGATAACATCAAGTTAATGATGTGCTTGCGCAATCAGGCACACGTACGATGTAGACAATCAGTTTCAGAGAGTAAAACTTTATATTACAAGAAGCTAAAAGCTCTAGTTAACAGGTCCTTATAGTATGAAAAGGTAAGTAAGCTTACTTTAAACACAACATTAATAATAAGGTACATCATCCTAAGGTTCTATGGACAAATTTAAAGTCAACCTTACAACCCTTTAAAAGTGTGTCCGACTTACCCTCTCACTTCAATGACCCAGATAGGATTAATTCGCATTTCCTGAATGTTCTAGGTGATAGTTTAGCACCAGTATCATGTCTGGCTTACTATGAGTCTCATAGATTAGATTTAGTGAGGGTGTTTTTTTTTCTATTGACCCTGTAGACCAATCTGACATCATCAAAATGTATTCAAAATTTAAATCGAATGTAGAGGGTTTTGACCACATTACGCTTGACATATTTTTTCTGACTCTCCCTCAAACCTTAGATATGCTGACTTATATTATTAACAACTCTATTTCAACATCGACCTTTCCTGATCTATGGAAAATTGCTGTTGTGCGTCCTATTCCCATTCTACCCTTCTTATCAAAAGTGCTTGAAAAGGTAGTAAATACCCAACTAACTGCATATCTTGAGAAAAATAACATCCTACCGGAGGCACAATCAGGGTTTAGGAAGGGTCGTAGCACTGCAACGGCTCTGTTAGATGTTACGGATAACATATTATCGGCTCAGGATGCGGGATATTGTACTCTGTTAGTTCTACTAGACTTTTCCCGAGCATTTGATGCTATTAATTTGTCTCTTTTGCTCTCTAAAATGACGTATTATGGTTTTGACGCACCTACGGTTGCATGGTTCAGCAGTTATTTAGGTAACCGTAAACAGCTGGTTGAAATTCGAGATGCCAATGGTTCCAGTATTTTATCTAGTATGACTCCAGTGGTAAAGGGTGTTCCACAGGGATCTATCCTGGGCCCTCCTTTGTTTATTTTGTACAGTGCAGATATTGTAAATGTTCTAAAAATTCTAAATTTCATATTTATACTGATGACATTCAATTATACATTTCTTTTAAACCGGAAGTCTACGTGATCGCAGTAAAATTATTGAACGAGGATCTGGACAGGATCGTGGACTGGTCGAAACAAAACTCCCTTTTACTCAAGCCGGCTAAAACTAAATTAATGCTTTTTGGTGAAAAAAGTCAACTCAATACTATAAACAGTGGTCTTGCTAACGTGATCGTAATGGGCGAAAGTATTGATCGTGTTTGTGAGGCGAGAAATCTGGGTTTGATCATGGACCAAGAACTACGTTTTGAAGCTCATATTGCAAACTGTGTAAAAATCTGCTTCTACCGCCTAAAAGTGTTGTATAAAATGCGCACGTATTTAAGCGAAGACCTGCGTGTACAGCTAGTAGAGAGTCTTGTTCTGTCCAAGTTAAATTACGCTGATACTGTTGTAGGACCTCGACTTCTGGCACGTACTGTAGGATTAATTCAAAGGGTTCAAAATGCTTGCGCGCGTTTTTGTTTTAATGTACCACCAAGGAGCCACATTGCACCTTTTCTTAACAAGCATAATATTTTAAAAATGAAATCACGTCGGAAGTTGCACTTGGCCTGTCTTCTTTTCGGCGTCATCAAGTATAAATGTCCGTCATACCTGTACTCGAAGCTTGCCTGGATAAATAGTCACCGGCAGCGCATGGCTAGGCGTTGTGCTCAACAGCTGGCTACCCCACACCACCGTACTGCAGCCTTCTGAGGAAGTTTTAGGTCGCAGCCTCCAAATGTTGGAATAACATTCCCGCACCAATTAAAGACCTACAAAATATAATTAATTTTAGGACGAAACTTAAAAAATTCATACTGAATTCACAATTAGAATTTAATAACATTAGAATTGACAAATCGTTTATTTAAACCAATATTTATTATATATCAAATTATTACTAATCTAATCATGTTATCAATAAAAAAATAAGTATACATCTGTTTAATTTAGTTTATCATTTAACACAATAGTGTAGAAACTCACCATTACAACTTAACCCAATTCTAGTTAATAGATGGGCTGGATGTGGTGAGCCCGTTGCATCTGTGTCTCCGGGAACTCTGTGACTTTCGCATTTTCATTTTTGTTTTCTGGCAGACTCCTTTCCTTTTCAAATTACCTACTTGGTTTTGAAGCAGTAATATTTGGTGTGGAGGCCTTGGCGGTGATTAAAGAAGGAGATAATGTGACTTACTACTAGTAGGCTTTATGCACCATGCTGGTGACTTATTTTGTTCTTTGTGATAGGTTGGTAGGGTATTTGTGAATGATTTCTTTTTATGATTTTCTTTTCTTTTTCGCTGCAACCCACACACACACACACACACACACACACATTGTAGTATACACTTATTCTTCTATTATTTCATTGTACATTATTTATTTACACTTTATACACATCCTATTGTATCACTTAAGTCAAATACGTATTTTTTTTTTTTTTTTTGTTACCCACGTCCGTGTGTCGCTGCGGATATAACGTAGTTTTACTTTCTCTATGGCTGCGGGGTGCCAACTGAAAACCAGCGCTGGATGTCTGACGCCCAGCAAAAGCTGAGTTGGTAAACCTTTCGGTATGGGCACGTTCAGCGCAATTTGTCTTTGCATTTATTTTTTGTCTTTAACTCCATGTTTGTTGTGCCTGTGTCGAATATAGTTATTTATGCTACAAGTGCGGAAGGTAGGTGATTTCCGATGAGTGGCATTCACGAGCGAGTGAAGCGAGTGAGTGGATAAATCGAAACAAGTCGGAAAGCATCTTACGTACGTGTATCATACAATATTTTACTATGCATTGTGCGAGGAAATAAACAAAATTAATAAAATTAAATTAATAAAATGGCGGGCTTATTCAAGCGCGTTCAACATAGCCACAGATTAACTAATAGTTTCTCGGGCATATCTACTGCGCGTGTGCGAATAGCTATCATATATACATAGCTATCACATCGTAACGCAATAAGGCACGAGCAAAATATACGTTCTGCCAAACATATTTAAGGAATATTTAAAATTAATTTATTGATCAAAATCTAAATCTAGAGTAATTAAAAACGCCTAAAATAAAGTATTAGTTTTATTTTACCTTTTATATGAATGATAATCTGTACATAACTAATTTTTAAAACTTTTCTCAAAAAAAAAAAACTCTATGCGTCGGGCTGACGTTGGAGTTAAAAATTAAAAAAGTACAGGAAAGTAAAAAGCACTAGTGAAAAAAGTGACACTTTCCTCACAGTTTGGCTGCTTGGAAAACCGCTCTTTTCGAGGACATGCATTGTAAAATATATTTCTCTTCTATTATATTAATGTTATCATTATTAGTTTTTTGAAACCACCCCCAAAAGAAAACTGAACCTACCTCTGAACTGAACCTAAACTGAATCTACTAAACCGATTTAGACGAAATTTGGCATGGACATAGTTTGAGACCCTGGAGAGGACTTAGAATTGTTTGTATTCCCTTGGGATGATAAAACACTTTTTACGCGGGCGAAGCCGCGGGCAGAAGCTACTAGTCTATATTTTAACATTAACGATTTTTCATAGTATCTTTTATGTATTTATAAGTTCCAAATGAGTAAGTTTTATTACACGACTGCGGATATGACAATCGCACCAAAACCGCTAGGCGTATTTTAATGAAATTGTCACCATCTCAAAGACAATTTAATTACCTACATTTTGATCTGAAGCTTTTTTTTTTAATGTTATAGAATAATAAGGAAAGGACAAAAATTTTGGGTCGCGTGGGTGTGAAACGAGTGTGCGTTTTGTTTCCTCAAGGTCGTTGGCGTTAGTCGTCGTCTTAAACACTGATTTTCATGACAAATGGCGCTCTCTGCTTTTAAAAAAATGTAGGTATTGTTTTGAAAAAGAAAATCGATGTACTTGGTTATCGCCGTAAGATAGTCCGAAGTAAGTTTTCCTAAGTAACAACATCGCAGTAACAAGACGTCGATTGAACAAGGCTTCGCAGTATGATATTTGCGCAGTAAAATCGTTCGCAGTACAGTTTTTCGATGTAACGAAATATTGCAGTAACAAGACGTCGATTTAACAAGGCGTCGCAGTATAGTCATGTCGTTGAAAGGTTTTCGATGTAACAAAATTCGATGATACGGCTATCGCACTCAAGTAGGTATTCGTCAAAAAAAGGGTTATGATTTAAACCTATTATAAGCATGTATAACTTATCATCATAATTTACATGATAAGGTTTCATTAGGCCTTAATCGTCCCCTAAGTGACGCCACACATGATTCAACATGGCGCTCTCTAGAGGACAAAAATCGCGAATAAAAAAAGTATAACTGTGTATCAAATGACAGGCCATATTATGCATATTTTGAAATTATATTTCGATGTTACATCCTCGAGATTTAACCAACCATGTAGTCCGTCCTCCAACATACTGCATCATCACACTCTTTATAGTATAGAAACAATTATAAAAAATATCGATTCCGTAGTCGATTACCATTGCACCTCTCTATTATTTCCTGTTGTCGGCGCTCACCTCTATAGACGTCATTCGTTCTTCGTGTGCTGCATCATTACCGCCAAAAAAGTTTTACTCACGCATTTTATTGTGAAAAAGTGCTCAAGAATAGCTTAAAATGGGAAGAAAACGAAAAATAAAAACCGAACACGAGATTCGTAAAAAGATACGCCGCCTAGAAGCTAAACTGCAACGAAGATATCAAGGTTAGTTAAAAAGCAAGTTTCGACTTGACACTCCATATTGGAAAAAGTTTTTTAACTTTATTATTTTAGCAAATAATCATGCCCATACTCAAATATTCTCGCCTTCTTGACGTGATAACACGTGATGTTATCCCGAAGGTAGATGCTTTGTTCCCTAAAGTGGTAATACGTGATATTATCCAGGAACAAATTGGATCGTACTTTCTCAGCGTGGTGGTACGCGATGCCATCCAGAAAGTAACATATCTTACCTGTTATTTCCGCAGAATCCCATCGTGATTCGGAGACACTATCGTCCTGCTCGTCTATCGAACAGCCCGAACCAGATAGATACTTGTCTGATGGAGACGATATTGCGGTAACATCACCGCCAACATCCCCATTGCAAGTACATGAACAAGATATGCAACAAAACCCTACTCCAGCCCTCCTGCCCGAGACAGGCCCTTCCCCGGAGATAAGTATGACAGATCCAATTCTACCTTCCACCTCTTCGGTTCTTGGTGAAGCCAAAAAGACTGAACAGGAGTTAGGTGAAAAAATCCCCCATGAAATCTCTGAACGTTGGGGTAGAATCCTCCTAGACGGGTTGGGCAAAGAACAAAAGACTGCTCTTCTAGAGAAAATGTTGGTGCCAGAAAACTTTTTATTGGTACAAGCACCAAAACTGAACCCGGAAGTGGCAGCAGTCCTGTCTGACGCTGCCAAGAATAGAGATAAACGTCTCGAAAAATCTCAAAGTCAACTGGGCTCAGGTATAGCAGGCCTAGTCAACTTAACCAAAGATTTAATAAAATCTGATATTGATAAAATTATGATTATCAAGAGACTCTCCGAACTAAGTCAACTTTTGCTTGACCTACACTATGAAGAAACCTTAAACAGACGTAAGCTAATTGTACCACTATTAGATAAAAAATTCTGGAACACCATTCAGAGTGTTAAAAGAGAGACATTCCTATTTGGAGATAACCTTGGCGAAAACATAAAAAACTCAAAGGACATGGAAAGATCTAGCCAGCAAATTAAGAAGTCTTTTCAAAATTTTCAAAGGAAGCCTCCGATGCCGGGAAACACACGTTTTCCTCCTCGTCAGCAAAATACCAAGATGTTACCAACAGCAGCAGGTCGCCACTACGAGGCGCAACCGCCAGCCGCAGCGAGGAGGTACACCGGCACGACGCATCCGAGGGGCCGAGCCGCGCCAGCCCCCCGGGACCGCCAAGCCGATCGGAGGCGCAAGTAGAGGTACCACATGCAGGTCGCATACGACTATATTTTAATAATTGGCAATTAATTACTGATGACCCTGTTATTTTGTCATATGTGAAAGGATACAAAATCCCTTTTATGCATAATTTTGCCCAACACACCGAGCCAAATAATCCTCCATCTCCAATAGTAGAAATGGAGAATGCAATAGCAAAGTTAAAAGAATTAGGAGCTATTTCTGAATGCATTGATGAACCTGGTCAATATGTATCCCCTGTATTCTTAACACCCAAAAGTACTGGTGGTTTTAGATTTATACTAAACTTAAAGAAATTAAACAAATATATTCACACCCACCATTTCAAAATGGAGGATATACGCACTGCTTCAAAGTTAGTATGTGAAGGCTCTTATCTGGCAAAAATTGATCTGAAAGAGGCTTATTTCTTAGTTCCTATTCATAGTTCATGCAGAAAATACCTAAGATTTAGATTTGGTCAATTGTTTGAATTCAAATGTTTACCCTATGGCCTTAGTTCAGCCCCCTATGTTTTTACAAAACTCATAAAACCATTACTGTCATATCTTAGAAGTGAAGGACACACAGTAGTAGCATACCTCGATGACATTTTATGTATAGGAAAAAGTTATAACACTTGCAAAAACACCATTGATATTTTAAAACAAAATCTAGAAAAATTAGGATTCATAATAAATATAGAAAAAAGTAACATGATACCAAATCAAAAATGTAGATTTCTCGGCCTGGACCTCAACACGTCTGAAAAAAATTATAAAATATCAAAAATGGTTAGAAAATTAATGCGTAAGAAGTCAATTAGGATAAGAGTTTTTGCAAAATTCATAGGTACACTCACTGCCGCATGCCCTGCCGTTGCCTATGGATGGCTATATACCAAACAATCCGAACGCGATAAACACTTAGCATTATTAAAAAGTTGTGAAAATTATGATTCTATGATGTCCTTAAATAGTCATTTACTACAAGATTTTACTTGGTGGGCAGACATCACCAATAAAGCTAAAAACAAAATACGAAAAAACCAATTTCAATTAGAAATATACACAGATGCATCTCTTACCGGATGGGGAGCTGTGTGCGACGGAGAAGTGACAAGAGGTCACTGGTCAGACAAAGAAATTAAATATCACATAAATCACCTTGAGTTACTAGCCGCACTTCTGGGTTTACAATCGTTTTGCAAAGGCTACAGAGATATTGATGTTTTACTTAGAATTGACAACACCACTGCCATCTCTTATATAAATAGAATGGGTGGAATACAATTCCCTCACCTTAACAAAATCAGTAGACAAATATGGCAGTGGTGCGAACAAAGAAACATTTATATTTTTGCTTCTTATATAAAGTCTCGCGATAACACCGACGCAGACCGAGCCTCTAGACACACAAACATTGACACCGAATGGAACCTAAACCCTGTGCACTTTCAAGAAATTGTCAATAAGTTTGGTCAACCAGACATGGACTTGTTCGCATCCAGACTAAATAAAAAATGCAATAAATATATTGCTTGGAAACGAGATCCAGATGCATATGATATTGATGCATTTACTCTCAAATGGGATAAACACTTCTTTTATGCATTCCCTCCATTTGCTCTTGTATTGAAATGTCTACGTAAGATACACAACGATCAAGCCACAGGCATCCTAGTTGTTCCATACTGGCCAAGTCAACCATGGTTCCCCTTATTCTCGTCACTAGTAGATTCAGATATTATTTACTTCAAACCTAATAAAGACCTCCTATTGTCACCTTTCAGAGATCAACACCCGTTATGGCACAGTCTTACCCTGGCGTGCGCAATATTGTCAGGCAAGCGTTTTTAATGAAGCACATCCCAGATGATTCAATTGACGTAATGTTAAATTCCTTATCTAAAAATACTCTTAATCAGTACAATGTAGCATTAAAATTGTGGTTTACATTTTGTCAAAGGAATGAGATTGATTATTATAATAGTTCTGTTCCAAATATCTTAAAGTTCCTAACCGAACAATTAAAAAGAGGGGCAAGTTACGGTACTCTTAACTCATTTCGATCTGCCCTGTCACTAATTATTAGTAAAAACACTTGTAATGATAATTGTATCGCAAGATTCCTCAAAGGCGTTTTTAAAATGAGACCCAGTTTACCAAAATACCATGCGACTTGGGATCCAAATTTAGTTTTAAATTATCTAGCTTGTCATTACCCTAATGAAAATTTATCGATGGAGATTTTAACGAAAAAAGTGGTAACTCTACTTGCGTTGTCGACAGGACAACGTGTGCAGACGTTGTCACTCATTAATCATAGTGATATTAGAATCCAAGAATCTTGCATTACAATATCAATTAACGATATTATTAAAAGTTCTGCACCGAATAGGTGCAACCCAAGACTCATTGTTCCATTTTTTGCAGAACGTGATGTTATTTGTCCAGCAAAAGCTCTGTCTTCTTATATGGTAAAAACGGCTCAATTCAGAAACTCGCCTGATACAAACAAGCTTTTCTTAACTATGAAAAAACCTATTCATAACGCTACTCCCCAGAGTATCAGCCGATGGATAAAGCAGACGCTACACAGTAGCGGTGTGGACGTGTCAACGTTTACGGCGCATAGCACGCGCCATGCCTCCACCTCTGCAGCAAACAGAGCCGGTGTGTCCATTGATGTAATTAAGAAAACTGCTGGTTGGTCTGGAAATTCCCTATGTTTTGCAAAGTTTTACAACCAACCTCTCGCCAATCCTGAAGAAGACAGATCTTTTGCTGAAGCTGTGTTCAATGTAAGTGATTTTAATTGATTAAAATGTAATTGATTTTGTGAAGCCTGGAAAGCACCAAAGGATAAATTATAGCATTTTGATAAAATATTCTAGTTGTCTTTTCAACACAGTATGTGCAAAGTCATACTTGCCCATTCTGCAACATTTTCTAAACATCTACATGGTTGGTTAAATCTCGAGGATGTAACATCGAAATATAATTTATGGTTAATTGAACTTACCTGTAAGTGAATTTCAACCAAAATTATATGAGATGTTACATCCGAAGAGATTTAACATCCCACCCACCCAACGAATAGAATGCGTTACCGCAGCTAAACGCCGCGTTCTATTGTCCCTATTGATTGCAGAATGTGTATCTACCTGATGACTCCAAACTAAATGACGTCTATAGAGGTGAGCGCCGACAACAGGAAATAATAGAGAGGTGCAATGGTAATCGACTACGGAATCGATATTTTTTATAATTGTTTCTATACTATAAAGAGTGTGATGATGCAGTATGTTGGAGGACGGACTACATGGTTGGTTAAATCTCTTCGGATGTAACATCTCATATAATTTTGGTTGAAATTCACTTACAGGTAAGTTCAATTAACCATAAAATATACGTTACTAGATTTGCTCACTGCTTTGCCGGATACACTCGCTTATTGCGTATGATTTTTCCCCGACTATGGTCAAACCAAAAGCACTGAACCTGTAGGTAGGCTTATAAAATAAAACCACAAAACAAGTTAAACTTATTACGATATTGCGCGCTTTGACATTCATGGCATTCATTTTTAATTAAATCATTTTTGGTTAGTCAAATCCGCTGTTGTACGTGGAAATCTGAAGTTTTTTTGTCACTCTTTAGTTATATGCCAATACTAATTTTGAACTATTTTTAGTTTAAACTACATTTTAATGATTTACATGAATCTTTCCCTAGCCGTAAATTAATCATTTAACTTAATTTTTTTCATTCATCAAGCCATACAATTTTTTTTTATAAATAAGAAATACACGAAAAGGCGAAATACAAATGATGGAACTCAGACTTCCAAACAAGACGAATGCCTGTATCTTAGAAGTCAGTGTCCCTCCAGGAAAGAAAATTACAATATTTATAATAGACCATGCATGTGTTAGCATTGGAAGTACGGGTGACGTCATTTAATCATGAACTTTCACTTCTAAGCACATGCAAAATAAAAACTGTCATATTTATTAAGCATCTACCGACAAATGTCTAAGTACCTACCTAAATTATTATTGTGTTGTCAAATACCTACAATTATTAGAGTATCTACCTGAGTAAATATTGCTGTGAAAACAGGAAATAACTCGAAATTTACATTTGAGCCACAGTGATAAAGTTCCTATAAGGAACCTAGAAAGAATAAAAGTAGAAATATTACAAGAACTAAAAGTAAAGGAGGAATATAAGAGGCAAGTAAAACAGAAGACGGATAAGTTATTTGATGATATGAATGATCTCAGTTTAGAGGATGTGTGGGAAATAGTGAAAAGTAGTATGGTAAACGTAGCCGCAAAGTTATGTGGTATAACGAAGAGGAAACGTGGTAGTAGAACGAATGATACTTAGGTAGATGATGAAGTAAAAGAGGTGGTGAAGAAGAAGAAAGAGGTTTGGCTTAATGTGTTAGCCTGTAAGGCCCAAAATAGAATGAATGAGGCAACAAACGTGAAGGATGATCTGGCAAGAGTGATAGTAACGTATAAGCAAATTAAAGCGAAAGTCAAAGAGGTGGTAAAAATGAAGAAGGGTGAAAAGGAAGAAAAATATAACAGGAAGTTCTCCGATAACTTCAGGGCCAATGTTAAGCTGTTCTGGAAACAGGTAAGATTGGCTCGCTGAGTGACAAAAACATCGAGCATGAATGAAATAAGAGCAGAAGATGGGTACTTACTGAGTGAAGAATGTAAGGTCTTGGAACGCTGGAAGGGATATTTTGAAAGTTTATTTAGTTGTTAGGATAGTGTGCAAGGAGTGGGTAACTGGACAGAGGCAAGTTGTCAAGACTCAAACTCGGACGAAGAGCAAAAGCATGAGAATGAAATAGGAATGGATGAGATTATAAAAGCACTGAGTGGGATGAAGATTGGTAAAGCTGCAGGGTATGACCGAGTATCTGTTGAAATGCTGAAGGGCGGTGACGGGGTGGTAGCAAGCCTGTTGTGCCGAATCTTTAATATGTGTTGGAGATATGGCCGCGTGCCGGATGACTGGTGCAAGGCTGTAATCGTACCACTATATAAGGGAAAGGCTCACAGCAGGAGTGTAAAAACTACCGCGGCATTAGTCTTTTGATTGTTGTCGGCAAATTATATGCGAAAGTTTTAATAAATAGAGTGGTAAAAGTGACGGATGAACAATATTGGGACGTGCAAGCAGGATTTAGAGAGGGAATGGGCTGTATGGATCAGATCTTCTCCTTGAGGAGCATAGCTGAAAAACATCTGGCTAAGCACAAAAAAGTCTACTGTGGACTTTCGTGGACTAGGAGAAGGCCTATGACAGTGTGTGGAGGGATGAACTGTGGTCGACGCTATCCGGGTACGGTGTGGACTGGCACTTGGTACGGGCACTGAAATCTCTATATAGGAATTCCAGTGCTTGTGTTAGGATTAATGGGGCGTATAATAATTCTAATTCTAATCTTTCACTATATTTTACATAAAAAGGGTTCCTAATAGGCACTGTAAACTCTAACTGTGGCCTAATTATTGATTTGTGTAAGTGCAAAAAGGTGGAAGGTCGACGAAAATCAAGGGAAGATCTCATTACAAAACCAAACATTTGGTAGGCCTTGTTAACATTTTTTTCTATATGAGCATCCAGATGGAGCTTTGAATCTAGCAGAACACCAAGATCGCGGGGAAAACTTACTTTACTAATTGGCGTATTGGCAAGACGATAGACGAACTCAGTAATATTTTTATTTTTGGTAAATGTTATAACATGACACTTTGGAAGACTAAGGTAAAGCTTATTGGAAGAGCAGTAGTTAGAAAAACGGTCTAAATCTTGCTGGAAGCTAAAACAATCGAATTTGTCAGAAATAACTTTATAGAGCTTTAAATCGTCCGCGTAGAGAAGATATTTTGAATTTTGAAAACAGTGTTTTATGTCATTGATGTATAAAATAAACAATAAAGGGCCTAAAATTGAACACTGTGGTACACCGGAAGTGACCTGAAAAGAGCCAAATTCAAAGCCATTAACAACCACCTTTTGTGTTCTGTTAGTTATGTAAGATATAAACCACCGTAAAAGGTCCCCTGTGATTCCATTGTAAGCAATTTTATTAAGTAGTAGTGTGTGGTCAAATTCATCGAAAGCCTTCTGAAAATCTGTGTAAACCGCATCAATCTGCTGTCTATTATTGAGACTATAAAACAGTTGGTACGTGAAAATGAGGAGATTGCTAATGCAAGATCTGTCCTTAGCAGGATATAATTTATTATGTAGCAGTCTCTCAAATAGCTTGGAAAAAACAGATAGTATAGAGATAGGTCGATAGGTCTCTATGTCATGCTCGGAGCCACCCTTATGAACTAGTACAATATTTGCATGTTGCCAAACTTCGGGGAAAATACCACATGATAAACATTTATTAAATAATATAAGTAAAGGATAGCATAATGTATCACACGGGTTCTTCAGAAAAGCCGAAGGAATCCCATCAGGACCAGGACCCTTAGATGAATCAAGTGATTTTAATTCTTTATGTATTTCATCAAGAGAAAGTTGCAGTTTGCATAGGAAGACATCGTGGTCAGCATTTCTAGATGGTGGTCCCCAAGAGTTATAATCAAATGTTGAGGGTTCATAAGCAGACTGGAAAAATGTAGCAAACAAATTGCATGTAGTAATAGGATCATTGGATGAAATTTAATTGTAATGAACCGTGGATGGGATTTTATTAGAAGTTTTACGGCTAGCAACGTACGTCCAAAACGTCTTAGTATTGGTAGCAAAACTGTCTTCAATTGCATTAATATATTTACTATAGCAAATGTCAGCCACTTTTTTAAATTTTCTCCTGTTACTCGAGAAAACCTCATAGTCACATAAATTCCCATACCTCTTCCACCTGACCCAGGCTTGAGTTTTCTTTTTGTAGGTATGTATGAGAGATTTGGAAAACTAAAATTAACACTTTTTGCTCGACAAGTGGGTGTGTGTGATTTTATAATTTCATAAAGTTTTTCATAAAATGTAGAAACAGATTCATTAGGTGTTAAGTTATCCAGTAAGACATTCCAATCAACGTCACTTATATCAGTATTTATTTTGCTATAGTTAGCTTTGTAATAATTTAGTTTGTTAGGAGCAGAACATTTAGGAATATGTGTGGGGTGAGAGAATGAAATAATGAAATGTGTACATAGAAGTAGATATCCATTTTATTAATTATTAACATTCTTGCGAACACCACACATATTAAATTCATAACACTCTGATTTATCCAATATTAGCAATATATTATTCTATGTATTCTTTTCGCCAGGTTTATTTACACTTATTCATTTACACTATTTCATAACATAACTTACATAACATTTTTCTTTTGACAGCCGACCATAGATTTCTTCCGTATTTAATAAGTCACTCTTTGCTACGCGCGCTCTGTCGTTTGTCTATGTTTCGACAAATGATCATTGAGTATTGCCACGGTAAAGATGGTATAATTATGACGGTTTCTAGGTCTAACTATATTTACTATGTTTTATTTATATATTTGTATTATACTTGGACATACTTTGACCCACCTTAAGTGTTCTTTTTTTTTTTTATTGTTATTTATATATTCTTCTATTTTTTTTATTATTATATAAGTCCCGTTTCCGTAAGTGTGTCCGTGGCATAAACAGTGGGCCCTATCAGAATATCTGCGCAGCGTTATTACCTTTTTTGGTTATCGCTGCATATGCTGAGATAGGAGCCTTTTTGGTCTCGCACGGGGTTTTTATTTTATTATTGTTTAATTTTATGCTTATTCCTCGTGTCTCCTGTGCGGGTCACAAATAAATATTTTTCTTTCTTTCTTTCTTTCTTAGAAGGCTGGATGATAGGAGTCAACAGGTAAAAGGGGGACATCAGGAGAAAATGCGTATGCATGTGTATTACAAATAAGTAAGTCTAAGATGCGACCGCCAGGATTGAAAAAATGGTTATATTGTTCCATTACATGTTGTGAACAGAAATTTGACAAAAAACGAGTTATATTTGTCGGTTTGTTGTTCGCAACATATTCCATATATGAAAACTTATTTACCCAAGCAAGTGAGAGTAAATTAAAGTCACCTGTTAAAATAATATTTTCTACGGAAGAGTTATCACACAACACAGACAGAGAATTAAGAAAAGTTAAGTATGTATCATCAACAAAAAAAATACTTATTATGTGGTGTACAATAAAGTATATAATAATGGATTATAATAATGAGGGATTTCGATAACGCATTGAAATAATTTTGTGTTGTTTTTCTAATCGCTATCAAGACTCTTTCGTTGAAAGAATGTGACTTGTTTAGAGACTCAGTGTATTTTTGAAGCCGCCAACAATTAATAAAAAACTATTTCTTTGTTTAGATGGTTCGATTTCCTGCAAGGAAACTGCGCAGAATCGCGTTGCAAATTTCGTCATATTGGATAAGATTTGGTCGTATTTGTTTATTCATGACTTAGTTATAATATAAAGATTATTGTTGTGTATTTGGATTTAGTTCGTTTTAAGATGACAATCAGCCTTATTTTCAAAAACCTCTACACTTAAACAGTGCAACTGCTTAGCAGATTCTAAATTCAAATACTCTCCGGCTGGTTTTCCTCTCGTGCTAGCCGTCGGTCGGCGCTGTCGGTGGGCATAGCAAATTCAGACGGCCGTCAGCGCTGAGTGGGTGGTGAGCGGTCGGCGTGATTTAAAACGCTTCATGATAATACATACAGATTGATCTATCAAGCAAAGCAAAATTTAAACTGCAGCAGATTTTCAACTTTTTAATCTGATTTTAAACTTTTTAATAAAGGTTTTCGTAGAATATAAAACATCTAAGTAAAAAGAAATGAAGTTTTTAATTATTATGTTTTTAGTTAATATAGGCTGTGATTGACATTTACACATAAATAAAAATAAAAAATCATGCCATGTCATGTAGACATACTCCTACTTAAGTAATATTTTTGCTTAAATAACTTTACAATGCATGTCCTCGAAAAGAGCGGTTTTCCAAGCAGCCAAACTGTGCGGAAAGTGTCACTTTTTTTCACTAGTGCTTTTTACTTTCCTGTACTTTTTTAATTTTTAACTCCAACGTCAGCCCGACGCATAGAGTTTTTATTATTTGAGAAAAGTTTTAAAAATTAGTATGTCCAGATTATCATTCATATAAAAGGTAAAATAAAACTAATACTTTATTTTAGGCGTTTTTAATTATTTTAGATTTAGATTTTGATCAGTAAATTAATTTTAAATATTAATTAAATATGTTTGGCAGAACGTATATTTTGCTCGTGCCTTATTGCGTTACGATGTGACAGCTATTCGCACATGCGCAGTAGATATGCCCGACTTGCCCGAGGAACTATTAGTTAATCTGTGGATATGCTGAACGCGCTTGAATAAGCCCGCCATTTTAGTAATTTCATTCTATTATTTTTATTATTTCCTCGCACAATGTAAAATATTGTATGATACACCTACGTAAGATGATTTCCGACTCGTGTCGATTTATCCACTCACTCGCTTCGCTCGCTCGTGAATAAAAATGCCACTCATCGGAAATCACCTACCTTCCGCACTTGTAGCATAAATAACTATTCTTACGCACGCTGGTTATGGGTACTGTGCACCTAGCCTTTCTGAAGAACATCACCAATAAGACCCGTGTGTGTCCTTCTAAGGCGAGCAAATACCTTTTTTTAGCTGCCATACATTCATACTCTGAACATTGTCAACCCATATCAGCTACAGAAAGCCACCCTTTAATATTCAACAAACAAGATAACGAACAACAACGTTGAATGCAGCTAGAAAAAATGTATTATTGAAAAAAAAAACACTCTGATTATACCAGACTAGTATCATTTATTAATGAAACTTAAAACCATTAGAATAACACATTGGATATAGTACCGTAATATAATTAACATTATCAAATATTTGGGGAGCATACAGAATAGTTGAATAATTAGCGTGCAATGAAGGCATTGGACAAAATCTGGAACAGTAAACTTTGCTTAAAATTATCATCAACATTATAATGATTATGTTAATCATTATAATGTTCCTACTCATAGAACCCATGATCCATTATACAGGCCCATTACGGGTTGGTGCATGTTATGAAAATATTAACGTCAGTGAAACCCATACACACTTTGATATTTAAGCTTGACCTATATTAATTTAAGCAACGTTTAAAAGGAAGGGGTTAAAGCGTTGGAAGTTCTCTGTCCTCCTATTGTCTTTATCCAAATATTCAACGACTTTTTTAAGATTCCATTAACTCATTCTTTGTACAAACAGTCTCCCCATTTTCGTCATCTTTAAAGCAATAGTAACCACCTGAACAGTCGATATCTGATATGCAGGGCAGCTTATCTAAACAATTAATTACATTATTAATATTTGGGTTATGTCCTTTGCTAAGAAGGTGATGATTTTATTAGTGTTTAGGGTTCCATAATCAAATATCAGTAATGCCCGTTTTCACTATTACTTGGCGACACATTAATGTTTAAATAAAAGAGCACTGTTTTAAGGCTAGGATACGCAAGTCTAACTGTGTAGTAATATTCGCGCATACAAATTAAAGGCGTCGCCTAGTGTTAGTAAAAGCAAGCATAACATTATGCCATATTCGTCGATTGCTTGGCACAAGTTTGTGTACCCGCTGTATCTATTAGCTGTTTTTTACTTTTATAATATTATATGAAGGCCAGAATCCACCTAAACAGCGACGTGCCAAACATCGAGGAGATATGGACAAAACATTGAATAGCCGGACTTTGGAACCCAACACAAAAAGTGGCCAAAGTTCGACCCATACTTTGATAGATTTAATTATTGAAATCAAATTTAAAATATATTTATTACCTGTAGGAGCTTTGATCACAGCACCTGCAACATAAGACAAAATCATCATGAAGAGAAACAACAGCGATACTTGCAACAACTTCATGATGACCAACAGTAACACTGCTGAGGTAGAGAAATGTAGTATAATTTATCTTGCGTATAATAGCTACTTATAGGTGATATTATATCCGTAAAACATTGATTTTATTGGTTTGCATAGTAAATATTAGAATCAGATTAGTTATGATGATACTACTTCATTCTTTGTTCGCGGTTAGTCAAATTACCTTCCTAATCAGGTTCAAAATTATACGCTACATATTTTAATTAATCTTAAGACGTAAAGCTTGTAATTTAGACTCAAATCGATTTTTTTGCTTAATAACGTATATTTCAAATAACTAGTTGTTATTCTCTTTTTTTTTTTTTTTTATCGACGTTTTAAAAGTATAGAACAATTCCCTAGCTCAGCAGTGTGGCTGTTAGTCATCATGAAGTGGTCGAAGGTCGTGTTGTTGTTCACTTTCATGATGCTGGTAGCTAACATTAGCTACCAGCATATAGACTTGGGAATAATGTAGCTCTCCATAGGGAAAAAAAAAAATTATCGGTCCAGGTATTTCGGAGCCTATTCGGTACAAACAAACTAAAAATACTTCCTCTTTATAATATTGGTATAGATTCTTACCTGCATTAGGTTTGATTACAGCACCGACGTGTTGTTGTTCACTTTCATGATGCTGGTAGCTAATGTTAGCTACCAAATAAAATATAATTTTTTATTTTTTGCTTTTCAGTTAGTTATTTTGTCGGTTCAAATTTTTCGCTTCTTAGATTACTTTGTTGTTTGTTGTTGACTCCAGCATAAGCATAATACAGAGGGCTCAAAATTACATCCTGAATGAAATAATGAGAAAACCTGTAGTATTCAGGTTTTAATAAACATAAAATTGTACACTATAAGACATTATATATAGAGAAAGCTTGAATGACAGTGACATGGCTAGCAGGAGTAAAGTTAGAGTTGGCAAGGAAGGAGGTTGCAACTCTAAGTAAATAGATCATATCACGTCATTCTCCCACACTATAGTCTTGAAGATGTCGAGGTGGGTTTCGAGTTCTGCTCGATCTTCTAAGAACTGGAGGTAAAGCTTCTACGCGTGGTGGAGTGGTGCTTGAAGCAGGAATCCGTTGCGTAGTATCTAGCGCTTGTGCAGGAAAAGGGAAAAGTTGTGGCGAACCAGGAGAGTGACAGTTTGTTGTTTGCGACTGCACAGGTGGACTAGAACGGGCAGAGTTGGTGGTTTCTTCTGCACGAATTGGTGAGCTTGGTGGGGTCATATATTCTTCTTCTATCATGGTCCCCGTCTTTAATTCTTCTAGTCTTTCGCCGGTATTCTCCCCGATAGGGGCGAGGTGTCGATTTGATACCGTTGTCTCTCGTCCATCTTGTAATCGGACAAACGAGTAGTCGGGGTTTGACTGTATTAGTTCGACCTCCTCTACCAAAGGCTGATATTTGTTCCTACGATCGAATCTTTTCATTAACACTTGACCAGAACTTGTGAGCCATGTTGGTATCGTATTCCCATTGGGAGATCGGCGAGTGTGCATGAACATTCTTTCATGCGGAGTACAGTTCGTCGCAGTACACAGCAAAGAGCGAATCGAGTGTAGGGCCACTGACAAGTATTGTTCCCAGTGTTCAATCGGTGCATTATGAGTTCCACAAGCTAATTGTACTGCTTTCCATACAGTTGAGTTCAATTTTTCAACCTGACCGTTAAATTGTGGATTGTATGCAGTGGTGTTGCTTGTAGCTACCCCTTTAGAGTGTAGATAATCCCTAAGGTCAGTCGACAAGAATTGCGTGCCGCGGTCAGAATGAATGTATGCGGGCATGCCAAAGATCATGAACAGGCTGTTTAGATGCTTGATCACGGTTTTAGCACTCATATCGCTGCACGGGAAGGCGAAAGGAAATCGAGAGTATTCGTCAATAACCGTGAGAATGTATTTGTTGTTAGACTTCGATGGGAGAGGGCCTTTGAAATCTATGCTTAAGCGTTCTAATGCTGACGTCGCCTTTATGAGTTTCGGTGTGGGAGTTGGGTTGTTGAAATACCTCGGTTTGACCTCAGCGCACAGACGGCAATCCCGCGTCATCGTCCTGACTTCGTCGATTGAATAGGGAAGATTCTTACTCTTCAGCCAGTGGTACATTCTTGTCACTCCTGGATGACAAAGGGATGCGTGAAGAGATTGGAGTTTAGATGAGTTATTCGTGATGCAAGCACATATACGCGATAGAGCATCCGCAGCTTTATTGTCCTTCCCGGGTCTGTATACTATGTCATAATTATATGGCGCTAACTCAAGCCGCCACCTTTGGATTTTCTCATTTTTGATTTTACTTGCGTGTTTGGCATTGAGCATAAATGAAACTGACCTTTGATCCGTTATAAGAGTAAAATGTTTCCCGATAAGGAAATGCCTCCACTTTTTTAGCGATTCTACGATGGCGTACGCTTCTTTTTCAACGGCCGAATGATTGAGTTCACTGTGATTTAAGGTTCTTGAGAAGAAGGCCACAGGTCGTGAATCTTGGGTCAGTGTAGCAGCAATTGTGTGTTCGGATGCATCAGTTTCAACGGTGAAGGGCATATTATCATCAATAGCATAAACGGAGGACTTGGCGATTGTGGATTTTAAACCTTCGAAGCAATGTTTAGCTTCTTCACTTAGAGGAAAGGAGTCAGCATGAGCCAGAATGTGGATTCTTTCGGAGAAGTTAGGGATCCATTTGGAGTAGTGGGCGAACATGCCCAATGTCCTTCTATGGGACGCTAGATCATTTGGCGGTGGCATTTTAAGAAAGGGCTGTAGTCGATCACTATCAGGCTTGATGACGTGGTCTTGTATAGTATACCCAAGTAAATTGATCATGCGTTGACTGAATTTGCTTTTTGTCTTGTTGAGCGTCAGACCGTATTTATCGGCCGCCCGTAAAAATCGTTCCAAATTTATGTCGTGTTCTTGTTGGGTGTTGCCACAAACGGTTATATCGTCAAGGTAAGCGTATGCACCGGAGAGATTTTCTTTCCTGATGAGCCAATCGACGGTCCTTTGGAAACTGGCCACCCCGTTAGTTACACCAAATGGAATTCGGCGAAATTGAAACAAGTTACCACAAGCTTCAAAAGCTGTGAAAGGTTTCTCATGGGAGAGGATGGGGACCTGATGATAGGCGCTTTGGAGATCGATGGTACTGAAGACCGCATACTTAGATACGTTTGTTACCATTTCTTCCATGTTAGGTAGCGGGTATGCGTCTAGCTGAGTATACCTATTGACGGTTTGGGAGTAGTCAATTACTAAACGCTTTTTGTGATTTGCATTTTTAGTTACGAGTACTTGTGCCCTCCAGGGAGAATGACTCTCTTCGATGATGCCGTCTTCTAGCAGTTTCTTTACTTCATCCGCAATGAATGCCTGGTCCTCAGGGCTGTGTCTACGGGATTGAATTGCTATGGGCTTGCAGTCACGGGATACATTGGCAAAGAGCGGTACAGCAGGTACTGAGGCCTCTGCAACGCTGCATACTTTGAACGCGTCTTTAGGGCCACCAAATGCGAACTCCAAAGTCGAATGGAGCGCCAGCACATCATGGCCTATGATCAGGTCGGCGCAAAGGTTCTTGACTATCAGTAAATTGATCTTTTCGTAACAGTGGTCACCTAAATGTACGTTCTGACAGGTTGAACCGCTGACTTGTGAAGTATGAGATAGAGAAGCCATTGTGACTGTCTGGGTACAAGGGCTTCGTTTCAGACGGCAGAGGTTGGCGAAGTCTTCATTGATGAAGCTAATCGAACTCCCAGTATCAACTAGAGCTTGAGTTTTGATGCCTTTGATGACAGCAGGAATCATGGCCTTTCGAAGAGAGGCTGGCGTAGCAGCAATGATGGCAGAGCAATGTTCACATTCTTCTGGTGAGGTAATTGATGCACTAGTGTTGGGTTTCGATCGGCATTCCTTGCTAAAGTGACCTTTCTTGTTGCAGGATTTGCAGACAGTGTCTCTTGCCGGGCATTTCGTCCTGGCATGCAGTGATCCACCACAGTACCAGCATTTGCGAGTGGAGGAGTTAGCGAAATTTGATATTGTAGCGGCAGTTGTAGTAACAGTCTCGGGAGCAGTGTCGTTGATTCGCGTTTCAGATGCTAGAGACACGGCATTTATATTGGGGTTGATAAAGGTTTGTGAATTTGTTTCTGCCATTTCCATTGACAGGGCTGTATTGTAAGTTTGATCCAGTGTTAATGATAAGCTCTCTAGAAGTCTCGAGCGTGCTTTGGCGGACGACATGCCTGCGATAAATGCGCCGCGGATCGTGTCGTTTTTGTTAGTTTCGGCATCAACGCTGGTGAAATCGCAGTCTTTTGCAAGTTGTTTGAGGGATTGCATGTATATATCTATAGTCTCACCTGTCTGCTGCTTTCTCGTAGTTAGTAAGTGTCTGGCATAGATGATATTATTGGGCTTGACGTATAATTTGTCGAGCGCAGCAATCGTAGAGTCATATGTTTCGTACTCACTAACATGGGCGTAAACCTTCGGCGAAATATGGTTGATCAAAAGCTGGAGTTTAATTTGAGGCCATTTTGCGACAGCATCTTTGTCCGCAGCAGATAATTCTGACTGAGCTAAGAAGTTAACGAATGTTTTTTTCCAATGTAGCCATTCTTTTGCAGTTTTACTGGACGGGTCTTCGTCGAACCGTTCCGGTCTTAGGTACTTGTCCATGTATGTTTATTACATTGAAATAATGAGAAAACCTGTAGTATTCAGGTTTTAATAAACATAAAATTGTACACTATAAGACATTATATATAGAGAAAGCTTGAATGACAGTGACATGGCTAGCAGGAGTAAAGTTAGAGTTGGCAAGGAAGGAGGTTGCAACTCTAAGTAAATAGATCATATTGTAACGATTATTTTTGGTATCACAGCGACATCTTGTGTCAAAGAGGAGAACCAGCTTGGCATGAGAGTTGATCATTGCGTGATACGGGATGGCGTTGCTATCTGCAGTTATATAAAATGATATAATAAAATTACAATTTGTGTGTATCAATTTAATTCAACAAACACACAATTCAACACTAAAATATTAAATGATTAACTTCTTGAAAATACATACTTATAGAAAAACCAGACATGTCAAGTCTATGGGTTAAACTTCAATGTCTATGAATGACGGACAAGAATGACAATTCTTTTTTCATTGGAAGTATTGGGACAGTGCAGTCGATAAAACTTTGATTAAGTAAGAGCGAAAAAGAAACGATCTGCATGACTCATAGGCGGCAGGGAACAAGCCCTAAATACAAAAAGATAATGTGTCAGCAATAGCTGTGAGTATAATGTTGAATTTAACTAAATTTCCATACTTGTGAAAACATGTGCGTGTGTGATACTTATCATGCATTTTTTTCTCTCCTTGGCAGGACACCTAGGATTAATTTTATAATTACCAATATAAATAAGTAAATGGTCAACTAACTATATAACTACATCTACACATATGACTACAATTCCTGAAGAAAACAGTATCTGAGCTCCATCATCTGGTACCGAACACAAATGACATTTTAGCTTGCACGAGGCTTGATTATGGTTTTCAAGGCGAATGATACTGCTTGAGACATCATACCTCCGGTATTGGAAATAATGGGTAAATTGTATCCCAAATAAAAGTAAGTTTCATTGTACTTGTTTAACCTCAAGAAATTGTGATGACGGATTGTATGTTCAAGAATTAAATTAGTTGACCAAACTGTGTGACTTTTACTTCAGTCAACTTCATGCGAAACCATACCCTACATAGTCTCATGCTGATCACCCATACTTGAGCTAGCTGGTGAGTAAGCAAGCAAAATACTTTCTTACAATTGGCTGCCCAACGTGTCGCATGTAGTTTGAAGGAAGTACTTGGCCACTTGTTTTGTGTCAAGAATGTCCTAGAAATAAATTAGTAAACCAAACTTAGGGATAACCACATGCTTATACTTTCTTACAATTGGCTGCCCAACGTGTCGCATGTGGTTTGACTGAGGTACATAACCACTAACTGTTTCTACTATCTACAATAACTTATGAACTAAAGAACTTAACCAGACTATGAGTTAACTTCATGATTGCTTAATTTGAAATTTGAAATAACATAACATTAATATTATGTAAAACTTAAAGTGGGGTTATAGTCATATGTCTTATTTTAAAACTATATACCTTTTCACTAGTAAATGTTATGTTAATCTTAATAAATAACTCTAATTTAACAAAACATAAACATTATATAGAATTTGAAAGTGCGGTTATGGTCACATGTTTTATTTTAAACCATATACCTTTGCACTAGAAAATGTTTTGTTATTATGAATATAAATCACTCTTATTTAACTTAGTTATTTTAACTGTTAATTAGATAAAAATATACAGAACAAAAATATAGATTTTGTTCAAAATGCATAAAGCAATTTTGTTAAACTAACTTCATATAGAAGAATATTTTCTTGTATTTAAATGTATTTGTATTTCAACAGATCTAAAAGCAACTGGAGGTATGGTTCGCAAGCGGTGTCATTCCCTGTGTAGTCGGTGTCAGAGTAGCAGCATCAACCAGATGGATTTTCCAATGCCAGCGTTGACCGATGAGGTACACATGTGTTCGGAACCAAATGCAAAGCTGTTTTATTTAAATAAAGAGTAGGTTTTAGTAGATACTCTTACAATTAGACGTATCATAGCTTGCTCATAATATTACTTGATGAGAATTTCTCAAATGATTATTATCTGAATTAATTTTTTGAAACTTTAAAATAAATATAACTTTTTATCACAATTTCTCTTGGAAGTTAGTGATGCCAAGAGAAAGTAGTGGGACATCTATTATATCTATTTCATGATGATCCCACTGGCGCCCAATTCTTAAATAAATAAAACTTAAAACTATTTGAAGCAATTAGTAGTGACTTATTAGGTTTTTTTATAAGTGTCAACTTTAAAGAAACACAATTTAATAGTATATTGTGATTACTATAGTAGCTATGTTATAGAAACAAGCAATGCTGTAGTTAATATACTATTGTTTCTTGTACACAGAATACCTAAATTTGTACATGAGAACAATAATTAAACTTCTAGGTTTTTTTCCTATTTCAATTAAAAGAAACACAATATAATAGTATACTTAGTAGATTTATGTTATGTTGTTTCCTATGACGGAATTCAACAAACCCTACTATAGTTTAAAGCTAGTGTTTTCTTGTACATGGAATGCCTAAAATTGTCCATGTTAACAATAGTCCTCAATTGACTTACATACATTATTTTAAAATATATGAAGACTAGTTAATGATCATTGTTGTGTTAATGGTTCAATATTTGCACCAAATTCAATAATGGAGGTGCAAATATTTAATAAAGAAAGGGATGAATGAAAGTTGGGAGGGTATAAGGATTTTTGGATGATGTGAATGGTAGGATGAAAGGTAACACAATGATGCAAAGACTAGGTGGTTTTCTGATTATAAAACTTAAAATAATTGAACATTTACCTATATCTATACAACGAATAGGTGCTCAATGTGATACTAGCTGATTTAAAAAGGCAGTATTACTTTTTGTTGCGAACTAACTTGATGAGGTATAAGCCTACATCTATACAATGAATGGGTACTTAATGTAACATTTGCTTCATTTTGAATGGCTTAGATGTTACTTTTTGTTATGAATCTAACTTGATTGCGTACTTGTCCACATTTACTTATTTACATTTAAAAATAACTTGGTACTTAGAATAACACTTGCTCTATTTAAGTGGCAGTGTTTACCTTTTGCTGTAAAATTTAATTTGATTAGACATTAAGTCTACAATTAAATAATAAAGGGGTAAATATTTTAGATTAAAACCCGAATATAAACATTTAATAAACTTAAATACTTAATAAATCAAATATTAACTTTCAAACTACTTAGCGATTGTATTCAGACAGATGTCTGTCTGTCACTAATGTTTTAATGTTTAGTACATATGGTACTTAATTATAAACTTAAAACTTTGATGAATAGGTTTTGAACTTTGTTTTTTTCTATAAAACTTAATGTAGGTAGTTCTAATATAGATTATTTTTTCGGACTACCTCATTTTCTGTCAGGGAACATGTTTAGATTCACAAATGGAAATGAAGTAAATTCAAAAAAAATTGTGAAACAATTTTTTTACCGGGGAAGGATGTACTGTAACGATTATTTTTGGTATCACAGCGACATCTTGTGTCAAAGAGGAGAACCAGCTTGGCATGAGAGTTGATCATTGCGTGATACGGGATGGCGTTGCTATCTGCAGTTATATAAAATGATATTATAATAAAATTACAATTTGTGTGTATCAATTTAATTCAACAAACACACAATTCAACACTAAAATATTAAATGATTAACTTCTTGAAAATACATACTTATAGAAAAACCAGACATGTCAAGTCTATGGGTTAAACTTCAATGTCTATGAATGACGGACAAGAATGACAATTCTTTTTTCATTGGAAGTATTGGGACAGTGCAGTCGATAAAACTTTGATTAAGTAAGAGCGAAAAAGAAACGATCTGCATGACTCGTAGGCGGCAGGGAACAAGCCCTAAATACAAAAAGATAATGTGTCAGCAATAGCTGTGAGTATAATGTTGAATTTAACTAAATTTCCATACTTGTGAAAACATGTGCGTGTGTGATACTTATCATGCATTTTTTTCTCTCCTTGGCAGGACACCTAGGATTAATTTTATAATTACCAATATAAATAAGTAAATGGTCAACTAACTATATAACTACATCTACACATATGACTACAATTCCTGAAGAAAACAGTATCTGAGCTCCATCATCTGGTACCGAACACAAATGACATTTTAGCTTGCACGAGGCTTGATTATGGTTTTCAAGGCGAATGATACTGCTTGAGACATCATACCTCCGGTATTGGAAATAATGGGTAAATTGTATCCCAAATAAAAGTAAGTTTCATTGTACTTGTTTAACCTCAAGAAATTGTGATGACGGATTGTATGTTCAAGAATTAAATTAGTTGACCAAACTGTGTGACTTTTACTTCAGTCAACTTCATGCGAAACCATACCCTACATAGTCTCATGCTGATCACCCATACTTGAGCTAGCTGGTGAGTAAGCAAGCAAAATACTTTCTTACAATATCACGTCACTGAAGCAAATTAATAACTCACCATGGTTTTTAAGAACCTCGGAAGGACATGAACATTTAAATATCAAGACAGTAAACGAAGAGATAAGATCGTCCTGTTCCAAATACAAAGCACGACTTGCAATCCATCCAAACCAACTACGAGTAGCAATGCAGTTAACTATTCCCGAATCAATAATCAGACCGAAAAGGCGGCATATTTTGGCAATTTATTTATTTAAACTTCATGTACAATGGTGATACATAGGCGGACTTAATGCAGCAAGGCATTCTCTACCAGTCAACCTTTGGGTTAAAAAGAACACAACAGTGGTAGGAGTCCAAAATCAAAATAAAAAATGAACAATGATTAAAATTGGATAATAAACTATCTAACTAATAAAATACATAAATAATTTCTAAACCAATAGACTAATAAATATTATAATAAATACTATATTCTAAATGAAACAGAAATTTAAATATATATATGACGAAGACCGAGCTATGTAAGAGAGGACAAGTAATAGTTCCGGATTTTACGCTTAAATGAAAATTTACTCTCAGCTTTTTTTATGCCAAGGGGAAGCCCGTTCCAGAGTTTTATAGTAGAGACAGTGTAAGAATTCGATACAAACCCAGTGCGGTGAGAAGGAATATGGAGAAGTAAGTTTTTGGAAGCTCGAAGGTTAAGATCGTGAGAACTGCCCAACACTTTAAAGTATTGTTTTAAATAATCAGGAGTACGAGGATCGTTCATGATGTTGAAGAGCATGCAGAGGGATCTGAGGGATCTCCTCTGACGGATAGGCAGCCATTTAAGCTGAGAACGGAAGGAAGAAATGTGATCATATTTACGAAACCCGAAAATAAAGCGAATACAGTTGTTAAGAAGTCGATCCATTTTGTTAAGAAGTTCTTGGGATAGATCAGAGTAACAAACATCAGCATAGCCGATTATAGGCAATACAAGAGCTTGTACCAAGGTGGTTTTAGTGCTAGACGGAAGAAAATGTTTGAATCTATAGAGAGACCGCAGTGAGAATGTGACTCTCTGGCTAATCTGAGCGACCTGCTTATTCCAGCTTAACTTGTCATCAATGTATAGGCCTAAGTCTTTAACGTGAGGAGAGAGAGGAATGACGGTATGGCCGAAAATAAGCGGCGATAGAAGGCCTGTGTCCAAGGTTCGTAGAAAATACGAACTACCAATAAGGATAGCCTGACATTTACTGACATTTACAGTAACCCCAAATCTGCTAGACCAGTCAGCGATTGCTAGAAGGTCAGCATTCAACAGTGAGATGCAGTTGTCTAGATTGAGAATGTCAGATTGCGCGTAGAGCTGCAGGTCATCAGCATACAGATGGTAGGAGCATTTGAGGATAGTAGTAATAGAGTTAATAAATAAAGAAAATAAGAGTGGAGAGAGTATACCGCCTTGTGGAACGCCTGTTTCCAGAGCGCACCAATCAGAGAATTTCTGATCAGCACGTACCGCCTGCTGGCGACCACGAAGATATGATGAAAACCAATCCCGTGCCGACGAAGAAACCCCAATTTGAGACAGGATGGCCAGGAGAATGTCGTGATCGACGGTATTAAATGCATTGGAGAAATCTATTAAAACCAACACCGTCAACCTCGAACTCTCCAAGCCGTTCCTGACGTCTTCAGTAACTTTAAGCAAGGCTGTGGCTGTACTATGGCCGGGCCGAAAACCAGATTGGAAAGGGGATAATAGGTTATTCCGGGACACGAAGGAGGATATTTGTTTCAGAGCAACTGCTTCCAGGATCTTAGATAGGAATGGGAGAATGGAGATTGGTCTGTAGTGATTAGATAAGGTGGGGTTGGAAATTTTTGGAAGAGGAATAATGAATGCCTTACGCCAGGTAGTAGGAAACTCACCAGCCTGCAGGGAGTAGTTGATGATGTGTGTGATAATGGGAAAGATACTTTTAAAAATGAGGGATAACATGGATCTGCTCACTCCATCACAGCCGACAGCCTTGGACTTAATTGCAGTGAACGTTTTGAGGATCTCAGAGTCGGTCACTGGGGAAAAAGAAAAAGATTCGGGAGGTACAATTGGCATGGAAGTGATATCACGAATAGTATTATTCTTAACAACAGCCGTGAGCATAGTTGACGATGAAAAGTGGTTATTCAAATCATTCAGAGACATGTGAGATGATACAGTATGAGAGGATGATTGCGTGATTCCAATTGATTTGAGAAACTTCCATATATCAGCCGGTGAAGAATTAAGGACATTGTCACAAATGTATCGGCGTTTAGAAGCTCTTACCATCTGATTACAGCGGTTTCTAGCCAATTTGTACAGGCTCCAGTTCTCCTCACTGCGATCCCTTCTATATCTCCGAAAGGCCCTGTCACGCCGTCTCATCGCCAAACGAACTCCAGGACTAATCCATGGAGCCGGAGGGCGCTTAACACGGACAACCCTGAGTGGCGCATGCGCATCGAAAAGCTGAAGCACGGACCTGTTGAATATATCCACTTTCTCATCCACAGTTGATGCCTGAGCAACATCGACCCAATCAATAGCTTTGGAATCAACATTGAGTTTGTCCCTGTTCAATCTCGCAAAATTCCGAAGAAACATAATCGCAGGCCGCTGTTTAAGTGGCTTAATTTTGTACGACAAGTAAATTAAATCATGCCTAGATAGCCCAGGGGCCGCAATCTGGCCATGGTTAGCAACTAGATTCTCGGAAGACGCAAGCATGAGATCAAGCCAGGTATTGTTTGAGTCAGGATTAAGATGAGTCGGATTGAGCGTGAGAAGTGACATACTAGACGATTCCAGGATAGCTCTCAATCTGCGCGATCTTGAGTTATCCCTCGAGAGGTCAGTGTTGAAATCACCCATGACTATGAGATGTTTGTACTCCGAGGAAACAGATTCAAACAGAGATTCGAGAATAGAGAAATAATCGATAGTAGGTGGGCAGTAAACCACTCCAAGAACGGCCTTGACCCCTTTGACATCAATTTCAAGGACTAAGAATTCGGGATTGCCGCTAGAAGTTGTCGGAGAAGAAGACAGAATTTTGAAGGGGATGTCACTGCGCAAGTATATGGCAACACCACCGCCCCTTTTTCCCGTGCGGTCATTGCGAATTAAGATAAAACCGGGTAAGCTATAATGTGTAGAGGGGAGTTCGGGCTTGAGCCAACTTTCCGACACTAGGACAGCGTGTAACGCCACATCACAAAATAAATCCAGCATCTCAGAGTGGTGTTGAGGGATACTCTGAGCGTTCACATGACATACATTAAAACACTTATCAAAACGCTGGCACTCACCACTTAAGAAACTGTTTACTGAGAGAGAATCGTCTAAAGAAGAAAAAGACGTAGAGGAACTACGGCAAGAATGAAACGAGTCGTCGTCAGACATATTCATTGTAAAGCGTAAATAAATAGATATACAATATAAATATAAAATAAAATAATATCGATAATAGGAATGTGAAGTAAAATTCACATAATAGTTGCATAACCTGCCGGCAGACTGGTCACAAACAAATTAGTACATATAATGCGTGCATCCGAACGCAAAAGTAATTCGCAAGAAGTAAAATAAGTGGCATAGACAAGATTTTAAAAAAGAAAAATAATAACTAAGATAGTGACAGATGACACTGACAGAACTTGTCAATGTCAACAAAAACAAAAAATAAACAAAATTGGGTGCCGGTACACCGAACAAAAAACTGTAAAGTGTTATTGTGTTGTGCGTGAACAACAAGTAGATAACAAACACAGACAGAAAACAAAGTGGACGAAATAAAGACTATAAACATCCATTATATAAATCGTACTATAAGTTTTAAACTATTTCTTCTTCGTTACCCGCCTTGAGCGAGATGTAGCCTGTGCCGACGCGAGTTTAGAGCCAGCATTGGGAACCAGAGGAACCGCCTGTTCCAGCGATTTACCATGCTCCGCTCCAAGCGCGACGACCTCCTCCACACTGATCACCCGGCGCCGCTTGCCGTCCGGAAGCTTGATGTTGATGTTGCCGTCCATGGTCCACACATTCGTAACACCGAAGATCTTGCGAGCTGTTATAAAAGTAGACTGCCGCTGTCGTGTAAGGAATTCAGACACCACATAAGGAGATCCTTTCAGTTTCGTCTTGGTTCTCCAGATCTCGCTTCTGACAGTGGAGTCCACGCACCGAAGCAGGATTGGTCTAGCATGACCTTCCGAAGCAGCGCCTAATCTGTGGCATACAGTCAGCGACGAGTGGACCACATCTTTTAAGCCGAGCCTGGTCTGCAGAATGGTTGCCACGGTTTCAGAAACCTTTTCACCTGGATTTTCAGGAACGCCGCCAAGCAACAGAAACTGTTTTCTGTGACGCATCTCAATAATGTCCACACTCCTGTTTAACTCAGCCATCTGCAGCTGTAAGGCACTGAGAACACTCCAAACATGCTCCTTGAAAGTGGAAAAGTCTTTGTGGAGACCGCTCAAGTCAGCTCCAGGTGGTGACGCTTTCAAGTGAGCTTCAAAATCAGCCATCCGCTGGTTCAGTGACGTGATAGCCATTCGCTGGGTCTCCGCAATCTCAGCTATAGTAGTCATGGTACCAGCCTTGTGTTGATAGTCTGAGCCAAGTTAAAAAGTGACAGCTCTAGCCGACAAGTGTATGCAACTTGCACTTAGGACATATGAATGCTACTGCCCACACAATATATGCTTAATGGTAAGCAAATTATTTTTAATCCGTAGGAATTTTGATTATAATTTTAGAAAATACTAATTAAAAGATAAAATTATTCAGAGCGTATGTGTGTTATTTTTATTCACCTACCCGCAAAAAAAGCAATTGACAGCTGCAATTCACTATGGCGATTTTCCCAAAGGGGATTTTGCTCTGAAAGCAACAAAATTATTTCATTTCATCTGCTCATAGTCTACCGACAAAAAAAAGCCTAGTTACAACATTCTGTTAAAACAAAGTAATATTTTTTTGTGTGATTAATCTTGAAATCAGTCGGTAGACTATGAGCAGATGAGATGAACGGTTCACATTTGAAAACTAAGTGGGCAAATTTAACAATACATCCTTTCATTATTATTTTTTATCTTTAGGGTTAGATATAATTTTTAAATTCAAATGGGACCAACTTTAAGATATACATAGCCTTTCTAATAAGAAAAGATTTTTTTAAATCGGACTATTCTATAAAAACTTAATACGGGTCATACTTACAAAAAAATACTCATCGATTTGTGAACTTTCTCAGTTTCTTTTCGTCGTTTAAAAATATTGTAAATACAGATCTGCCGAGAATGTGGCGCCATTTAAGATAGGGTGGCACAGATAATGTATAATCAGTAGTTGAGGGGTGTCCACATATCCTACTTACTTATTTTGTGTTTGATCATTATATGCAGAAAAAAATGTTGTTTTATTATTGTTGTAATCAGCTATTGGAAAATCCCTTCGGACTTTTGGTTTTAGATCTTACTGATCTCATGAGTACATTTTATGAGGCTGCATGTCTGCTTATTTAAACTGTGCCCTAATAGGCTCAATTCTAACTGGAGAGTCTAGACAATGTATTATTCTATCAGCGGAGGCGATTTCCGAAATGGCGAAATGTAAAGGAAAGGCCACTTAACAGTTCGATAGCGCCTGGCATTGCTATATACTTTTGTCAATTTTCCTATGTCGTATTTGTTGATAGGATATTACTATTTTTTAAACGCTTGCACGAACGTATCAAAAATATTTCATTGTTAAGATGGTGTATTAAAAACTACATTATCGTACATTGCAGTTCCTCTAGTCACATAGACTCTACATTTAGATTGTTATTCATGACTAAAATGAATATGAGTAAAATGGGTGTAAAGTTTTTTATTATTTTTATATTTGAAAGGCTCGCGTTTGACCACTATCCCACCTGCAGTGCTATTCTCTAAGGATACAGCCTTGAGCGCAGTGCTGTGCCAGCGACGAATCTACAGTTTGGTATTCGCTAAGCCGTGAATAGCGACACTAGCGCTCTAAGCTGTGACGGCCGTGAGTTAGAACTACTCAATGTCGAGCAAGTTGACAGTTCTTCATACATTTTGGTATTCTGTAAGAAAAAACAGCGTCGAAAAGGCTCACAGCCTGGCTTACAGCCTCGTTTTTATCTGTCAAATCCAAAAGCTACTATTTTTGCGCGTAACGTAATTCTTCTTGGTTTTTAATCTAACTTTTATTATAAATGTGAAAGTTTGGATGGGAAGTTTTGTTGGTTACGATGTGTGTGTGGATGTATGTTTGTTATACTCAACTACGCCAGAATGAAACTGGATGAAATTATGCATAGAAAATAGAATAGAATATTCTTTATTGTACACAATAAAAGTTATAAACATTTACAAGGAAAACTTATCAATACGGGTACAAAGGCGGAATAGAGATAGATTATAGCTATAAGAACGGCGAAGCGAAGAACGGATGGCTGATGGGGTAGAAAGATGCTGATGGGGTAGAAAGATTCTGGAGTGGCGACCGCGAACCGGAAGACGTTGCGTGGGAAGGCCTTCCACCAGGTGGACCGATGCCCTGGTGAAGGTTGCGGGGATCAGCTAGTTGCGAGACGCACGGGATCGGTCAATGTGGTGACGCTTGGGGGAGGCCTGTATCCAGCAGTGGACGTCTTTCGTCTGATATGATGATGATGATAGCTATAAGATTAGCAGAAAGGCTACTTTTCTGCCCAATATATTGTACCCTTAGGATAAGAAAACGCTTTTCGTGTGGTTGAAGCCGCTGGCAGAAGCTATTATGAAAATATTGTATTAAAATAAGCTATTTCGATTAATTAAAAAAAATGGCAGCTTGGTTAAACTGAAGCAACATTTATTAAAAGAAGCTAAGAAAATTAATGATTTTAACAGAGCTCGACAGGTGAGAGAATTAGCAACGTTGAAAACAACATTTGGGGATAGAGACTTTATCCATAGTTACAGGCTTTCTCAGCATTTAATAACATGTTGGAAAACGACTTAGCTCTTAGCGTACAGGCGTTTTATGTTTCATGTGAATTTATATATTATGTCACTAGCTGTTTCCTGCAACTACCTCTGCGTAGCATTAGTACTTTGAATAGCCAATTTTTTATATAAGGCAATAAAATTTTAATTCACTATAAAAACTTCCACTCCCTTATTAAGGAAGATTTCCATAATAAAAATTATCCTATGAAGGACATAAGATAGTTACCTACGGTCTCAAACTGTTTCCATACCAAATTTCATTTAAATCAGTTCAGCGGTTTAAGTGTGAAAAGGTATCAGACTGGGTTACTTTCACATTTATTATATTAGTATGAATTACATTGGTAGCTTCTATACTTAAAATTATATGTCATAAATCTATTTTAGTACATTAAATAATATGTTTTGTGATGATTTGTCCAGCTATCCACCATCATCATATACGCCGAATGACATCCACTGCTGGACATAGGCATCCACCAAACGTCGCCACATTGACCAGTCACGTGCATCTTGCATCCAGTGGAACTTCGCAACCTTAAAAAATAATTAGACATAATATACATTTATCATTTAATGACTAATAA
The DNA here is from genome assembly GCA_949775005.1 of Orthosia gothica. Classification (NCBI taxonomy): domain Eukaryota; kingdom Metazoa; phylum Arthropoda; class Insecta; order Lepidoptera; family Noctuidae; genus Orthosia; species Orthosia gothica. Next base: position 4,699,028 of record OX459041.1, on the reverse strand, counting down.
AACAATCTCAAAATTATAAAACTCAGATTTATTTAATAAACAATTTTCCAGTAATATAATTTTATTCTATAATATAGACCCTTTTTGTTTCTAATCTGAAGTATCTTTTTAGAATCTTTTATAACTATTTAAGTTAGTATAATTTAAGTAATTTACACCACATAGTAGTGATAATTTGCCAGTACTTGCCCATAAATTTGTATTAAAATTTCTGAACATCTCTCATAATCTAAACTATAATTTAATCTAAACTATAATAATATCTATATTTATAATTTATATTAAAATCATGTTCCATGCATTCAACTTCCTCTTCTGATGAATGCACATAAATCATGCAGTGTTCAGGTTTCTCTTGACCACTTGCTTATTTCCTTATACATATCCAATTTCGTCTACTGGTTGCCAATAAGGAGTTGCTGGTTTTCCAAATGCCTCTCTTCAATAGTTAAGCTCCATTTGTGTCTGCCTTTGTGAAGGTTGTTGAGAAATGAGAATTGGATTAGATGGCCTCATACCGTTAGCAAACGCCGCCTACGAGGAGCATAATAGCTGTAAACATAAAAATGCAAAAAATTACTATTAGAGGTAAAAATATGTGCAGGATACTACCAGGCCCCTCAGAAAGTATTGCGAAAAAAAGTTTTTATATATGGGAGACTGGCCAGTTATAATGTTTTTCGAAAATATGATTATTTATAAGTAAAAATAAGTAAGTTCCAATTTCAAAATTTCCCTCCACATTTTTTGCGAGTTAATTCAAAGTATTGTGTCTCACTGAAATATGGATCTGCGCCGGGAACATTTTAGAGCTATGATTTTATACGATTTCAAGTGTCGCCTGAAACCGGATGAATCGTACGATAGACTTCAAATGGCATTCATGGATGAAGGCCCTTCCAAGGCAACCGTGTATCGTTGGTATAACGAATTCAAGCGCGGTCGACCAACTTTGGGGGATGACGAAAGAAGCGGTCGCCCTTTGACGGCTGTTACCGAAGAAAACGTGCTAGCAGTGAAAAATTTAATCCAAGACAATAGGTGAATTACATATCAGGAGATTCAACACATATTGAAGATTGGATCGGGAAGCGTTCACGAGATTCTACACAGCCATCTTTGCGTGAGGAGGATAGTATCACGCTGGGTGCCGCACAACCTCACCGATGCTCAGAAGCAGGCCCGGGTGGAATGGTGCCGTGATATGCTTAACAAATTTGAAGCAGGCTCGTCTCGGCGTGTTTACGACATCGTTACAGGTGATGAGTCCTGGATTTATCAATACGACCCAGAAACCAAGCGCCAGTCGACTGTTTGGGTGTTTCAAAATGAGCCAACGCCTACCAAAGTGAAGCGATCTAGAAGCGGGGGTAAGATTTTGATCGCTAGCTTTTTTAATTTGACTGGCCACTTGGTATCAATTCCCTTACGGGATCAAAGAAGCATTAATGCCGAATGGTATACTACCAAATGTTTGCCAGAAGTTTTCTCTGTTATAAGCAACAAGCGACCAAACACAGGGCTCCGCGGGCTACTGCTCCACCACGACAATGCACCTGCGCACACCACACTCAAAACGAGGGACTTCCTGGACAGCACGCCAGTCAAACTCCTGGGTCACCCTCCTTACAGCCCTGATCTAGCACCGTGTGACTTTTTTTTATTCCCAAAAATAAAAAATCAGCTCAAAGGGATACAATTTTCGTCGCCGGAAGATGCGCTGGCTGCGTTCGAGCAGGCTGTAAACGAGGTGTCTGCGGCGGACTGGAAAAAGTGTTTTGAAAACTGGTTTAGGCGCATGAATCTTTGTATAGAGGCTGGTGGAAAGTACTTTGAAAAGATTTAATAAAAATATATGTACGTATAGAACAATTTTTTTTAGTTTCGCAAAACTTTCTGAGTGTCCCACGTATGTAAACCAGAATCACATCTACTCTCTTTCTGAAGGAAAGAAAGAGAGTAGATGTGATGGATGGATGTTTCAGATATTATAGGCAGATACATTATAGTATTGCAGGTTAATTGAATTTTTGGCTTCTGTAAAAAAAAACCCCAACAACTTGGTCCAACCTGGGTATGAAAAATGAGAACACTATTTTATTATCTAGAGCTTCTTACACTGAACCAACAATTAAGCTAAACTTACATAAAGAGGCAATTGAGGCTTCTCTCCTATGAGGCACTGCAGGTGGTCATCTAGCCTCAGACTGAAATACGATATATAAATAAATTAGTGAAATACAAAAAATATAACATACCTATTAAGACTTTTCTAAAAAACCTCACCAATTGTTTTGTGTTCGGCTGGTTTTCCATTGTCATATTGTTCTTATGCCAAGATCAGTGAACGGAAATAAACATGGAAGCATTCCTTGCTTTAAAAAATGACCCAACGCACATTGTGCCCCGGTGGGCGGGGCCTACCGATCGTGCCACTCACGCTTTTAGTTCGTCCCCAGTAGGCAACAGCGGCGGTCGACTAATATTTACCGTTTTTCGCTTGTTAAATATTTAAAAATGGCTTCTTGTGCAGTGAAGTTTTGCATAAATAAATCACATTTGCATAACAAGAATGTTGGAAATATTTTTCCCGTGTAAATACATCGCTATTCATTATATTTCTATTAAAAATGTAGTACACCACATCCCCATAGAAATCTATGGGGATGATGTTATGCAAACCAAACAATTTACTTTTCTACCTGACAATAATGACAAATATAATTTTGATTACAATCTAAGATATATATAATAGATTATATATCTTAGATTGTAATCGAAAATTCACGCCGTTTTTTTCTATGGGGCGGCACTATGCAAAATATACTAAGTTATTGTAGGTACATAAAGGATCCTTAATAGCACGGAGAAAATAGATATCGTTGCTGTGTCTTTATCTTTTCTAATATATTTTTAGTCGTTCCAAATTTTTTTTTCACACTATAAAAGATGGTTCTTTAACACTAATTGCGGTAGGAGTTGACTAGTAGAAATCATCCCGCGAAAAAGCGTTCATACTTCTATGCGATTTTTTTCTTTCATTTTTGGACAAAATATAAATCCAAGATGGCTTGGCTGCGAAAACTTTCATTTTACATTATGGGTTTAGTTTTCGAGGTTGCTAAAGTCCATTGTGAGGTTAAAATAATCCAAGACGGCATAAAATAAAAATAAATGTTTTTGTTTAAATCATATGTGAGAAGGAACTTCTTTCCTGACCACAAACGATTTTTTATGCTTCTATATTTTCTATCAGATTATTTCAATACCATCACTATCATAATTAATAATTGCGTTGCACCATATTGCATAAAACATCCCGGGCGACGCGAATGGTGGACGCAGTGATGCATGACGCAGTCGTAGAAATGTCGTTAGCGGCCTATACGTTAGATGGTAATTTAAACCCAAACTAACAGTTTATAAGGTCTATTTTTAATTGTGCATCATGAGTTGTAATAATTATTGTTTATGTGCCTTGGCTACTTTGGCGAATCAGTGGCTGAGTTTCGATGTGTGCGTTTGTTTAGGATTTTGTGTCAAGATGCGCGTTTAATTCCTTTGAAGTAATGCTTCCATGTTTATTTCCGTTCACTGGCCAAGATAGCCCTGGTTTACATCCTGCAAATGTATTTCAACGCAGTACTATTATATTTTATCTAAAGATAAACATATTATATATTTATTCGACAACAATAATATCGTCACATTTTGCAATACTTACATTTCACACAGTCACATAACTATGTTAAAATCAATCGCTGTGAAAGCACTTCACAGTTTTTCAACTTGAAAATACTTTAAAGAAAAACGAACAACAAATTATTATTAAAACCGTCGGTTGCGATTTTGCAAAATTTTCTGTGTTTGGGTGTCATGCAAAGAGTAAAATAATATAATGTGGGAGAAGAGAGCGCTCTTGTGTCATTTCGAAGCATGTAGATTCGAAACGCCATCTGCATATCTTAACGGGAACTAAAAAGAAAAAAAAAAAAAAAAAAAAAAAAACGCTTTGTACGTAGCCCGTGAAATTAAAATTTTCCTGTTTTTTAGCTGTGTTTACGACGTATTTTGATGAAAATACGATTCGCGAATATAATAATGGTGTAAAAACTAAAATACAATCATTAAAACATAAACAACGAGATTGATATTTTAATGATGGTGATTCAATACACGATTTAATAAATTCGCGAATCACATTTGATCAAAATACGACGTAAATGGCTGCAAAAAAACATAAGAAAATTTGGATTTCGGCGGCTGCTTCGAAGCTATTTACTATTTGGTTCTAGCAATTCATTGTAATTTGTAACAAGGTATATTTTACATCAAGTACACGAAAACAAGTTAAGTAACTGGGAAATATTATCTATCATCAGAAAACAATTTTAAAAATTAACATAATTTTTTTAAAACTTGCAATAAATCACTAAATTAAAAATAAATGTATGAACGTGAGTGAAGCATAAGAATGTAAGGATCGTAGCAGGTGGCGTTCTGTAGTTTCTGCCTAGCCCCATGGGAAAGAGGCGTTAGTTTATATGTATATGTAAAAATAGCTCATTACTTTATGAAATTAAACAGAAGGAATATTTTTAAATTTTACTGTCAGCGTTACAATTTTATATTTACTTATTCAGGAAATTCTAAATCTAATAAAAACAGAAAATATTATAGGAATATTAGCTTCTGTTTTTATCATTTTTAGTTTTTATTATAATACTTTTGGGCAGTAGTTTTCGTTTCCTATTTCATTTTGAAGATACTTCATTTTTGTCTGGAGTGATCTCGCTGGTATGCAATTGAGCTGGAAAAAGAAAAAAACAGAAAACTCAGTTGGAAAAAGACAGACGATTGAATATTACCTCGTGATCTGGCAAAAAGCACCAGTGGACAATATTAAAAATCAATTGTGTGCAAATTGCCAGTCGAAACATTAGTTTATAAAACGTAAACGAAATCTAGACATTTGAAGCTTTGAGAAAAGCAATTTTTAAATGTTAATTTTGAGAATATGATGAAAATTAAGAGAACGAAAGGTTTTTAAACATGATGATTAGAAGAATTCTGTTTAAGCGGGCCAAATAAATAATTAGAGTATACAAAAAATCTTTTTTGAGCAGTTATGTAAAAAATAACTTACCAGTGTCCTTTCATCCAAAATAGCAACGCCTCACGCATTGTATCTATTTTGATAGACACACACTGCACAAAATAAGCGTCTTTTCGCAAGAATATCACTAAATAAGTGTAACACAACAGTTTTTCACAATTTTTGTGAAAATTGCTTGTCACAACGTAGCGACTGAAAAATATTAGTTTATGGGTAGTAATCCACTAACAGGACGGAAGAGAGACTCAACTCGACTTCTGATGTAGACAAACACTCAAAAACCAATAATTAATCACAAAATGGACACACAACACAAACAAGCGCGGACGAAAATTTTAAGTTGCGGCGGCCACTTTGACATTTACAACTTTGAATTTTTGAGTGATGTCGCCAGCCAGAATTAATCACACAATAAAGACTTACGTGACAAGGTTGCCATAATCGATAATTCTAGACAGGTATGGAATCATAATGTGATAATTTTGATAAAAAATATTATAATTATTATCTAAAAAAATAGTTTAAATTAAATTACAGAACTTAGTTTATTTCAGTTTTTTATTTGTGATTACAGAGACATCTATCAATAATTATGAAACTATTAGTTTCTAAGTTAAGAAAAGTAGACGGCGACTCTTTCTTTACTGAAGTTGTGCTTGTTCTAACTGTCTCCCCCCTGGTGTCATGTCTGGCAGCGTCATAGCGCGTTGTTTTTACTTACGAAATAGGCAAAGAAATTGTCATTCAGCTTTAAAATGCAATCATAAAAATGCATTATTTAAACTCTTATGACTATGAAATCGTTTGTAGTTTCACTCTATTACTTAAAATACTTGAAAATTGGCCTTTATTACACGTTTTAAGTCCATAAAACTCTCAGTCGAGATTTATCGATTTTAATAATTTGTTTCAAGCCCTAATTCGTCTACGAAATTGTGACGGGCGATGTCAGGCCTAGAGTTCGTCGACGACCATAACCGCACTAGAGAATACCGTTTGAATCAGCACTGCACGATCGGTCGATCTCAAGACTGTCTCGCTGACGAGCTCGTCGACGAGCACAGCCAAGAAACTGTCTCTTAGAGAATAGCATGGCTGATGGTAAGTGATAATGTGGTCGACGGTGAAGCATGCTTGGCTAGAAGTAACCAATTCACTCGTGACTTGAAGTCCCCCAGTTTGTAGCCATCAGGCAACCCAGACTCTGGCAGGGAATTCCATTCCTTATTTGTTCGTACAATGAAATTATTCCCAAAACATTGAGCGGGCATGAATGGGATGTCCATCAGGAACTGATGGCGCATCGCCGTACGTCTCGTAGTCCAATGATGGAACATGTTAGGTGGAATTAAATCAAGCAATCCCATCGCACACTCCCCGAAATGTTATCGATAAATAACCGACAGGCTGGAAACTCGGCGTCGATGTTGAATTCTATGGAGCTTTGACTCGACCAGTGCTTCATTGCTGACTTTTACAAATAAAAATAAAAAGTCTTTTATTTCATGCATTTCAATTTTACAAAAATCCCAACTAGCAAAAACGTCATATAATTCTAGTCTTATAAGACTTCATGGTATATAACAGTTGTATAGTGGTATGTAGTAAACTATTTTGATATATAGACGTTTATCTTACGACGGTTCAGTCGCGGGACTGTAATGTCTTAATATAAAGTTGAGTAAACGTTTTCAGGACTAACTTATACAACGTTGTAGAATGGTGTCAGTACATATGTTGAGTAAATGTTTTCAGGACTAACTTATACAACGTTGTAGAATGGTGTCAGTAAATATGTTGAGTAAATGTTTACAGGACTAACTTATATGACGTCGGATAATGGTGCCAGTGCATATGTTGGGTAAACGTTTTCAGGACTAACTTATACGACGTTGTAGAATGGTATCAGTGCATATGTTGAGTAAATGTTTTCAGGACTATCTTATATGACGTCGGATAGTGGTGTCAGTGCATATGTAGAGTAGATGTTTTCAGAACTAATTTATATGACGTCGGATAGTGGTGCCAGTGCATATGTTGAGTAAAAGTTTTCAGGACTAACTTATATGACGTCGGCTAATGGTGCCAGCCGTTACGTTTATTGGACAATGTATTGGTCATATCAACGTTTCGGTTAAATAAAAGGTTTTTGTAAGACAACCATCGTCGTGTGTGAATCTTAACATAACTTTTATATAATTAAAACGCCACTTAAACGTTTGCGTATGACCTTTTTATAACAAAACTATTTTGATCGTATGGAAGACTTACTAAGACTTGTATGCAACTAAAATGTTGAATTTCTACGGTTACATTACTTTAAGTAGACTTTTGAATCATTTAAAGGTCAAATCCACACTTTAATTGAACCATTTCTATTTTGTTTTGTCTTTTAAAAAAGGGATAGAACGAATGAATGTTGCCGAAAAAGATTCCGTATATTTTTATTTTTTAATTATCATTTAATGTAAACAACAACAATAAAATTAAACAATTAACAATGGAACTGTGACAGTTATAACATTTGTTTGAAAAGGTAAAATAAATGCTTCGCCAAGGCCATTTTTCTCTTTTAAGACGTTTTAAATAATTTCAGATCAAAAATTTATCGATGTCCAAGAACACTACCATAGTTCATTCATATCCTATGTTAGACCTGAAAAAAAACATTTAAATAAATTAATCTGGGCTAAACGTACTATTTGATTAGATAGCCATTGACAAGAAAAGAAGATGAATTTATAATCATAAAGGGTCGAGTTAGTTCTCTGTTCAAGTTATGCAATGTTTATTAGATCTGTAAGTAATGCATAAGGAACCCTAAAGTAAACTGAATATGGCCGCGGCGTCATAGACTCAAGAAAATGTATACGACCTTTTTGTTATATTAGTGTTATATAAAGGTCGCTATACAACGTAAACAAGATGGTTGATGCTTTATTATGAAAACATATTTTGGATAATTAATTAAAACGATTCAAATACAAAGAAATAGAGGAGGGCGTTAAAAACTTCACAAAAACACATATATACATTGTCATAAAACTAAAGTTCCCTGAAAGATTAACACAACTATCATTATCTCACACTCATTTAAATAATGCATAATAAATCGATATTTTGTAATTATGGAAATAGACATTTACTTACCTTTTTTTATTTAAACACCGGCACAATATTTAACAAACGAAATAAAACGGTTGCCGTTGAGCAGTCTTTTGAAAACGTCATTGTAACAGCTATGTGACATAAGCGGTCACATAAGAGACTCATCATAACCAGTATTGGACCGTAAAGTCGGTCTCTGTACTTTTATTTAACTTGTATGCAACGTTTAAACGGTCATTGGCTGACTTCTACTTAACTACTAAACGACAATATTGTCGTGTAATTTGGGCCTAATTCGCGTTATTTATACGTTTATATTTACGTTTCTGCGACCAATCTTAAAAACTAGACTCAAAGTGTAAAACGTTAAATTGACTATTATAAAACATTGATTTGTTAGTTGGGATGTTTCAGTTTGTGTACTTATCATAACTGTTATCCTAAAATTGTACTAAAGATCGTAATTTTTTTAACACTTTCTTATTAGAATTCATTTCCATTTATTTATCATGGCATGCATTAAAGTCTACACATTGTCTTTACAAATCAACAAGCTGCCATGCACCTACGTATTTGCGATGACCGGGTTATTCACACGATGGATAAACGTGATACATGGTCAAAGCGTTCGGAGTGTTGTAATCTTAAAACTATGTATAAAAATATTAGCAGAGGACTACAGAAATATGCAGCTATCCACTCATATCAAACTAATCTATTTTGTTCCATAACTAAGTTAACCCAATTCTTCAAAAAAATTTATTTTAGTTACTTTGCAGGCGAAGCTGTTTAACACTTGTAACACTAGTTTTTTTTTTTTCTTTTACATGCTTTTATAATAATATACTAAGACCAGATTACATTAAAGCTGAAATGTGCGGAGACGTGCCAGGTGAAGAAGAGAGGAGACGTTTAGTAGCTCGGCTCAGCTTTCGAATTCGAAAGCTTAACCCGAGTTCCAAGCGTAACCCATTCGTTGATTGTTGCGACAGATAAGCTCACGCACACATTTACAGATAAAATATCTTTATGACCTTATTTTTGTTTAAAGCTATATTTTAGTTTTTAATTGCCTACTATAATTTGACATTTAAAAATATTTGTAATAAAAAAGGTGAAACTATTGAAACAAATTGATTTAATAAAAATTGATAACGTGGAACAGAGTTTTAGCTTAATCGTCTGAATAACACTGAGAAAACAGAATGAAACTGAACTCGCTTGGCATTATAATGGCTTTATCCCCATCGCATGCGGCCCCTTATGCTGCGGTCTCGTTCATCTCCATCGCGGCGAGCTTGGCGGAAAATATACTGAGGTATATACGGGTCACCTGAAACAAATCATTGTTTATTACTCACGATGCCAGAAACTGAAACTCAAAGACAAATCATTTATTTCAATTCAACCATTGGCACTTTTATAATCAGTAAATAAGTACATATTAAACTCTAATTACATCATAATAATAACATCATTCTTCTTGTAAAATTATGTATGTGAAAACGATGTGCATGAAAGGTAAACAATTTATAAATATAACTATTAAAATAGGCCGAGGCAGCTTAGTTATGAGTCATCTGTCAAAACTGACGGCACTCGTTAACGAACATGCTTAGTTTATTGCTAACTTTTGTCAAATTGCTTGTCGGTGTTTGCCCCCAAAAAACTAAAACACCCTCTCTATAGACATGGATTGTTTTACGTTTCTTATCAAAGTCTCGTTTCATTTAATTACTTACTACCCTAAATTGAGCAGTAGCTTTGTTAGGCCCATGGTATAATAACATACTCCGTATACTTCGCCTGGTATTCTCTTCCCAGGATGGCCTAAGCCTACGTCACGATAAGTGTTACCATTGATTGTCCTTTTTAGAAAATTTTGGTACTTTCTCATGTAGTTAATGAAAATAAAATAAATTACTAACTAGCTTAACTATTTAGTAACTCATGTGATTCATCTATTTATTATTAAATTTATTTGTATATTGAATTATTGGTTCATAATTGCTTTGTTAAGATAAAAATGCATTTTGTTCGGGTAATTCAATCACACACAGTGGCAACATATCGAATTGACAAGTGTCATACTGACAACTAGCCATTTCATCGCTATTGTCGTGTCGCTCACACCTATAGCGTTGTTTCGCTCTGTGAGCAAAATATTGTGGCTCCCAAACGTTTGTGGTGAACCCGTGAACTTTGGTAGATACACAATATAAATTGTTAATTGTTCCGTAAACTATAAAAACAGAAGTATAAAAGGCGGTGTTATAAGGTTTTTTTTATTTTCCCAATGAAGAGACGCTATCATATGCGTGGCTTCAAATTTGTAACTAAATTCAACTAAAATAACTGGTATGTGCCTTTCTACATAATATTTAATTTATCTACGCGTTGTAAATTCCATAATTTAAGTCATAGTTGTGTCAATACGTCTTTACGCCCGAAATTATTAACCTTACATAATTAGTTTTTGACTTATTTTAGTCAAGTTAGGTTTAGTGGGTTTTCGTCCCGAACTAAATAAAAATACTAATATGCAAACAATTAAAAAAAAAGCAAAGTAAATAAATACAAAAAGTATCAAATATGACGATTTATTAAAAATTATAAATATGTTGTATCTATTGTAATATTTTTATCTTTTTCCCCACTAAAAAAGTTTGAGAACCGCAACGCAGTCGATGACGTAGTCTTAGGCCAATCACGTGACCCAGCTGTCACGGGAGGAGACTACCTTGTCTTATTATACCATGGTTAGGCCTAACCTCCACTGGTTCACTAATACTTTCATTAGGAACGATATCACAACATGGCCTCGTGTTTGTAGTTGTAGGTTGTACTTTTATTTATAGCACTATTAAGCCAGGCAAGCTGTTGGCCTATGCTGTATTATTGCCAGAGTATGTCGTGCGCAATGAAGAAATCACAATGCGAGTCCGAGATCAACCCACACAAAAGTTGATTTCATTGAGTATTTAAAAGCATTTCAAATATATGTATTACCTCCTGATCCTGATAATTCGAACACAGCACTTGCCACATTAGCCACCATCGTCAAGAACGTGAACAATAAAGCGACTTGTAAAAACTTCATGAGGAATAGCAGTTATTGATGAGTTAGAGAAATGTTTTATAATTGTATCTACTTGCGGTTATGAGCTGTTTATATAGGTGATAGGTATAACTTACTAACTTATTATGCGTTAGAAAAAGGAATTTATGTTTTCGTTACAGTCTAATTGCCTTGAAATTGAAAAATTCAAAATTATCTACACATTTTAACGACTCTAATAATGTTAACATACAAATTGATTTATTTGTATGAATACTTATTCTTGCATTGAAAAAGAATAAAATAATACTGAACGCTACGTTACTGCGTATAATTTTATTTTAATATAAAAATACACTGAAAATATAAAAAAGAATACACTACATTTTGGGTAATTTAGGTACATAGGATTTATAAATCAAAACCCAAACCACCAACCCATGTTTTTGAATAAGCAGAAGCATAGATTCCATGTCAAAATATACCGCTAGCCCACAGGTCATTTGTTAACAACCCTATAATCAGTTTAAATCAATTGTTAATAAAATTCAGAAAAACCGCAATTATCAAATATTGAGTAAGTTATTTTATATGTTTAGTTAGAAAAAACATAGGAATGATAACTAGGTTTAAAAATATTACACTGAACGCACGTGCCTATCCTCAACGCAGTTACAACCGGTTAGTTTCTGGCTTATGCATTTAGGTGAAAACGAATCCTTATGGTTGCCCTAGTCATTAAATGTCCAACGCCACCATATCCATAATTCTGTTCAAAACGGTGACCCAGCCAAAGTCTGGAAATTTCTCAAATCATTAGGTATCGAAAAAAAGTCTCATGTCACGGTTCGTAAAGACTTGGAATTTAACTTACTTAACAGTAATTTTTATACTTCGCCTGTATTGGATAGGGCCACCAAAGTAACTACGCTTAGTTATCTTTCAAATCTTCCGATACCGGATTATTCTCCTTTTGTCTTAAGTCAATTCACTGCCTGTGATGTTAAAAATAGTATTGTGTCGATAACATCCAACGCTGTTGGTAGTGACTGTGTTAGCCGTAAGATGATCATCCCCATCCTTGATAACATTATCCCTGTCATCCTTTATATCCTCAATTTCTTTATTTCCAGTGGTGTCTTCCCGCAATCCTGGAAAGATGCCCAAATTATTCCTTTACCCAAAAAATCTCATCTTGCATCTTTTTCTGACTATCGTCCCATTTCTATTCTTTATTTTCTATCCAAAGTCCTTGACAAACTTGTCCACCATCAACTCAGCACGTTCCTTACCAAACACAATCTGCTAAATCCTTTCCAATCTGGTTTTCGACGCGTACACAGCACTACCTCAACACTTGAACACATTACGGACGATATCAGGTCAGGCATGGAAATGGGAAAGTTAACGGTACTTTCTCTGCTTAGAAAATGCAGCAATGCCTTCAATACCGTTGACTTCGACATTCTGGTTGGTGTCCTAAGCTCTTTTAACATATCTCTTCCGGTAATTGACTGATTTTCGTAGTTACTTGTTTGGCCGCCAGCCGCGTATTAGCACTGATGAATCTTTCTCTTCTTGGTGTCACACCTCTGCCGGTGTGCCGCAGGGTGCCTTTTTATTAATGCTATCACTCAATGACTTTCTTCTTTTTACCACCTGTATGCTGATGATCTCGAGATTTATACCCAAGCCCCTCTTGGAGAGCTACGAGATGCAATTGAGACGATTAATATAGACCTGGCTCGAATAGGTGACTAGAGTGCTGAGTTTGGGTTTAAGATTAATCCGACGAAGACTCAGGTGACTGTTGTTGGGAGTTCCCGGACTGTTCCTAGGATTGATTGGTCGACGCTTTCCCAGGTTTCTTTCAACAATACCATTATTCCTATAGCTAACACTGTGAAGAACTTGAGTATTTATATCGACAGCACTCTTGCCTGGACCAAACAACTGCAGGAAGTCAGTCGTAAACTGTTTGCTTCTGCGGGCTCCCTGAGACGTCTTCGTAATTTTCTTCCCACCACCACTAAAATTACGATAGCACAATCTATTTTTCTCCCTATCCTGGACTATGCTGATGCCAGCTATCTTGATCTCACCCAAGACCAATTGGATAAGCTTGAGCGACTTCAAAATCTCTGTATTAGGTTTATATTTGGCTTGCGCATATTGAATTTCGTACTAAGCTCAGATGGCTTCCTATTCGCCTTCGCCGGAATGCTCACATACTCTCTTTGCTTTATAATGTGCTCTTTAATCCTTTTACTCATTTTTATCTTAAAGACCGTTTTCAGTTCCTTTGTGACACCCATTCTAAGTTCTTGAGGTCATCCCTTGAGGTCATCGGAAATTTTTAAATTGAGTGTTTGTATGCATTCCACTTCCTTTTTTGACAAATATTTTACGATTCAATCAGTTCGGTTGTGGAATGTATTACCTATAGAAATAAGACGTGCTCAAACACTACCAACGTTTAAGAAAATGGTAAAGGAGCATTACCTTTCACTATATTTTTTTGTCTTTTCCTTTATCTGTCATATATTCGATATTTATTAGTATATTAGATATGTAGGATGTATGTATTTTATGTTATTATGTATAAGTAAGTAAAATTATTTATGATCTATTGTACACTGACAGCCCTAAATTGTTCTCCTATCGTTCAGTCCATCCAAAGGTTGTCTGTAAGAGATTGCCCTGTGCCATAAGAAAACATTTTCATAAACAAACTGTACACTTGTGTACAAAGTGGCCATTGTACACTTTGTTTATTCTGTATTTTTTTTTTATTATGTGGTGTACAATAAAGTATATAATAATAATAGTTGACAGCACGAACTATTTTGTGCGCGGGGTAGATAGATGCTGTGATGAGCTGTAAAAAGCTAGTTCGCGTACGAATACACACTTATGCAAATTTGTAGCGAAATGGATGATGATTTTGAACACAACAGAACGCGTGAAATTTTATAAACAGACCTTTGGGATAATGGATATCATGAAAAAACGACTTAATGTATCTGTTCAAAACATTTTTTTGTATTGTTAAACTACTTATCTATCCCAGTATGATGACTGTTTTGCAATTTTCCTTCTTCTTGTGGTAATGTCGAACTTTCGACGCTCATAACTATTAAATATATATTTTATTAACTTTTTTGTTTCCAAACAGGGCTAGATATTACAGTCGTTACAGGTAGTCAGAAGCTTGAGATCTGACACTAGTCTTGCCAAGGGGTACCGCGTTACCCAGTTACTGGGTTGTGGAGGTCAGATAGGCAGTCACCCCATGTAAAACACTGGTACTCAGCTGATTCCGTTAAGACTGGAAGCCAACCCCAGTATAGTTGGGAAAAGGTTAGACAGACTACTACAGGGCTAGATAATGATGAGACAAATTGATATAATTTTAAACGTACACCGATGGTGTACGTCCAAATGTGGTCTAGCGATTACTCCACTGTTTCGTCAAACAGTGGAGTAATCGCTAGACTACGTTTGTATGGAAGAATGATCGACTAGGGCAACTAACATAGAGCCAAGTTTTAATCAGTGGCAATTTAAAAGATAAAACTACTACGTAATAGCTAGGTTTATTCTAATAAAAAAAATAATGTTTAAAAATTGTCATCACTCGTGGGGGAACCGCACCGGACAAAAAAACCTTCAGTAGTACCGCTGCAATACTGGATTACGGGCTGGTAGCCCCGCGGTTCTCGAAGCAAAACTCAGGCCGTTGAAAAAAATATACGGCACCCGTTATAAAATCTGCGGAATCAAGAAGACTGCAGGCTCACAAGATGCCAAGTGCCCTGCCCGAACAGTGGAGCCGGAGTCGGCTTCTATCAACGGTTTAGACATTTATTTTCTCACAAGATTTACACAATAACTTACAGAGAACATACTATGGCAAAAATACATTGGAATTTCGTAACAGTGTTAGTAAAAGGGTAGTTGATGAAAAATGTTCACACGAAAATAAAGGTGCCTGTAAATGGGCTACGAAAATCTTGTCGACAATTTTGTTGACTTTTATAGCTCAGTAAATTTGCAACTTATACCCTTGCTTGTGAAAAACATTGCCGAGTGTAGTCCATCAAGATACTCCAACCGGATTGCCGAGGAATTTTGTTCGTACAAGCCTAAGAATCCTTCTTAAGGTTACGATCTTTATACGCACAAGCCTCTATATCCCATAATTCAGGACGTACTTTGTTGATACAATTCAAAATCTTTCCGTTTGACCACTCGGTCATGACGAACAGAATAAAATCAACAACGGATCCAAAACAACTTCACTAATTAGGCAGCGAGGGCCGGGGGGGAGGCGAGCGAGGGCAAAGGATGCACCTATACATCAGAACAAAGACGATATACGGCGATATTGCAGTAAAGTCAAAGCGTTATAAATCTAGCCGGCTAGACATTGAATACATGCGACTACTTTGAAATATATTGGCAATATCGCCGCGCTATACTGCAAGATTGCAGCAATTTTTGCACTGTGTAACTGATAACTTGGCGGCTATGCAATTGCAGCAAGAAATTGTTAAAAAACTAGCCCGGTTACAGGCACCTTAAGTTTACAACACCGTTTGCGCATCGCCACTGCGGGTACGTGTGTGCATGACCTAAGGCATACAATATTAAGGCCCATGATATCGTGGTTGTTTCACTACGTTTGAAATTAGGTATTATTGTTATATTAAGATATTTAACTACATACAATTTATTTATTATGATTACTTGAGTTTGTTTATGTATTAAGCTATTAAATATATATATATATAGTATATAACGGAGGAGCCTCCGTGATGTTTTTAAAAAGTGTGACGTCAGCATTGCTGACGTCACAATTGTTGTTTTCACGATGATCACTCATTTTGGGTCTTCGAAAGAAAACTTCACAAGTACTTGTAGAACTTTGTATATTCAACGCGGAGCGTAACGACGTTACAGAGAGGTCCGTACTGTTCGGCGGCTCGAGCGTGAATGACCGAGTGCCGACAGTGCGGCCGTATTTATAGGGTTAGGCGCAGGCGCACATGTTTACAAGTTTTGAGGTTAAGTATTGAAATTACATTGACATGCTGTTGCTTTTACATCGTAATGAATTTAAAGTACTCGATTGATGGCTTATAAGTAATTTTTAGAACAATCAAATAATCAAACTTAATTATTCTAGGTTTTATAACAGATGAACTGCTGTAGTTGCGCCGATACGGCCATACATACGGTGAGTAGGTGATTCGTTTCCTGCCGATACGGTCAACTGATCACCAGGTCGTGGAGCACGGCGCAGCTGATCATGGGCAACCTTGCGGGGTCGTCCCCTGCCGACAACTTTCTTTACTAAATATCGGTCATTTTCAAGTATTCTACAGACTTCATACGGCTCGCTGAATTTAAGATCAAGCGAGGTTTGATTGCGGGGATTATTCTGAACCAGTACGTAATCTCCTCTTTGGAAATGATGGATTTTGGCCTTATGTAGGTTGAAGCGTTGTCTGTCTTGTTCGCTAGAACGGATCATTTTCTGTTGCACCTGTTGAGTGAGCGCTTCAATATCAACGGTTTCGTTGTCAATATCCATTAGTTTGAGAAGTTCAGGCGGTACGCAGTGCTTTCGTTGTGTAATAAGTGTCAGTGGAGCAACACCGGTGACCCGATGAGTTGTACAGTTCATTGCCAGTTGAAGTTCCTCAAGTACAGTGTGCCACTGCACTGTTTCGTAGTTTTTAATCATTACTAATGCACTCTTGAGGTTTGCAACGACCCTTTCAACTTGGCCATTCGCTCGGCTGACTCCTGGAGCGATAGCATGGATGTTTATTCCGATATTGTCACAGTACTCCTTGAACTCGCCAAGGAACTCTCTTCCTCCATCGACTATGACTTGGACTGATGCACCAAATAGATGCACAGTACGTTTTAGAGCAGCCAATGTACTGTGTGGGTTTTTGTTGGTACTGAAGTACAGCAAAACGTACTTCGAGAAAGCGTCAATGGTGACTATAACGTACTGCTGATCATCTGGAGTGCCCAGCTTCCCTGTTATGTCCATATGAATAACTTGGAAGGCAGCCGTCGGTTTTTGTATCGGGTGTAATTGTACTTTAATGGCCCCAGATCTTCCTTTAGATGTTCGGCATATAACGCAGTTATCCACAAATCTTCGAACAGTAGAACTCATTTTGTTGAACCAATAAGTTTCTCTGACCTTCTGCAGGGTCTTTTCCCAGCCGGGGTGTTTTAGTGCCGTGTGAAAAGAGTTTATAATGCTCCATTGAAAGGACTTGGGAACGACTGTACTGAGCTGCTGACCGAAGGCAGGATCATTGACATTCTTTTTTAAGACATTGTCCTCCAAGACATAGTCTTCTACTGGGTTATTGTCACTGAGGCTGTCCATTATTGGTCGTAGTTCATCGTCCCGTCTCTGTTCAATTTTGAGCCAGTTCAAGTCTTTTGTCATTACGTTGACTGCCAACTCAGCTGGGTTTCTACTGAAAAAATCAGCATGTTGTAGACGTTCACCTTTGCGGTACTCTACGTCAAAGTCGTAGTTTTGTAAGAACGCCCACCAGCGATGAATCCTTGGCAGAAGATCCTTTTTGTGTTTTGACGCTTTTAACGCGTTGCAATCCGTTATCACGGTAAATTTACGGCCATATAGATATTGGCGAAAGTGTTTTATAGCGCGTACCACTGCCAGTGTCTCCAGCTCGTAAGAGTGGTAGCGACTTTTAGCCTCCTTGGTTCTCACGCTCATAAAGGCGACTGCATGTTGGCGTCCATCAATCATCTGTACCAGTACTGCACCAAATCCGAGGCTGCTTGCATCCGTGTATAGTTGTATGGGTGCTTCTTCTTGGAATAATGTAAGGACTGGAGCAGACGTTAGGCATTCGATGATTGTGTTGCGAGCTTTTTCGTGTTTATCTGTCCATGCCCATTTCACTCCTTGTTTTGTCAATTCGTACAAAGGCACCATTATACGAGAAAAGTCAGGTATGTATTTCCTGAAATATCCAGCCAAACCATTGAATTGCCTCACTTGCTTGACAGTTTTGGGTACTGGAGCTTTGACGAGGGCCTCTACTTTTCGTGGACTCGGTCGAACTTGTCCATCAGAAACTACATTGCCGAGATATTCAATGGACCGTTTGAAGAAACTGCACTTGTCTGCGTTGATAGAAAATCCCGAGTCTTGCAGTGCTATGAGGATTCGTTCCAGGTGTGAAATACCTTCAGGGAAATCTATGCATTTACTTAACACGTCATCGACGTACACTTGTGCAGCTGTTCCCAGCAATGATGTCAGAGCTCTGTTGATGCATCGTTGGTAAACCGAACAAGCATTGCTCAAACCGAACGGCATGGTGAGATATTCATACAGTCCATCTGGTGTGACGAAGGCGGTCTTCTCAATGGAGTTCTCACCAATTGGAATCTGGTGAAAACCAGCCGCCATATCAAGACTTGTATAGAAATAACCATTTGCCAACTGGTCAATCTGATCGGAGATCAACGGGAGTGGATAATGGTCACGTAGAGTATTTGAGTTAAGTTCTCGAAAGTCCACACACAGCCGATCGTCACCATTCTTCTTCTTGACTAATATGATAGGGCTTGAGTAGGGAGATTTGCTCTCACGAATGATGTTGTGTTCGAGAAGCTCTGTGATTATGGTGCGAACCTTCTCTCGTTCCACTGGGCTAAGGCGATATGGTCTTCTTTCCACGAATTTCTCAGGGTTCTTCAGTCTGATTTCAAGCTCACCGGTGTTGACCCGAGTTTTAGGGTATCCACGAATAAACAGGTGTTCGTATTTATTCAGAAGTCGATGTAGTTGCACGACTTCATTTTCCTTAGTTAGGTCACAGTCCAAGTTGTTGAAGAGAGAAGAACTCGTACTCACATGATTGATGAGTGTTTTATGGATTAGCTTCGTCCCGTTGGATGTGATTATTACACTAAGATTAGTGTCATGGATCAGGTTCATACCCACTAAAATGTCTGTTGACATTTCGTAGTCGGGTAGTACGTAAAACTCTAGCTCAACACTGATGGTGTCTATGACGCAAACAGTTGTAAGTTTGGTTAACGATAGTGCGGGGAATTGACCAATCCCTTTCAAATAATTGATTACTGGTCTTCTTTGACCAGGTAAAGCTGTAGCAACTGATTCTCTAATAATTGAGCATTCCGCCCCGCTGTCAAAGATGGCTTGTAAAATCCTTTCACCTATTATGATGGTGATAGGAGCCAGCTTATTGCTTGCTACGCAGTTCACGTTTGATGTCAACGAACGTTCGCGTTTGAAGCAAATTTCGTATGTGTGGCCTGGTTTCTTGCAAAAGGTACAAGCAGGTGTGGCGGTTGGTTTTGGATCCTTATTGCTAGCTTCAGGTTTAGGCCCCGAAGGTTTGAATCTGCAATCGTTAGTGGAGTGGTTCGTCTTCTTACATATACGGCAGCTCGATGTTGACGGTGTCCGAAAAACGTGGACGTTTGTTGCATGTTGTGGAACTGCAGTTTGGGTGAATTCGCTTCTTCCGTATGGACGTTGCAACTGAGATGAGCTCAGGAACACTGGATGCTCTGGCATTCAACAGTTCGATACGTAAGCGTTCGTCGTTAATGCATCCAATCACTGCCTCCACAGCGTGTTCGTCTCCCAGTTTGTCTTTGTTAATTCTTCGCCACAATATCCAAGCACGTGACAAGAACTCCGCAACGTCTTTTGTTGAGTCGTAAACATGCTCCCTAAACATGATGATGTCCCGGGAGTACCTATTTTCAGGTTCGAACGTGGTGATGAGGTTTTTCCGCAATTCCTCCCACGTTGTAGTAGTCACCATCCAATCATCAATCCACATTTTTGCACGCCCCTTCAACAGGGTGCAGACTTTCATGCGTACATCAAAATTATCTAGCTTGTACGCTTCAATCGCTTGGTCTATATGCTGGCAACATTTTCTTATACCGACGTGGGTATCCGGATCGAACGATGGTAAATAAACGTCCTTTATCCTTATTTTTGCTTCGGTGGGTGGAGCACATAAGCGTTCCGACATTTTCTGCATCGTTTCCATCATTTTCATCAGGAATTGTGGTGGTATCCCTCCCATCTGCATTTCCTGATAAGGGTACGCTTGCAGTCTTGATTGTGGTACAGCTTCCAATGGTGTATTGGTAGCCAATACCGGTTCCTGTTGCTGGGTGTAGGTTGGTTCCAGTTGATCAGGTTGTGAACGAGCAGAAGAGGAAGCGGCTTGGGTAAGAGCTTCTTGCAATCCCACTTCTGATAACGGAGGAGTAGCCTCCGTGATGTTTTTAAAAAGTGTGACGTCAGCATTGCTGACGTCACAATTGTTGTTTTCACGATGATCACTCATTTTGGGTCTTCGAAAGAAAACTTCACAAGTACTTGTAGAACTTTGTATATTCAACGCGGAGCGTAACGACGTTACAGAGAGGTCCGTACTGTTCGGCGGCTCGAGCGTGAATGACCGAGTGCCGTTTTTTTTTTTTTTTTTTTTTTTTTTCTGAGTGGCGTCTCACAGCTCAGTCAAGTGACCGACTGCTGCTTAACCGGGCTTCCCTGTGGAGACTAAGCTAGTAGCCTCCAGCCAGGCAAAAATTTACTAAACCTAAGCGACAACGCTGAGGGCTACCCCAGTTGGGGTCGAACCTCGGCTCAGGGCGTCGCTGGGGGGACAACTAAGGCTGGATCTAATAAAGTGATTCTACCATCCGTTCGGAAAAGCCTACGTGGAGAAGAACGGACAAGAAACTCCAATAATAACTAGATTCTAACTAATGCACAGTGCATCTAATGCAATGGCTTGTAGAATTTGATAGGGACTTCGCGGCGGGCCTCGGCGGCGAGGACGGAGCGAATACGGTCGCTTTGTGTATGCTAATTAGAATCAGGCCAGAGTGTTCGTACTATTTACGAACCCATTGACCGTCCTTATATATAAGGCTATCTAACTCTATTGTGATGCTCTCGTACCTCGAAAAGAGGGCACTGCATGAAGCGGGGGTGAGAGAGCCTGCATTCCGGATTTCAGCATCCAGAGCACGGGCCTGTGGGGTCATGAAGAAAGAGTACGCGCCGATGATGTTCGCAGCAACGCTCAAATATGACCTTTGCCCAGAGGGGGCGGCGGGGGGTGGGCACTTGGCAGGCCACCTTCTGGCTTTGTGTGGTCATGGGGGCTGCGGGGGCCAGAATTGGCGCTGAGATGGGAGTGTCCATCAGCGCTGGGATGGGCTGGGAGAAGGGCTGAGGGGCCACACCTTGGTGGTTCAGCTTCCCCCATGGAGAAGTCCTCTGAGGGGCTAGACGTGTTGGGGGTTGGATATCGGGATGCGAGCGTGCTTGGCGCGCTGCATGTCGCTTAGCCATTTTTGGTGCTAGCTTGGGAGCTCTAGGGCAGCCACGGTAATTGGCAGGATGACCGACCTGACCAGAGGAGGCCTTTACCCAGCGTGGGGTTCCAATAATAGAGTAGTAATAGTTATTTAGTAATAAGTGAAAATGTTATTTAAGGATGTTGGAAATAAATGGGCTTTATTATTATTTATTATTATTGTAGACGAGTTTTGAATTATAAAACAAAGAAAGTGAATAGATCGAAATGAACCAAATATATCACGTCCAGTGATTGAACGAAACTTTATTAGCATGCATTAAACAAGTACAAGAGCGTGAGTTTTCCTTTGAAATGAAACGGTTAAAGACTGGAGAATGTGTGCCTAAAAATAGTAAATTACGATCTCTTTGTCCCTTTTTGGACCAAAAAGGGATACTAAGAGTGAGTGGACGCATAGCACAATCGGACGTGTGTTATGACACAAAGCACCCGATAATTATGCCTGGTAACTGTAATTTTACCAAGGTTTTAATTGCGGATGCTCATGCAAAAACATTGCACGGTGGTCCACAAGCTATGTTAAACTTTCTTAGATCTAAGTTCTGTATCTTACGTGGTAAAGATCGCGTTAAAAAATATTTCAGAGACTGCACTATTTGTTTAAGATACTCCACAAAGAAGACTACTCCTCTAATGGGCCTGCTTCCAGAGGCAAGGTTGGTGGCAAGGACTGCCAAAGGTTTTATTGCTGCGTTTAGGCGATTCACTGCTCGTAGAGGCCATTGTCATTTTGTTGGTGCTGATAAGCAAATGAGAGAAATGTATAATTGTGCCAAATCTTCTCTTCCTGAAGAATTAGCTGAGCTACTTTCTTTAGAAAGAACTAACTTTTTTTTTTCTTTTTTTTTTAGCCTGGGGAAATGCTCATGCATACTGCGCTACCACGGGGAGATAGCGCAGCTATGTGGGACTCTAACCCACTAAAACTCCACGGTGTCCTCCTGTGCCGCTTATGGCGGGAACATTGTCTGAGTATCTCGCTATATGCCCTGCCCATCGCCATTTTTGTGTGCGAGCATGATGAAGTACGTCTATTAAGTTGGTTTTTGCTCTTATGTCTTTGCTTCTTATCTTTTGAATTTTTCTTATTTTTAATAGGGGAATTTTTAACTGCACCTCTATTTAGAAATTTAAGCAAACAAAATATCTCCACTAATAACCTACTGCAAAACAATATTACTCACCGTAAAACAAAAATACTGATTTGCACACAAATTATTCAATTAAATATAAAATAAATGTGAATTAGTCCAAGAGCGAGCGAAGCGAGCTCGGGAGCTTAGGGCACCCCGACACGGATAGGTTAGGTTCGAAGGAGATGACGGGAGCTGAAGTGAGCGAGCAAAGCGAGCGAACTCAGCTCCCGTCATCTCCTTCATGTTAGGTTACTTTAGACCCTGCAGACAGAAATAGGAGCCCTGCGCAGCGGGGCTCCGTCGACTTTGTTTCGTTTCCCCCCCTCCCTTAAAACTTAAATATTTTGTTGCACTCGAAGAATTATTAGATTTACTTTTAGTTAACAGATAGTTATTCAGTAAAACAGTTAAGCTTTAAAGATCTAGCAGTATAGTATAATTCATTTATTTGATGAGCAAATTTAGTGTGCAATTCAGTATTTTTGGTAGTAATTTCGAATATTTTGATTGAAAAAAGGGGAATTACAGTTAAAGTATTAAATAACACCCTTTTTAATAAACTTCTTTCCATCGCTTTCTGACAGTTTGTAAGTTTTGTTTTTATTTTTGTGTTATACGTCCATGTTTGGCAGCCGTAGGTGAGAGTCGGTAGAATGCATGTATCCATTACAGTCTTCTTCAGGTGAAGGGGGAAAGTGCCTTTTAGAATTTCCTTTAGACTCCAGTATTTTTTCCACCCAATGTTTACTCGCCGTTCTATTTCTACTTCCTCATTATTGTTACTGAATGATACTTGTTTGCCGAGGTATATATAGTTATTTACGTATTCTAGTGGCTTGCCATACAAGTCGATGTTGGTGGTTTTGCTGTTAGTCATTAGCTTGGTTTTATCTTGGTTCATCATGAGCCCAACTTTTTCGCTTTCTTCTCTCAGAGTGCTTATCATTTCGTCTAGTTTGTCACTGGTTTCGGCGAAAATGACGATGTCGTCAGCGAATCTTAAGTGAGTTAGCCTCCTTCCATTTACTCTGATTCCGTGTGTTGGCCAGTGCAAATTCTCAAAGATAAGCTGCAGTACCGCTATAAAAAGTTTTGGTGAAAGTGGATCTCCTTGTCTTACTCCCCGACAGATTGGTATATTTGTTCCTCTTTTTTCCAGTTTTACCCTGCTAGTACTTCCTTTGTAGATGTTCTTTAATACCTTTATGTATTTTCCTTGTATTTTGCAGTGACCCAGTGCTTCCCACATAGACTTATGAGATATTGTATCAAAAGCTTTAGCGTAGTCAATGAAAGCTATATATAGTGGTTTGTTGAACTCTTTGTGTTTTTCTATAACTTGTTGAATAACGTGTATGTGGTCTGTTGTGGAAAATCCCGAACGGAAGCCAGCTTGTTCTAACGGTTGGTGTTCATCAATTTTTGGAGACAATCTGCTTTGCAGAATTGACATAAATAATTTGTATACGCTTGAAAGAAGACTTATAGGTCTGTAGTTACCTACGTCTTTCGGGTCTCCTTTTTTGTACAATAAGATTATATCGGATCTTTGCCATTGATCTGGCACCTGACCAGTGTCTAGAACTTTATTAAATAGGTAAGTGAGAGGACGTGCTAGGAGCAGATAACCTATTTTTAAAGCCTCGTTATGTATAGCATCTGGTCCTGGGCTTTTATCATTTTTCATCTTTTTGATATGTTCAATAGTTTCCATATCGTCTATTTGTGGTATATCTTGATTGGTTACTTCACTATGCAGAGTACTGTTACTAATATGAGATGTAATCGATATGCCAGTTTTCTCTGCATACAGTGTTTTGTAAAATGCCGTTGCACTATTTATCACGTCGCCTCTGGTTTTTGTCTCGTTCTTCCTAGTATTTAGGTTTTGAATCCAATTTTTATGTGTTGTCAACTGTTTGTAGGCTTTTTTGGAGCTTCTATATTTCTGCAGGTTGTCTTCTATTATCTTATTTCTATAATTTTGATAATCTGTTCTGATGGCTTTGCTTGTCGTTTTAAAGAGAACACTTAATTCATTTTTCATTTAACTCATCTACAATAGGATACAATTTTTAATAGTTTATTTAAAGATGAATATTTTGACCAACAAAATTCTTCGTCAACGTGGGATAAAACGGATAAAGATTGGATTCGTTCCTCTTCATGTGTGTCTTCAATCAGTGTACTCTCTGTGTGTACTGTAGTTTCTGACAACCAATGCGGTCCTCTCCACCACAATTTATGCTCACTCAACTCTTTGGGCTGCAGACCACGTAAAGCACAGTCCGCAGGGTTTGTCTCTGATGAGACATGATTCCACTGGTGGTAATCCATAATATTTAATATTGTTGACACTCTCTTGCTAACAAACGTTGCCCATCGACTTGAGCCTCCTTTGAGACACGCTAACACTATGGTGGAGTCAGTCCACCCATAGAGACGTTCCTTGGGTATCTCCAGAACTTGTGATACTTCACATAAAAGCTTGGCTGCTAACGTGGCGCCACACAATTCAAGTCGGGGTATAGAAATCTCCTTTACGATTGGGGCAACTCGAGTCTTTGCGGACAGTAAATGTACATGCACACTATTTGAACTATCGATCACTTTTGCCAGTCTGAAACCTGGTTGAACTAATTGGTCCCTATTTCTAGTAATGTAA
Source organism: Orthosia gothica (assembly GCA_949775005.1). NCBI lineage: Eukaryota > Metazoa > Arthropoda > Insecta > Lepidoptera > Noctuidae > Orthosia > Orthosia gothica. Next base: position 4,673,497 of record OX459041.1, on the reverse strand, counting down.
TTATGTCTGTCTCCGTTTTTTACTAAAAAGATGTAAATTATTTCTCACGTACATGATGTTTTCATAAATATATTGACAAGGAACCGTCATGATGTTAATGTCCTTAAACAGTTCTCTTAGAGAATCGCGCCGGCGAAGATTGTAAATCGCTCTGATGGCTCGTTTTTGCAGAATAAAAATAGACTCAATGTCTGCAGCCCTTCCCCATAGTAAGATACCGTAAGACATTATACTATGAAAGTAACTAAAATAGACTAGCCTAGCGGTATCCACATCAGTAAATTGAGGAATCTTTCTGACAGCATAAGCTGCCGAACTCAGCCGCCCCGCAAGTGATACTAAATGAGTACCCCATTTCAACCTAGAGTCCAGCGTGATCCTCAGGAAAACCGTTTTATTGACGAATTCGAGCTTCTCCTTGTTTAATATAATGTCACAATCAGTACTTTTGACATTTGGCAAGGAAATTTTTACGCTTTTGGTTTTTTTACCATTTAAAACTAAATTATTGGCAGTGAACCAATCCTGAACCTGCTGTAGCGCGTTATATTGCCGTGGCGGTACAGGTAAGCAGATTGGGATGGCATGCGATCTTTCTTCGCATGCTATCCTTGGCAGCGTACTTGCTTTTCTTCGGATGATCCTTCGGCGTGCGCGGACGTCGTGACGGATGTGTTGCGTCAGGGAATGGAGTACTACATTCCGTTTTCTGACGTTACAATGTCCACTGTTGATCGGCCATGGTTTGGCGCCGAATGTCATCGCGCCAACGCACTTAAAAATTAGGCGTACCTGGCATGGGTTGACGCTCGTTCGCGCAAAGCGAGTGACGTGGGTCAAAGGAAGAAATCCTACAACAGGGCTGCCAAGTCCTGCAAAATGGTGTTACGAAGGGCTCGGTTCGATTGGCCGAATAGGGACCAATCTTGCTTCTTACCCAGCAGGTAGTAAAGCGTTTTGGTCCCTGGCTAAGTCAGTCGAGTCGAACTTCAGCCGTCCCCCACTACCACCACTGCTGAAACCCAACGGGTCGCTGGCCCACTCTGCTGAGGAGAAGGAAAATTTATTTGCCTCTCTTTTTGCGGAATCATCACGTCTGAACCCTGGTGACGCGCGGCCCCCCTCCTTATCCTGATGGATGCGAGACGAGTATGCCGGACATTCGTATCCATCAAAAGGACGTCCGTAAGGTACTGCGCAAACTCGACGTGAGCAAGGCTAGTGGCCCGGACGGAATACCGGCAATAGTTCTCAGAACCTGTGCGCTGGAACTGTCTCCGATCTTAACACGCCTATTCCGCCTTTCGTATGAGACTGGAAAAGTGCCGAATGCTTGGAAGCTAGCTAACGTACAGCCTGTGCCCAAGAAGGGTAGTCGAGCTGACCCGGCCAACTATAGACCCATCTCTGTAACGCGCGTGTGTGTGTGTGTGCTTAACACGAAGCTCCTGGCATACCTAGAAACTAACGAGATCCTTAGTGACCGCCAATACGGCTTCCGCCGAAATCGGTTTACTGGGGATCTTCTAGCGTATGCCATTCTCATCTGGAGTGAGGCCATCGAGAGGCACGGGGAAGCGCTTGCCGTCTCCCTCGACATCTCGAAGGCTTTTGATAGGGTCTGGCACGAAAGCCTTGTTGGTAAGATTCCTTCATTCGGTTTGCCCGGTGGTCTGTTTGATTGGATTGCTGACTTCCTGAGAGATCGGTCCATTCGAGTGGTTATCTATGGCTGCTCGTCGGACCAATTGGATATCAATGCCGGGATCCCTCAGGGGTCGGTACTCTCAGCAACTTTATTCTTGCTGCACATTAACGATCTGCTAAAACCCGGCAACGGCAGCAAAAGTGCTGTCGTCTTCATACCCCTTTGGGTGCAGACGACAGCACTTTTGCTGAGAGATACTTGTCCAACGCTCGTGCTATCGGGCCTCAGATCCGGTCTCTCCGGGAGGTCATGGTGGAGCGCTTGAACCTTTCCTTGCAGGCAGTTTCCGAATGGGGCGACGGCAATTTGGTTAGGTTTAATGCTGCTAAAACCCAGGCGTGTCTTTTTTCCACTCAAAAGAGCCAATTTTACCCGGCTCCAACTTTCCGAGATGCGACCGTGCCAATAACTGACCATCTTGAACTTCTTGGCGTTACGTTGACATTGACTCTCAATTTTTGCCCATACATTCAGGCAAAGGCTCAGCTGGCTGCCAAAAAGCTGGGGATCCTTGCAAAGGTGATGAGGTACTTCACGTTAGAACAGCTGTTCAGCTTGTACCAAGCGCAAGTTCGATCATGCATGGAGTACTGTTCTCATCTCTGGGACGGATCTGCCAAATACCAGCTTGATGCACTAGAGTCGATCGAAAAGCGGGCCAAGAGGCTCATCGGCGATGAAGCACTGGTTAAGTCAAAACTCCAGAGAAAGAAAAGAAAAGAAAGAAAGAAAATGAGTTGAGTTGAGCCTTGAACACCGTCGTCGGTTGCCAGCTTGTCGGTTTTTTATCGGTTACATTTTGGGGAATTTGCGATGGAATTGCATGATCTAATTCCGCCCAGCCCATTTCATCATCGGACTACCAGACGTACGGCGAAGCACCATCGGTACATGGTAGACATCCCACCCATACGCACAAAACGTTTTGGGAACACTTTTATCATGCGTACAGCTAAGGAGTGGAATTCCCTGCCGGAGTCTGTGTTTCCCGATAGCTACAATCTAGGGGTCTTTAAGTCAAGAGTGAATAGGTTATTTTTACGCAAGCGTGTTTCACCTTCGACCACATCATCGCTTACCATCAGGTGAGATTGTGGTCAAGCGCGAGTCGAATGCCTTAGTCATATCAGTCAAAATTGCACATAGAGGAATTTAATTGTATTTGTCATAATATTAGTCAAGAGATTATATATTGCCATATTAATATTTATTTTTCTAAACCCCATTTGTTCCTCGCATAATATATTAATATATTTACTCAAAAATCTATCGATTGCTAGATAAATAATCTTTTCAAATACCTTAGATAATATTGAGATCAATGCTACTGGTCTATAATTGGACATATCTTCACAATTTTTTTTTATGTAGAGGTTTTATGACTACGGTTTTTAGGCTATCAGGGAATACACCAGATTCAATACTACAGTTCACAATATGACTTAGAGGCCCAGCATCAACATCACTAACAAATTTAACAACACTGGTAATCTCATCGTACCCATAACTTTTTGTATTTTTAAGAGATTTAATTGTTCTTAGTATGTCATATGGGATTGTCGGTGACATAAACATTGTATTCGAGTCATTTACTAGGTCAGTAATTCCGTCAGATGTGTCATAAAATACAGTTTGTACTTGGTCAATAAATAAGTCATTAAACGATGTTGCTATTTGCCTGGTATTCTTTATTGTTTAAATTACCTCCTAATATACAATTATGCTTATGCTTTATGTACCGTGCGAGTCACAACAGATTAGTGAGCGTTATTATTTACTTCAACATGCCCAATATTGAGTGGTCAAGGGTCGGCACCTGCTTGCAACCCTCTGGTATAACGTATATTTTTTTATTCTTTCTGAGTGTAATTTAATTCAGTACAATAATTGTTGTAACAAATCTAAGGGCAGAATATTGGACTTAGTGTTATCTAATATTGTTTTATGTATTAGCGCCTGTGTACACCCTCTTGTTCCTGAAGACGATCATCATAAATCTCTCGATATCGTACTGAATTACCATCTACCGTTAAAACCTTATCGCAGGATGAAATATAAAATCCCTGATTATGAGTCTGGGGACTACGATAATATTAATAAATTGTTAAACGTATATTTGTTGGAAGACCAATTGCTTGGCAATTCATTAGACGATTTTGGTATTTTTTATAACTGCCTTGAGAATTTAATTAATGATTACCCCACAAAATTATTTACCCTTCAAACTACCCACCATGGTATAACTCAAGTTTAAAAAAATACTTAAGGAAAAATACAAATATCTGTGCGAATACCGTATTTACAGCAACGCATCGGATTACGATACTTTTATACTACTTCGTGTTAGAGCCAAAGCTGTTGAGGAAGACTGTTACAAATGTTACATTGCCAAAACGGAAGATTCTATTTCGAAAAACCCAAAAATTTTCTGGTCCTTCATAGCGAACAAAAAGGGCACTAACACTCTTAACTATGTCATTAGAAGGTCGATGCTACAATACAAGTGAAGAAATTAGTGATGCTTTCGCAGCGAACTTCAAATCGAACTTCCTTTCTACTTCAGATCGAAATTCGAGTATCACAAGTCCAACAAATGTCCTCCCTACTGACTCTGCACTAAACATAGGTGAGATTGAAAGTAATCCAAACCACCTGCTTAGGCTCTTAGAATCCTTAGATCTCAATACAGGGGCGGGTCCGGACAGCATACCTCCATTTGTTAGAATTTTTATTGTAATCACAATAAATAATACATATAATAAATCTGTAGTTTACTTGACCAAGGGTCACAAGCATCTTTTGTATCTGAGTCAACTGTGCAATTATTAGGTCTTGTACGCAAACCAGTGAGTGGCTGGGTGTCAGGGCTGGGAGAGGGCCGTATGAGGATAAAAAACACGGTTTCACTTCGCCTGGAATCACGTCATAATCCAGTTATTTACATCCTAGTTAACGCTTAAGTGTTACATTCCTTAACGTAACTACTTCCTTCCACTAACACGAGCACTTCCAAATGGGTAGACATTGACAATCTTCCTTTAGCTGATCCTACATACGCGACGCCAGGTAAGATCGATATTTTGCTATTTTAATTTTTATTGATTGATTTTTGATGTTAATTAATTTTTGATGGTATTTATTTTCTTTTAAATAATGTTAGAACGTTGGAGTGCTGACTCGTAGTCACACCAGATTATCACACCAGTGTGACAAACAGGAATTTTTTTCTCGTTTGTCACACCACTGATTTTACCACACCATTTATTTCTAACTAGTGCTGTCCTAGTTATACCAAAGGGTTTTTCAACCTTAGCGACTAGTAGTCACACCAGATTATCACACCAGTATGACAAACAGGATTGTTTTTCTCGTTTCGTTTTTTAAATGAAACGAGATGTAGATGGTGTAGGTGTTGAAATGAAATAAAAGAAGCTGTGTGTAAGGTATTAACAAAATTCTTTTTCTTTTAAAGGTCTTATATTTTCCTTGAAGATTTTAGTCACTGGCCCCGCAGAAGTACTTGCTACTTCATGTATTTTCTGTATCGAAATAGCTATTTCATTTTGGTTCTCATCTGGTTGACATGTATTTTTGTGCTCGACTGATTTTACAACATTATCACCCTGTGAAGAAAAAAATAACGACTATGATATCGTATAACTTAATACATACATGATTTGTTTCTAGGCGGCTATTGATACGAGTCCGAATGAGATAATTTAAGTACCTACTTATGCTAACCTTTCAAATTGACAAAGCCTCGTACTTATGTAGGTGTTCTTACGTTTACTGTGATTGAACCTGAGCACTTTATACTGTTACGACGGTTACGACAAAACCATATTTGAGATAATTTTTTATAAACTTTCTGTTTATAGTATTGGTGTTGCCTATATAACAACACTTGTCCACGTTTCCTATTAATAATACAAAAATCCATGGTACAAAGCGAATGTGAAACCAATGCACGATTTGCAAAATCGTTGATGTTTTAATGTGAAAATTATTTATATTGACGTTGGTCTGTCTGGTTTTTTTGCAGTTTAGTTTTTTTTTCTAGGAAATGAAAACAATTTGAAGGTAAAAAGTGTTTTTTGGTAATTAAGAAAAATTTGGCAGAAATATAACTAAAAGCAGAAAATCTAAATAGTCTGCAAACGGAAAATCTAAATAGTCTGCAAACGCCGATCAGCAGATCGACTTTACTAGAATATGTAGGTACTGCACTAGCAATTATTGTATACATGGTGTGGTAAAATCAGTGGTGTGACAAACGAGAAAAATATTCCTGTTTGTCACACTGGTGTGATAATCTGGTGTGACTACGAGTCAGCACTCGAACGTTGTCGTCTCCCTTCTGGAGGTAAGCGTTAAGGGCTGCGACACAGTCTCACTAATGCGGCCATTTCCGTACACAATAAAATTATATGTATACATGTTTTAGTTCCAAATAAATAATAGAAAAATTATAATAATAAATCCAGACTCTAGTGAAATCAATAAAAAAAAATCAAATTCTGAAAGAGAAAGAAACAAAGAGCGTGCTTACTAGGGTCCGAGAACGAAACATTACATTACCCGTGGCTCTAACGCACGCACGTATTGGCTCCTTTCGCAATTGACGTCCTTCATATAGATTATTTATTGCAGCTTATTTACGTTGGTTGTTTGTTCCTATCATTGAATAATTTGATTTTACTTTTTGGTCGTTGAGTAGGATGTTTCAAAATACTTATACTAAAATATTTGTTTTCGGTTTGTATAAATTTGGAGATTTTAACCAAAACTATCTCCGTAACGGCAATACTGCAGTATACAAATTATTAAGTGACGCTGGTTATAAATCTTTAATACAAACGCATGCGTCTACCCGCGGTGGTACTCAAATAGATAATATTTTTCTAACTTCACTTGTGAAGTTGGATTTTATAACTCCTTATTCAGTAACCATCGTCCTATGTGGGCTCGATTCAAGAGTTTGTGAACCGCTGAAACTGTTAAATGTTCATGTAACAACAAAAAACCCTATTCTTAGTCCGCATTATTATGCAACTACGGAACCCTATTACTGCGCGTGCCCGACAGGCACATGGCCGGTTTTTGTTTGTGTTAGAATAAGGCTGATTAACTACTGATTCCAATAAAAAATAGATGCTATAAAAATATATTTTAATTTCTAAAATATAAACCAAAATATATTGGGATCCTCCCGGTCCCCAGGGTAGTAATAGTATTTCTGCAGGGATGGGTAGGGTTTAAGGGTTAAGTAACACATCTGTCTATCTGCACTTAGTTATGATTCACCCAAAACACATTTCATAAAGTATTAGATATTAGATTTATACAGCTCTGGCGACACACGAGCAGCAACTGGGAACTTTCAGAAACTTCTCCAAATGGCTCCCATCGGGATGCAGTACCTTCATTCTGCGGTACACGAACTTTTGTTTGCAATGGCCTTCGTATCCACTAGTGAACACAGCCAAGTTTGAACATTGGCCTTGCCTGAAACAAAAAAGGCATAATTTTAATAACTCAGAAAACACACACGCAATTTTATTCAGTGATTTTAGGTAGTTTCGTAACAGTGCTTTAAGCTCACCTACAAAAAACTATGGTTTTCCTAACCCATAGTCTGTTGCTAATTTATCAATTTACTTAACACCTTAATCCAAGTTAGGTTTTTCATGCAAGGTTCTCTATTAAAAACTTAACTCTTGGTAGCTACCTAATTACCTACTATTGCTATATTTTTTTAAGCCTTACCTACCTTATTGTAACTAATATAATTGAAAATAGAATTCTAAAAAGGTACCAGATAAAATATAGGTGAATAGCATGATTATAACAAAGTTTCACATTTTTCATGATGTTTTTAACTTAAAATATGATGAAAAGTGTTTAAATTATTACCTTTCCCCCTCCGAAGTTTGCTCATCCTTGGTGCTCACATTTCTGTAATAAACCAAATTAATAGAAGTTAAAATAAATATAACAGACAAAATAAAGCAATAACTAAAATAGCCAATTTTTTTTTTTAAATCAGCAGAAGTCGGTAACAACCCGTAGACAATAGCTGTGCGGTCGTTGCCTATAAGCTCACTGTGAATTGATCAAACACTTAAAAGAAACATCACTTACTCGCAAATCTCCGCTTTGAATCCCTGATTTGGTTTCTCATCTTGATTCAACACAGTGCTCCATTCCCCATCTATGTCGACTGCTGCTCTTGGGTATATAAACTGGCAACAAAAATTTGTTAGGTATATATGATCATTATGGTGTACTTGCATTATTATTATGCGGTCAGTTTTTCTTTTAATTACGGTCCGATGGTATAACTTTTAGATAACTCATGTGGTAACTGAACATTGAGACGCAACTGTATTGTTTTAAGTTGAATTTGTAAATAAAATTAAATATTTCAGCGACACGAATTATTTTAAGCAATATTCCGGTGTAATATTATGAATATACCTTTTCTTCAAATTTGCACAACTCTATACTTTCTTCAGCAGGTCCTTGCCTCCGGGTAACGTCTAGCACGTCTTCTTGAAACTTGCCTTGAGCTGAGAGCTGAAAATAATAGGAGGAAACGATTATAAGTATATGAATAATGTTATCATTGAATGGTTTACTAGAGTCTAAACTGCTTGCGGTAAACTGGTAAAGATCTAAGGCCCATATTACAGAACGTCACTTGAGTAAGTTACTGTAATTAAGGTTTTATTTACTAACGAACTATAAGGGTCTTAAAACTTACCATGAAGTATTTTTTTAAGATCCTTAAGTTCGTTTGCACGACCCTTAGGCCCATTTTCCCAGCCACTTGTTGTTACATTTCGAATTAGCTGACAATTTATCACAAATTATCGAACCGTCAGTTGTCAACCGTTTGTTTTGGGTTTCTCAAAACTGCATCATTAAAAAATTACATAATCGCTTGTTACATTGAATAATCGGCATCAATTTATTTCGGTGGGCTACCCTAGCTCGTATTCATTCACATCATTCACTACTATAACGTAATCAGTAACTATAAATAGATATATCTTGAGCGGCTGGTTTAGTGAAGCTGCAAGTTAAGCAAACCGTACCAAGGACGTTTTTTTTGATGGGTAACCATTTTTTATTTTGGTTTGCTTTTTTTTGGTTAGGTGAACCAATACAGGTTAAGCAACACTTACGAAGGTTAGTCTTTGGATGAGTGACCACTTTTTTTTGTTTCGTTTTTTTTTGGATGGCCGACCTCGCCAGGGTAAGCAACACATAGCAAGATTAGTCTTGGGATGACCACTTTTTTTTGGAGCGCTTGTTTATGATGTTTTTTTTTATTGGCTTGCTTGTTTTTGGATATGAGACCCAGCACAAGTTAAGCAACACTTACCAAAGTTAGTATTTGGATGGGTGACCACTTTTTTTTCGTTTCGCTTGTTTTTAGATGCGTGACCCCTCTGGGGTAAGCAACAATTACCAAGGTCAATCTTGGAATGGGTAACCAGTTTTTTGTTGGTTCAATTTGTATTTGGACGGAAGATGTTGTTTAACCAAGCAAGGTGACTTTAGGATGGGTGACCAAAATTTTTGTGGTGATTGTCACCCATCCAAAGACTGACCTTGGTAAGTTATGCTTACCCTGGCGTGGTCACCTATCCACAAACAAGCTAACCAATAAAAGTGGTCAACCATCCAAATACTGACCGTGGTAAGTGTTGCTTACCTTGGCGGGGCACCCATCCAAAGACTGCACTTGGTAAGTACTAGGTACAAGGTACAGTCAACATTAATGCACGTGAGAAATTCTCGATTCCCAGATCAGTAACAGTTTTTATTTTTATTTTTAATTACATACAAAAAAAATATTTTTGATAATTGTGTCAAATTTTTATAATGTAAGTAATTTGAAAAGTTATATTATACAATATTTTTTTAAATGTTGGTTATTAACTATAATTGATTTAATTAACATATTTTTTATAACTGAACCGATACCAAAGATTATGCCGACCTCTATTATTTTTTATCGTAATAGAAGCATTTAAAATCATAATATTAATTTTATTTTTTGAATAATCGACCAATATCCAACAATTATAAATTAGGCTCGTTGACAAGAGATTAACATTGAAAAAGGTTCTCAGATACTCAAAACTGCTGTAACATGTAGTTAATTTGAGTTTTTTCTCAAATGTGACAAATTGTCAACCGCTTGTTACACTTGGTGTTGAGAAACTGGAAGTAGAATTAACCAGCTATTATTCGTCGATTACGTTAACAGCCCGATAATTCGATTCCAAAAAATGCCCAAAAAAGAATCCATCAACACGCTGTATTCTAAAAAACTCTTGCCACAAAGGTATTTATTGGGCCGAAAAGAAGCTGAGAGCAATGGGGAGCTGGATTCAAAGAACAGGTAAAAAAGGTCCTGCTCAGCCCCTCATCAAAATAAAATGTCAAGTTGCCTCGACTTTTCTCTGATGCTGCATATTTTCGGCAGCCGGTGCAAGATTTCTTAAATGGGAATCGTTTGTTGATAAATAGATTGCTGCCATAGTAGGTCCTCCTCCTTCTCAGCAATGTGACCACGGCTAAATGTGTGATATTAATTTATCGATCAGCCAACAAATCTTGGACTTTTTTGACGTTATCTTCGGAAAAGGAAGTTGATGAGTGCTTTAACAATTTTCATATTCTGTGGTTCTGGCTAGCCCTTACACCTTGCACCAGTGTGCAATCGAGACATTTGGCGGAGCAAAGACTCCCCTGGTCAATACGCGTCGTCTGGAAATTCACACCATGTGATTGATCGATTTTTCATACTCTTTGCTCTTTGCCTTGTCGAATTACGCAGTAAGTTTTTACTGTAAATTAGTCCCAACATTATAATAATTTTTACACTTGCCTCCTCTATAACCTTTTTCGCTTGTTCTTTTGGGTAGTTTGGAATATCATCGCAAAACCCAAGAGACATGCAATGTTCCGGTATCTCCAGGTCAAATCCGTCAGACGTAGTTGTAGACGTTCGACCTGAAAAGTTAAAAAGATTTTCGAACATTAATTAGAAATCTGTGGGGATCTCAAATCAAGATCAAACCGACTGAAGATCTGTGGCAAATGTCCATCAAAGCTTGTACCTCCATTATTTAGACTATAGCGCCGTACTTTGCTTTAATTTTCAATTTGTGTGTGGATCAAGGAGTCTTGCCGGATCTGATGAAATATAGTAAGGTTATACCACTTTTTAAATCCGGGGACAGTAAAGATACAAATAATTATAGACCAATATTCATCATGCCGGTTTTCGGCAAGGTATTTGAAAAGATAATGCTAAATTAAATGCTCATTCATTTTAATACGATCTTGCATGATAAACATTATGGTTTCACAAAAGGACGTTGTACAACTGACACGGGTGTCACCCTATTAAAACACATCTTTAATGCGTGGGAAGAGTCGCAAGATGCCATAGGTATCTTCTGCGACCTGTCGAAGGCGTTTGATTGCGTTAATCATGAAACATTACTTCTGAAAATTGAGCGTTACGGGCTAGGTCAATTAGCGTTAAGTTTGGTTAAATCTTATTTGACTGATAGACAGCAATTAGTTCAAATAAACGGTGTGAATTCGTCGGGGTTAAACGTGAAAATGGGGGTACCCCAGGGCTCAATTTTAGGTCCTGTCTTATTTTTAATATACATAAATGATTTACCCCGTTTATTGGCAAACAAACTAAACATGGTGTTATTTGCTGATGACACATCTTTAATTTTAATAAAATAAATAGACGTACAGTACGACATAAAAGAGTAGACATTAAATATTTGGGAACTAAAAGTTTTCATTTTCTGGCAACATCTAAAATGAGTACTTGAGCTGTCAATTCTTCGACATCGGTTTCGATTTTCGGAAAAAAAATGGTTTTTGTGTGATATTTCTGTTTGTGGATAGAACACTGGAAAAACATGAATAAGGTATTTCGTCAAGGTGCCCGTGATATAGTTTACAAAGTTTATATGCGGTGTATAGCCGAATTCCAAGCTGGGAAGCTTTTATCCAACTTAGAAGATGTTTACCATCGTACAGCAGACTTTACTGGTAGGTAACTATTGAAAGTTGCACTCAACGTTAATTACAAACGATTAATACATTGAAGGGGCAAAATTTTCAAACCACATATCATTTACAAATTATTTGTCTACCATTTTTGAGGTTATACTAACATAAACAAATAGCGTAGTAGTTATAGCGCGACTAAACAACGTTGATAACAAAAATGTAATTTATTGCGGATACGAAATATTTTTTTTGCTATACCATATTTGTTGATGCAATCGACTAAAAGGAAAGAAACAATTTTAAAATAATTATATTCACGTTTATTTACCGCGGAACTTCTTTCGTCGGACTGACAGTGATTATTTTCTTTGCTTGTTCTAGGTGTTTCTGTGTGCGCAGAATCGTGCAACACGGCATTGAAAACGGTAGGAAATTCTCAACACCAGTTAAACACAGGCAGGGTCTTCCCGCAAAGGTATTGGACGACTTTACGAGGAATTGATTATTAAAAATACTTAATATTTGTGAAGTTGTTGTTTTATTACTACTACATTTCAAATATTTACCGAATAAACATACTTATTTAATATATTTACTCATTATTTATACCCAAAAAATAAATAATACTATTCAAGTATCAAGATCAACTGGGTCGTACTAACTGGGTCGCTAACTGAACGATTGTGGCGCCCTTATTTAATTTCTACTCTTTTATGTCGCACTGTACTTGATAGGTTGACGACGTAAATAACGCGCTACGGCAGGTTAGGATTGGTTCACTGCCAATAATTTAGTTTTAAATGGTAAAAAAACCAAGTGCGTAAAAAGTACTGATTGTGACATTATATTAAACAAGGAGAAGCTAGAATTCGTCGAAAAAACGAGTTTTCCTGGGGATCACGCTATACTCAAGGTTACAATGGGGTCCTCATTTAAAATCACTTGCAGGGCGGTTAAGTTCGGCAGCTTATGCTGTTAGAAAAATCGTCAATTTAGATACTGATGTAGATACCGCGAGGCTGGTCTATTTTAGTTACTTTCATAGTATAATGTCTTACGGTATCTTACTATGGGGAAGGGCTGCAGACATTAAGTAAATTTTTATTCTGCAAGAGCTAGACATCACAGCGATATACAATCTTCGCCGGCGTGATTTTCTAAGGGAACTGTTTAAGGACATTAACATCAGGACGGTTCCTTGTCAATCTAGAACTGAATGAGACGAAATTTAAAACTTGTATAAAACGGAAACTATGCAGGCAGGCATATTATAAGTTGGAGGATTACATCACTGATAAAAATGCTTGGCTCAATGCTAGTCCTGCTCCACAACCACTAGGGCGAAAAAACAAGTGATATGCAGAACATTATTGTTTGGAACTATTGTTGGACCTGATGAAGACGTTATCAATATATTTGTATTATATGATTTCAATTTCTTTTAGTTTTATATAACTGCATAGCACATGTGTGAGTAGGTTATACTATGCACCCAATTGTAAATCTACCATTTGCTGTACCTTTTATGTCGTTCGTTGACTTGTGTGTGCCCTGGCAGTTGAGTGTGTCGTGTCCTCTCAAATGTCTCGCTGATGGTGGCGCGTGTGTTGAATCATTCGGTTCCCTTCATGATGGTTGAGCTGGGTGGTGCCGATTCATGCGTCATGTTCGTAAGCGGGCGCCGTTAGTTGAGATTGGTCATTTAACTGCTTCGGATGTTAATGTTTTTCTATTACCTATTATATAACTGCACAGTGCATGTGTGAGTACTTTTAATACTTTATACCTGTACGTAGTATAGTGTGTAGTTATTCTGGGTGCATTGTCCTCACATATATGAATTTATTAATGTATGTACTTTTGTACCGAAATATTGTAAAAAAAACTATTTTATTTTTAAAAGAGTAAGTATGGAGTTTCTTGTGCGTTCTTCTCCATAACAACCTATTTGCCGAATGCACGGTAGAATCAATTTTTATTCCTTGTAAATTTTAATGTAACGTTCAAAAGTGCCGCTTGGTGGCCTAGTTGAAATAAAATTTCTTTGTCTTTGTCTTTGACCGTACTAACGGGATTGTCCTGATAGCTGTGGTACACCTCTCAAATCATCATGCACCGCCGGATATGTTGCCCCCTTGGCGTTTCGTCACTAAAGTGCAAGCGACCCTTTATGAGCGCCCATTAATTGAGTGTGCCAGTCACCCCCTGCCATTTTATAGCCATTTAGTTCAACAGTGGTCAGGCAGGGGACCGTTTTAGGCAATTGATCCACTAAACTTAACAAACAAAATGCATTTTTCACCATTTTTTGCAATAGTCCTGCTCCACCTGGGGATTCGGAGCAACGGGTCTCCGTTTCTCGCGTTTCTCCGCCTACCTTTCCTTGAAAGGCTAGCAAAAAAATGTATCTGCGTACGTAGCCGAACTCAAAAACCCTCACGATATTGTGAATACAAAGAAGGGTTGAACGAAAATTTGCGGGATCAGTTTGTCTGCGGCATAAAGAGTGACATTATTCGTTAACGACACAATATCTTACACGGACGTGATAAGCTGCGGAACAGGACGCGGCCACTGTGGAGTCGAAGGCGCTAGACAGGCGGAGGTGACGTAACAGGAGGCAGGGCTCTGTCAGGGGTCACGCACTTGGCAGGTACCGAGATGGCAACGGCGTGAGACAGCGGGCACCGCGGGGCGCGTGCGTCTTCCGCGGCATAGCGACATTGGCCGCAAGCTGGAGGCCGCAGCGGTGCAAGCAGTGGCGGATGGGTGTAAGTTATACGGGGTGCGGCGCGACGGAGCACTTGTATTCTTAGTGTGAATTTTGTAACTTCGTGTGCAGCAGCTGCAGGCAAAATCTACCAGAAGAGGAAAGTTCGACACAAGCTGAATGTCATCATTTGTGTTTGAACGATTTCAGAGCGGTAAAGTTGTCCATATGTATTGATAACGTTACTATTTTTATGGAGGACGATACTGGTACCACGGTATCTTGCACTAGTTAAGCAACTTTTTAAAAAAAGTTCAAAAACTAGAACCCGACTACTGAAAAATCACGCTCTAAAAAGTATGAAACAAGAAAATATTCTCAGCTGAAATTGTTATGATAATATTCAAGAAAATATTATCAACTGAAATTATATACCTCGCAAACGTTACGTACGCTTGACAAAAATATGATGTACTAAACTCTACCTCAATTTTAAAATTCCTGTTCATTGATGGGACGGGGCGAAAATAATGTTTATTGTTCTTGATTTCGCGTCCCATAAAGGTAGCCATACTCAATTTAATGTAACGTAACATAGCCTATAACTAGCGGAAAAACAACCTCTCCCTTCCGCGCGCGCGCTCCGGTTGGCGGTGATCTGCTTTGCTCCTGTTTATTGTTGAGATTATTGTGTTCCGTAATTTATTTCCGGCTTGTGATTTGCTTGAAGTTGTGTATTGTTGTGCTAAGTGCTGGTATCGTAAGTTTTTGAACGTGTTTACGTCCGTTTTTAATTGTAATTAGTTAATTTCGTCAGCTATCGGTAAGTACATTTATTTTTCTAGACTTGAGGGTACATCGAAATAATTTATCGTCTGTTAATCTTTCGCTTTTTACATTCTAATACGTTTATTCGTTTGATTTGTAACTTTGTTTTTTAAGTAACTATGTTGTCTATTAATGATGACCCGCCTGATCGTGTTGGAGAAACATTATTTCGACGTAATAATAAACAAAGGTCGCCGCCAACCTCCGCTCTATTTAGTGAAATGTCTCCTTCTTACATTTCACTCGAAGATAGATCAAAACGACTGCAAACATCGGATTAAATTGAAAGGTCTTCGCCGATATTAAATATCAGTAATGCAAGCAATGACGATTATTGTGCTTTGGTTTCTCAGGCGTCCGCATACCTGTCTAAAATTAACGACCTTGTTAATGACCAAGGGTCCCGAATTAATGTTGCGAATAAATCCGCTATTTTGGACATGACTCAACGCGTAACGGCTATTGTTTCCTTGCTAGCCATAAAATCATCCGCCAACGAAACTAAATTAGCCAATACGGAACGCGAATTAGACAAAATTAAACTTAATACCTTATTCAACATTGACAAGTCTGATGTCAGTAATATTACATATGCTGATAAAGTAAAACTTCGTTTGCCCAAAATTGCACCCGTGGTCGACTCTCGCGCCAAACTTCCACACACTTGTGGCTTACCCCACGGATGAGCGATCAAATGATTACGCCACTTCTTCGGCGACTAAACAAGTGCTTATGAAAGCGATAAAACCCAGTGAGGGCTTTCAAATTGTAGGAGTTAAAAAAGCTGCAAAGTCTGGCGTCGTGTTACTTGTCGCTAACGATTTTCAGATCAAAAAATTGCAATCGGTCGATGCCATTAGGTCCGCTGGCTTGCGGCTTGAGAAGCCAAAAGGCCGTAGGCCTCGCATTTTAGTTAAGGTCGTCCCATCCTCAATGGAAGATACTGCATTTTTGCATGCATTATTCTGTCAAAACATTAAAGACGAGGTGCCACTAAATGAAGACGACTTTATTAAATCAACCAAAATTATACGTAGGCGTTCGCTAGACAACGGCCGGAGATGGATAGGCATTGAACTGGAGTCCTCGGTCCGGAAACATTTGGTTTCAACTAAAGACAAATTATTTATTGATTGGGCGACTTGCCGTTTCATTGATGATGTCGACGTAGTTCGTTGTGTCCATTGTCAAAAGTTCGGTCATGTTAAGAAACACTGCACTAATAAATATCACCTACCTGCGCTAATTGTTCTGAGGCACATGAAACCAAAGACTGCCCGCACAAGGACAATTTAAATTATACACCGTCGTGCGTAGCGTGTAAGCGTTCTAAGAGACCTTATAACCATCGTTGTGGTTCTCCCGAGTGTACTACTTATAAACTTAGGCTCGAACAACTTATCCTCAACACCAACTACTAAAATAATGGATAGATAATGGATAGCTATTTATTCTCCATCTTATAACTAAACAACACGTAAGTACCCCATATGATCATAATAAATATCAAAATAAGCGGACAATACCAAATGTCATTGAAGCAGTCCGATGTCGTACGGCCTTTGCAAGGCGACAAAATGCCTATCTATCTGTATATCTCTATAACAAGATTAATAGGCTCCTGAACTTTTATCCACTGTCTCTACGTGACTGCAAGTTAAGGGTGAAGAACTGGCTCTTCACTCTTGATTATGATAGTGTGGAGAAAATACTTAATGGTAATTAAGAATTAATCACATTTATTTTATTTTTACTTACAAACATATTCATTCATATACAAACTCGCACGGACACACTACACACATACACACACTCACACATTCACACACAAACATACAAGCACCCACTACACATACTCACACAGCACGTCTAAGATTTCGTTATAGTTTAGTTAAATTTATAGTTATTAGTTAATTTCGTGTAGTTACTTTAATTAAATTGTTTCTGTTATTTAATTCGAAAAAATATGTTGTGATAATGGTAATGTTGATTATTTAATATTTTCTTTTTTAATTTGAGCAATTTTAATAAGTTTTTTTATTGGTATTTTTAAATGTTTTTAATTAATTTTATGTATGACTGAATACTTGATTAATTTTAATTTAATATTTTCATTTTTCTTTTTTACTTTTTATTATTGATGATTTCCAATAAAATTTTAATTTTAATTTGACATAAGGACAATATAAAATGGGGAGGGCGCTGACTCCTGTCATACAGGTCCGCCTAGTTCGGGAGTCAGATGATCTCAATAACTGCTGTAGAAAATTATGTCAATAAAGATTATTTGTATTTGTATTTGTATAGGCCAATTAAATCTCCACAACGATAGGGTGGCGACTTCTGAACTAGACAAACTAACAATCGATTATAACTAAGATATAGTGCTTGTTCAAGAACAATATCAAAACGCGCGGTTACGTCACAAAGTAGTACAGTTGGATGGCAAAGCACGAGTCGGTATTTACGTGGCGCGTTCTTCTAACTTTACAGTAACGTCTTTGCGTAACCTTATGAGTCTGTCAGTCTTCTTCTAAAGTTTACGTTGTGAGCTGTTACTTTCAATATTCAGACCCTGTTGCTCCTCATATACATAACCTTCGTCTTGTCTTGCAGTCGCTCGAGGGCTGCAAAGTTATTGTTGGCACTGATGTTAATGCGTCTTCGACTCTTTGGTATGGCAAAGTTCGGTCTACGGATTATGAACGACGCTGCGCTGTTGAAGATTTCATTGCTGAAATGAATCTGTCTATTCATAATACCCCTGACGCACCACCAACTTTTTACAGCCAAATGGACGAATCTTGTATTGACGTCACACTTTCTAGCGCACTCTTTCAAGCGTTTTGTACGCTTGGATAGGTGGCGTGTTCTACCGGACGCGTCTTGTAGTGATCATCGCTTGATCGTGTACGAATTTGTTCCGGTTTTTACTCAGGGTACGTCACATGTCATTGGTAACTTCAGGTATAAATGTAAGGGTGCTAATTGGGAATTCTTTAGCTCGCTTCTTGCGTGTCACGCCAAAGATTTCACTCGTGATGGGCTGTCAGCTGAAGAAAGTGCTGAAATTATGTCAGACACTTTCACTTACTGTGCTGACATTGCCATTGGTCGTGGATCTGTGACCAATATACGTAGATGTGATTGGTGGTGTGACAACCTAACTGAACAGCGTAAAAGTTATCGCCGAGCGCGTAAACATCTTAACAAGCTTAAAAAACGTAAGGTCACCGGTGACCCTCTTTCCATTGCGTTAAATACGTTTAGAGTTGCCAGGTCCCGCTACAGAGCATCGGTGGAAAAATCTAAGGGTAATTTATTGCGTAAAATAGTAGAAAAATTAGATAAAGAAGTTCCGTGGTACCCTTTATATCATGAGTTTAAAGCCAATCGATCAGTCGACCTCGCGTTTGTTCAGAACATTAAAGTAAATAAAAAACACACCACCAGTATTGAGGAAACAACTAAAGTTTTGCTGAATACTATTATACCTGATGACTTGCTTGCTAGTGACAACGACTACCATCAACAAATCAGAGCGTGGGCAGCTGTACCACCTGAATCACCAGCGTCAGACCTTCCATCCACTGACGAATTTATTAACGTTATCAAGAGGTTACCACTCAACAAGTCATCAGGTGAAGATAAAATATCTAATCGGATGATTATAGAAGCGTGTAAAACAGCCGGTGATGCGATTTTAACCGTTTACAACCGTTGTATTGCGGAGGGGCGTATTTCCTCGTATATGGCGACGCGGATTTATACGAATTATCCCGAAAAGTGGCGACAAACCCCCGGACGACCCTAAGTCGTACCGGCCCATAACATTACTTCCATCTTTGGGAAAACTCCTGGAGCGCCTTATTGTTCCACGTTTGCTACCGGACGGACCAAAATTTCATAACAATCAATTCGGTTTCACTACTGGAAAATCTACCGTAGACGCGGCCCTTACTGTTAGGAAAATTGTTAATACATCTGAACATAAGTACGTTATTGGGATTTTTCTAGATATTTCTGGGGCTTTTGATAACGCATGGTGGCTAATGCTATTACTTAAAATAAAAACTCGGGACTGCTACAGAAATATATATAATCTAGATTACTCTTTGTACGGGTTGTAAGTCCGTACACTGATTCGCCGTTAGTTGGTTGGAGAGAAACACGTCACAGTTAGATCCACTAGTTAAATATATTTCAGTTAAGTGACTTACAGTATAACTTAGATGGAAGGCGACTATTTCTCTCTCTTGGTTTGGATAGCAACACGGCTATAAGATCACTATCTCCGTTGGTTGCTTTGTTGTGATGTTTTATACGGTCAAATTATGACGCACATCGTTGGCCTAATGTAGGTTGCCAGTATGCAGAAAAATGTACGGTGTTGAGACCGTACATATTGGCAAACCCCAAAAGTAGTTAAGACTAGTGTAGAAAGAGAGAAACAGTCGCCTGTACATAGTTACAAACATACATTACAAATTAATCAAAGTTAAACACAATGTTGTCTTGTGATTTAGGATGGCAGTAGTCCGTGGCCGCCTGCTGGTTTTCTGGAAGTCTGCTGTTGGCCGGCTGCTGTCCCATAGGTTGAAGCTCGATGTTTTCTTGCGTTTGCGCTGTGTTTGTCGGCAATTGCTTCCTGAGCCGTGAGCAGTATTTCTTTATCAAGACCCACAGGAACGTGACGACAGCAATTGTTAGTAAAATATAGCAGATTGTGTATTGGTGTACGTCATGATCCGTGATGGTTGATGGTAGTTTCGGCTCGTTCTCTCGGAATTTAGTCAATTCGCTTAGGTCGACCAGTGTCATGTGACAGTTGAAAGTTTTCAGTTTGCCACATAGGATCCAGCCTAAGTGCGTTTGTTGCGCGTCAGGAGACTGTTGACTGCCTTTCAAGACCCCGTCGAGGATGATGTCGGAATACACGTCTGCCCCAAGTAGTAGATCTATAGGGCTTGATACGGTGAATTCCGGATCAGCAAGTTTCAGGTTTTCTATGTGCGGCCAGTTAGCCTTCTCGAACGATGAGTTAGGTAAATTGTTCGTAAGTTTGCTTAAGATAAGTACCTGTGTTTGAGATGCATAGTCCGAGTGAATAGACTTGCAGGTAAGTTGAAGCCGCCCTTTGCAGCTTCCAGGTGCTGCTCCTACTCCCGTTATAGTTGCATTCAGCCGTTTCCTTGGTAGTCGTAGCATCTGTGCGGCGTTCTCAGTTATTAAGTTAACTTGCGAGCCTTGGTCTAGTATTGCTCGAAGCGTCATATAGTCTCCGTTAGCAGATTTTATCTTAAGCTGCACCGTAGTTAGCAAGATCTCCATCTCGTTAGTTGAAAAATGGTTGGAAGTTTGTTTACTCGTGGATGTGCTTAGTCGTTGACCTGGATTTTTGTTGTTTCTTTCTGTATTCGACGAGTTGGTATTATTGCCCTTGTCAGCGTTGTGCAATAAGGTGTGATGCTTCCTATTGCATTCTTTGCATGTTTTTGATGATGCGCAGTTTGTGTTGCCATGACTGTATGGGCAGTTTTTACACACGTGCAATTTCGAAACTGTGTCATTCCGTTGAAATGAGTCCATGTTGATGAACTTTGGGCAGTTCATCAGCACGTGATTTCCGTCACAGTTAGGGCAATGACCGTATGCCGTATGGTATGTTTTCTTGAAGGATTTTTGCTGGTCGTAGTTGTGCAGTCTTGCAGGATGATGTTTGTTGAATGCCCTAGTCGCGACCTGCTGGCGTTGGTTAGGTGCTTCCTTTTTCGTGTTCTTCATGGTTTCGTAAGCCATGAATTTGTTTTCCAGGAAGTCTAACAGCTTGTTCAAGTTTGGCACATCCCTCGGATCCCGCAGCTCCTTTGTGTACTCGCCGTATGAAGTAGTGTCGAGTTTCTGCGACATCAAGTGTACTATAATTGGGTCCCAAGTTGCGATGCCTAAACCGATGTTTGCTAGTCCGTTCATACATTCTGTTATAACGTCATGCATCTTCTTGAGGAGGAAGCTGTCGGGTTGTTTGATGACGGGCAGGTTGAGCATGATGTTTAGAAATGACGTGCATTGCAGTCTCCGATTGTCGAAGCGCTGAGTCAGTATCTCCCAACAAGATATGTCGTTTTCTGCACTGATACTCAAATGTTGCACCAATCGTTCAGCTTCGCCTCTCAACCTCGTTTTCAGATGTTGCATCTTTTGCGCTTTGTTAATCCTCGGGTTGTTGTGTATGGTTTCCATAAAGAAATCCTTGAAGGGAATCCGTTGGGTGTAGTTACCCGAGAATTCAGGAACCTCAATTTTTGGCGCCGACCTTTCGTAGTGCGCAGTCGACCAAATCTTACGGCTTAAGGTTTTTCTTAGCTCGTCGTACTTCTATTCAGTAGTGACGAACATGTTGTTGTAGTTAGAGTTGGAGCCTTTAAGTATCGCTTCCAGCTCCCAATGCGTTTTGTCTATAGCATCCCACTTTGACTTCAAGATTGACAAGTGATCGTCAAGTTCCCATTTTTCAGCTATGGCTTCTACATCAATTTTAGCCATAGCCCTATCGATGGCCTTGAAGTTGCATTCCTGTTTAGTCAGCAACGTCTTCGTTTTCTCATCAGGTTCTCCCGACAAGTCTGTTAGGTCGAACTTGACCTTTTCTTCAGTAGTTTGCAACATTTTTGAAATGTCTGCTTTCGTTGCTTCGAACATGTTCTTGGTTTTACCATAGACATCTTCTGCAAAGTAGTGTATGTTTTTATCTTCGATTTCTTGCTACAGTAATGTATGTCGTGCATTGAAATCCATCCATTGAGCTTCTAGCGAGGACAGCCGCTTGTTCAAGTACTCCTGTGTTTTTCTGCTCTTGCTGTCCTTGTTGTAGTTGGTGCATAATGTTTTTATGTTATCAAAACATGTTGATTGTAGCGCTAGCTTATTCATCTTGATTGTAGACGATTGCTTCCTTGTAGTTCACAAAGTAGTTTTCTGAACAGGTTTTGAAGGTCCTTGTGGTCGAAGACTCCTCTAGTAGTTCTTGTTAGTTTCAGTAGTTGAAGACACTTCCCGTAGTTGTAGGCAGTCGCTGGAGGAACTTCTAGTAGTCAAAGACTCTCCAGTAGTTAGTTCCAGATTATTGTTCGAAGCTCTCCTAGTTGTCGGAGACACTTACAGTTTTTAGAAAGCTCTCCTAGTTGTCGGAGACACTTCCAGTAGTTTGAAGCTCTCCTAGTTGTTGGAGTCACTTCCCGTAGTTTGAAGCTCTCCTAGTTGTCGGAGACACTTCCAGCAGTTGTAGTTAGTTGTTGAAGGCACTTCTAGTTGTTGAAAGCTCCTCCAATAGTTGTAGTTTGGTTCCGGTACTCAATGTGCCTGTACTCTGATTAGGTATGTGCGCCTTCTCAATCCAACTGGGGCGACCCTCTTCTGGGAGACCAGTTGAACCGATTCGCTACCGTAACAAGAGACACAAACACACTAAGATACACAAAGGCTCGAAGGACCATTTAATGTACGGGTTGTAAGTCCGTACACTGATTCGCCGTTAGTTGGTTGGAGAGAAACACGTCACAGTTAGATCCACTAGTTAAATATATTTCAGTTAAGTGACTTACAGTATAACTTAGATGGAAGGCGACTATTTCTCTCTCTTGGTTTGGATAGCAACACGGCTATAAGATCACTATCTCCGTTGGTTGCTTTGTTGTGATGTTTTATACGGTCAAATTATGACGCACATCGTTGGCCTAATGTAGGTTGCCAGTATGCAGAAAAATGTACGGTGTTGAGACCGTACACTCTTATTTTTTTAATGGTTCCGCGAAACTCAAACTCGGTCATCATTCCGTGTCGAAGTCTCTCACCATGGGATGTCCTCAGGGTTCGGTTATTGTCCACCTTTATGGAATTTTGGCTTTGATGATTTCCTCGCGATTCCGCTTCCTAGCGGCTGTTCACTAACCGGTTACGCGGGCGACGGTCTGCTACTCATTCAATCAAGTACTCGAGCTGGACTCGAGAACTTGGCTGACACTTGCCTACGTAATCGTAGTAGTATATCTCAGTGGGGCGATCGAAACCGCCTGACCTTTGCTCTGCACAAAACTTATCAACTCATTCTTAAGGGTAATCTTAAATCGTGTCCTACTATTAAATTTAATGACGTTCCTGTAAAAAGGAAGCAGTCCGTGTGCTATCTTGGTCTAGTGTTAGAGAGGAATTATGCATTTATAGATCATATTAAAATAGTCGGCGAAAAGCAAAAAAAAAATTCTATGCCTTAACGAGAATATCTAAATCTACGTGGGGTCTGTCTTTTTTAACTTCAAAAACTATTTATGGGGCTACTTACTTGGGTTGTATGTGCTATGGGGCACCTGTTTGGGCTGATAGGGCCACCATACACCCCTACGTACGACGTAAATTACTTCAAAGTCAGCGTTTGGCTTTGATATTCTTATGCAAAGCGTACAGGACGGTTAGTACTGAGGCCTTACCGATACTTGCTGGTGTACTTCCGGTCGACCTTGAAGTGCAGCGACGTGCTGCAATGTACTATTCCACACGAGAGACCACGGACGCGAACTTTTTAACGCGGAGTGACCGTGAGAAAATCTCTAGATTATTTAAACCACCTATTGACGTCTGGGAGGAACTTTTATCCGAATGGCAATGTAGGTGGGATAATTCCATTAAGGGCAGGAGGCCGACACCTCCACCAATTCTTTCCATCCGTTCGCGTGCGGCTGGCCAGCACGTGGCTGGAAGTGGATCACTGTGTTGCCCAATTTCTCACGGGACATGGTAACTTTAAAAGTAAATTATTTTCTTTCAAGCTCGTTGCCTCGCCTTTATGTCAGTGTTCTACATTGACTGCGAATATGTACAATCTGCACATCATATCTTATGGGAGTGTGTTCTTTAGCAGAATGAACGTATTATTATGTTGAATAATGTACAGGCTGCAACAGGAGTTGTTTACTATACGGACCTTGTGGAAACTAGAACAAATTTCCGTGCGTTCAAGCGTTTTTGCCATACCTATTATTGGAACCAAATATAACAGCTCACAATGTTAGGACCCATTAATATGTATTAATGCTAATTTTTTATCCATGGTGCTAGGCAACTGGGCTTATCCCAGTTGTATATGACCCTTTGTGCCTATTGGCCTTGTTTGTTCTGTCTCCTGCTTGATATGGAGGGAAGTGGAAATTTTCATTTTTCCTACTCCTCCGTTATTCTTTTCTGATTAATTTCGTTGCGGGATCCAAGACAGTTAAATTCATTCTCCGGGACTTCGTCGAGCTTCATGGCCTCGGCGCTTTTCTGGTGGTCGCCACTGTTGATTCTGGCTTTCAGGAGTTGCAGTGGTTTAGGAATAGTGCGGTGGGATTGACCCAAAAAAAAAAATATATATTGCGGACAAACAAGACGCTTCCAACAACACCTCATTTGTTTGTCAAATCATGCTAAGTAGTTTTGAAGTTATGAGGGAACAGATGAACATACATACATAGACACATACCGGTCAAAAACATAACCCTCCTTTTTGCCTTATTGTAAATACCTACATTCTGAGCAAATTTTTTTTTTTTTTTATCGTCAATAGGCTTGCGCTTGACTACTATCTCACCTGATGGTAAGCGATGATGTGGTCGACGGTGAAGCACGCTTGCCTAGAATAAACCTATTCACTCTTGACTTAAAGACCCCAAGATTGTAGCTTTAAGATTGTAGATTGAATATTCTATTCTATTCTATTCTTGCTTCGCCGTAGTCGAGTAAAAAGTGTTTCAATGCTCATAAATTAGAACCTAGTAGTTTAGTATCACATTTTAATGATGACTCAAAAAAATTAACCAACCCCTAGGAATGTTTAAACCGATTGTAGTTTACGGGGAGGGTAATAAACAACTAGAATTATTTGTAACTGGGGAAGATACCTTTTTTTAGGTATGTGTCGGCACTCTGTTCCGCATGCCCCCAAACTGGTGGCCCTTGAACATGAACATCAGCGCAGCTTTCGTGCAGAGCTATACTTCATCGTGACGTCGGAGCATTGATTATAGAAGCTGAGGGTGTTGACCAGGAATGCGCATCCGCTGCATGCTGGTGGTCAGGATACCCTCGTAAATGCCGTGGGTACTGGCTGGCGGTGTGACTCGCTGCTTGAAAGCTTTAGAAAGTGACGACGTCACGGTGAAGTAGCTCTGCAAGAAGGTTGCGCTGATATTCATATTCGAGGCTCACCAGTTTGGGAACGTGTAGATGGAGACACAATAAAAGTCAAATGAGGGTACTCACGTTTATATTGTCTTTTTCACAAAACACGTAACTTTTATTCGAGGGGAAAACGCCGCAGACAGTGTGCGTGGGTGTGGTGGTAGTCTTCTTCAAGAAGGGTGACAATGCCCTATTGAAGAACTATAGGCCCATCTCACTTCTTTGCCATGTCTACAAGCTGTTTTCAAGAGTCATCGTGAATCGTCTCACGCGCAGGTTTTACGATTTCCAGCCTCCCGAACAAGCCGGATTCCGTTGAGGCTTTAATACCGTAGACCACATACATACGCTGCGGCATGTTATACAGAAGACCGAAGAGTACAACCTGCCTCTCTGATTAGCGTGTGTGGACTTCGAGAAAGCCTTCGATTCGATCGAGACTTGGGCTGTACTGCACCCTCTCCAATGGTGCCAAATCGACTACCGGTACATCGAGGTGTTGAAATGTTTGTATACTAGGATCAGACCTCGGAACCTAACATAATAGCAAAAGATAATCATCCATTAAAATATTGTAAAATAAAAATAAAAATTATAATTCTAAAAAGTCACAAACTAATATTCTCTACAAACTAAATTAGAAGAAAACCTTATGAAGAGTTTGCTTTTATATGTAGTTAATAGCGTGAAGATAATATTCACTAAGTATTAATCACTATAATATTCACTTATTAATTATACACCACAGTTTATGATTTCTTTGTTTAAATATTTAAAAGTTTCTTATAAGATTTTTTTTTTCAGATTTCGTGAAATAGTAATGAAATAATACACAGTGTGGGGAATTTGGAAGGAAGTAGAAGGTTACTCACAGTCCTTATTAATTATCATCATCTCTGCTCACCCACGTTACCGTTACGCGTTATCTAAGCTTGTTTTATTTGGTTCGAGGATTGACAAGAACGTCTCACTGATTTTAAGTAACGACGATCCTACTTTATCACTAGCGAATAAGTTCTATAATGTTCATTTTACTTTACAAAGTAATTCACACTTGAATTGCCGCAAATGCAACAGTTTACGGGAATCCTACCGGCTGCGCCAGTTAGATTTTGGGAGCGAAGCGACGGGAAAAAATAAAAGCTTGGGACTCGTTTAACTAAGAGTTTATTAGAATAAAATGAGTTTATAAAAATTTGTCTTACATCGAACTCTGTAAGCGCGGGTCGTCGCTTATAGAGTTCGATGTAAGACAAATTTTTCTATCTAATTCTAATAATATGCTTGGGTCTTACAACTAAGCTGGCGGTCACTGGCGACAGCACATTCGTCATGTCTGGCTGATAAGGGCAAAAGTGCTGCGTCTGAGATTATTTCTCTACCACAACGACGTGGTGGGTTCTGAGAATATAACTATATTGTATGTGTATATTGTATGTTTATGTATTAAATACATAAATAAACTATGTGGGTAGATAGTGTACCCTACAACTTCATCACTGGGCCGACAGTGGTAGTGGTGAGCGGCCTCAATAGGAGGTGTCCCCGCGCGAAATGGCGTCGCCGGCTCAGCCGATTAATGAAGCACCTGAGGAGGTTTAGGCTTTAGCTGAGAGAATAGTTACAGCACTGATAACAACACTTGTGCCACATGTTAAATTTAGTCTTGTTATACTTTGTATAGATTCTTTTACCGATTGTTTTGTAAATGTGTGAACGCTGTAGGCCGTCTAGATTTCTAGATGCTTGTTCACATTTTATCTCGTTTTAGTTTTTTAATCTTTTGTTTATTTATTATATATTCATTTTTTTTAGTTTCTTACGACTTATTGTCGGGCCTGCGTTTTCCCCCCATATCTAAGTACTAATGCTGTAACATGGAAATATTGTAAAACAAAACCATTTTTTTAAAGAGTAACCATGGAGTTTCTTGCCGGTTCTTCTCCATAGGAAACGACCAACCCGAACCGTGCACCTTTTGTCGACGTTTTATAAGTGCCCATGTAGGCCTTTGTGAAATAAAAATTATTGATTTTGATTTTTGATTCACGTTGCATTGCCTCAAGTGCCACAGACTCCACAACATGCCGTTAGACAGTGT
Organism: Orthosia gothica; assembly: GCA_949775005.1. Taxonomy (NCBI): domain Eukaryota; kingdom Metazoa; phylum Arthropoda; class Insecta; order Lepidoptera; family Noctuidae; genus Orthosia; species Orthosia gothica. The sequence continues at coordinate 4,645,879 of OX459041.1, read as the reverse complement.
AGGTTTAAGGTTCTTTAATAGAAAATAATTTTTAATCAATTTAAATCAATCAAAATAAAGAGTTTTAAAATTTGAATTCAAAAATATATAACAATTATATGTACCCAATGCGAAAAAAAATGTTAATTAAAAAGTTATAAATAAAAAAAAGGTAATTAAAAAAAACAAAAATCCCGACTGATTTAGAAGCGAAAGTTCTTGTTTACGTCTTTTTAGTTCACTTTTTAAGCACTCAGGCTTTTTGATTTTTTGAATACACTTCTTTTACAATAATAACAAAAATTTAAAACAATAATAAAATACAAGTTTTTGTTAATCACACTATTCTTAAAATATATTTTTTATTTTTTTTCTACTTTTTAGTTTGGTTTTCTATTAAAGCATGTTTTTAGTTTTTTTTACAATAATCACCCATTAAGAGATCGTTGGTTCAATGCAAGTAATAAAGTAATTGATTTTTGTTATAGTATCACTATAATATGTCTGTACTATTGTACGCTCCGTCGTACAATAGTACTCGTACTATAAAAAACATGCCATAATTAAGGCACTAAATAACTAATAAATGCTACATAACAAACCAAGTTCAATACTACAGTGAAGCAAACTTACGTTCTGCAGACTGAGCACTAGCCACCAGTAATGTAAAAAAAAGCGCGAGTCGCGTGACTTGCAACGACTTCATGATTACTGGTAGTAACACTGCTGAGCTATAGAAATGGCTCAGGCTTTTTATTGTATTCTTTATAATTCAAACAAATTGATTATACCCGTAGTAATTGCTCATGGCTTATTAAATTAATTATTGTGCAGTAGCATACGTTATTATATATATATACGTTATATTATCCGTTGAAAATTGATTGGATTGTATTGATGAATGCTTATTCATTTTAAATGGTTTATTTACTTTTAAAAGGATCATTATAAATATTTAGGATAGATACTTGCTTCATGGTTTTGTTAGCTTTAGTGTAATAATACAGAAAGTATAGACGAAGAAAAATTACACTGGGTGATACAATGGGGGACTATATTGTGGCACCCAAAATCCACCATTTTCTATTTTCCAATTTTAATGTAGCCACACTGACAGTCGCAAGGTTAAGGCGATTGACACTAGAATCATCAAAATCGGCCAACGCGTTTGGTCTCTAGAATGCCACATAGGATACAAACATACATGCGTACATAGACTGATAAATAAATTACCTTCCTTCGGCATTCGGGTAAAAACCGTGGAGTGCTTTTTAGGGTTCGTGCCCGAAGTGTAAAAGCGGGACCCTATTACTAAGCCTCCGCGATATAAAAAATAAAATATATTTAATGGTCCTGACACTGATGTCGTGCATGCGAGAATACTTATTTCGTTTATTTCACTTTAATCTCCTAATTGTTCGGATTACTTTTGTGCTGTTTCCATAACATGTCCATTATAGTTGTTTTGACTATTATGTCTTTTTCGTAAACCATTCTGTTATTGGTAGATACAAAGTTTTGATTTGCGAAGTATTTTTGTTTATAGTCAATTTTGTTGCTTCTTCTAATTTATTTTTTAATCCCCTGTAGGCTTGCCTAGGAAAAATCTATTCACTCTTGACTTAAAGACCCTTAGATTGTAGCTATCGGGAAACACAGACCCCGGCAGGGAATTCCACTCCTTAGCTGTACGTATAATTAAAGTGTCCCCAAAACGTTTTGTGCGTATGGCTGGGTTATCCACCATGTACCGATGACGCATCGCCGTACGTCTGGTAGTCTGATGATGGAACGGGCTGGGCGGAATTAGATCATAAAATTCTATCGCACACTCCCCGAAATGCAACCGATAAAAAACTGACAAGCTGGCAACTTGGCGACGATGTTCAAGCTTCTGGAGCTTTGATTTAATCCAGTGCCTCATTACCGATGAGTCTCTTGGCCGGCTTTTCAATCGACTCGAGTGCATCAAGCTGGTATTTGTCAGGTCCGTCCCAGTGATGAGAACATAATTATGGCAAGTCTTTTCTCAGTGGAGCAATAGTCAATATTTTTGATGGTCTTTAGGACATTTCATTGAACAAACGTATTAACGGGTAGTGCACTACAATGCAGGTGTGTATCATTAGCTGCGCGATTCATTTATTTACCAGCCGTACATCCTGACAGCACATCATGAAAACTTTAGAAAGAAAAAGCAAGAAAGAAAAGTGTTTATTTGTCACAAAACGACATACGTACAATATAAAAACAAACTTATGCTATACCCTATGCTTTAGTGAAGTGAGTTGTCAATCGATAGCTTCAGGTGGACTGATATTTTACCTCACGGTCACTTCACCAGTTTTCACGGAGACATTTAAAAAAAATAAGCCGTGGTCTGTTAAATCTGTCTCTAGAGTGGGGAAGTGAGCTTGTAGTAAAGGACCGATTTCCATTTGATGCAAGTGATTGAAAGCTCACTTCAAGCTCACTTAACCTAACGTCCCGTTGATATTTTTTTCAGAATATTGACTGGTATAAAATGCCTAAGGCATTAAGCTTGCCTCTATACGTTTGTGTGCATGAAGTGTTACATAAATAATTAATACTGCTAGTAACTGGATGTACGTCGATCAACCGTAGTTAAGTCGCATTTATTTTGTTACAGTTATTTAATGATGAAATTGAGTGAGAGAAATTTAAGTAATGCTTGGGTTTCGTGTAGGTATTGCTTATTTAATCAATTTGGACTACTTCGTTGGTCTCGCGGACGCAAGTACAACCTATGAGTGTATGGTCTCGGGTTCTATTCTCTGGTCGGGCAAAACCTGATATAGGGTTTCAACTGATTCCTTTTCAGTCGTTACTGATAGCCGTCCCATTGGACTTCAGTTTTTAATTGTTAGTTTCGAAGGAATGGCTATCCGAACCAGTGCACGCTCTATTCACTCACACTCATGATTGAGTGAGCAGAGAGTGCACCTGTGTTTGCGCGTGCGCTTGTACACTGAATTTTTTCCACACCGATGGCTAATCTCCACTAAGACTGGCCGACGTGGCTGAAATTCTGTCTGGAGGTGGCTTTTATTATTATTCAATCACAATAGTTTTGCAAGGTTTAGAATTTGTTCTAAAACATGATTAACAACAATGTTCTAAAAATAAAACTTATTTAGCATAAATAATGAATTAACTAGTACTTTATTAAAGCAGGTATAAATATAGATGGAAATAAATACTTAGCGACTTCATTCATTTTGTTTATTGTCATCATGAAGTTGTTGCAAGTGGCACTGTTGTTGGAGATGCTGATGGCTGAAATAAAAAATCTAAATAAATAAAAAACAAAATTTCTTTATTCAATTAGGCCATTAAGCGGCACTTTTGAACCTCGAAAAAACATTAAATTAAAAAGTAATAATAATTGATTCTACCGTCCGTTCGGAAATGTCTTGTCTTGTTATGGAGAAGAACGGACAAGAAACTCCACACTTACTCTTTAAAAAAAGTGTTTCACAAGTATTTGGTTACATTGTTATTGTTGGAAAAATACATATATGTATTTTTGTTTCCGACACATATATATATGTGTCGGAAACACGAGGGCTTCCTTCCATATACCCTCGTACTTGTGGGCTTATCGTGGGTTATGCATGCACGAGGCAGGTAACTTATGCCGTTTTAGAGATATTCCATTGTCCAATTCTAGTAGCAAGTTGACGCGCCATGTTGACTTTTAGACGTAATCACGTAACTCCACCGGCACCAATAATGCCACTCATCACACTTAATCGCGATACGATCTCCAATTCTTTTTAAGTTTCCACACCAGTCCAACCCGCGCTGCATCGCGCCTTCGCGATTCCCTCCAAAAAATTGCCTGTCACTGTCACATGTCACTTTGCTCTAGGATTCAAATCCTTCACTCGAATTGGACACTGGAGAAAACTAAGTGTTACCAATCGAATAAAATCTAATTGAAATTTGAATCAGAGGCTAAATGTTGCCAATTAAACAAAACTGAACGATATTTCTTCGTTCCCAACCTATTAATCATTTACCTTCCTCCGATACGGCCATCTTGACATTCAAACGGTCCCACGTTTGATGTAGAGCGATGAACAACATCGTTACTCAATTGTGATAAAAAAACAAAAACCAAGAGAACAAAAAAAAAATTGAGTACCTAATAGGTTAAGTTCGGCCGCTCCTGACCAAATAAAAAAATAATTACGTGGTCGTGACATCTTCCACGTGAAACCTTCAATCAACACCTTATATTACCAGCCTACAACAAAAATCAAGTACTTCTTTACTCATGAAAACATAATTCTCATAGCTTTCACACTGTTCATTTGTTTTCTCCATGTAAATTTAGGTCTCCACACCGTACAGCGTACACAACCATCGTCTTACTCTCGAAACAGATACCTCACCGTTTAGACAACCATATTAACACTAACACATTCTAAACGGTTACCGAAGCACCAGAGGTACCAGGTTCCCAACAGACGTCAAGTCGGTCTCGAAGCACTAAGTGTGCTAGAAACCACTCAAACGCCCAACACAACATACCATGCCACATACACCAAACAACGGGTCACCGAGGCCCCAGAGGGACCAGGCTCCCCCAGACACACAACAGGTCACCAAAGCCCCAGAGAGACTAGGCTCCCCCCAGACAACAGGTCACCAAAGCCCCAGAGGGACCAGGCTCCCCCAGACAACCGGTCCTCTCGAAGCAACAAGACTGCCAGATACCCATGCTACATACATTAAACAACAGGTCACCGAAGCCCCAGTGGGACTAGGCTCCCCCCCCATACATATCCAGCAATGTTTCTTGGTCCCACAGCAATTGCTGTGCCTCCTGATGGTCAACCCTGTGACCATCCTGCAACCATAGTCATCCTGACCAGGCCTCGTAACCCATCTCGGTTACAGCAGTCATCTTTTGACCACTCACCAGCCCACTTTAGGCTACAGCAGTCATCTCTGACCACTCACCAGCCTATCTTAGGCTACAGCAGTCATCTCTGACCACTCACCAGCCCATCAAAGGCTACAGCAGTCATCTCTGACCACTCACCAGCCTATCTTAGGCTACAGCAGTCATCTCTGACCACTCACCAGCCTATCAAAGGCTACAGCAGTCACCGCAGTGACTACTCTTCACCGCACAGTCAGTCCTTTGACCATGCACACGACCTCACCATTGCTAGATTGATTTGAATCAGTCTTCAACATATTACATTCAGTTACGTCAATGGGTACTTAATCTTTCAGATTTTCTCAAACTCATCATGAACCAAACAAAGCCTTTAATTCAACACATAATTGCCACCATTCAGAATTCCATTTCACTTCCAAACAGCACCTTTAAACCAAAATGAAATTTTTTATTTCAATCTTTACTCTCAGTATCAATCTTTATTCTGAATACAACGGCAACCTCACATTCAGGATTTCATACACAGCCAAAAGCATACTCAAGAACTCTATTCTATGTTCATGATTTCATACCAAACTCTCAGTACGATAGGTATAATAACTTACAACACCAAACATTACCAACTTTGCAAACTAAAAATTAAATCATGCACCGCACATCACCGACTTTACATCTGTGTTAACATTATCTTATCCAACTTGAATGAAATAACACAAAATAACGTTAGGTATGTTCAAAATGACCAGCACAGACTATTCAACAAGTTAGCACAGCCATTACTGACAGTATACTTTAAATTCCAAACTTATTATTCAAGTTAGGTAGGTACTAGACTTCCTACATGACACCACACAATTCACAAATACAAACCTTCATTTTAAAGAGATGCTACAATTATTAAAAATTTTGAACAATGTTCAAGATTACCGAGGCGAAGCATCGTTGAACAACACAGAACAAGGAAACCATTCCTAGTTTCCTCCAAAAAAAAAAACAAAAACCCATGTACCAAGTACATCAAATAGAACCCAAGTATCCCATCCGTGGTCTACAATTCACAATAACTTAGCAAATACATTCGCTACACAGAATGCACTTTCAACTTAAACGCCGAATAAACTCTTGACTCCGTCATCTCTCTGACCCACGAAACTGAGAAACCGTTCTATGTGAATTAAAATGTTGCCAATTGAACATCTATCTCATCCTCAGCCACAACTTGGAACAGTTATTGGCTCTCGAGCATCTCATAATACCTGAACACGTCTTCTCGACACCATCTAAATGTCTAGTTGCACTTGTCATTCACCATAGTCAATTTAAATCATTTTTATTTGTAGGTACCATTAGAATGACATGTTATCAGTTGGTTAGTTCTCTACAATGCGATATATAACAACTTCAGACATTAACTTTACCTTTATTCAACCGTTGGTAGCAACAAAACTAAACGCCAACTGTCTAGGCTATAGTAACGTTAATCCTCGTGATGTTTGCAGGTTGTAAGATTGCAAATCGAGTCGAACAACAAACTATTTCACTAAACTTTAACACTGGTTTGAAAATAATCTTGATTACATAGCTCTTAACTGAAAGTTATTGCATGTCTTTGCAACAATGCAAAAGTTAAAAGTCTAATCCTCACAGTGACTCACACATTGTAACGATTTATTAATAATCTAGTCTTTATCTAGTAACTTTTAAGTTAAAAATCATATCAAAGTTATTTGTTTTGTATCATCAAACTTTTTCGAATGTTGACACTTACTTGTCAATGTCTTTATGTCTTAAAGAGATGAGCAAGGGATGACGTTCTGTTATCGATTAATTGACGAATCAATTTTAAGGACAAAAATTAAATAAACGTTTTTTCAATCGATATCCAGTACTGAATCGATCCAGCGAATCAATATTTCACCTTAGAAAATCGAGATAAGATTTTTCTGTTTTGATATGAACCAAAATATCATTTTAAAAATAATTGAATGTTTAACACAAACATAAGTGAACTCAACGTAAACAAAATAAATATTGTTCCCTTATACCTGATACTTTAATTTAGTTGTGAAAACAACCCCAATCGGTCAAAGATACTAAAGATCGCCTATTATTATGATTTTTCTTTTTGCGTTCCGTAACTGGATTCAAACTTGTATTGAAAATACCAATGCGAACAGTTAGAAAGTATGTTGTTTCCAAGGAATAGCATATTCACAAATTCCCTTTGAGATCAAATCAACAACAAACTCAGTGGTAGTAATATTTACGGTAAATCTGAAGTGACACCTATTAATAAAAAATGCATGGCTAAAATTCCTAGTGATCAAACATATAAAAAAAACGGATTGCTAATATCTTTACTTCTCGATTGTCAGTAAACTAACAACCTATTTATTATCTGTGTTTATGCTTGTGACAGCACTAGTGGTCACAAAACCGTGTATTATTGTTCTAACAACATAATAAGTAATGAAATCTCATTTTTTTTTTTTTGCGTTTCATCCCCACGTTCCAATGCTCCGAGTACATTAGAAACATAAAATTGCGAAAATCGTTTTGTTGCTTAATAAAAAAGATTAAATACTTGATGAAACAAAATATTTCAAAGCTCGAACAAAGCAAGGATATCAATAGATGGTGTGACATGGACTGACTTCTCATTCTGTCTATGTAAAAATGAATTGTTCATTTTTTTAATTGATCATAAAAAATTTCATGCACCTATTCAATAAGTTATTTCAAGCAGCATATTACAGCTAATGGGGTCCCGAATCTTTCGATGATTATTGAAAGAAACATACAGTATCAACACCATAACACATATAGCGCTGTTTGAATAATTTTTTTACTCTTTTTTTTGTAACTTACATGACACATTTCCATGAAACAAAATAATGCAATAGTTATAGATTGCAATGAATGCAAGAATTAATTGTAAAACTTCGGTAAATCCAACCCCAATACATACTTCAGCTGCCACAAAAATGTACAGCTGAATGCAGATGCAGCAATTGTTGAATGCAGATCAGTCAAAGTAACATACCTTAAGCCTGTGCTCCCGGATGGGTCAGGCAGCAGTGCCGACCATGCACACATGCACAAGTCCAGACTCCTAGATGCTACCAGAAATTATTAAATGGATTGATCACCGCAGTGGCATGTATAACACCACTAAATTTCCTCTTTCATAGCGCTGTAGGCTGCGGGTTATGTATTGCCTTTTGAAATGGAACCTGAGCTCCGCACTTGTATCACCACACACAGCTGGTCACAAAAGGTCTTGTGGTATCCACAGCAGCCATGTTGAAGGGCTCAGACGTCCATGCTATTTGTTGCATATTGTACGAATGCCTGAAAAATTCATGTCTATGAGCAAGTTTTCACACAAGCGTAATGTTTTGTTGAATCAAGTTGTAGCTTAAGGATGTTTGCTCTCTTGCACTGTATTTACACAAGTCGTCTTATTCTCATGCGAGTTCCGCTGACAGTATGAAACTGGCTAAGTTTCTTTTAGCATCATAACGAAAATAGAAATTTATTTTAAATTTTAGCCACTTTATACCAAGAAAAACAATAGGTATTGTGGCTTAACTTCACAAGACATTAGATAGGTACTAATTATTTTCAGAATACTCAAGTTTATACTTCCCTGTACATCTGTACACCACAGTTGTTTGCCCAGTAGGTATCTAGTCAGAATTGGGCATCGATGTCATCATTAACATTATCTGCAACCCGACTTCGCATATTGTCTAGGATAGGCCACACTATACGGTTGAATTCGGGCAACATAATATTCCTGTCCCCGCTCTCCAGTAGCCGACGAGTTGCGAAACGTCTCTCTATGTAGGTAGGTACTTCCATGCAAATTTTTGCGCATCAAAGAGAGCGCGCCAGCCATTACTCGTCTCATTTGATCTAGCATCGCCTTGTGCGTGCATTGGTTCATACTTCTGATGTCGGAAACACGAGGGCTTCCTTCCATATACCCTCGTACTTGTGGGCTTATCGTGGGTTATGCATGCACGAGGCAGGTAACTTATGCCGTTTTAGAGATATTCCATTGTCCAATTCTAGTAGCAAGTTGACGCGCCATGTTGACTTTTAGACGTAATCACGTAACTCCACCGGCACCAATAATGCCACTCATCACACTTAATCGCGATACGATCTCCAATTCTTTTTAAGTTTCCACACCAGTCCAACCCGCGCTGCATCGCGCCTTCGCGATTCCCTCCAAAAAATTGCCTGTCACTGTCACATGTCACTTTGCTCTAGGATTCAAATCCTTCACTCGAATTGGACACTGGAGAAAACTAAGTGTTACCAATCGAATAAAATCTAATTGAAATTTGAATCAGAGGCTAAATGTTGCCAATTAAACAAAACTGAACGATATTTCTTCGTTCCCAACCTATTAATCATTTACCTTCCTCCGATATATGTGAGAACGATGTAAAAAAAAAAAAAGTGCACTTTTACAGTTGGTACATAGTACTCACATATGTGCTGTGCAGTTATATAATACTAAAATAAATTGAGTTTATGCAACACAAATATATTCATTCAATCTTCAGTCGGTCCAACAATACTTCAGAACTTTTCTGCTTCTCACTTGTTTTTGTTCCCTAGTGGCTGTGGAGCAGGACTGGCGTTGAGCTAAGCATTTTTATCAGTGATGTAATCCCCCAACTTATAATATGCTTACCTGCATATTGTGCGTTTTATACAAGTTTTAAATATCGTCTCATTCAGTTCTAGAATGTGGGTGTAGCATTTTATACAGTACCCCATAAAAGATGATGCTACTTTACCTAGCCTGAAACCTGTTTGAATTAATTGGTCCATATTTCTAGTAACATAATTATGTCTGTCGCCGTTTTTACCAAAAAAGATGTAAATTCTTTCTTCAAAAATATATGTCTTTTGTTTTCATAAATATACAAGGTACCGTCATTATGTTAATGTCAGTTCCCTTAGAGAAAAGTGCCGGCAAAGATTGTATATCGCTCTGATGGCTTGTTTTTGCAGAAAAAAAATTACTCAATTTCTGCAGCCCTTCCCCATAGTAAGATACCGTAAGACATTATACTATGAAAGTAACTAAAATAGACTAGCCTAGCGGTATCCACATCAGTAAATTGACGAATCTTTCTGACAGCATAAGCTGCCGAACTCAGCCGCCCCGCAAGTGATACTAAATGAGGACCCCATTGTAACCTTGAGTCTAGCGTGATCCCCAGGAAAACCGTTTTATCGACGAATTCGAGCTTCTCCTTGTTTAATATAATGTCACAATCAGTACTTTTGACATTTGGCAACGAAAATTTTACGCATTTGGTTTTTTTACCATGTAATACTAAATTATTGGCAGTGAACCAATCCTGAACCTGCCGTAGCGCGTTATTTACGTCGTCAACCTGACAAGTACGGCCCCTCTGTCCGTCCACCGTGGACAGGACAGAGAGCTGTTACCGTTGCGGCAAGGAGGGCCACAAGTCCGCCTCGTGCGAGGCCGCCAAGCCGCACTGCGCCGTCTGTGCAGCCGTTGGCCGCCCGGCAGGGCACGTGATGCAGGGGAGGATGTGCAATCCTCCCCCCAAGAAGGGAATAGCACAGGCGCCGAGAAGGCCTGCCGCTACCTCCGCCGTGGCGGAAGATGGCCTTCCGGCTGCTGCCGGCCTGGCTGAGGAGGAGGGGGGTGCGATGTCCGATTGATGCATAGAATCGAACATCGCATCCTCCAGGCGAACACCAACCACTGCAGAGCGGCTCAGGATCTGCTGATCCAGACCGTGGCTGAGTGGTTGGTGGACGTGGCGGTGGTTGCCGAGCCTTACTCGGTCCCCAGTACCTGGCTGGGCGACCGAGACGGCTTGGTGGCGTTGGTGGCGCGGTCCTCCACGGACTCCCCTCTCGCTTTTAGAGAGGGGACCGGGATACGTGGCCACCGCGTGGGGGGGGGGATACGGCCCTGGTCGGGGTCTATTTCTCCCCAAACCGCCCTCTAAGGGATTTCGAGGACTTCCTCGAAATCCTAACGGCAGTCGCCGGGAGGGCGGCACCACGCCAGGTCGCCATATTGGGCGACCTGAACGCCAAGTCGGAGGCCTCGTGCGGCGTGTTATCCTCAACAGGGGGGCGGTCCACACGTGTGTGCGGCAACGGGGAGGATCGGTGGTAGACGTCTCGTTTGCCACCCCTGCCCTGGCCGCCCGCGTTGTGAACTGGCGGGTGGAGACGGTGGAGACTTTGTCGGACCACCGATACGTGCGGTTCGACATCTCCACCGGCCCCCGGGGGGGTACGGGCCGCGCTGGCCAATCTCCCTTCCCGCGGTGGGCTCTCACCCGCCTGGACCGGGAGGCAGCCAAGGAAGCAGCCTTTCTCCAGGACTGGCTCTCACCCCCTGTCGAGCCGGTCCTGGACGTGGACCGCGTGGCGGTCCAGCTCAGGGCGTCCCTGACCGAGGTGTGCAACGCCAGCATGCCTCGGTCACGCCGTCCGCCTCCCCGTCGCGCCGTGTACTGGTGGTCGGAGGAGCTGGCGGGGCTACGGGCCACCTGCGTGGCGGCCAGGAGGGCCTACACGCGGAGTCGGCGGCGCACTACCCGGTCTCAGGCCGGGGAGGACCGCCTCTACGCCTCTTATCTAGAGGCAAAGACGGTCCTCAAGGCGGCTATGTGCGCCGCCAAGGACTCGGCGAGAGCCGAGATGCTGGAGGGCCTCGACAGGGATCCGTTTGGGAGGCCATATAAGGCGGCGCGGCACCAACTGCGCCCCTTTGGTCCCCCAGTCACGGAGACCCTGGAGCCGGCGTTGCTGGATGGGGTGGTCCGGTCCCTGTTTCCGCGCAGGACCGAGTTCGCCCCACCAACGATGAACCCCCCACTGGGGGGGGGAGTGGCTTCGCCGGAGGAGGAGGTCCCTCCAGTATCAGCGGAGGAACTTCGCGCGGGGGTTCTGTCCCTCCGCGCGAAGAAGACGGCCCCTGGGCCAGATGGCGTCCCCGCACGGGTGGTTGCCATCGCGGCGTCCCTCATGGAGGATAGGTTTCGGGACCTCTTCAGCGCGTGTCTGGCGGCTGGGAGGTTCCCGAAACCATGGAAGGAGGGGCAGTTGTGCCTCCTCCGGAAGGAGGGACGCCCGGAAAAAATAAAAGCTTGGGACTCGTTTAACTAAGAGTTTATTAGAATAAAATGAGTTTATAAAAATTTGTCTTACATCGAACTTTGTAAGCGCGGGTCGTCGCTTATAGAGTTCGATGTAAGACAAATTTTTCTATCTAATTCTAATAATATGCTTGGGTCTTACAACTAAGCTGGCGGTCACTGGCGACAGCACATTCGTCATGTCTGGCTGATAAGGGCAAAAGTGCTGCGTCTGAGATTATTTCTCTACCACAACGACGTGGTGGGTTCTGAGAATATAACTATATTGTATGTGTATATTGTATGTTTATGTATTAAATACATAAATAAACTATGTGGGTAGATAGTGTACCCTACAACTTCATCACTGGGCCGACAGTGGTAGTGGTGAGCGGCCTCAATAGGAGGTGTCCCCGCGCGAAATGGCGTCGCCGGCTCAGCCGATTAATGAAGCACCTGAGGAGGTTTAGGCTTTAGCTGAGAGAATAGTTACAGCACTGATAACAACACTTGTGCCACATGTTAAATTTAGTCTTGTTATACTTTGTATAGATTCTTTTACCGATTGTTTTGTAAATGTGTGAACGCTGTAGGCCGTCTAGATTTCTAGATGCTTGTTCACATTTTATCTCGTTTTAGTTTTTTAATCTTTTGTTTATTTATTATATATTCATTTTTTTTAGTTTCTTACGACTTATTGTCGGGCCTGCGTTTTCCCCCCATATCTAAGTACTAATGCTGTAACATGGAAATATTGTAAAACAAAACCATTTTTTTAAAGAGTAACCATGGAGTTTCTTGCCGGTTCTTCTCCATAGGAAACGACCAACCCGAACCGTGCACCTTTTGTCGACGTTTTATAAGTGCCCATGTAGGCCTTTGTGAAATAAAAATTATTGATTTTGATTTTTGATTCACGTTGCATTGCCTCAAGTGCCACAGACTCCACAACATGCCGTTAGACAGTGTAGGTTTAAGGTTCTTTAATAGAAAATAATTTTTAATCAATTTAAATCAATCAAAATAAAGAGTTTTAAAATTTGAATTCAAATATATATGACAATTATATGTACCCAATGCGAAAAAAAATGTTAATTAAAAAGTTATAAATAAAAAAAAGGTAATTAAAAAAAACAAAAATCCCGACTGATTTAGAAGCGAAAGTTCTTGTTTACGTCTTTTTAGTTCACTTTTTAAGCACTCAGGCTTTTTGATTTTTTGAATACACTTCTTTTACAATAATAACAAAAATTTAAAACAATAATAAAATACAAGTTTTTGTTAATCACACTATTCTTAAAATATATTTTTTATTTTTTTTCTACTTTTTAGTTTGGTTTTCTATTAAAGCATGTTTTTAGTTTTTTTTACAATAATCACCCATTAAGAGATCGTTGGTTCAATGCAAGTAATAAAGTAATTGATTTTTGTTATAGTATCACTATAATATGTCTGTACTATTGTACGCTCCGTCGTACAATAGTACTCGTACTATAAAAAACATGCCATAATTAAGGCACTAAATAACTAATAAATGCTACATAACAAACCAAGTTCAATACTACAGTGAAGCAAACTTACGTTCTGCAGACTGAGCACTAGCCACCAGTAATGTAAAAAAAAGCGCGAGTCGCGTGACTTGCAACGACTTCATGATTACTGGTAGTAACACTGCTGAGCTATAGAAATGGCTCAGGCTTTTTATTGTATTCTTTATAATTCAAACAAATTGATTATACCCGTAGTAATTGCTCATGGCTTATTAAATTAATTATTGTGCAGTAGCATACGTTATTATATATATATACGTTATATTATCCGTTGAAAATTGATTGGATTGTATTGATGAATGCTTATTCATTTTAAATGGTTTATTTACTTTTAAAAGGATCATTATAAATATTTAGGATAGATACTTGCTTCATGGTTTTGTTAGCTTTAGTGTAATAATACAGAAAGTATAGACGAAGAAAAATTACACTGGGTGATACAATGGGGGACTATATTGTGGCACCCAAAATCCACCATTTTCTATTTTCCAATTTTAATGTAGCCACACTGACAGTCGCAAGGTTAAGGCGATTGACACTAGAATCATCAAAATCGGCCAACGCGTTTGGTCTCTAGAATGCCACATAGGATACAAACATACATGCGTACATAGACTGATAAATAAATTACCTTCCTTCGGCATTCGGGTAAAAACCGTGGAGTGCTTTTTAGGGTTCGTGCCCGAAGTGTAAAAGCGGGACCCTATTACTAAGCCTCCGCGATATAAAAAATAAAATATATTTAATGGTCCTGACACTGATGTCGTGCATGCGAGAATACTTATTTCGTTTATTTCACTTTAATCTCCTAATTGTTCGGATTACTTTTGTGCTGTTTCCATAACATGTCCATTATAGTTGTTTTGACTATTATGTCTTTTTCGTAAACCATTCTGTTATTGGTAGATACAAAGTTTTGATTTGCGAAGTATTTTTGTTTATAGTCAATTTTGTTGCTTCTTCTAATTTATTTTTTAATCCCCTGTAGGCTTGCCTAGGAAAAATCTATTCACTCTTGACTTAAAGACCCTTAGATTGTAGCTATCGGGAAACACAGACCCCGGCAGGGAATTCCACTCCTTAGCTGTACGTATAATTAAAGTGTCCCCAAAACGTTTTGTGCGTATGGCTGGGTTATCCACCATGTACCGATGACGCATCGCCGTACGTCTGGTAGTCTGATGATGGAACGGGCTGGGCGGAATTAGATCATAAAATTCTATCGCACACTCCCCGAAATGCAACCGATAAAAAACTGACAAGCTGGCAACTTGGCGACGATGTTCAAGCTTCTGGAGCTTTGATTTAATCCAGTGCCTCATTACCGATGAGTCTCTTGGCCGGCTTTTCAATCGACTCGAGTGCATCAAGCTGGTATTTGTCAGGTCCGTCCCAGTGATGAGAACATAATTATGGCAAGTCTTTTCTCAGTGGAGCAATAGTCAATATTTTTGATGGTCTTTAGGACATTTCATTGAACAAACGTATTAACGGGTAGTGCACTACAATGCAGGTGTGTATCATTAGCTGCGCGATTCATTTATTTACCAGCCGTACATCCTGACAGCACATCATGAAAACTTTAGAAAGAAAAAGCAAGAAAGAAAAGTGTTTATTTGTCACAAAACGACATACGTACAATATAAAAACAAACTTATGCTATACCCTATGCTTTAGTGAAGTGAGTTGTCAATCGATAGCTTCAGGTGGACTGATATTTTACCTCACGGTCACTTCACCAGTTTTCACGGAGACATTTAAAAAAAATAAGCCGTGGTCTGTTAAATCTGTCTCTAGAGTGGGGAAGTGAGCTTGTAGTAAAGGACCGATTTCCATTTGATGCAAGTGATTGAAAGCTCACTTCAAGCTCACTTAACCTAACGTCCCGTTGATATTTTTTTCAGAATATTGACTGGTATAAAATGCCTAAGGCATTAAGCTTGCCTCTATACGTTTGTGTGCATGAAGTGTTACATAAATAATTAATACTGCTAGTAACTGGATGTACGTCGATCAACCGTAGTTAAGTCGCATTTATTTTGTTACAGTTATTTAATGATGAAATTGAGTGAGAGAAATTTAAGTAATGCTTGGGTTTCGTGTAGGTATTGCTTATTTAATCAATTTGGACTACTTCGTTGGTCTCGCGGACGCAAGTACAACCTATGAGTGTATGGTCTCGGGTTCTATTCTCTGGTCGGGCAAAACCTGATATAGGGTTTCAACTGATTCCTTTTCAGTCGTTACTGATAGCCGTCCCATTGGACTTCAGTTTTTAATTGTTAGTTTCGAAGGAATGGCTATCCGAACCAGTGCACGCTCTATTCACTCACACTCATGATTGAGTGAGCAGAGAGTGCACCTGTGTTTGCGCGTGCGCTTGTACACTGAATTTTTTCCACACCGATGGCTAATCTCCACTAAGACTGGCCGACGTGGCTGAAATTCTGTCTGGAGGTGGCTTTTATTATTATTCAATCACAATAGTTTTGCAAGGTTTAGAATTTGTTCTAAAACATGATTAACAACAATGTTCTAAAAATAAAACTTATTTAGCATAAATAATGAATTAACTAGTACTTTATTAAAGCAGGTATAAATATAGATGGAAATAAATACTTAGCGACTTCATTCATTTTGTTTATTGTCATCATGAAGTTGTTGCAAGTGGCACTGTTGTTGGAGATGCTGATGGCTGAAATAAAAAATCTAAATAAATAAAAAACAAAATTTCTTTATTCAATTAGGCCATTAAGCGGCACTTTTGAACCTCGAAAAAACATTAAATTAAAAAGTAATAATAATTGATTCTACCGTCCGTTCGGAAATGTCTTGTCTTGTTATGGAGAAGAACGGACAAGAAACTCCACACTTACTCTTTAAAAAAAGTGTTTCACAAGTATTTGGTTACATTGTTATTGTTGGAAAAATACATATATGTGTCGGAAACACGAGGGCTTCCTTCCATATACCCTCGTACTTGTGGGCTTATCGTGGGTTATGCATGCACGAGGCAGGTAACTTATGCCGTTTTAGAGATATTCCATTGTCCAATTCTAGTAGCAAGTTGACGCGCCATGTTGACTTTTAGACGTAATCACGTAACTCCACCGGCACCAATAATGCCACTCATCACACTTAATCGCGATACGATCTCCAATTCTTTTTAAGTTTCCACACCAGTCCAACCCGCGCTGCATCGCGCCTTCGCGATTCCCTCCAAAAAATTGCCTGTCACTGTCACATGTCACTTTGCTCTAGGATTCAAATCCTTCACTCGAATTGGACACTGGAGAAAACTAAGTGTTACCAATCGAATAAAATCTAATTGAAATTTGAATCAGAGGCTAAATGTTGCCAATTAAACAAAACTGAACGATATTTCTTCGTTCCCAACCTATTAATCATTTACCTTCCTCCGATACGGCCATCTTGACATTCAAACGGTCCCACGTTTGATGTAGAGCGATGAACAACATCGTTACTCAATTGTGATAAAAAAACAAAAACCAAGAGAACAAAAAAAAAATTGAGTACCTAATAGGTTAAGTTCGGCCGCTCCTGACCAAATAAAAAAATAATTACGTGGTCGTGACATCTTCCACGTGAAACCTTCAATCAACACCTTATATTACCAGCCTACAACAAAAATCAAGTACTTCTTTACTCATGAAAACATAATTCTCATAGCTTTCACACTGTTCATTTGTTTTCTCCATGTAAATTTAGGTCTCCACACCGTACAGCGTACACAACCATCGTCTTACTCTCGAAACAGATACCTCACCGTTTAGACAACCATATTAACACTAACACATTCTAAACGGTTACCGAAGCACCAGAGGTACCAGGTTCCCAACAGACGTCAAGTCGGTCTCGAAGCACTAAGTGTGCTAGAAACCACTCAAACGCCCAACACAACATACCATGCCACATACACCAAACAACGGGTCACCGAGGCCCCAGAGGGACCAGGCTCCCCCAGACACACAACAGGTCACCAAAGCCCCAGAGAGACTAGGCTCCCCCCAGACAACAGGTCACCAAAGCCCCAGAGGGACCAGGCTCCCCCAGACAACCGGTCCTCTCGAAGCAACAAGACTGCCAGATACCCATGCTACATACATTAAACAACAGGTCACCGAAGCCCCAGTGGGACTAGGCTCCCCCCCCATACATATCCAGCAATGTTTCTTGGTCCCACAGCAATTGCTGTGCCTCCTGATGGTCAACCCTGTGACCATCCTGCAACCATAGTCATCCTGACCAGGCCTCGTAACCCATCTCGGTTACAGCAGTCATCTTTTGACCACTCACCAGCCCACTTTAGGCTACAGCAGTCATCTCTGACCACTCACCAGCCTATCTTAGGCTACAGCAGTCATCTCTGACCACTCACCAGCCCATCAAAGGCTACAGCAGTCATCTCTGACCACTCACCAGCCTATCTTAGGCTACAGCAGTCATCTCTGACCACTCACCAGCCTATCAAAGGCTACAGCAGTCACCGCAGTGACTACTCTTCACCGCACAGTCAGTCCTTTGACCATGCACACGACCTCACCATTGCTAGATTGATTTGAATCAGTCTTCAACATATTACATTCAGTTACGTCAATGGGTACTTAATCTTTCAGATTTTCTCAAACTCATCATGAACCAAACAAAGCCTTTAATTCAACACATAATTGCCACCATTCAGAATTCCATTTCACTTCCAAACAGCACCTTTAAACCAAAATGAAATTTTTTATTTCAATCTTTACTCTCAGTATCAATCTTTATTCTGAATACAACGGCAACCTCACATTCAGGATTTCATACACAGCCAAAAGCATACTCAAGAACTCTATTCTATGTTCATGATTTCATACCAAACTCTCAGTACGATAGGTATAATAACTTACAACACCAAACATTACCAACTTTGCAAACTAAAAATTAAATCATGCACCGCACATCACCGACTTTACATCTGTGTTAACATTATCTTATCCAACTTGAATGAAATAACACAAAATAACGTTAGGTATGTTCAAAATGACCAGCACAGACTATTCAACAAGTTAGCACAGCCATTACTGACAGTATACTTTAAATTCCAAACTTATTATTCAAGTTAGGTAGGTACTAGACTTCCTACATGACACCACACAATTCACAAATACAAACCTTCATTTTAAAGAGATGCTACAATTATTAAAAATTTTGAACAATGTTCAAGATTACCGAGGCGAAGCATCGTTGAACAACACAGAACAAGGAAACCATTCCTAGTTTCCTCCAAAAAAAAAAACAAAAACCCATGTACCAAGTACATCAAATAGAACCCAAGTATCCCATCCGTGGTCTACAATTCACAATAACTTAGCAAATACATTCGCTACACAGAATGCACTTTCAACTTAAACGCCGAATAAACTCTTGACTCCGTCATCTCTCTGACCCACGAAACTGAGAAACCGTTCTATGTGAATTAAAATGTTGCCAATTGAACATCTATCTCATCCTCAGCCACAACTTGGAACAGTTATTGGCTCTCGAGCATCTCATAATACCTGAACACGTCTTCTCGACACCATCTAAATGTCTAGTTGCACTTGTCATTCACCATAGTCAATTTAAATCATTTTTATTTGTAGGTACCATTAGAATGACATGTTATCAGTTGGTTAGTTCTCTACAATGCGATATATAACAACTTCAGACATTAACTTTACCTTTATTCAACCGTTGGTAGCAACAAAACTAAACGCCAACTGTCTAGGCTATAGTAACGTTAATCCTCGTGATGTTTGCAGGTTGTAAGATTGCAAATCGAGTCGAACAACAAACTATTTCACTAAACTTTAACACTGGTTTGAAAATAATCTTGATTACATAGCTCTTAACTGAAAGTTATTGCATGTCTTTGCAACAATGCAAAAGTTAAAAGTCTAATCCTCACAGTGACTCACACATTGTAACGATTTATTAATAATCTAGTCTTTATCTAGTAACTTTTAAGTTAAAAATCATATCAAAGTTATTTGTTTTGTATCATCAAACTTTTTCGAATGTTGACACTTACTTGTCAATGTCTTTATGTCTTAAAGAGATGAGCAAGGGATGACGTTCTGTTATCGATTAATTGACGAATCAATTTTAAGGACAAAAATTAAATAAACGTTTTTTCAATCGATATCCAGTACTGAATCGATCCAGCGAATCAATATTTCACCTTAGAAAATCGAGATAAGATTTTTCTGTTTTGATATGAACCAAAATATCATTTTAAAAATAATTGAATGTTTAACACAAACATAAGTGAACTCAACGTAAACAAAATAAATATTGTTCCCTTATACCTGATACTTTAATTTAGTTGTGAAAACAACCCCAATCGGTCAAAGATACTAAAGATCGCCTATTATTATGATTTTTCTTTTTGCGTTCCGTAACTGGATTCAAACTTGTATTGAAAATACCAATGCGAACAGTTAGAAAGTATGTTGTTTCCAAGGAATAGCATATTCACAAATTCCCTTTGAGATCAAATCAACAACAAACTCAGTGGTAGTAATATTTACGGTAAATCTGAAGTGACACCTATTAATAAAAAATGCATGGCTAAAATTCCTAGTGATCAAACATATAAAAAAAACGGATTGCTAATATCTTTACTTCTCGATTGTCAGTAAACTAACAACCTATTTATTATCTGTGTTTATGCTTGTGACAGCACTAGTGGTCACAAAACCGTGTATTATTGTTCTAACAACATAATAAGTAATGAAATCTCATTTTTTTTTTTTTGCGTTTCATCCCCACGTTCCAATGCTCCGAGTACATTAGAAACATAAAATTGCGAAAATCGTTTTGTTGCTTAATAAAAAAGATTAAATACTTGATGAAACAAAATATTTCAAAGCTCGAACAAAGCAAGGATATCAATAGATGGTGTGACATGGACTGACTTCTCATTCTGTCTATGTAAAAATGAATTGTTCATTTTTTTAATTGATCATAAAAAATTTCATGCACCTATTCAATAAGTTATTTCAAGCAGCATATTACAGCTAATGGGGTCCCGAATCTTTCGATGATTATTGAAAGAAACATACAGTATCAACACCATAACACATATAGCGCTGTTTGAATAATTTTTTTACTCTTTTTTTTGTAACTTACATGACACATTTCCATGAAACAAAATAATGCAATAGTTATAGATTGCAATGAATGCAAGAATTAATTGTAAAACTTCGGTAAATCCAACCCCAATACATACTTCAGCTGCCACAAAAATGTACAGCTGAATGCAGATGCAGCAATTGTTGAATGCAGATCAGTCAAAGTAACATACCTTAAGCCTGTGCTCCCGGATGGGTCAGGCAGCAGTGCCGACCATGCACACATGCACAAGTCCAGACTCCTAGATGCTACCAGAAATTATTAAATGGATTGATCACCGCAGTGGCATGTATAACACCACTAAATTTCCTCTTTCATAGCGCTGTAGGCTGCGGGTTATGTATTGCCTTTTGAAATGGAACCTGAGCTCCGCACTTGTATCACCACACACAGCTGGTCACAAAAGGTCTTGTGGTATCCACAGCAGCCATGTTGAAGGGCTCAGACGTCCATGCTATTTGTTGCATATTGTACGAATGCCTGAAAAATTCATGTCTATGAGCAAGTTTTCACACAAGCGTAATGTTTTGTTGAATCAAGTTGTAGCTTAAGGATGTTTGCTCTCTTGCACTGTATTTACACAAGTCGTCTTATTCTCATGCGAGTTCCGCTGACAGTATGAAACTGGCTAAGTTTCTTTTAGCATCATAACGAAAATAGAAATTTATTTTAAATTTTAGCCACTTTATACCAAGAAAAACAATAGGTATTGTGGCTTAACTTCACAAGACATTAGATAGGTACTAATTATTTTCAGAATACTCAAGTTTATACTTCCCTGTACATCTGTACACCCACAGTTGTTTGCCCAGTAGGTATCTAGTCAGAATTGGGCATCGATGTCATCATTAACATTATCTGCAACCCGACTTCGCATATTGTCTAGGATAGGCCACACTATACGGTTGAATTCGGGCAACATAATATTCCTGTCCCCGCTCTCCAGTAGCCGACGAGTTGCGAAACGTCTCTCTATGTAGGTAGGTACTTCCATGCAAATTTTTGCGCATCAAAGAGAGCGCGCCAGCCATTACTCGTCTCATTTGATCTAGCATCGCCTTGTGCGTGCATTGGTTCATACTTCTGATGTCGGAAACACGAGGGCTTCCTTCCATATACCCTCGTACTTGTGGGCTTATCGTGGGTTATGCATGCACGAGGCAGGTAACTTATGCCGTTTTAGAGATATTCCATTGTCCAATTCTAGTAGCAAGTTGACGCGCCATGTTGACTTTTAGACGTAATCACGTAACTCCACCGGCACCAATAATGCCACTCATCACACTTAATCGCGATACGATCTCCAATTCTTTTTAAGTTTCCACACCAGTCCAACCCGCGCTGCATCGCGCCTTCGCGATTCCCTCCAAAAAATTGCCTGTCACTGTCACATGTCACTTTGCTCTAGGATTCAAATCCTTCACTCGAATTGGACACTGGAGAAAACTAAGTGTTACCAATCGAATAAAATCTAATTGAAATTTGAATCAGAGGCTAAATGTTGCCAATTAAACAAAACTGAACGATATTTCTTCGTTCCCAACCTATTAATCATTTACCTTCCTCCGATATATGTGAGAACGATGTAAAAAAAAAAAAAGTGCACTTTTACAGTTGGTACATAGTACTCACATATGTGCTGTGCAGTTATATAATACTAAAATAAATTGAGTTTATGCAACACAAATATATTCATTCAATCTTCAGTCGGTCCAACAATACTTCAGAACTTTTCTGCTTCTCACTTGTTTTTGTTCCCTAGTGGCTGTGGAGCAGGACTGGCGTTGAGCTAAGCATTTTTATCAGTGATGTAATCCCCCAACTTATAATATGCTTACCTGCATATTGTGCGTTTTATACAAGTTTTAAATATCGTCTCATTCAGTTCTAGAATGTGGGTGTAGCATTTTATACAGTACCCCATAAAAGATGATGCTACTTTACCTAGCCTGAAACCTGTTTGAATTAATTGGTCCATATTTCTAGTAACATAATTATGTCTGTCGCCGTTTTTAATTATGTCTGTCGCCGTTTTTACCAAAAAAGATGTAAATTCTTTCTTCAAAAATATATGTCTTTTGTTTTCATAAATATACAAGGTACCGTCATTATGTTAATGTCAGTTCCCTTAGAGAAAAGTGCCGGCAAAGATTGTATATCGCTCTGATGGCTTGTTTTTGCAGAAAAAAAATTACTCAATTTCTGCAGCCCTTCCCCATAGTAAGATACCGTAAGACATTATACTATGAAAGTAACTAAAATAGACTAGCCTAGCGGTATCCACATCAGTAAATTGACGAATCTTTCTGACAGCATAAGCTGCCGAACTCAGCCGCCCCGCAAGTGATACTAAATGAGGACCCCATTGTAACCTTGAGTCTAGCGTGATCCCCAGGAAAACCGTTTTATCGACGAATTCGAGCTTCTCCTTGTTTAATATAATGTCACAATCAGTACTTTTGACATTTGGCAACGAAAATTTTACGCATTTGGTTTTTTTACCATGTAATACTAAATTATTGGCAGTGAACCAATCCTGAACCTGCCGTAGCGCGTTATTTACGTCGTCAACCTGACAAGTACGGCCCCTCTGTCCGTCCACCGTGGACAGGACAGAGAGCTGTTACCGTTGCGGCAAGGAGGGCCACAAGTCCGCCTCGTGCGAGGCCGCCAAGCCGCACTGCGCCGTCTGTGCAGCCGTTGGCCGCCCGGCAGGGCACGTGATGCAGGGGAGGATGTGCAATCCTCCCCCCAAGAAGGGAATAGCACAGGCGCCGAGAAGGCCTGCCGCTACCTCCGCCGTGGCGGAAGATGGCCTTCCGGCTGCTGCCGGCCTGGCTGAGGAGGAGGGGGGTGCGATGTCCGATTGATGCATAGAATCGAACATCGCATCCTCCAGGCGAACACCAACCACTGCAGAGCGGCTCAGGATCTGCTGATCCAGACCGTGGCTGAGTGGTTGGTGGACGTGGCGGTGGTTGCCGAGCCTTACTCGGTCCCCAGTACCTGGCTGGGCGACCGAGACGGCTTGGTGGCGTTGGTGGCGCGGTCCTCCACGGACTCCCCTCTCGCTTTTAGAGAGGGGACCGGGATACGTGGCCACCGCGTGGGGGGGGGGATACGGCCCTGGTCGGGGTCTATTTCTCCCCAAACCGCCCTCTAAGGGATTTCGAGGACTTCCTCGAAATCCTAACGGCAGTCGCCGGGAGGGCGGCACCACGCCAGGTCGCCATATTGGGCGACCTGAACGCCAAGTCGGAGGCCTCGTGCGGCGTGTTATCCTCAACAGGGGGGCGGTCCACACGTGTGTGCGGCAACGGGGAGGATTGGTGGTAGACGTCTCGTTTG
Source organism: Orthosia gothica (assembly GCA_949775005.1). Lineage (NCBI taxonomy): Eukaryota > Metazoa > Arthropoda > Insecta > Lepidoptera > Noctuidae > Orthosia > Orthosia gothica. The sequence continues at coordinate 4,621,745 of OX459041.1, read as the reverse complement.
CCACCCCTGCCCTGGCCGCCCGCGTTGTGAACTGGCGGGTGGAGACGGTGGAGACTTTGTCGGACCACCGATACGTGCGGTTCGACATCTCCACCGGCCCCCGGGGGGGTACGGGCCGCGCTGGCCAATCTCCCTTCCCGCGGTGGGCTCTCACCCGCCTGGACCGGGAGGCAGCCAAGGAGGCAGCCTTTCTCCAGGACTGGCTCTCACCCCCTGTCGAGCCGGTCCTGGACGTGGACCGCGTGGCGGTCCAGCTCAGGGCGTCCCTGACCGAGGTGTGCAACGCCAGCATGCCTCGGTCACGCCGTCCGCCTCCCCGTCGCGCCGTGTACTGGTGGTCGGAGGAGCTGGCGGGGCTACGGGCCACCTGCGTGGCGGCCAGGAGGGCCTACACGCGGAGTCGGCGGCGCACTACCCGGTCTCAGGCCGGGGAGGACCGCCTCTACGCCTCTTATCTAGAGGCAAAGACGGTCCTCAAGGCGGCTATGTGCGCCGCCAAGGACTCGGCGAGAGCCGAGATGCTGGAGGGCCTCGACAGGGATCCGTTTGGGAGGCCATATAAGGCGGCGCGGCACCAACTGCGCCCCTTTGGTCCCCCAGTCACGGAGACCCTGGAGCCGGCGTTGCTGGATGGGGTGGTCCGGTCCCTGTTTCCGCGCAGGACCGAGTTCGCCCCACCAACGATGAACCCCCCACTGGGGGGGGGGAGTGGCTTCGCCGGAGGAGGAGGTCCCTCCAGTATCAGCGGAGGAACTTCGCGCGGGGGTTCTGTCCCTCCGCGCGAAGAAGACGGCCCCTGGGCCAGATGGCGTCCCCGCACGGGTGGTTGCCATCGCGGCGTCCCTCATGGAGGATAGGTTTCGGGACCTCTTCAGCGCGTGTCTGGCGGCTGGGAGGTTCCCGAAACCATGGAAGGAGGGGCAGTTGTGCCTCCTCCGGAAGGAGGGACGCCCGGTGGACTCCCCCTCGGCATACCGGCCCATCGTTCTGCTCGATGAGGTCGGTAAATTGTTCGAGGGGATCATCGCCACCCGGCTAAATAGCCAGATGCGGGAGGTAGGGCCTGACCTGTCGGACGCCCAATTCGGTTTTCGCCGAGGGCGTTCGACGGTCGACGCGTTGGCCCTACTCAGGGGCCACGTGCAGGAGGCGGTCGAGTCGGGGGACGGAGTGTTGGCGGTGTCGTTCGACATTGCCAACGCCTTCAACTCCGTGCCCCACTCGACCATATTGGAGGCACTCCGGTACCACGGAGTGCCTCCATATCTGCGGGCGATCCTGGCCAGCTACCTGGAGGACAGAGAGGTCCTCCTGGTGGACAAGACGGCCAGGATCAGGCGCTACGGAGCGGAGTGCGGTGTTCCACAGGGGTCGGTGCTAGGGCCCCCCTTGTGGCACATCGCATTCGACTGGCTCCTGCGGGGCACCCTCCTCCAGGGCACGAGTGTCATCTGTTACGCGGATGACACTCTCCTCGTTGCCCGGGGGAGGGACTTTGGGGAGGCGGCCTGTTTGGCCTCGGCTGGCGGATCCTTGGTGGCAGGTAGGATCCGCCAGCTTGGATTGAGGGTAGCGCTGAACAAGACCGAGGCCGTGTTCTTTCACGGGCCTCGGCAGCGCTGCCCTCCAGACGCCCACATCGTCGTGGAGGGCGTCCGGATAGGGGTCGGGGCCCAGATGAAGTATCTGGGCCTCGTGCTAGACAGCAGGTGGCGCTTCGGCCCGCACGTCAGTGGGCTGTCGACGCGCCTGCTGAAAGCCGCGGACGCCCTCTCATGGCTCCTCCCAAACTTGGGAGGGCCGAAGGATCGATGCCGGCGCCTCTATGCCGGCATCCTGCGGAGTATGGCCCTCTACGGGGCGCCCATCTGGGCGGACTCCCTCCACAGGAGGGAGAACGCGACCGCCATCCGCAGGCCCCAAAGGGCCATTGCACTGCGGGTGGCGAGAGCCTACCGCTCAGTGGGCTTCTCGGCGGCGTGCGCTCTGGCGGGCACCCCTCCCTGGGAGTTGGAGGCATGGGTTCTCGCCAGAGTGTACGATTGGACGGCGCGGCGGAAGGCGCTCGGGGAGCGCCCCGCCGCGGAAGAGCGGAAGGAGGCGAGGGACGCTATCGTCCTCCATTGGACGAAGGACCTCGCCACCGCTGCCTTTGGACGCCGGACGTTGGACGCGCTCGGTCCAGTCTTGCAAGGCTGGCTCGAGCGGCCACATGGTTTCCTCTCATTCCGTTTGGTGCAGGTGTTGTCCGGACATGGTTGTTTCGGAACGCACCTGCACCGGATCCGGAGGGAGGAAACCCCGGCGTGCCAAGACTGCGGCGCGGAGGAGGACACGGCGCAGCACACCCTCGAGGTGTGCCCAGCTTGGGATGAGCAGCGCCGTGCCTTGAATGAAGATGTCGGGCAGGACCTCTCACTTCCCAGTGTGGTCAACTCCATGCTGGGGAGTGAGGAGGCCTGGGCGGCGGTTGCCTCCTTTTGCGAGGTCGTGATTTCGCAAAAGGAGGCGGCGGAGCGTGCGCGGGAGGACGATCCTCTCGCGCCGCCGCTCCGCAGGCGAAGAAGGGGTGGGAGAAGGCGGTTGTACGATCGTCTCCTCCCACCACCTGGTGGTGACTAGCGGGCGATAGGCGCGGGGGCGCCTCTCGTCTGCATTGCACTAGTCACCACCCCGTTGGGCGGGAATGGCCGAGCACGTGGTCATTCCCGAGCCCCTCCACTAAGGGAGGGGCGTGAAGGCCCCGCTGTAAAGGCGGGCGGTCGTCGGCGGAGGACTGGGCGTAAAGGCTGTGCCAGTTTCCCAGTCCTCCTCCAAACAGACGATGCGGGAGTGCCGCTGGGTTATTTTAGTGGGTATACCGGGCTTGTCTTGCCCGGGGAGTCCCACATAGCCCGTCCCCATTCCCCCAATGGGCGGGTATGCGTAATGCATTTTTTCCCAGCGTGATCAAAAAAAAAAAAAAAAAAAGGAGGGCCACAAGTCCGCCTCGTGCGAGGCCGCCAAGCCGCATTGCGCCGTCTGTGCAGCCGTTGGCCGCCCGGCAGGGCACGTGATGCAGGGGAGGATGTGCAATCCTCGCCCCATAAAGGGAATAGCACAGGCGCCGAGAAGGCCTGCCGCTACCTCCGCCGTGGCGGAAGATGGCCCTCCAGCTGCTGCCGGCCTGGCTGAGGAGGAGGGGGGTGCGATGTCCGATTGATGCATAGAATCGAACATCGCATCCTCCAGGCGAACACCAACCACTGCAGAGCGGCTCAGGATCTGCTGATCCAGACCGTGGCTGAGTGGTTGGTGGACGTGGCGGTGGTTGCCGAGCCTTACTCGGTCCCCAGTACCTGGCTGGGCGACCGAGACGGCTTGGTGGCGTTGGTGGCGCGGTCCTCCACGGACTCCCCTCCCCTCTCGCTTTTAGAGAGGGGACCGGGATACGTGGCCACCGCGTGGGGGGGGGGATACGGCCCTGGTTGGGGTCTATTTCTCCCCAAACCGTCCTCTAAGGGATTTCGAGGACTTCCTCGAAATCCTAACGGCAGTCGCCGGGAGGGCGGCACCACGCCAGGTCGCCATATTGGGCGACCTGAACGCCAAGTCGGAGGCCTCGTGCGGCGTGTTATCCTCAACAGGGGGGCGGTCCACACGTGTGTGCGGCAACGGGGAGGATCGGTGGTAGACGTCTCGTTTGCCACCCCTGCCCTGGCCGCCCGCGTTGTGAACTGGCGGGTGGAGACGGTGGAGACTTTGTCGGACCACCGATACGTGCGGTTCGACATCTCCACCGGCCCCCGGGGGGGTACGGGCCGCGCTGGCCAATCTCCCTTCCCGCAGTGGGCTCTCACCCGCCTGGACCGGGAGGCAGCCAAGGAGGCAGCCTTTCTCCAGGACTGGCTCTCACCCCCTGTCGAGCCGGTCCTGGACGTGGACCGCGTGGCGGTCCAGCTCAGGGCGTCCCTGACCGAGGTGTGCAACGCCAGCATGCCTCGGTCACGCCGTCCGCCTCCCCGTCGCGCCGTGTACTGGTGGTCGGAGGAGCTGGCGGGGCTACGGGCCACCTGCGTGGCGGCCAGGAGGGCCTACACGCGGAGTCGGCGGCGCACTACCCGGTCTCAGGCCGGGGAGGACCGCCTCTACGCCTCTTATCTAGAGGCAAAGACGGTCCTCAAGGCGGCTATGTGCGCCGCCAAGGACTCGGCGAGAGCCGAGATGCTGGAGGGCCTCGACAGGGATCCGTTTGGGAGGCCATATAAGGCGGCGCGGAACCAACTGCGCCCCTTTGGTCCCCCAGTCACGGAGACCCTGGAGCCGGCGTTGCTGGATGGGGTGGTCCGGTCCCTGTTTCCGCGCAGGACCGAGTTCGCCCCACCAACGATGAACCCCCCACTGGGGGGGGGAGTGGCTTCGCCGGAGGAGGAGGTCCCTCCAGTATCAGCGGAGGAACTTTGCGCGGGGGTTCTGTCCCTCCGCGCGAAGAAGACGGCCCCTGGGCCAGATGGCGTCCCCGCACGGGTGGTTGCCATCGCGGCGTCCCTCATGGAGGATAGGTTTCGGGACCTCTTCAGCGCGTGTCTGGCGGCTGGGAGGTTCCCGAAACCATGGAAGGAGGGGCAGTTGTGCCTCCTCCGGAAGGAGGGACGCCCGGTGGACTCCCCCTCGGCATACCGGCCCATCGTTCTGCTCGATGAGGTCGGTAAATTGTTCGAGGGGATCATCGCCACCCGGCTAAATAGCCAGATGCGGGAGGTAGGGCCTGACCTGTCGGACGCCCAATTCGGTTTTCGCCGAGGGCGTTCGACGGTCGACGCGTTGGCCCTACTCAGGGGCCACGTGCAGGAGGCGGTCGAGTCGGGGGACGGAGTGTTGGCGGTGTCGTTCGACATTGCCAACGCCTTCAACTCCGTGCCCCACTCGACCATATTGGAGGCACTCCGGTACCACGGAGTGCCTCCATATCTGCGGGCGATCCTGGCCAGCTACCTGGAGGACAGAGAGGTCCTCCTGGTGGACAAGACGGCCAGGATCAGGCGCTACGGAGCGGAGTGCGGTGTTCCACAGGGGTCGGTGCTAGGGCCCCCCTTGTGGCACATCGCATTCGACTGGCTCCTGCGGGGCACCCTCCTCCAGGGCACGAGTGTCATCTGTTACGCGGATGACACTCTCCTCGTTGCCCGGGGGAGGGACTTTGGGGAGGCGGCCTGTTTGGCCTCGGCTGGCGGATCCTTGGTGGCAGGTAGGATCCGCCAGCTTGGATTGAGGGTAGCGCTGAACAAGACCGAGGCCGTGTTCTTTCACGGGCCTCGGCAGCGCTGCCCTCCAGACGCCCACATCGTCGTGGAGGGCGTCCGGATAGGGGTCGGGGCCCAGATGAAGTATCTGGGCCTCGTGCTAGACAGCAGGTGGCGCTTCGGCCCGCACGTCAGTGGGCTGTCGACGCGCCTGCTGAAAGCCGCGGACGCCCTCTCATGGCTCCTCCCAAACTTGGGAGGGCCGAAGGATCGATGCCGGCGCCTCTATGCCGGCATCCTGCGGAGTATGGCCCTCTACGGGGCGCCCATCTGGGCGGACTCCCTCCACAGGAGGGAGAACGCGACCGCCATCCGCAGGCCCCAAAGGGCCATTGCACTGCGGGTGGCGAGAGCCTACCGCTCAGTGGGCTTCTCGGCGGCGTGCGCTCTGGCGGGCACCCCTCCCTGGGAGTTGGAGGCATGGGTTCTCGCCAGAGTGTACGATTGGACGGCGCGGCGGAAGGCGCTCGGGGAGCGCCCCGCCGCGGAAGAGCGGAAGGAGGCGAGGGACGCTATCGTCCTCCATTGGACGAAGGACCTCGCCACCGCTGCCTTTGGACGCCGGACGTTGGACGCGCTCGGTCCAGTCTTGCAAGGCTGGCTCGAGCGGCCACATGGTTTCCTCTCATTCCGTTTGGTGCAGGTGTTGTCCGGACATGGTTGTTTCGGAACGCACCTGCACCGGATCCGGAGGGAGGAAACCCCGGCGTGCCACGACTGCGGCGCGGAGGAGGACACGGCGCAGCACACCCTCGAGGTGTGCCCAGCTTGGGATGAGCAGCGCCGTGCCTTGAATGAAGATGTCGGGCAGGACCTCTCACTTCCCAGTGTGGTCAACTCCATGCTGGGGAGTGAGGAGGCCTGGGCGGCGGTTGCCTCCTTTTGCGAGGTCGTGATTTCGCAAAAGGAGGCGGCGGAGCGTGCGCGGGAGGACGATCCTCTCGCGCCGCCGCTCCGCAGGCGAAGAAGGGGTGGGAGAAGGCGGTTGTACGATCGTCTCCTCCCACCACCTGGTGGTGACTAGCGGGCGATAGGCGCGGGGGCGCCTCTCGTCTGCATTGCACTAGTCACCACCCCGTTGGGCGGGAATGGCCGAGCACGTGGTCATTCCCGAGCCCCTCCACTAAGGGAGGGGCGTGAAGGCCCCGCTGTAAAGGCGGGCGGTCGTCGGCGGAGGACTGGGCGTAAAGGCTGTGCCAGTTTCCCAGTCCTCCTCCAAACAGACGATGCGGGAGTGCCGCTGGGTTATTTTAGTGGGTATACCGGGCTTGTCTTGCCCGGGGAGTCCCACATAGCCCGTCCCCATTCCCCCAATGGGCGGGTATGCGTAATGCATTTTTTCCCAGCGTGATCAAAAAAAAAAAAAAAAAAGGAGGGCCACAAGTCCGCCTCGTGCGAGGCCGCCAAGCCGCATTGCGCCGTCTGTGCAGCCGTTGGCCGCCCGGCAGGGCACGTGATGCAGGGGAGGATGTGCAATCCTCGCCCCATAAAGGGAATAGCACAGGCGCCGAGAAGGCCTGCCGCTACCTCCGCCGTGGCGGAAGATGGCCCTCCGGCTGCTGCCGGCCTGGCTGAGGAGGAGGGGGGTGCGATGTCCGATTGATGCATAGAATCGAACATCGCATCCTCCAGGCGAACACCAACCACTGCAGAGCGGCTCAGGATCTGCTGATCCAGACCGTGGCTGAGTGGTTGGTGGACGTGGCGGTGGTTGCCGAGCCTTACTCGGTCCCCAGTACCTGGCTGGGCGACCGAGACGGCTTGGTGGCGTTGGTGGCGCGGTCCTCCACGGACTCCCCTCCCCTCTCGCTTTTAGAGAGGGGACCGGGATACGTGGCCACCGCGTGGGGGGGGGGATACGGCCCTGGTTGGGGTCTATTTCTCCCCAAACCGCCCTCTAAGGGATTTCGAGGACTTCCTCGAAATCCTAACGGCAGTCGCCGGGAGGGCGGCACCACGCCAGGTCGCCATATTGGGCGACCTGAACGCCAAGTCGGAGGCCTCGTGCGGCGTGTTATCCTCAACAGGGGGGCGGTCCACACGTGTGTGCGGCAACGGGGAGGATCGGTGGTAGACGTCTCGTTTGCCACCCCTGCCCTGGCCGCCCGCGTTGTGAACTGGCGGGTGGAGACGGTGGAGACTTTGTCGGACCACCGATACGTGCGGTTCGACATCTCCACCGGCCCCCGGGGGGGTACGGGCCGCGCTGGCCAATCTCCCTTCCCGCAGTGGGCTCTCACCCGCCTGGACCGGGAGGCAGCCAAGGAGGCAGCCTTTCTCCAGGACTGGCTCTCACCCCCTGTCGAGCCGGTCCTGGACGTGGACCGCGTGGCGGTCCAGCTCAGGGCGTCCCTGACCGAGGTGTGCAACGCCAGCATGCCTCGGTCACGCCGTCCGCCTCCCCGTCGCGCCGTGTACTGGTGGTCGGAGGAGCTGGCGGGGCTACGGGCCACCTGCGTGGCGGCCAGGAGGGCCTACACGCGGAGTCGGCGGCGCACTACCCGGTCTCAGGCCGGGGAGGACCGCCTCTACGCCTCTTATCTAGAGGCAAAGACGGTCCTCAAGGCGGCTATGTGCGCCGCCAAGGACTCGGCGAGAGCCGAGATGCTGGAGGGCCTCGACAGGGATCCGTTTGGGAGGCCATATAAGGCGGCGCGGAACCAACTGCGCCCCTTTGGTCCCCCAGTCACGGAGACCCTGGAGCCGGCGTTGCTGGATGGGGTGGTCCGGTCCCTGTTTCCGCGCAGGACCGAGTTCGCCCCACCAACGATGAACCCCCCACTGGGGGGGGGAGTGGCTTCGCCGGAGGAGGAGGTCCCTCCAGTATCAGCGGAGGAACTTCGCGCGGGGGTTCTGTCCCTCCGCGCGAAGAAGACGGCCCCTGGGCCAGATGGCGTCCCCGCACGGGTGGTTGCCATCGCGGCGTCCCTCATGGAGGATAGGTTTCGGGACCTCTTCAGCGCGTGTCTGGCGGCTGGGAGGTTCCCGAAACCATGGAAGGAGGGGCAGTTGTGCCTCCTCCGGAAGGAGGGACGCCCGGTGGACTCCCCCTCGGCATACCGGCCCATCGTTCTGCTCGATGAGGTCGGTAAATTGTTCGAGGGGATCATCGCCACCCGGCTAAATAGCCAGATGCGGGAGGTAGGGCCTGACCTGTCGGACGCCCAATTCGGTTTTCGCCGAGGGCGTTCGACGGTCGACGCGTTGGCCCTACTCAGGGGCCACGTGCAGGAGGCGGTCGAGTCGGGGGACGGAGTGTTGGCGGTGTCGTTCGACATTGCCAACGCCTTCAACTCCGTGCCCCACTCGACCATATTGGAGGCACTCCGGTACCACGGAGTGCCTCCATATCTGCGGGCGATCCTGGCCAGCTACCTGGAGGACAGAGAGGTCCTCCTGGTGGACAAGACGGCCAGGATCAGGCGCTACGGAGCGGAGTGCGGTGTGCCACAGGGGTCGGTGCTAGGGCCCCCCTTGTGGCACATCGCATTCGACTGGCTCCTGCGGGGCACCCTCCTCCAGGGCACGAGTGTCATCTGTTACGCGGATGACACTCTCCTCGTTGCCCGGGGGAGGGACTTTGGGGAGGCGGCCTGTTTGGCCTCGGCTGGCGGATCCTTGGTGGCAGGTAGGATCCGCCAGCTTGGATTGAGGGTAGCGCTGAACAAGACCGAGGCCGTGTTCTTTCACGGGCCTCGGCAGCGCTGCCCTCCAGACGCCCACATCGTCGTGGAGGGCGTCCGGATAGGGGTCGGGGCCCAGATGAAGTATCTGGGCCTCGTGCTAGACAGCAGGTGGCGCTTCGGCCCGCACGTCAGTGGGCTGTCGACGCGCCTGCTGAAAGCCGCGGACGCCCTCTCATGGCTCCTCCCAAACTTGGGAGGGCCGAAGGATCGATGCCGGCGCCTCTATGCCGGCATCCTGCGGAGTATGGCCCTCTACGGGGCGCCCATCTGGGCGGACTCCCTCCACAGGAGGGAGAACGCGACCGCCATCCGCAGGCCCCAAAGGGCCATTGCACTGCGGGTGGCGAGAGCCTACCGCTCAGTGGGCTTCTCGGCGGCGTGCGCTCTGGCGGGCACCCCTCCCTGGGAGTTGGAGGCATGGGTTCTCGCCAGAGTGTACGATTGGACGGCGCGGCGGAAGGCGCTCGGGGAGCGCCCCGCCGCGGAAGAGCGGAAGGAGGCGAGGGACGCTATCGTCCTCCATTGGACGAAGGACCTCGCCACCGCTGCCTTTGGACGCCGGACGTTGGACGCGCTCGGTCCAGTCTTGCAAGGCTGGCTCGAGCGGCCACATGGTTTCCTCTCATTCCGTTTGGTGCAGGTGTTGTCCGGACATGGTTGTTTCGGAACGCACCTGCACCGGATCCGGAGGGAGGAAACCCCGGCGTGCCACGACTGCGGCGCGGAGGAGGACACGGCGCAGCACACCCTCGAGGTGTGCCCAGCTTGGGATGAGCAGCGCCGTGCCTTGAATGAAGATGTCGGGCAGGACCTCTCACTTCCCAGTGTGGTCAACTCCATGCTGGGGAGTGAGGAGGCCTGGGCGGCGGTTGCCTCCTTTTGCGAGGTCGTGATTTCGCAAAAGGAGGCGGCGGAGCGTGCGCGGGAGGACGATCCTCTCGCGCCGCCGCTCCGCAGGCGAAGAAGGGGTGGGAGAAGGCGGTTGTACGATCGTCTCCTCCCACCACCTGGTGGTGACTAGCGGGCGATAGGCGCGGGGGCGCCTCTCGTCTGCATTGCACTAGTCACCACCCCGTTGGGCGGGAATGGCCGAGCACGTGGTCATTCCCGAGCCCCTCCACTAAGGGAGGGGCGTGAAGGCCCCGCTGTAAAGGCGGGCGGTCGTCGGCGGAGGACTGGGCGTAAAGGCTGTGCCAGTTTCCCAGTCCTCCTCCAAACAGACGATGCGGGAGTGCCGCTGGGTTATTTTAGTGGGTATACCGGGCTTGTCTTGCCCGGGGAGTCCCACATAGCCCGTCCCCATTCCCCCAATGGGCGGGTATGCGTAATGCATTTTTTCCCAGCGTGATCAAAAAAAAAAAAAAAAAAGGAGGGCCACAAGTCCGCCTCGTGCGAGGCCGCCAAGCCGCATTGCGCCGTCTGTGCAGCCGTTGGCCGCCCGGCAGGGCACGTGATGCAGGGGAGGATGTGCAATCCTCGCCCCATAAAGAGAATAGCACAGGCGCCGAGAAGGCCTGCCGCTACCTCCGCCGTGGCGGAAGATGGCCTTCCGGCTGCTGCCGGCCTGGCTGAGGAGGAGGGGGGTGCGATGTCCGATTGATGCATAGAATCGAACATCGCATCCTCCAGGCGAACACCAACCACTGCAGAGCGGCTCAGGATCTGCTGATCCAGACCGTGGCTGAGTGGTTGGTGGACGTGGCGGTGGTTGCCGAGCCTTACTCGGTCCCCAGTACCTGGCTGGGCGACCGAGACGGCTTGGTGGCGTTGGTGGCGCGGTCCTCCACGGACTCCCCTCCCCTCTCGCTTTTAGAGAGGGGACCGGGATACGTGGCCGCCGCGTGGGGGGGGGATACGGCCCTGGTCGGGGTCTATTTCTCCACAAACCGCCCTTTAAGGGATTTCGAGGACTTCCTCGAAATCCTTACGGCAGTCGCCGGGAGGGCGGCACCACGCCAGGTCGCCATATTGGGCGACCTAAACGCCAAGTCGGAGGCTTGGGGCAACCCGGCTGCCTCCTGCAACGTCCGGGGACGCGCCGTCGAATTCTGGGCGGCCTCGTGCGGCGTGTCCCTCCTCAACAGGGGGGTGGTCCAACGTGTGTGCGGCAACGGGGAGGATCGGTGGTGGACGTCTCGTTTGCCACCCCTGCCCTGGCCGCCCGCGTTGTGAACTGGCGGATGGAGACGGTGGAGACTTTGTCGGACCACCGATACGTGCGGTTCGACATCTCCACCGGCCCCCGGGAGGGGACGGGCTGCTCTGGCCAATCTCCCTTCCCGCGGTGGGCTCTCACCCGCCTGGACCGGGAGGCAGCCAAGGAGGCAGCCTTTCTCTAGGACTGGCTCTCGCCTCCTGTCGAGCCGTTCCTGGACGTGGATGCGGCAGCAGTCCAGCTCAGGGCGTCCCTGACCGAGGTGTGCAACGCCAGCATGCCTCGGTCACGCCGTCCGCCTCCCCGTCGCGCCGTGTACTGGTGGTCGGAGGAGCTGGCAGGGCTCCGGGCCGCCTGCGTGGAGGCCAGGAGGGCCTACACGCGGAGTCGGCGGCGCACTACCCGGTCTCAGGCCGGGGAGGACCGCCTCTACGCCTCTTACCTAGAGGCAAAGACGGTCCTCAAGGCGGCTATGTGCGCCGCCAAGGACTCGGCACGGGCCGAGATGCTGGAGGGCCTCGACCATTTGGGAGGCCATATAAGGCGGCGCGGAACCAACTGCGCCCCTTTGGTCCCCCCATTACGGAGACCCTGGAGCCGGCGTTGCTGGATGGGGTGGTCCGGTCCTTGTTTCCGCGCAGGACCGAGTTCGCCCCACCAACGATGAATCCCCCACTGGGGGGGGTGGTGGCTTCGCCGGAGGAGGAGGTCCCTCCAGTATCAGCGGAGGAACTTCGCGCGGGGGTTCTGCCCCTCCGCGCGAAGAAGACGGCCCCTGGGCTAGATGGCGTCCCCGCACGGGTGGTTGCCATCGCGGCGTCCCTCATGGAGGATAGGTTTCGGGACGTCTTCAGCGCGTTTCTGACGGCTGGGAGGTTCCCGAAACTGTGGAAGGAGGGACAGTTGTGCCTCCTTCGAAAGGAGGGACGCCCGGTGGACTCCCGCTTGGCATACCGGCCCATCGTTCTGCTCGATGTGGTCGGTAAATTGTTCGAGGGGATCATCGCCACCCGGCTAAATGGCCAGTTGCGGGAGGTAGGGCCTGACCTGTCGGACGCCCAATTCGGTTTTCGCCGAGGGCGTTCGACGGTCGACGCGTTGGCCCTACTCAGGGGCCACGTGCAGGAGGCGGTCGAGTCGGGGGACGGAGTGTTGGCGGTGTCGTTCGACATTGCCAACGCCTTCAACTCCGTGTCCCACTCGACCATTTTGGAGGCACTCCGGTACCACGGAGTGCCTCCATATCTGCGGGCGATCCTGGCCAGCTACCTGGAGGACAGAGAGGTCCTCCTGGTGGACAAGACGGCCAGGATCAGGCGTTACGACGCGGAGTCCGGTGTTCCGCAGGGGTCGGTGCTGGGGCCCCCCTTGTGGAACATCGGATTTGACTGGCTCCTGCGGGGCACCCTCCTCCAGGGCACGAGTGTCATCTGCTACGCGGTTGACACTCTCCTCGTTGCCCGGGGGAGGGACTTTGGGGAGGCGGCCTGTTTGGTCAGGTGGCGCTTCGGCCCGCACTTCAGCGGGCTGTCGACGCGCCTGCTAAAAGCCGCGGACGCCCTCTCATGGCTCCTCCCAAACTTGGGAGGGCCGAAGGATCGATGCCGGCGCCTCTATGCCGGCATCCTGTGGAGTATGGCCCTCTACGGGGCATCCATCTGGGCGGTCTCCCTCCACAGGAGGGAGAACGCGACCGCCATCCGCAGGCCCCAAAGGGCCATTGCACTGCGGGTGGCGAGAGCCTACCGCTCAGTGGGCTTTTCGGCGGCGTGCGCTCTGGCGGGCACCCCTCCCTGGGAGTTGGAGGCATGGGTTCTCGCCAGAGTGTACGATTGGACAGCGCGGCGGAAGGCGCTCGGGGAGCGCCCCGCCGCGGAAGAGCGGGAGGCAGTGCGGCGGGAGGCGAGGGACGCCATCGTCCTCCATTGGACGGAGGACCTCGCCACCGCCACCTTTGGACGCCGGACGCTGGACGCGCTCGGTCCAGTCTTGCAAGGCTGGCTCGAGCGGCCACATGGTTTCCTCTCGTTCCGTTTGGTGCAGGTGTTGTCCGGACATGGTTGTTTCGGAACGCACCTGCACCGGATCCGGAGGGAGGAAACCCCGGCGTGCCACGACTGTGGTGCGGCAGAGGACACGGCGCAGCACACCCTCGAGGTGTGCCCAGCCTGGGCAGAGCTGCGCCGTGCCCTGAATGAAGTGATCGGGCAGGACCTCTCGCTTCCCAGTGTGGTCAACGCCTCCTTTTGCGAGGTCGTGATTTCGCAAAAGGAGGCGGCGGAGCGTGCGCGGGAGGATGATCCTCTCGCGCCGCCGCTCCGCAGGCGAAGAAGGGGTGGGAGAAGGCGGTTGTATGATCGTCTCCTCCCACCACCTGGTGGTGACTAGCGGGCGACAGGCGCGGGGGCGCCTTCGCTCGCATTGCACGAGTCACCACCCTCGTCGGGCGGGAACGGCCGAGCACTCACTGTCATTCCCGGGCCCCTCCACTAAGGGAGGGGCGTGAAGGCCCCGCTGTAAAGGCGGGCGGTCGTCGGCGGAGGACTGGACGTAAAGGCTGTGCCAGTTTCCCAGTCCTGCTCCAAACAGACGATGCGGGAGTGCCGCTGGGTTATTTTAGTGGGTATACCGGAACTTTCCGGGGAGTCCCACATAGCCCGTCCCCATTCCCCCAATGGGCGGGTATGCGTAATGCATTTTTTCCCAGCGTGATCAAAAAAAAAAAAAAAAAAGGTTAGGTTAGGTTAAAACGGGCTCCCCCCCGGTGGGTTCCCGCATTGTCGTTGTGGGGGGGCTCAGTAGCCGTGGCTTGGACAACCACGGTGAAGCGAAGAGGAACCCGAGGAGGGGCCGCTCGTCAGGGCTTTTGCCGATAAGCCGACGACGTAGCGGCCAACATATAGGTTGCGGTGTTGCCTAGGCGACATCGCAACTGAGGCGGGCCGCGATGTAGTATAGAAGGCATCGCGGCTGAGGGTTGGAGGCCGCGGCGGGAGAGGAGTGCCGGTATTGCGGTGCGCCGCTCGCCCTACCCTCCGCGGCCTGCACGGGGTCGCCACCGTCTGATGGCGGACGCGGTGAGGCCGCAGGGGAGGAGGAGTGTCGGTATAGCGTTGGCCGCTCTCCCTATCCCCTGCGGCCGAAAAGTGGTAGGTGGCGGGGCCACTGTCCTGACCCGTCACAGGGGGACCAAGGGTGCAGTACACGGGGTCGTCTGGCGCCCATGTGCTGGTTTGGTCCCCGGGGTGGTTACGGCGTACAGTGTGTTCTGGTGCGCCGGTGATGAGTGGGGGAAAACCCCAGAGGAGGGTCCGGAGACGGACAGCCGCGGCGGGTTCGAGGATGTATGCTAACGCGTTTCCGTGTTCCCGCCATAAGCGGCACAGGAGGACACCGTGGAGTTTTAGTGGGTTAGAGTCCCACATAACTGCGCTATCTCCCCGTGGTAGCGCAGTATGCATGAGCATTTCTCCACGGTAAAAAAATAAAATAAAAAAAAGGTTAAAATGGGCTGGTTTCCGCAACACCACGACCAAGCGCGTATTTTGCGTACAAAAATTTAGTATACAAAAAAATAATTACAAAACAAATTTAAACACATGAATAAAAAAATAAGTACATTCACTACTATTATTTGAATATTTAAAAAAAAACCGCCCGTTTTTGAGAAAATTGTTTATTTTTATTTTAGATGAGTAAGAAAGCACTTAAAAATGCTTTGCCCTTTAAGCAGTCCATCATCATGAAGTTGTTGTCAATCACACTGTTGTTCACGTTTGTGATGTGGCTGCTAACAAAAAACCGGCCAAGTGCGAGTTGGACTCGCGCACGAAGGGTTCCGTACTTGGTAAATTGCGGTTTACGATTTATGACGTATTAAAAAAAACTACTTACTAGATATCGTTCAAACCAATTTTCGGTGGTAGTTTACATGGTAATGTACATCATATATTTTTTATAGTTTTATCATTCTTCATGTCGATTTTTCATGATAACTAGAGTCCCAAAGATCTGTTAATAAAATTTAGCGCGCTCGTTTTCGTCCTAAATCATCATCCTTTTCGCTTTAAACTTGCAAAAGTGTTAATTCGTACGCGAACTAGCTTCTTGCTGTTCATCACAGCATCTATCACATTCGTACGTGTTCTCGGATAAGATAGCATGCATTTTAACCCCGCACACAAAATAGTTAGTGCCGTCGAATAGGACAACCTTAAGTGAATCAGAGACTTCAAACATTTGTACTTTGTATATCACACCAATTCTGTTTATTTATAATCACTAGAATCCAATAAATTTTCAACGGATAATAACTGCTCATTATTGGTTAACAAGTATAAAATAAGTATTATGCTACGCATTCGATTTACTTACTCTAGTACATGCTGTTTTTAAATGATTAACAAAAATTAAAATACCTGCCTAGGTTTATAATCTCAAGATTCCTTTTAAACTACTAAAAACATTTTAACCAAAATATTAAACCGACTTTCAAAACAAAGCACCAAAAAGGGGAAAAAAAATTTTTTTCGGGTTTTACACCGACAGCCGAAAAATATACATTCTACTTGAGGACCACCTCCCTTTTGAAGTTGCTTAAAAATGCTTACAATATCGCCAACTAGTATTTATGCTAGCCATCAGTATCACCAACAACAGTGCGACTTGCAACAATTTCATGATGCCAATTAAAAAAAAAAATATTTATGTGTTTATTTCCATCTTTATTTATGCCTACTTTAATAAAAAACCAGGCGTTAATTCATTATGTATGCTAAATAAGTTTAATTTGTAGAACATTGTTGATAATCATGTTTTGGAACGAATTCTAAACCTTGCACGATTAGTGTGATTGAATAATAATAAAAGCCTCCTTCAGACAGAATTTCAGCTACGATGACTCTAGGAATCAGACCGACAATCTCAGTAGAGATAAGCCATTGGCGCGGGAAATATTACAGTGTAAAAGTGCGTGCGCAAACACTGTTGCAGTCTCTGCTCACTCAATGAGTGTAAGTGAATAGAGAGTGTACCGGTTCGGATAGCCGTTTCTTCGGAATATGAAGTCCGATGGAACGGCTATCAGTCACGGCTGAAAAGGGATCAGTTGAAACCCAATATCACTTTTTGCCTGACCTGAGAATAGAACCCGAGACCTTACACTCAGAAGTTGTAATTGCGTCAACGAGATCAACGAAGTAGTTTTGTGTGTAGTTGTGTGTAATTTTTTTTTTCTTCTTTTTTTGTTTAAAAAAATTGACTCGCACACTGTTCTGTTGTTGTTTAATTAGGTAATGTACCTATGTTTGCACTATTTGTAAGTACGTGAGGACCATGTTCCTATTTATCAAGTAAAGGAATTTACCTGTTAATGCTTGTAATTCTCTCATACCTATATGTAGTATAGTAGTGCTGGGTACATCGTCCTCACGTATACGAATTTATTAATGTATGTAAATATCTATATAAATATTGTATAAAACTTTTTTTTTAAAAGAGTAAGTATGGAGTTTTTTGTGCGTTCTTCTCCATAACAACCTACATTTCCGAATGCACGGTAGAATCAATTTTTATTAAATGTAAATTTTAACGTTCAAAAGTGCCACATAATGGCCTACTTGAAATAAACACATTTGACTTTTAGTCAAAATTGATTATTCGTTAGGTTAATTCATAATTCATAATTCACTTTAAGTGAGCTTGAAGTGAGCTGTCAATCACTTGCATCAAATGGAAATCGTTCTTTCACTACAAGCTTACTTCCCCACTCTGCTGCGCTGTTTTCACAGTGAGATTTAACAGACCACGGCTTACTTTATAAACATGTCTCCGTAAAATCTTAGGTGAAGTGAGCGTGAAGTAAAATATCAGTCCACTTAAAGCTATCGATTGACAACTCACTTCACTAAAGTTTTCACGATGAGTTGTCAGAACAACACTCAGTGAAGTTAAAACACAGCCCATGGATGTATGGCTGGCAAATAAATGAATCGCGCAGCTAATGATGTTCACCTCTCCGTGCACATACTACTTTGTAGTGTACTACCCCTTTATAAGTTCGTTCAATAAGATGTCCTAGTGAGATACTGTGGATATGAAATTCTATAGGATTATTAAAAATACTTACTATCGCTCCATTCGGAAAAGACTTGTCAAAATTAGAAGAGGCAATAAAATTGGCAACAAACAAAAATACTTCGCAAATCAAAACTTTGTACATAACAATAACAGAATGGTATACGAAAGACATAATAGTCAAAATAATTACAATAGACATTTTATGGAAACAGCACAAAAGTAATCCGAACAATTCGGCGTCTGAAGTGAAATTTAAAAATTAACGAAATAAAGTTTCGTTAATTTTTAAATAATTAAATAATTCTCGCATGCACGGCATCAGTGGCAGGACCATTAAATATATATTTTTTTTAGGAATCACACCAACTCTTGTTATTCATTACTAAAAATTGGGATACATATATGCATATTGCATATTCATTTGCAACTTTATATCTCTACATGACGTATTTCTTTAATATACCTACCAGACTTCAACCATTTTAACCTTGTATCACTCCAAATCTGGTTAGTTATTACACTAAAGCGAACCAAACCATGGAAATGATCCCATTAAAAGTAAATAAACCATTTAATATGACTGCTAATAATAAAATACAATACAATACATTATATACAATTGCCAAACTGTAACGTTACGTTTAGCTCCGGATAGCTAAACGTAAGTCACGTTAATAAAAATAAATTAATATATATTAAAATTAAGAAAAAGGATAAAAAGTTTAAAAATAAAGTCAGGCTTCATACGAAATGCCGTTGTATGAGGTCAGGATGTCTATGCAGGCAAGAGGACGGTCAGGAAGTCTTCAAAGATGAGAAGGGGGCAAGCGCAGACCAGGGCGGCGTAGCACGGTGTGATGTGGCAGCTGGTGGAGCGCTGCCGTGGCATGTGGGCTCTCGTGTACAGCGTGCGCACCCTGCGCGTACTGCTGGAGGTCTCGCGCGGCCTCAGCGCGCATACCGACGCGCCGTTGAGGTCCTGTCAGCCTCAGTTCATATTTCACATGCCAGAATGACACATCTTGTTATTCGGACTGGCACATCGTATTAATAAGTAGTAAAAGTACTTTTAAGAGTCCAAGGCAATAATTTATTATTTTTAGATATTCTATTACACTCTTTCACAAGTTGAATTCATTGTTCTTTCAATTTATATTCATTATATACAATCAATTTTCAACGGATACTAACTTATGCCACCGCACAATAATTGATCAAAAAGTTTGAATTAGCCATGAGCAATTACTATGGGCATAATCAATTTGTTTGAATTATAAAGAAAACAATAAAAAGCCTGAGCCTTTTCTATAGCTCAGCAGTGTTACTACTAGTAATCATGAAGTTGTTGCAAGTCACGCGAATCGCGCTTTTTTTTACGTTGCTGGTGGCTAGTACTCAGTCTGCAGAACGTAAGTTTGCTTCACTGTAGTATTGAACTGAGTATGTTATGTGGCATTTATATGTAAATAGCACTTTGCCCGCGACTTCGTTCGCGTGACTCGTATCTTTTATGCTACAGATGACTTTTTTGTTTCACCCCCCTTAAAGGTTTCATTTCCAAAAAGCCCTGCTTAGTGCTCAACATAAAAAATAATCGCTAGGAATCTGCGTTCGTCTCGCAATCTTCTCTTGCTTTGTCGTTCTCATACTTCTGATTTTATTCATTATTCCTTTCATATTCAGTCCATTCTTCTCTGGAATGCACTTTGTCTCGATATCAGGATGGCCACCAGCCAATATACATTTAAGCGGCAGTTGCTGAATTATTTCCTACACCAATAGCAGAGTCGTCTCAATAAACCTCCTCTCTATTACTTAATATATATATTAAGAAGAATATATATATACCAGGCCCCTCAGAAAGTATTGCGAAAAAAAGTTTTTATATATGGGAGACTGGCCAGTTATAATGTTTTTCGAAAATATGATTATTTATAAGTAAAAATAAGTAAGTTCCAATTTCAAAATTTCCCTCCACATTTTTTGCGAGTTAATTCAAAGTATTGTGTCTCACTGAAATATGGATCTGCGCCGGGAACATTTTAGAGCTATGATTTTATACGATTTCAAGTGTCGCCTGAAACCGGATGAATCGTACGATAGACTTCAAATGGCATTCATGGATGAAGGCCCTTCCAAGGCAACCGTGTATCGTTGGTATAACAAATTCAAGCGCGGTCGACCAACTTTGGGGGATGACGAAAGAAGCGGTCGCCCTTTGACGGCTGTTACCGAAGAAAACGTGCTAGCAGTGAAAAATTTAATCCAAGACAATAGGCGAATTACATATCAGGAGATTCAACACATATTGAAGATTGGATCGGGAAGCGTTCACGAGATTCTACACAGCCATCTTCGCGTGAGGAGGATAGTATCACGCTGGGTGCCGCACAACCTCACCGATGCTCAGAAGCAGGCCCGGGTGGAATGGTGCCGTGATATGCTTAACAAATTTGAAGCAGGCTCGTCTCGGCGTGTTTACGACATCGTTACAGGTGATGAGTCCTGGATTTATCAATACGACCCAGAAACCAAGCGCCAGTCGACTGTTTGGGTGTTTCAAAATGAGCCAACGCCTACCAATGTGAAGCGATCTAGAAGCGGGGGTAAGATTTTGATCGCTAGCTTTTTTAATTTGACTGGCCACTTGGTATCAATTCCCTTACGGGATCAAAGAAGCATTAATGCCGAATGGTATACTACCAAATGTTTGCCAGAAGTTTTCTCTGTTATAAGCAACAAGCGACCAAACACAGGGCTCCGCGGGCTACTGCTCCACCACGACAATGCACCTGCGCACACCGCACTCAAAACGAGGGACTTCCTGGACAGCACGCCAGTCAAACTTCTGGGTCACCCTCCTTACAGCCCTGATCTAGCACCGTGTGACTTCTTTTTATTCCCAAAAATAAAAAATCTGCTCAAAGGGATACAATTTTCGTCGCCGGAAGATGCGCTGGCTGCGTTCGAGCAGGCTGTAAACGAGGTGTCTGCGGCGGACTGGAAAAAGTGTTTTGAAAACTGGTTTAGGCGCATGAATCTTTGTATAGAGGCTGGTGGAAAGTACTTTGAAAAGATTTAATAAAAATATATGTACGTATAGAACAATTTTTTTTAGTTTCGCAAAACTTTCTGAGTGTCCCACGTATTTATAGGTATTTGTTTATTTCCATTTTCTTGGATACACAAATTTATTCATCCAACGAATTCTAGTCTTATCTTAATAGTAATTCGTCATTATAATGGATAAATGACGTCAATGATAATTATTATTTACTCACATAAGGATGCAGATGGATCTCTGAGTAAAAGTGCTATAACTTGACCCATTGAATTTATAAGTCCAGATTTCATGGTTTGCTTTTAATTTAAATTATCAAGTTTGTTAGAGAGATATCTTCCTTATAATTGACCTTAACGATCGAAAGTACAAGGTGTAATTTTTAAAGATTTTAGTTGGTTCGATTCCCGGGTATGGCAAGCGAATTTTCGAAAATCTTTGCATGCCGTTTTCTTTCTTTTCAAAAATAAAGGAATGTTTATTTGAGTAAAATTTTCTTTCTACAGTATAAGAGTAGTTTCCCTTCAGGTGGCATGACAAAATTCCACCCTGTATATATATTTTTGTGTACACATTTTACTTTAGTACTTTTTTTATGCCCCTGCCTTGTTATATTTGCACCACCGTTGGTTGACTGGTTGAGAATGCCTCAGGCATTAAGTTCGCCTATGTTGCATGAAGTTTTAGTTCCATTCCGAAAAGTGAGCACTATTGCTTGGACACATAATTCCTTGCCCCAATCATTACTTACCCGTTTTTAATCAACTAAAGATTTTATTGTTTTCCACAATATACTTCTTGCATGGAAATGATAAGTTAAAGCAACAATTTACACATGTAGAGTAGGTAGGTATACCCAATACCTAAATAAGTATCACGAATAACTTCGGAAAAATCCGGGCACTAATAACTATACTTATTACCTAATCACCCAAAAAACTACAAAGCCTTCTACTTTAATATAAAAAAACCGGCCAAGTGCGAGTTGGACTCGCGCACGAAGGGTTCCGTACCATTATCGCAAAAAACGGCAAAAAAATCTCGTTTATTGTATGGGAGCCCCACTTAAATATTTATTTTATTCTGTTTTTGTATTTGTTGTTATAGCGGCAACAGAAATACATCATCTGTGAAAATTTTAACTGTCTAGCTATCACGGTTCATGAGATACAGCCTGGTGACAGACAGACAGACAGACAGACAGACGGACAGACAGACGGACCGCGGAGTCTCAGTAATAGGGTCCCGTTTTTACCCTTTGGGTACGGAACCCTAAAAACGATATAATACGCTTGCAAATTATCTTATGACGACATTTTCTCCGGTTTTAAGGTTAAATTGTACTTGGTTCATAAAAATACGGCTATTGTAAGATGGATGTATAACTTTTAAGCTGACATGGTCATTATCATTAGAATTAATATTTGTTTCGGGATATTTACCATGTGTTTTACTCGCAAAGACTTTAGTTCTCGTGATCATGGCACTTGTAACGGTGCCGAAATATCGAGCTCTAAACAAAAATCTAAATATACATGGTAAATATCCCGAAACAAATATTAATTCTAAGGATGTTATGTATTATGTCTGTTATTTTTCTTTACATTGAGATAATCATTCTACGCTTCTCCTTGACATAGTAAGACATTTCAATGAGATCTAATTCTTTTGCGGATTTAAATCCCGTTTGTAGAATTGTGTAGATTGTAATTAATGTTCAAAAATCTATAACGTTTCAGGTCGCTCGTCTACAACTACGTCTGGCGGATTCGAGCTGGAGATACCAGAACATTGCAAGTCTCTTGGGTTTTGCGATGATATTCCAAACTACCCACATGAACTAGCGAAAAAAGTTATAGAGGAGGCAAGTGAAATTAATAATTATTATTATGTCGGGACTAATTTACAGTAAATACAACAGCCTTACTGCGTAATTCGGCAAGGCAAAGGGCAAAGAGTATGAAAAATCGACCTATCACATGCGGGATGAAAGACGCGGTGTGAATTTCCGTTTATGTGATTGGTCGATTTTTCATACTCTTTGCCTTTTGCCTTAACGATTTCACAATAAGGCTGCAGGAAATCATTCGAATGTAAACGGTCAGAGTAATCACACTAAAATGGAGAAAACGTGACTGTTTGAAATAAAATTTATTGAAAATGTTTACGCTGACTTATTGGAAATACCAGGGGGTCTGTGCTCCTCCAAATGTCTCGATTGTACACTGGTGCACGGTTAAGTCTAACCAGAACCACTACGGAATATGCAAATGGTTAAGGCACTCATCAACTTCCCTTTCCGAAGATAACGTCAAAAAAGTCCAAGATGTGTTGACTGACCGATTAATTACCATCACACGTTCAGCTGTGGTCATAGGGTCCTCCTATGACAGTAATCGATTGATCAACAAACGATTTCCATTTAAAAATCTTGCACCGGATGCCGAAAATTTTCAGCGCCAGACAAAAGTCGAGGCAACTTGACATTTCATTTTGATGAGGTATAGGCTGAGCAGGACCTTTTCTACCACCTGTTCCTTGGATCCAGCTCCGCCGTTGCTCTCAGCTTCTTTTCGGCCCAAGAAACATCTTTGGGGCAAGTTTTCAAGAAGACAGTGTGTTGATGGCTTTTTTTTTAGGCATTTTTAGAGGGGGTTTGATAAATTCTTTATTTAAGCGGGTCTAAAAACTCGTAGTTAGCAAACGAACTTAAGTATCTTAAAAACAATACTGCATTTAAAGTTTTAGGACCCTTAGTTCTTTGTTCCTTTAGTAACTAAAGCCTTAAATACAGACCTTACTCAAGTGATGTTCTGTTAGTGAGTTTTCCGCAAGCAGTTTAGACTCTAGTGAGTCATTGAATGATACCATTACGCATTTACTTATAATCGTTTCTTCTTATTATTTCCAGCTCTCAGGTGAAGGCAAATTTGAGGAAGACGATTTAGATCTGGCAGATGTCACCCGGAGGGTAGGGCCTGCTGAAGAAAATATAGAGTTGTGCAAATTTGAAGAAAAGGTAAGTTCATAGAATAACACCGGAATATTGCTTAAAATAATTCGTGTCGCTGAATTATGTTATGTTACTTACAAGTTCAACTTAAAACAATACAGTTGCGTCTCAATGTTCAGATAGCACATGAGAATTTTTATTTTAAAACAAAACATAGAAGAAGTCGTCCACTCTTCTGAAAATACAAGACTGACCAAACCTATAAGCAATAGTAAGTTGGAAAACTACATTCGAAATACAACAGCACTTTTGCTGCAATCACTGGTCTTAACTCCCTATTAAATGTCTTGACTTTAGCCACCAGTTGCTCGCTTCTTTGCTCGTCGTTCGTCGCTGCTTTTAATATTTCCATACCGGGCCCAAGTTATCTAAAAAGTGTATCGGATCGTAATTTATAAAAAACTGTCCGCATAATAATAATGCAAGTACACCAGTAATGATCACTTATCCCAAAAAAATATTGTTTCCAGTATGTATACCCAAAAGCAGCAGTCGACTTAGATGGGGAATGGAACATCGTGTTGAATCAAGATAGCAAACCAACTCAGGGCGTCAGAGTGGAGATTTGCGAGTGAGTTACGTTTCTTTTAAGTGTTTGATCAATTCACAATGAGCGTAAAGGCAACGACCGCACAAATTAGTTGGTTTGTCACGGAATTCAGCCTATTAAAAAAAAAATTGGTTGTTTACTTCACTTCACTTTATTTTCCCTGTTATATTTACTTTAACTTCTATCAACTCGATTTTTTACAGAAATGTGAGCACCGAGGATGGGCAGACAAATGAGGGAGACTGGTATTTAAAACATTTTTCACCATTTTTCACCATATTTCACATCATCGCTTACCATCAGGTGAGATAGTGGTCAAGCGCAAGCCTACTGACGATAAAAAAAAAAAAAATATTTTAAGTTAAAAACGCCAAAAAAATGTGAAACTTTGTCATAATTATACTATTTACCTATTTTTTACCTGGTACCTATTAAGAATTCGGTTTTCAATTATTTTAGTTACAATAAGGGTAGACTTTAAAAAAATATAGCAATATCAGGTAAGTAGGCACCATGTGTAAACTTGTACCATGAGTTAAGTTTTTAATACAGAACCTTGCACGAAAATCCTAACTCGGAGTTAGTTGCTAACACTTGGTTAAATTGGCAATATAGCCTTAGTTAATATATAAATTAGCAACAGTCTATGGGTTAGGAAAACCATAGTTTTTTGGAGGTGGAGCTAATCACTTCATAAAATTGCGTGTGTGCTTTCCAAGTTATTTAAATTGTGCCTTTTTTGTTTCAGGAAAGGTCTATGTTCAAAATTAGTTGTGTTCGGTAGTGGTCACGAAGGCCGTTGCAAACAAAAGTTCGTGTACCGCAAAATGAAGGTACTGCGTCCCGATGGGAGCCATGTGGAGAAGTCACTGAAAGTTCCCAATTGCTGCACGTGTGTCGCCAGAGCTGTCTAAACCTAATATCTAATACAATAAGAAAGGTGTAAAGTGTGAATCATAACTAAGTACAGATAGACATGATACTGAACACTTAAACCCTAGCCACCAATGGAGAAACACTACTAGTACCCTGGGGACCGGGAGGACCCCAATATATTTTAGTTTATATTTTAGAAATTAAAAAATATTTTAATAGCATAATGTTTTTATTGAAATCAGCCATAATCTAAAATAAAAAATACAAATAAAACCTTTCTCGTCAGACATTTCTGGCATAAATCCTGAGTAGGTGTGTTCCCTACATAAGAGGTTTCGGCACATACCATCTGATCTTGGATTTCCGGTCCTTATTCCTTGGACAGACCACACATCTTTTTTTTGAGAAGAGAATAGGGTTTTGGTCTATCAATTGACGTCTTTTTTTCAAGACATCTCCCAGCAGAACCTGGACATGGGCGGGCAAAGTTGGCCATGTAAATCTTTCTTCTATTTGAGGGGTAATAAGATTTATGGCAAGCTTTTTTAGATAATGGTGGTTTTATTGGTTACCATTTGCAGGAACCATGATGACACGTGCCTCTTCAACTTCATCATCGTTTTCATGCAACCAACTGGAGATCTGTTCATCCATATACGTATCCAAGTATAAAAGAAGAAACTGGCTGACTGACTGACTGATCGATCAACGCACACCCAAAACCGCTAGGCCTATAAGCATGGAATTTGCCAGAAAGGTTCCTCAAGTGACGTAAGTGAGCACTAAGAAAGGATTTTTGGAAATGCTACCCCGAAGGAAATGTTACCCCCTTTAAAGTTTGTATGTAATTTCTACAGTTTGTAAGTTAGACACGTGAAATTTCAGATGTACGCTCTAGGTTGATAAAAAGAATTCATGGATTTATTGGTTTTTCGTTATTCTATTCCTAAGTGTAAAAAATAGGGGTTGACACTTTATAGTAATTATTTTAATTCATTTCTTTTGTTTTTTTTTATTATTTTTTCATTTCAATACAGCTGGCAGCACTGGTAGCCGTCGTTAAAAATAACGTCTCTGTAGATTTTATTTATAATAAATTAATAAAAGTGTTTGAAAAATGAGAATCACGTCTAAACGGCTTGTCGTAATTTATTGGAAAAATATATGTTATATTCTGGTTATATTAGACCATTTTCTTAATAATTTGAATATGATTTCAAATTTGAAAATGGCGGTAGTCGTCACGCAAACATTGTGCTCCCGTATTAATTTGTCTTATAAATATTAATATTGAACTATTTAGTGACTAATTTACGACTAAGGTGAAGATAAAAGTGCAACCACCGTGTGAAAGTGTTATCTGAACATAATATCCACTAAAAACTAAATAATATCAACATTTTAATATCTGCCATACAGTACCAAAAATCTGTGTTTACAATAATAATACTGTGTATCCTAACAGTCCATGATAACTTATATAGCTATCATTCGGGAAGAAAGTGTGCAAAGGATCGATTATTGCAAACAATAACAAAAACAAGCTTTTAAATCGAAGTGACAGTTGCTGGAAAAAATATTCAAACACAGTCATCTTATGGGTGGTCTCTTATCCCTGTCATCGGTAACCAGGGCAGCGCTACGCTAAAATGACGGCGAGGCCGGCGGCGGCGCGGCGCTCCAGGCCAAAGACCTTATACTTCTTACTACAAGAAGTATAAGGTCTTTGCTCCAGGCCGCCAGCGCGACTGCGTCGCTCTCGGTCGCTATGCAACCACAGACATTGTCATTTTGTTTATTTATAATTAATCATGTTTTTTTTAGTGAATTTTATAGTTATTAGTGTTTATACTTTTGTGATAAGTCTTGTGTAAGTGTACCTACCCTTTTCTATTTTATGATTGACGCCGGCTGTAGCGACGCCGGAATAATTAGTGCAAGTCAACCTGTCACATCACTGGATGTTCAGCTGAAAAGATGCCCACATTGCTCCCAGGCTCGTTTTTTCAAAGGCGAAAGGGGGCTTAAGATTCACTATGGCAAGGTCCACAAACCTCATAGTTTACCTTTGTGCCCCCCAGCCACATCCCCGACATCAACTCCTTTTGAAGAAACTTTTTGGAAAACATTGTCTAAATTCAAAAATTCCACTCCAGTCCTAAAAAGAGTTCCCCGGGGCGCGAGGCACTCTGTTGCTCAAAGTTTAGCGCGATGTGTTCGTCACGCGACCCAGGAGAACTCACAACGTGCCTGGGAGCACTTACTCACCTTCCCTTATAGGATTCTGCATGTGCATAAACATTTGGCAAATCAAAAATCATTAACGAACCAAATTAAAGAAAACTGCAACAATTCGGCCCACATTTTAGGCTCAAAATTACCGTTTTTTAATATTTCTCAGAAAGGCATTTGTGCTCATGTGGAATCCAAGTTAAGTGAAGGTGACATAAGGGGGGCGGCCAGACTACTGTTCAGCAGTGATGTGGTGGCGCCTTACTCTCCGGAGACTCTTGCAGCCCTAGAGAGTAAGCACCCAGCGCCTGCGGATGGTCTCACCTTCCCCGACCCACCCGTCCACCCCGACCCCCTCGTTCAGGATTCATCTTTTTTCCAAATTACAGCCCCACAGTTGATCGCAGCCGTGAGCTCTTTCCGGAGTGGTTCTGCCGGTGGCCTCGACGGCCTGACTCCACAGCATTTGAAAGATTTGTTGAGTTCAGGCGCCGGGGAAGCTGGTGAGTCACTCTTGAAGGAGCTCGCGGTTCTGGTCAACTTAATGCTCTCCGGTGGCGTGAACGATGCCGTCGTCGATGTCTTGTATGGGGCTAACCTGTGTGGCAAGAGGGACGGCGGCATCCGTCCCATTGCCGTCGGTTGCACCTACAGGCGTTTGGCAGCCAAAATATGTTGCAAGATGTACAGCGAATCGCTTGCAACTAAGTTCCAGCCCCTTCAACTTGGTTTTGGTTCCAGAGGGGGCTGTGAGGCTGCCGTACATGCCTTATCCTCATTTCTTAACTCAAAAAAAGGTGAGGTCATTCTCAAGGTTGACGTCAAAAACGCATTCAACTCCGTGAACAGGGACACTTTGTTGGCTGAAGTCAAAAAAGTACTACCCGAAATTTATGGTTTTATGTGGCAATGTTATAGACATCCATCAAAATTATTGTATAAGGACAACATTTTGGAATCTGCAGTTGGTTGCCAACAAGGTGATCCTCTCGGGCCTGTCATTTTCAGTGTAGCTATTCATCCCATAATCCAGCAACTAAATTCAAAATTTAACGTGTGGTATTTAGATGATGGAACGCTAGGAGGTGATGTTGACACCGTTTTGAATGACCTGCAACTCCTCAAACAGAAATTTAAATCCATTGGCCTGGAACTTAACCCCTCAAAGTGCGAAATTTATCTCTCTGACGTTACTGACAGACAATCGACTTTAGATAAATTTAATGCAATAGCCCCGCAAATCAAAATGTTAGAAAAAAGTTCCCTGCACCTACTAGGTTCCCCAATTTTAGAAGAAAGTTTTTCATCTTTCATCGAAGACAAAATCAAACACTTTAATGATATTTCGGATAGACTCTCCAAAATTAATTTACATTCGGCATTCACCCTTATCAGATATTGTTGTTTCGGTCCAAATTTTATGTATTTCCTCTTTGAAAGAAACCACAACTTTTGGACAAAATTGACCAAATTATTCGCAACACATTAACATCCATTCTTAATGTGGCCTTGGACGACTGAGCGTGGCTGCAAGCCACCCTACCAATTCGTTTTGGTGGCCTCGGCGTCCGCAAAATTTCTAGTGTAAGCTTAACAGCGTTCCTGTCTTCTATCCACAGCACTGAAAAGCTAACCAGCACTAAAAATTTTAGCTCTTTCCCTGGTTGACTCCGAAGTGCCGTGCTTGACAGACGCAGAGGACGCCTGGAAAGTGGCTTGCCCGGATACGGATCGGCCCGAGAACCCATTTTCCCAGAGGCAGTGGGATGAGCCGCTCTGCAGGTTTGTACGGAATAACCTTATTAATACGTCTACCAATACTGCTGAGCGTGCCCGCCTGCTGGCTGTGGGTGAGTGGGAGTCGGGCCTCTGGCTTCAGGCACTACCGTCGCCTAACATAGGTACTATGCTAGGTGACACAACCTTCCGACTCGCTACATGCCTGCGATTGGGCGCTCCTTGTGGGGCTCCACATCGCTGTCAATGCGGTGAAGCAGTCGACTGCCTCGGACACCATGGCCTATCTTGTAGTAAGAGTGCAGGTCGAATTGCGCGGCACGCTAGCATTAATGATCTCATCCGTCGTGCTCTTGCCACCGCCGGGGTGCCAGCTGTCTTAGAACCCAATGGCCTGGCACGCGTCGATGGGAAGAGACCAGATGGTATGACCATAATGCCTTGGAAGTTGGGTAGGTCTTTGGTGTGGGATGCAACTTGCGTCGACACCCTTGCACCATCCCATCTTCCTAGCACGGTGGGCTGTGCTGGGGCGGCTGCTGCAGGTGCTGAAAACCTCAAACGGCGCAAATACAACAATTTAATTGGTAATTATGTGTTTGAGCCGTTTGGGGTTGAAACACTAGGGCCATGGGGTCCGAGTGCTCACATATTATTTCGGGATATCGCCAAACGATTGGTCGACTCTTCTCGAGACCAGAGGGCTGGCCTTTTGTTTGGCCAAAGAATCAGCATTGCCATCCAACGTGGCAATGCTGCCAGCCTTCTGGGCACTTTTCCTGTTGACAGCGATGTGGACGAATTTTTTGACGCCCCGTAAATGTACATATCTTTATTCTTATTTTATTTCTAATATTAGTTTATAAATAATACTGTACTTATGTATATGTCACGTCGAAGTACCTATGAATCGTAGGACCGCCATCTTTAACCCCAATGTCTAGAGGCAATTCCTTTATTCTTGACTGGAGCGGGTTAACTTCAGTAATACACAACACTGGATTGAAACTCAGAGTGTTTATTTGATTTAGTTACAGGCACTTTGAGTTTTCAAATGAACTTGAAGCTAAAACCACATCGTGTGGCTTGCTAGGTCACAAAGCTTTCGTCGGTCGCTGGAGAAGACCTAGCCAGAAACTCCAGGATACTCTTTTTAAATGTTTTTATAGATTACACAATCACTTTATGACAATTAAAGTTACATGTTTATTAGGTTTTCAAACATCTCTTCAATTACATTTATTCATCAGTATTATTTTTTACACACCGTCCGCGCGATCCGCGTTCTAAGTGGGCGGGACTTCCTTAATGTTTTTGTTTAGACACTAATTACTTGGATAGTTGAGTAAAGTTAGCAAACAATACTAAAATGCTGATCAGTTAATTATTTTAACATTAAACAACCTCAATACTCACAAATACAAAGTGGTTTTTAGTTTATTATTGAAATAGTCATCTCATAACAAAACTATTCAAGTTTCCGGTGATCTAACAATCTTACTAATTAGAAAGTTTCTCATTATTACATAGCTGTGTAAAATAGTCTTATGACTTCTTAGTATTTAATCATTTACTCAAATTTGTTTAGTTCTCGTATTAAATTATTAAATCTGGTTATTGGTCATAGAAATTATAACATCCGCCATTGTTTGACAACTTAATAAGAATAACATAATTAAACACATTTACTTCGTCAAATGTGGAATAGTTAAAATGAGAACAAATCCAAAAGTCCTACAATAAGTGTTCCTGTTTTATTTAAACATCTCGTAGTAATTAAACATTAAAATTAGCATAACAATGATCATTCGAACAGATTAATACCTGATTCCACAGTGAGCCAATAGATGGCGCTGAACTCAAAACCCAACTTAAATAGACATAGACCCTTAAAATGATTAATTAGGATAATAAATTAGCAAATTCACGCCTACGCGGCGACATATATAATATTTATTTCTTTTGTTTGGAAGGTTAAACATCTGAAATCGTAGGTTTACGCTCTTGATAAAAATAAAACCATGAGTTTATTGATTTTCGGAAAATCTACACCTAAGGGGGTTTAAGGGGGCAATTTGTTGGGCTTATATATTTGAAATTGGCGTAAATACTAACAGCAAATAGTAAAGGTTTTCATTTGTAGTTTTTCAAAAGATTTAGGTGGTGTTAAAGATTTTAGAAGAATTTTACTGTTTAGGACTTCTTTTTATAATGTAAGGAAGCAAACGAGGGATAATATATGTTTCAATGAAAAGTCTAATTCTTTGGACAATATATTACGCTACATTCGTTTTTCGGAACTACACCCAAAAAAGACGAAATATGGGATGTTAAAGTTTGTATGGAATATCTTATTTCTTTGGGGTAATAAACTTGATACTTGGCACAAATACTAACCTAAGTAAATAATTAAGTATATTATTATAAGTTTTTCGAAACTACCCCTAAAAGATGATTTGGGAGGTGTTGAAGATCTTGGGTTAATAAACTTGAAATTTGGCACAAATACTAACTTTAATAAATAATGTAGGTTGTTAATAGTTTTCCGGAACTATTCCTAAAATACTATGTAGTGGGTGATCAAGATTTTTGAAGTATTTTACTGCACATAGCTCCTTTTTATGATGTAGGGGAGCACTAAGGAGGGATTTTTGGAAATTCAACCTTTATAGAGGTTAAAAGGGGAAATCTTATTCCTTGGGCAAATAATAAATTGCCATCATTAGTTTTTCAGAATTCCCCCCAGAAGATGATTTAAGTGTGTCAAAGTCAACGGTTTTTTGAAGAATCTTACGGCACTAAGACGACCTCTACCTCGATTTGGAACTACCGAACTTGACCGTTTGCCAAACAAACAAATACAAAACTACAAAACACAACAAAAATCAACAAAAAGTGTAAGGCCAAACAAAAGTGGGTGATTTTATGACTTGTGAATGACGTTTTAGTATCGCGTCATAAATTATGCAGCGCAGCATTTGTTTTCTTACTGAAGTAATTTTTGTTCCACCCGAAATAATGCGACTCAAAAATCGCGATGAGTCTGTAGCGTTGTGAGATCTCAACTGAAAATAGTCGAATGATACTAATATCAAAATTAGTCGGTTAATAGTCACATCTCTAAAAACACGGCACAACCCTAACCTTCCAGAATACTGTCACTCGTTCATTTCAATTCCGGTGGCTTAGCGGATAACTTACTTTCAATCCTCACGACTCTGTGTGCCCCAATTTAGGGGCTCTACGTACGGGCGTACCGTCCGGCTTACGCATGCTGCCCGGCCTACCGCGGTCTACCGCCGCACGAGCCGGTGCGCTGCCAATGGACGTAGCGGCGTGCGCAGCCTACCCTGCGCACCCCTAGCCGCTACAGTCCCTGCGGCCTACCGCGAAGCCTGCCGCGGTCTACCGCCGCGCGTCCCCACGTCTGCCACGTGCTGCCAAGGGACGCTCTCTTCGTACGGGGTCGACGTACGGGCGTACCGTCCGGCTTATGCGCTACCCAAGGACGTAGCGGCGTGCGCAGCCTACCCTGCGCACCCCTAACCGCTACAGTCCCTGCGGCCTTCCGCTAAGCCGGCCGCGGTCTACCGTCCCACGCCTGCCACGTGCTGCCAACCCTTCATTGTACGGGCTGAGGCTTGACCTTCTCCCACTGCTGTACGCTGCCAACTACCTGCACGCCGCCAACTACCTGCACGCTGCCTACGCACACCGCCAGGTCTTTTTACCTGATACCTGCGGCTTACCTACCTTACCTTTATATATATCAGTTAGCGGCCTGCGCAGCTTAACTAGCGCTAGGTAAGCTGCACAGGCCGCTAACTGGTAGTTAGAAGGAATTAAGAAAACAGCTTGATAATTTAATACATATATTTTAGGTTATACATATAACAGCTAGTTCGTGGGTTCTAAGCGCCACTAAGTTTGTAAGAAAGTGTTTTACTTGCCTTACTCACCAACTAGCTCAAGTATAGGTGATCAGCATGAGACTATGTAGGGTAT
Organism: Orthosia gothica; assembly: GCA_949775005.1. Lineage (NCBI taxonomy): Eukaryota > Metazoa > Arthropoda > Insecta > Lepidoptera > Noctuidae > Orthosia > Orthosia gothica. The sequence goes on along the minus strand of OX459041.1, from coordinate 4,589,070 downwards.
GGTTTCGCAGAAAGTTGACTGAAGTAAAAGTCACACAGTTTGGTCAACTAATTTAATTCTTGAACATACAATCCGTCATCACAATTTCTTGAGGTTAAACAAGTACAATGAAACTTACTTTTATTTGGGATACAATTTACCCATTATTTCCAATACCGGAGGTATGATGTCTCAAGCAGTATCATTCGCCTGGGAAGCCATAATCAAGCCTCGTGCAAGCTAAAATGTCATTTGTGTTCGGTACCAAATGATGGAGCTCAGGTGCTGTTTTCTTCAGGAATTGTAGTCATATGTGTAGATGTAGTTATATATAGTTGACCATTTTCTTATTTATCTATGTACTAATAAAAATTAATCCTAGAGTGCCCTGCCAAGGAGAAGAAATGCATAATGAGCATCACACGCACATGTTTTCACAAGTATGGAAATTTAGTTAAATTCAACATTATACTTACAGCGAATGCTGACACATTATATATTTATATTTAGGGCTTGTTCCCTGCCGCCTACGAGTCATTTTATTTATTTTATGAACTCTTAATGGGATGAAAAATTTTATCAGCTGCACTGTCCCAATACTTCCAATTAAAAAGAATTGTCATTCCTGTCAGTCATAGACATAGAAGTTTAACCAATAGACTTGACATGTCTGGTTTTTCTTTATGTATGTATTTTCAAGAAGTTAATCATTTAATATTTTAGTGTTGAATTGTGTTTTTGTTGAATTAAATTGATACACACAAATTGTAATTTTATTATATCTATATCTATAAAAGCGAAAGGTGACTGACTGACTGACTGATCAATCAACGCACAGCCAAAACTGCTAAGCCTAGAAGCATGAAATTTGGAAGAAAGGTTCTTCAAGTGACGTAAGTGTGCACTAAGAAAGGATTTTTGGAAATTTTACCCCTAAGAGGGTAAAAAGGGGGTTGAAAGTTTGTATGAAAAATCTAATTCCTTCAACCAAAATTCTTGAAACTTAGCACAAATAGTATTCTAAGTAAATGATAAAGATTGACACTATTAGTTTTTCGAAACTACCCCCAAATGATGATTTAGGGGGTGTTGAAGTTTGTATGGCAAAATCAGATTTCTTTGATCAATAAACTCGAAACTTGCCACAAATACTTATCTAAATGAATAATAAAGGTTGCTACTATTATTTTTTGGAACTACCCCCAAAAGACGATTTAGGGGTGTTAATTTTGTTTTAAAGAATCTCATTACTTCAGTTAATAAACTTGAAACTTTACATAAATACCAATCTAAATAAACAATAAAGGCTTTCATTGTTGGTTTTTCGAAACAACCCCCAAAAGATGATTTAGGGGAGGTAATTTTTTTTTGAAGAATCTGATTTCTCGGGTGAATAAACATGAAACTTGACATAAATACCATCCTAAATAAACAATAAAGGTTGTCATTATTAATTTTTGCAACAACCCCCAAAAGACGATTTAGGAGGTATTACAGTGTTTTGGAAAAATCTGATTTCTTGGGTCAATAAACTTGAAACTTGCCACAAATACTAACCTAAATGAACAATAAAGGTTGCTATTATTATTTTTTGAAACTACCCCCAAAAGACGATTTAGGGGTGTTAATTTATTTTGAAGGATCTCATTAATTCAGTTAATAAACTTGAAACTTTACATAAATACCAATCTAAATAAACAATCAAGGCTTTCATTGTTGGTTTTTCGAAACAACCCCCAAAAGATGATTTAGGGGATGTTCAATTTTTTGAAGAATCTGATTTCTTGGGTCAATAAATATGAAACTGCTTAAATACCAACTTAAATAAACAATAAAGGTTTTTATTATAAGTTTTTCGAAACTACCCTTAAAATACGATTTCGGGGTGGTAAAGATTTTTGATTACTTTTGCTGCACATAGCTTCTTTTTAAGATGTAGGGGAGCACTTAGGAGGGATTTTTGGAAATTCAACTTTTGAAGGGGTTAAAAGGGAGACATTTATTTGTTTGAAAAATCTTATTCCTTTGGCAAAATAATAAAGGTTGGCATCATAAGTTTTTCGGAATTATCCCCAGAAGACGATCTAGGGGTGTTAAAGTTTCTTTGAAGAATCAAATGGCACTAATACGGGGAACTACCGAACTGGACCGTTTGTCGCAGGTAAACATATTTGTGAGTGACGTTTTAGTGTTGCGTAATTTACGCTGTATTAGGTTTTTGTGTTGTGTCGCGTAATTTACGCAGCATTCGTTTTCATACTAAAATAATTTTTGGTCCACCCGAAATTATGAGTCTCAAAAAACCCGACCAGTCTTCTGCTCCATATATCTTCTTCTATACATATAAAATGCTTTGTCCTGAATGACTGACTGACGGATCAACGCACAGCCTAAACCGCTGATCGTAGAGACCTGGAACTTGGAGAGTATGTTTTTGTGTGACGTAGGCATCCGATAAGAAAGGGTTTGCCTAAATTCTTCCCCTAAACGGGAGAAAAAGGGGGACAAAGTTTAATTCCTTCAGCTAATATTCTTGAAACTTGGCATAAATAGTAATCTAAGTAAATGATAAAAGGTTGACATTATTAGTTTTTGAAACTACCCTCACAAGACGATTAAGGGGGTATAGAAGTTTGTATCGAAGAATTTTATTTTATGAGTTACTAAACTTGAAACATTGCACAAATACTAACTTAAATAAATTATAAGGTTGTTATTATTAGTTTTTCGAAACTACCCCCAAAAACAGATTTAGGGGGTGTTAAAGTTTTTGAGACTAAACTTGAAACTTAAGCAATAAAAGTTGTTATCATTAGTTTTTAAAACTACCCCCAAAAGACGATTTGTTTTTTTTTTATGAATCTTACTTCTTGACTTAATTAGTTTTAAACTTGACATACATACCAACCTAAGTAAACAATACAGGTTGTAATTCTTAGTTTTTTTAAACTGACCCCAAAATACGGTTTTTTAGGGGTGTTAAGGTTTTTTGAAAAATCTTATTTCTTGAGTTAATAAACTAGAAACTTGACATAAATATCAACTTAAGTAAACAATAAAGGTTGTCATTATAAGTTTTTAGAAACTACACTCAAAAGTCGATTTAGGGAGAGTTAAAGTTTTTTGAAAATCTTATTTATTGGTTTAATAAACTTGATACTGGACAAAAATACCAACCTAAACAAACAATAAAGGTTGATATTATTAGATTTTCGAAACTGCCTCCAAAATACGATTTGACAGGTGAGCAAGTTATGTTAAAGAATTTTATGTCTTGGGTTAATAAACTTGATAGTTGACATAAATACCAACCTAAGTAAACAATAGAAGGTTGTCATTATATTTTTTCGAAACAACCCCCCAAAATAGGATTTAGTGGGTGTTAAAGTTTGTTATGAATCATACTGGACAAGGTTTCGTTTTTGATGTAGGGATCTAGGGGAGCACGAAGAAGGAATTTGCGGAAAATCAACCTTTCACCATCATCATCATTTCAGCCAAAAACTGTTTACTACTAAACATAGGCCTTCCCCAAGCGCCGCCACACTGATCGGTCCTATGCGTTTCGCATCCACCGGACTCCCGCAGCCTTGACCAGGTCGGACTTCCTAATTTGCGTATTCCGTTTCGCAGTCGCCACTGAACTGTCAACCTTTAAGGGGGTGAAAAGGGGGCAAATTGTTTGTATGAACAATCTCATTCCGTGGAGATAAAGTAAATAATCAAAATTTACATAATACGTTTTTTAAAACTACCTCCCCCCTGATAGGGTTAAGTGATTTTAGTTTTTTTGAGACATCTTACTGAGCAACTAACTAAAATAAACAAAACATTCAAAAGAGAAAAAGGGTATATTATGTTTTAAGGGACAGATTTTACTTAGTAGCGGTATCCTAAAATATCCCAAACCTATAAACCGAAGAACTTTACGAAACCAAATTTTTATTTGGTTTAATAACAGCTTATTTTTGGTTGCCATCACACGAACGAAATCGCGGGCGGAGTTAATATTATAAATGTGAAAGTAACTCTGTCTGTCTCTCTGTCTACCTTTTCACGCTTAAACCGCTGAACCGATTTAAATGTAATTTGGTTCGGAGATATTTTGAGACCCTGGGCAGGACATAGGATAGTTTTTGTCCAAACATACTTACGGAAATCATACTTAAGGGAGTGGAAAGAGGGGTAAAAGTTGTATGGAAAACCTACAATATTAAGCCGCGATATAAAAAATAAGCAATTCGAATTACTAATGCTTCGCAGACGAAGTCGCAGGCAACAGCTAGTCATTTTATATAACTGCAGATAGCAACGCCATCCCGTATCACGCAATGATCAACTCCCATGCCAAGCTGGTTCTCATCTTTAACACAAGATGTCGCCTCTATACAAAAATAATCGTTACAAGTTCTGAACAAATTCCGTCACGCGGATAAAATTCAAATGTTCAATGAACCCTGAAAGCACCATAGGGTGCGCATGTTAGATGCGGTGCAATAAGCAGCAAGCCGCATGCGATGTACCAGCTTCGTCCCCATTTTAGGCCAAGGAACGGTATGGGAACATTATAGGTGAAAGCTCAGCACATCGCAGCGGTTTACAGGTAAGAAACTTGCAAACATAGCAGACTAGCAGACTTACGACCCTCGCTAGAACATCAACTTCTGCGAGGCCTTGCAATGTTGCATCTTCCAGCAGAACTTTTCAGTCCCATAAGCCATCTGTTCAGCGAACAGTCTTTAAGTCAAGAGTGAATAGGTTTATTCTAGGTAAGCGTGCTACATCATCAACCACATCATCGCTTACCATAAGATGAAATAGTGGTCAAGTGCAAACATATCAATTAAAAAAAAAAAAAATAACTGGTCTACTTAATGCAACCAAAGCTTGATTTTCTTGGGCTATGTCGGTTACCTCAGTTTCCCTGTCCGTGTTTCCGCGTCAGATTCGATGAATACCTTCTGTTATCGATTTTCATGAGAATGGTTACTGCATGGATATTTTAAATGACCTTAGTTTTATCTATATGACTTCTTCATAGTATTAGATGGTGAGTGGTGGCTCGCTATGGATCTTATTGTAAATCCTCATGACTGAGGTTTTGATCGAATGACCGGTGTGACTGTTATTTACCCACGAACCCTTTATTTAGCTAAAACTTATCGGTCACGTCAATAAAGTTTCTTAAATCCTAATTAAACCTTAAAGCTTATTTTTGGTCGCATTCACTTCTGCATTTCATATTCAATTGCGACTTGTAAACAAGATTTCTCGATAGTAATCAATCTGCGTAGCCTTTTCCCAACTACATTGGGGTCGACTTCCAGTCTTACCGGATTTAGCTGAGTACCAGTGTTTTACATGGAGCGACGGCCTGTCTGACCACAACAACCCAGTAACTGGGTAACACGGTACCCCTTGGCAAGACTGGTGTCAGATCTCAAGCTTCTGACTACCCGTAACGACTGTCAAAGATCTCCAAATGATGCCGAGACCAACGGCTTAACGTGCTTTCCGAGGCACGGACGAAACTCGGTATGATGAAATGGTCACCTATCCACGGACCAACCTCGTTAAGCGTTGCTTAGCCTTGATGATCGACCAATGCAGCTGTGATTATTTAGCCACGAGCTCCTGCACATAATAAAGTCATCTGTACTTATTTGAATACAAGTAAAATTTAAAAATTTAAAAAACCCACTGCTACATTTTTAATTCATGCTACATAATTTCTCTAGTACATCTTTACCAATATTATAAAGAGGAATGATTTTTTTGTTTGTTTGTTTGTGCCGAATAGGCGCCGAAACTACTGGACCGATTTTAAAAATTCTTTCACCTATTGAAAGCTACATTATTCCCGAGTTACATAGGCTACAATTTTGACGGCAGCGAAGCTGCGGAGGTCAGCTAGTAGTAGATACGCTTCGATCGGCAATCTATTGAACACGTAATTATGACACGATATCTTGCGAAAACACCTTGATTCAAACAGTAAAACACCCATAACTTTTTAACGGTTCAACTGATTTTATTTAAACATAGTTAAAAACACTCTTGACAAAATCACCTTTCAAACAAAAAAAACTAAATCAAAATCGGTTCATCCGTTTAAGCGCTTTGATGCCACACACAGACACATAGATACACAGATACACAGCAACACACTCAAATTTATAACACCCTTCTTTTTCCGGCGGGGGTTAAAATACAAAATCATGCGAACGAAGTCGCGGGCGGAGTGTTAGTGAAAAATAAACCAAAACTCTAATAATAAATTTCAGTGAGTTATCGAACTTACCCGTTGAAATTATGCCGCGAAAACGTCTGATAACATTCACAACGCAAGCTAACTAATAAACTCAAATTAGTACACTATTACTACCCATGGGTCCTAGAAGACCCAAAAGTCGCTGTAAATTCGATTGTGTTTCAACAGTGCATGCGCACAACTGACGAATAGACGGTCATTGTCGATTTATGATATTACCTAAAATAGCACCAACGTGCGTTTTGTTTTTGGAAAATTATTTACGAAAATGTTATTTTCAAATCACCCAGGATCCTGGTTAGAGTTTAACACATTGAGAGGCGCTTGATTTTTTTAGTCTTTCTGTTTAGGCCTTGGGAGACACTGTGTGGTCAACATATATATAGTTCCGTTGGGCCGCAGGGGGCAAAATATGACCGCGAGTCAGAGGCGATTTTAAGCATGTCTTTTGGGCCGTCGGGCATAGATATGAAGCTAATATGTACATATTTGACATACACACACGGCCCTGTAGACAAATAGATTGTATTTGGTTTTTAGTAAAAAACATGACATATAGAATGACGAATGATGTCAAGAAAAAACATTTTACCAAGTTCTAAAGGAAAAGTGTATTCATATTTTTCTAATAATTATTACTCCGGTAAAAAACGTTAACGTTTAAATATTACCCAACTGCATAAGCGAGTAGGGTAATTGTAAATAGGAGTACTTTTAAATTAATCTAACAACATAGTAAAGGTTTACTGGTACAGTTCGTCGGGGTACCGACCCCTGATGGATTCATACCGACTCTCAGCAACATTATTCTTGCTGCACATAAACAACAATCCTTTATAATATTTTGCCAAGATAATTGTTCAACGCAAGGGCTACTGGGCCTTAGGTCCGGTCTCTCCGTAACGCCAAGGTGGAGTTTTTGAACCTGTCTTTCGTTGTAGACAGTCTCCGAAAAGGGTGAAGCCAATCTGGTCAGGTTTAATGCCGAAAAATCCCGGCATGTCTTTTTTCCGCTAAAAAGAGGCAATTTCACCCGGCTCCATCCTTCCAAATTGTAACCTTGCCGGCAACGGACATCTTGAGCTTCTTGGCTCATACGTTAAGGCAAAGGTTTAGCGGGCTGCCAAAAAGTTGGGGACTCTTGCAATGGTGAGACGGTAGGTACTACACACCAGAACAAGTGCTCAACTTGTATCGAACGCAAGTTCGATCATGCATGTTCTCATATCTAGGATGGATATGCCAAATACCAGCTTGATACACTAGAGTTGATTAAAAAGCGAGCCAAGAAGCTCATCAGTAATGATGCACTGCATTCAGAGCTCCAGAACTGGAACATCGACGCCAAGTGTTGTATTCCTTCTTGTCGATTTTAATCGGTTACATTTCGAAGAGCGTGCGACGGAATAGCATAACCTAATTCCTCCTAGCCCGTTTCATCATCGGACTTCAAAACGTATGGCGATTCGGCATCGGTACATAGTAGACATCCAACCATCCAACCCATACGCACTAAACGTTTCAATCAGGAATCACGACGGCCATGGCTGCCGAAGGGACACGAGCTTGAGCGGGGATGGCTGAGACCTCGACCCCGCGGACCCCCGCTGACGAACTTGCGATTTATTTACCGCACAAGACATGGGGACATTATTGAGTGACATAAGTGTTTTGGTAAAATTAAGTCTCAAAATACTTATTTTTGATGTTTTTTATATAATTTAAGATATTTTCTCCGCCCGTAACAAAAAATGCATTTTTAACCTGACCCTGTCTACTACACAAATGAGGCTCATATTATTATGTTGTCTCCTATGGCGTTCAACGTATTAAGGGTTAAAAAGTATGCTTATTAGCAAGCATAAGAACAGCATTCTCGTTAGTTATATTTTGCTACTCGAATGATATCTTAGTGGTGATTGGTATCAAAATACTCAAACCTACTTCAATTCTTTTAGTGAAAATTTAATTATAAACTATAATTATTTGTTATTAAAGCAGCACAATTCTATTGAAAATAAGTGAGTAGTGAGGGAAGTGGATCCTGTGGTACCGGCTGATGCCTGTCACCCGCCATTATCAGTGAGTGGGCGAAGAAAGAGCGTAGAGCGGCGGCGGGGTGGCATGGCGCGCGCGCCACTTTATTCGGTTTGTGATCACGATCCTATAACGATGGAACGGAATTTGCGCAAACTTGATTTCCAATCTTTATACTCGGAGTTATTTTCATTAAAAACTTGACGATTTATTTTTACTTACTGACGTTGACGAAGCTGTTACTTTGTTTCATAACAATTTACATAAAATATTTGAATAAGGGTACTTATGCAAAAAAAAAACTAAAATTAATTCCAATTCAAAATAGCAACACCCGACGTGGTTTAAGCCAGGCATAATTAGCACATTGAAGGATAAATAATTATTTTCATTATAAACATTTAAGCAGTAAGTATCACTTACAGTTTAATCGGGAATTACATAAATACTATAGGCAGCGAGCTAAAGATCTTGTTGGTCAGACATATACTGAGTATATCCGACGGACGGAGACGGATAGCGAAGAGGGATCCTAAAAGTATTTTGGAAATTTATAAAGAGTCAGCAGCAAGCTTTAAGGCAGACATGCAAAGAGTTTGAAAATGGAGGGTAGATTGTGACGGGGTAGACGCAGCAAATGCATTTGCATAATATTTTAGCTCAATGTTTCTGCCGCATGATCCCGTTCTATAAGCAGCGAATGCTGAGTAGTAGGCAGCAGAGTCGCTGAGGTCCGCGCGGATTGTAATAAATGATATTGACTCAGCCGACATATCAGTAGCCATTCGTCGTCTTAAATCTCATTCATTAAGAAAGCCTTAATATTAAAAAAACCTTAAAAACAGCATCCTGCAAAATGAAAAATTTCACTACAGACCTATTGCGGTCCTGCCGGCCTTTGGCAAGGTCTTCTTAGGCCATTAAGCGGCACTTTCGAACGTCAAAAAAAAAAAAAAAACTAATAAAAACCTCCAGTTTCCCAGCCCAAAATCATCGGCGAACCAATGCGACAAACTGCCAAGCAAGCGCTATCCGCTGCGATTGGCTGTTGAAAATTCATTCAACCAATCACAGCAGACAACGCGCGCCCGACAACCCGCCACATCAACCCCCCGACAATTCCGAGCCGGGAAACTGGGGGTAATTGATTCTACCGTCCATTCGGAAATGTAGGTTGTTGTGGAGAAGAATGGACAAGAAACTCCACACATACTCTTTTAAAAAAAATTTGTTTTACAAGTATTTGGTTACATTATCTTGTTGAAAAAAAAAAAATACATACATGTGAGAACGATGTAAAAAAAAAACAAAAAAAGTAACGCACTTAAAAGCTTCTACAGTAAAACAAACAATTAAAAATACAATAATTAGGTAATTAAAAACAGGCGGAGGCAGCTAAGTTATGACCAATCCCAACTGATGGCGCCCGTTCACGAACATGACACATGGATCGGCACCACTCAGCTCATTATGAAGGGAACCGAATGATCCAACACATGTGCCACCATCAGAGAGACATTAGAGAGAGCATGACACACTATCAACTACCAGGGCACACTGAAGTCAACGTACGACACAAAGGTATAGCAAATGGTAGATTTACAGTTGGTACATAGTACTCACATACCAGGCCCCTCAGAAAGTATTGCGAAAAAAAGTTTTTATATATGGGAGACTGGCCAGTTATAATGTTTTTCGAAAATATGATTATTTATAAGTAAAAATAAGTAAGTTCCAATTTCAAAATTTCCCTCCACATTTTTTGCGAGTTAATTCAAAGTATTGTGTCTCACTGAAATATGGATCTGCGCCGGGAACATTTTAGAGCTATGATTTTATACGATTTCAAGTGTCGCCTGAAACCGGTGAGCGTCAAGATGGCGGGACCAAGTACCCAATTTAAAATTTATCACATTAAAGTGTTTGTACTACATATGTACTATTTGTACCCTAAACAAGACATTTGTACTTCTAAAGGTAAAGGAAGTATCTCAAGACAACTTTGGTCCCGCCACTTTGACGTCAAAGTGGCGGGACCATCTCGCAGCACTACTCAGAGGCAGGTAATTCACCCCCTAAGACTTAGTACTACATATGTACAGATATATACTCAATTTTCAATAAAATTGTAAGTGTCAAATTCAAGTTATGTGATAAAAACATTGGTCCCGCCAATTTGATTATTCATGTTATCGCTGAATTCATATGAAAATCGTTACAAATCATGGAAAATCAGATGTAGAAACTTAGTACGTCCTAAGTACATGAACGTGTGTAATTTTCATATTCATAACTTAAGTACATCAAAAGTTATCTATCAATCATTTTTATCTTTGAAATGGACACATTTATGCAGTAATGAAACAACCCAAAATTGTTTTGAGAATTATATATATATTTACTTTTTTCATGCTTACGTATGTGAAGTGTGTAATTTAAGTATCATATTTTATTATAAAAGATGGATAATTTATTTTTATAGAATTGGACAGATGTATGTAGAAATGAAACAAACTATCATAATTCTGATATATATTTTGATCAGTGGAAACCCTTATTAGTTTACGTAGTTTGTATTTGACGAGGTAATTATCTCATATCTGTGTTTTATAAGTTGTGAGAAAATATTATTGAACTTGAGGGTAGGTAGTCGATTGCGTTTCAACCATACTGCTTTTTGCGGAACCGTGTTGTCTTTCTGTATGTGAATGTGCTTGATAACAACAGTTAATTTTAGTAATATTGCGTATTTGAATATCCGTATTTCCGTGAGCGACATAATAAGTTATTTTATATACTGTTCTACGTTAAGGATTAACAATGAAGAAGAAAATACAAACAGGAAGGAATAAAAAACCCCCGACTCATTTATCTTGTGAAATAACCCCGTTTCAAACAGTAAAACGCCCATAACTTTTGAACGGCTGAGCCGATTTGATTTAAACATAGCTAAGAACACTTTGGACAAAATTACCTTTCAAACACAAAAAACTAAATCAAAATCGGTTCATCCGTTTAGGCGCTATGATGCCACAGACAGACACACAGCAACACACGTGAAACTTATAACACCCCTCTTTTCCAGGCGGGGGTTAAAAATACAAACTGGATGGAAAAGTATAGTGCTGTTGGAAGACCAAAAAAAGGTAAGGAAATATAACATGATGAAAGCAGTGACTACGATCATCGTCATCATGTTCTATTTCCTTAACGCTATAATCGCTATCCGTAACAGTTACAGATTCAACAAAAAAATAATTGAAATTGCGTTTAACCGACAGGTATAAACTTTTCGGGGTCATTTTAAAATTGAGTTGTCTACTTATATCAGTAAACAATAGATCATTCGATGATGGTATGCCGTGAATAAAAGTTGCTTTATAATTTTCAAATACCTTTTTTTGGTCTTCCAACAGCACTATACTTTTCCTTCCTGTTTGTATTTTCTTCTTCATTGTTAATCCTTAACGTAGAACAGTATATAAAATAACTTATTATGTCGCTCACGCAAATACGGATACTCAAATACGCAATATTACTAAAATTAACTGTTGTTATCAAGCACATTCACATACAGAAAGACAACACGGTTCCGCAAAAAGCAGTATGGTTGAAACGCAATCGACTACCTACCCTCAAGTTCAATAATATTTTCTCACAACTTATAAAACACAGATATGAGATAATTACCTCGTCAAATACAAACTACGTAAACTAATAAGGTTTTCCACTGATCAAAATATATATCAGAATTATGATAGTTTGTTTCATTTCTACATACATCTGTCCAATTCTATAAAAATAAATTATCCATCTTTTATAATTAAATATGATACTTAAATTACACACTTCACATACGTAAGCATGAAAAAAGTAAATATATATATAATTCTCAAAACAATTTTGGGTTGTTTCATTACTGCATAAATGTGTCCATTTCAAAGATAACAATGATTGATAGATAACTTTTGATGTACTTAAGTTATGAATATGAAAATTACACACGTTCATGTACTTAGGACGTACTAAGTTTCTACATCTGATTTTCCATGATTTGTAACGATTTTCATATGAATTCAGCGATAACATGAATAATCAAATTGGCGGGACCAATGTTTTTATCACATAACTTGAATTTGACACTTACAATTTTATTGAAAATTGAGTATATATCTGTACATATGTAGTACTAAGTCTTAGGGGGTGAATTACCTGCCTCTGAGTAGTGCTGCGAGATGGTCCCGCCACTTTGACGTCAAAGTGGCGGGACCAAAGTTGTCTTGAGATACTTCCTTTACCTTTAGAAGTACAAATGTCTTGTTTAGGGTACAAATAGTACATATGTAGTACAAACACTTTAATGTGATAAATTTTAAATTGGGGACTTGGTCCCGCCATCTTGACGCTCACTGAAACCGGATGAATCGTACGATAGACTTCAAATGGCATTCATGGATGAAGGCCCTTCCAAGGCAACCGTGTATCGTTGGTATAACGAATTCAAGCGCGGTCGACCAACTTTGGGGGATGACGAAAGAAGCGGTCGCCCTTTGACGGCTGTTACCGAAGAAAACGTGCTAGCAGTGAAAAATTTAATCCAAGACAATAGGCGAATTACATATCAGGAGATTCAACACATATTGAAGATTGGATCGGGAAGCGTTCACGAGATTCTACACAGCCATCTTCGCGTGAGGAGGATAGTATCACGCTGGGTGCCGCACAACCTCACCGATGCTCAGAAGCAGGCCCGGGTGGAATGGTGCCGTGATATGCTTAACAAATTTGAAGCAGGCTCGTCTCGGCGTGTTTACGACATCGTTACAGGTGATGAGTCCTGGATTTATCAATACGACCCAGAAACCAAGCGCCAGTCGACTGTTTGGGTGTTTCAAAATGAGCCAACGCCTACCAAAGTGAAGCGATCTAGAAGCGGGGGTAAGATTTTGATCGCTAGCTTTTTTAATTTGACTGGCCATTTGGTATCAATTCCCTTACGGGATCAAAGAAGCATTAATGCCGAATGGTATACTACCAAATGTTTGCCAGAAGTTTTCTCTGTTATAAGCAACAAGCGACCAAACACAGGGCTCCGCGGGCTACTGCTCCACCACGACAATGCACCTGCGCACACCGCACTCAAAACGAGGGACTTCCTGGACAGCACGCCAGTCAAACTCCTGGGTCACCCTCCTTACAGCCCTGATCTAGCACCGTGTGACTTCTTTTTATTCCCAAAAATAAAAAATCAGCTCAAAGGGATACAATTTTCGTCGCCGGAAGATGCGCTGGCTGCGTTCGAGCAGGCTGTAAACGAGGTGTCTGCGGCGGACTGGAAAAAGTGTTTTGAAAACTGGTGTAGGCGCATGAATCTTTGTATAGAGGCTGGTGGAAAGTACTTTGAAAAGATTTAATAAAAATATATGTACGTATAGAACAATTTTTTTTAGTTTCGCAAAACTTTCTGAGTGTCCCACGTATGTGCTCTGCAGTTATATAATATAAAAATAAATTGAGTTTATACAACACAAATACATTCATACAGTCCTCAGCAGGTCCAACAATACTTCAGAACTTTTCTGCTTATAACTTGTTATTGTGCCCTAGTGACTGTGGACTGGACTGGACTAGCGCTGAGCCAAGCATTTTTATCAGCGATGTAATCCCCCAACCTATAATATGCCTGCCTGCATAGTGTGCGTTTTATAAAAGTTTTGAATTTCGCCTCATTCAGTTCTAGAATGTGAGGCGGTATTTTATTGTAATCGAGTCGATAATGAACTAGTTTATCACCAGACAGGTCAAAATACAACTAGCTGAATGCCAGCACAGTTTTAGAACCTGCAAATCTACCGTAACTAATCACATAAGTTTTTTGGACTATGCATATTTCTAAAAATGCAAAGTAAATAATAAAACTGCACGGGTCGATCTCCAAGGTTAAACAACGCTTGCCGAGGTTGGCCGTGGATGGGTGACTATCTTTAAATAGAGAGTTTTTTCCGTGTTGGTCCCAGCTGACATTTGAAGATCTTTGACAGTCGTTACCGGTAGTCAGAATCCTGATATCTGACACCAATCTAGGCATGGGGTATTCGTGTTACTCATTTACTGGGTTGTGGGCGTAAGATAAGCAGTCACTTCATGTAAAATACTGGTACTCAGCTGCATCCAGTTGGACTGGGTGCTGACCCTAACATAGTTGGGCAAAGAATAGGCAGATTGATGCAGTCACAGAGATGGATAAGAGTAAGCAGATTGACGTGGCCTATTTTGATTTTAAAAAGGCGTTTGTTCGGGTTCAAAATGATGCCGTACTAAGAAAATTATCCGCGATAGGTTTTACTATAAGGCTGTTTCAACTCTTCCTTAGCTATTTTTCTGACCGTTTCCAGTATGTTTATTAATCTGACACATTTGTAACATTCTGATTTGAGCTAAGATAGTGCCCTCGGGTTGACATAATTTATAATGGCTAAAAGTCTAATCATCTGCCGAAGGTCGTCAGGACAGCAGAATGTCTTATGTTTTCTGGTGACCTGAAGCTTCTGGTCACCCACTGAAGTGGAGTGCCAGTATTGCGGTGAGCCGCTCTCCCTATCTTCCGCGGCCTGCACGGGTTCGCCACTGTCAAGGAGTGTCGGTATAGCGTTGGCCGCTCTCCCTATTCCCTGCAGCCGAAAAACGGTAAGTGGCGGGGCCATTGACCTTGACCCGTCATAAGGGACCAAGGGTGCCATACACGGGGTCGTTTGGTCCCTGGGGTGGTCACGGCGCACAGTGTGTTCTGGTGCGCTGGTGATAGGTACTCCTCAGAGGAGGGTCCGGTGACGGACAGCCGCGGCGGGTTCGCGGTGAGTTCTAACGCGTACCCGGGTTCCCGCCATAAGTGGCACAGGAGGACACCGTGGAGTTTTAGTGGGCTAGAGTCCCACTGCGCTATCTCCTCGTGGTTTCCATTAGCATTTCCCCAAGCTAAAAAAAAAATGTTTCAATGGCGTACGATAATGTGAGGCGATGCAGAGGGACATCGATATGGTGGTAAAATGGAGTGAAGTCAATCACTTAGAATTTAATGTCTCCAAGTGCAAGATTATAACATTTACTCGATTGCGTGGACTCATTCGATATGAATACCATATATCGGTTGACCCAGAGGAGCTCGTCCCAATCCCAATTGGGACAGACATTGGCCGTAAATATGACCTTTAATCAGCACATCAATAATATCTGTGCCAAAGCCTTCCAATCATTTGGGTTTGTCATAAGGCAGTCAAATGGGTTTAATAAGGACAGCAATGCTGTTATGGTTTTGGTTCTTTTCATTTGTTTATAGTAAACTTGAGTACAATTCACTGGCGGGATCCGCACCAGCAAAAGTGTAAGCTCATGATAGAACAGGCTCAACGCAGATTTGCTCGATATCTATACAAAAAGTGGTTCGGGTACTATCCCTAATTGAAACTGTCTCTGTTTGCCGCTGGAATGGTGCCCACCATCAACACGCTAGAACTGCTACGTAAGTGTGCACTGTTGATGCACTGCTTTTTGTTGCTGAACAATATGATCGACGACGCGACTACGTTAGCTGTTCATAATTCGCTCCGCACCGTATGCGGGTGTCACGCGCCAGTGCCCCACGGTACCTGTACGCGGCGCCACCCTCACGTCACTACAGCCAAGGCACTCAATTTGCGGAACGCCCTAATTGCTCAGAAACCGACATATTTAAATGCCATGCTAAATCGATGTTTAATGTTTGTGTAATTTTTTTAGATTATAAATGATTTATGTTGTTGGTTTTCCGTAGGCTTATCCTCTTTTTCCAAATAACCCGGTCCTTTTTCGCCTTTTTCTCTTCGTTTTAAATGTGGTCAAATGTGCAGATACGTGCCAGGCAGAGAAGAGAGGAGCCGTTTTGCAGCTTGGGTTAAGTCTCCGTTGCTGTGCGGAAATGCATGCGGCCAGCGATGAATGTTGAGCTAGATCCACGCAGACATCTATAGATATTTACCGTTCAAAAATATATTTTTGTATCAAGTCAATATTTATTTAAAAGTATTAGTAAAATATATTTAAACAGTAGGTATAAATAAAAAGATAAAACTATTTAATCAGACTGATTTAATCTCAATTGAGTACGTGAAATAGAGTTTAGGCTCAATCGTCTGAATAGCAGCGTGAAAACAGACTGAAACGCAGCTCGCTGCTCATTATATGGATTTACCCAAATGGGAGGTGGCCGGGAGGATTTCCGTACACGTCACGGCGAGATTTGCTGAGCATATCCCAAGGCTCACCTGAAACCAATCATTGTTTGTTGATCACGCAATGGAAGAAACTGAAACACAAACTATTTAATAATACGTGTCGGAGGTCGTGAGTTCAAACCCAGGTAGGCGCTTTTATTTTGTGTCAATTATGTCATCACCCTTGCTTTAAAACAGTAAAGTAAACTGTCGTGACGAAACCGGCATGAACTAAAACCAAAAATTCGAAGACATGTGATATCCACAAATCCGCTCTGGGCCCGATGGTGGAATTAAGGCCATTTAGGTCACATATTTCTTGTTGGTAAATCACATATAATTATGTGAAAACGATGGCGTAAAGGACGTGCACGTAAAAAGAGCCTAGAGTTAAACCAATAAAACTAAAATAGGCCGAGGCAGCTTAGTTATGACCAGTCCGAACTGAAGGCGCCCGTTCACGAAATGCTTAGTTCAGTGCTAACTTTTATCAAACTGCTTAGCGGTGTTTTTGCCCAAAAAACTAAAATACACTCTCTCTAGACATTAGTAATTTTACGTTTCTTATCAACGTCACGTTTCATCTAATCACCTGCTACCTTAAATTGAGCAGTAGCTTTGTTACGCCTAACTCCCACTGGTTCATTATTACTTTCATTAGGAACGTCATCACAACGTGACTTCGAGCTTTTAGAAAACAACAAATCTTATGGCTTGTAGTATTAGGTTGTACTTTCATTTACAGCATTATTAAGCCAGGCAAGCTGTTGGCCCAATTATTAGTTTTGTCAGGATCTGTCGTGCGCAATGATGAAATTACAATCCATGTTCCAAGATCGACCCACACAAAAGTTGATTTCATTGAGTATTTAATAGCATTTCACATATATTTATTACCTCCTGATCCTGACCACTCGATCACAGCACCTGCCACATTAGCCACTAGCGTCAAGAACGTGAACAACAACGCGACTTGCAAAAACTTCATGATGAATAACAGTTACTGTTGAGTTAGAGAAATGATTTATGATTTTATCTACTTGCGGTTATGAGCTGTTTATATAGGTGATAAGTATACCTTATAGAAAATGGAATTTATAAATTCGCTGCAGTCAAATTGCCTTGACATTGCCAAATTCAAAATTATCTACACATTTTAACGACTCTAATAATGTTAACACACAAATTGATTTATTTGTATTATTACGTATTGAGGCGTTGAAAAAGAATACAATAATACTGAACGCTACGAGTACGATTAATTTTATTTTGAAATAAAAATACACCAAAAATATTAAAAAGAATACAATACACTTTTTAAAATACAGAAATACCGGAAATATCAAATATTGAGTTAGTTATTAAATAATTATTTGATTTGAGATTATATTAAAGAATTACTTGGTTAACGATTAAGGTCTTATTTGTCAAAAACTAGATTTAAATGAAATTGATTATGATTTTGCTAAAACGGAACATTAAAAAAAAATATCCCAACACTTCGTAGAACTGCTAATTGTTCGAGCGCAATATGTTCGCTGTCTTCTTTCTTGAATTCATTCCATAGAATCCGCTTGCAATATAGTTCTTCTTTCAAGAGCTTTTTTGCACATATGTGGGATATTTTTTTTTCAAACAGCATCACAGTCAACCATCTACGGAACGACCTCGTCAAGCGTTGCTTAACCTTGATGATCGACCAGTGCGGCTGTTATTATTTAGCCACGAGCTTCTAGTAGTAGTAGTAACCTAAACCTGAAAAAAGTGATATTATGGACACCGAATGTGAGTGCAGAGTCCCTGTCCAAAACATGAACCACACATTACAGTGTCCCAAGTGCCCAGGTAGGTATATGAGTTTTAGAGAATCAAATAAATGCCATTGCATTTAAAGTCGCTATTAACGACCTGGCCAGGCCTGGTAGGGGTTACCACCTTTTAGATAGTTTGGCCCTATGACCACAAAAGAAGAATACTATGCTTCTTCTCAAACTTAGTTAACTCTCACTACACAAAACTATCATACTACAAAACTGATCAAAATACTTTTTTGGATTTATCATAATTTCCGGACTGAAGTGTAAGGTAGGGTCGTAAATGTCACTATATCGTTCCACCTTCTAAACAATAATAGTCAGCCAGGGCTAGTCAAAGGTTATTGGAAGGCCAGTAGAATAATAACTCTTCAACAACACCAAAACTTGACCATCGATAACGAACATGAAATTATAACCTAATTCGGGCTACCCCGACGAACCACTGACCACCATACCGTACACAAAACCAGAATTTTGAATGATGAACACACTTTTCCATAGTCATAACAAAATGGAAACGACTCACCAGATTGGCATAAAGATCAGAGCGTATAGATCTTTCCACACGTGCACACGCTCCTCCTTGTCCTGTCCAGCTCCTTGGTTGCTATCAGCCTCCTTGCTGCTCCGCTCCAGACTGTTTTTTTTTTATTCAAGACTGAGGGTAGTCTCAACTGACACCGCGATTTTTTATTGCAAGAATGTAACCACAATTTTCACTAGCATTGTTTTTACGTGTGATCTCATTAGCACGACCGAATCCCAATTCTGGGGGGTAACCACAAGCTCTTAGAGTAAGGTTATTTTGAGATCGAGTAAGTGACAGATGTATACAAGTCAGATACATCTGTCCCTTACTCGATCTCAAAATAACCTTACTCTAAGAGCTTGTGGTCACCCCCCTGATGTCGCATCAAGGTTGGCCGATAGATGCAAACCATCGGGAAGTCAGGATGTATTCCCCTTAGGTTAAGACATCGTGTGTGGGCAGGTCGGTGGGTACTATCGTGCAAATGAAATCACATAAATTATTCGATATACTGGGTTTATTCAAATATTCACAGTTACAATCTTGCTTACTAATATTACGGATCGACACTGATTCTACGACGTGTTAGCTCTAAGGCTGTCAGTACTCAACTGCCATAATCTATTATTTCCACTACGCAAGCGATTAGAATAAGTGCGCCAATGCGTAGTTGTTCTTGCTTTGCCGCCAGATGGTGTGCTTGCGATTTGTTTTAACGTCCGTACTATTGACTAAACCCGACATATATGTCTGCGTAGAGTCATCAAGCTCAGCATTCATCGCTCGCCGCATGCATTTCCGCACAGCAACGGAGGCTTAACCCAAGCTGCAAAACGGCTCCTCTCTTCTCCACCTGGCACGTATCTGCACATTTGACCACATCTAAAACGAAGGGGAAAAAGGCGAAACAGGACCAGGTTATTTTGAAAAAAAAAAGCATACGGAAAACCAACAACATAAATCACTTATAAACTAAAAAGCTTTACACAAACATTCAACATGGATTTAGCATGGCATTTAAATATGTCACTTCCTGAGCAATTAGGGCGTTCCACAGATTGAGTTCTTCGGCTATAGTGACATGAAGGTGGCTCCAGGTACAGGCACCACGGGGCACAGGCGCGTGACACCCGCATTCGGTGCGGAGTAAATTGTGAACAGCTAATAGTTGCGTCGTCGATCATATTGTTCAGCAACAAGAAGTAGTGCATCAACAGTGCACACTTACAAGTTTACTACAAACAAATGAAAAAACCAAAACCATAACAGCATTGCTGTCCTTATTAAACCCATTTGCCTGCCTTATGACAAACCCAAATGATTGGAAGGCCTTGGCACAGATCTTATTGATGGTCACATTTACGTCCAATGTCAGTCCCAAGTCCTTGATTTCTTTGACGAGCTCCACTGGGACATCCGATATAGTATTCAAATCGAAGGAGTCCTCACAATCGAGTAAATGTTATAGTCTTGCACTTAGAGACATTAAATTCTAAGTGATTGACTTCACTTCAGTTTTACCACCATATCGATGACCCTCTGCATCGCCTCACAGTCTCGTATGCAATTGAAACATTTTTTTATAGCTTGGAGAAATGGTGGGTAGGTAGGTAGGGTAGATAGGTAGGTGGTAGGTAGGTAGATAGGCAATTGACGGGAGCGAAGCCGCGGGGGTCATTCCTAATTAAATTATTAGGTTTGAGTTGAGTTTTATTATGTGACTTCTATGCTTCTTATTTTTAAGTCAGTAAGTAGATAGTTTGGGCCTTGTATGCGGCTACTTAAAATGCCACTGACGATATCACAAATAGCAAAAGGTTGCTTTATAAACTCCATTAAAGCCAAAAAAAAAATGTTTTATAAAGACCATATTAGTACTTATAAGAGTGGGTTTGGGCGCAAATTATAAGGGCTAAAACCTTTTAGAGGTTATATAGTTACCATAAAATAGCCTAAACCCCCTTGAACACGCCATATAAACGCATACTATATGGCTGATAAGCAAGAAATAGACAAGAAATTTACTTTTATGTAACATATTACCCTTATAACTGCAAAAAAAATCGGCTGTAAGGCCAATTTCTCGTGTAGTTATTTGATTAATGCAATTAACTGAGCCATATTACGGTTCTGAAGCTCTAACATTACTCGCCATGGATCACCAACACCTTGCGATTCCTGGGCTAAACCGAATCACACTTCTGATATAGGATTAGGAGAGGCCGAGAGGTACATCGTCAAGAATTGGAGTTAACACTAACAAGACTGACGACTGTATGAATATTAACAAGGTTTTTATTACATTGCTAGTTTCACTTTAAAAATAATACAAATGGTAACAAGATAAAGTAGGTTAAAAAGGTATAGTAACAACATTACAGACATACAGACCTACAGACATACAGACATACAGACATACAGACATACAGACATACAGACATACAGACATACAGACATACAGACATACAGACATACAGACATACAGACATACAGACATACAGACATACAGACATACAGACATACAGACATACAGACATACAGACATACAGACATACAGACATACAGACATACAGACATACAGACATACAGACATACAGACATACAGACATACAGACATACAGACATACAGACATACAGACATACAGACATACAGACATACAGACATACAGACATACAGACATACAGACATACAGACATACAGACATACAGACATACAGACATACAGACATACAGACATACAGACATACAGACATACAGACATACAGACATACAGACATACAGACATACAGACATACAGACATACAGACATACAGACATACAGACATACAGACATACAGACATACAGACATACAGACATACAGACATACAGACATACAGACATACAGACATACAGACATACAGACATACAGACATACAGACATACAGACATACAGACATACAGACATACAGACATACAGACATACAGACATACAGACATACAGACATACAGACATACAGACATACAGACATACAGACATACAGACATACAGACATACAGACATACAGACATACAGACATACAGACATACAGACATACAGACATACAGACATACAGACATACAGACATACAGACATACAGACATACAGACATACAGACATACAGACATACAGACATACAGACATACAGACATACAGACATACAGACATACAGACATACAGACATACAGACATACAGACATACAGACATACAGACATACAGACATACAGACATACAGACATACAGACATACAGACATACAGACATACAGACATACAGACATACAGACATACAGACATACAGACATACAGACATACAGACATACAGACATACAGACATACAGACATACAGACATACAGACATACAGACATACAGACATACAGACATACAGACATACAGACATACAGACATACAGACATACAGACATACAGACATACAGACATACAGACATACAGACATACAGACATACAGACATACAGACATACAGACATACAGACATACAGACATACAGACATACAGACATACAGACATACAGACATACAGACATACAGACATACAGACATACAGACATACAGACATACAGACATACAGACATACAGACATACAGACATACAGACATACAGACATACAGACATACAGACATACAGACATACAGACATACAGACATACAGACATACAGACATACAGACATACAGACATACAGACATACAGACATACAGACATACAGACATACAGACATACAGACATACAGACATACAGACATACAGACATACAGACATACAGACATACAGACATACAGACATACAGACATACAGACATACAGACATACAGACATACAGACATACAGACATACAGACATACAGACATACAGACATACAGACATACAGACATACAGACATACAGACATACAGACATACAGACATACAGACATACAGACATACAGACATACAGACATACAGACATACAGACATACAGACATACAGACATACAGACATACAGACATACAGACATACAGACATACAGACATACAGACATACAGACATACAGACATACAGACATACAGACATACAGACATACAGACATACAGACATACAGACATACAGACATACAGACATACAGACATACAGACATACAGACATACAGACATACAGACATACAGACATACAGACATACAGACATACAGACATACAGACATACAGACATACAGACATACAGACATACAGACATACAGACATACAGACATACAGACATACAGACATACAGACATACAGACATACAGACATACAGACATACAGACATACAGACATACAGACATACAGACATACAGACATACAGACATACAGACATACAGACATACAGACATACAGACATACAGACATACAGACACACAGACATACAGACATACAGACATACAGACACACAGACATACAGACATACAGACATACAGACACACAGACATACAGACATACAGACATACAGACATACAGACCTGCTGAATGTTTCCTGAATGTTACAAAGAGACAAAAACGATCCTTCAATAAATTCTTGGAGAAGTTTGATCACTACATGATTGAAAATCAAACGCATAACGAATAAAAATAAATAAACAATTGTTTTCTCTTGACTGTACTTGCCTGTCAAAAAGAGTAAGGGGATCAGACCGGAATGTCAAAGTGTGTAGTGGATCAGAAAGGAAAAATTAAAAAAAAAACCAGCAGGGGATCAGACTGAGGGGATCCGACCGGAACAAATCAAATAAAAAATATGATATCAGAACTCAGAGCCCAGCAGGAAGAGATATTTGAATCTTTTAGAAGCTCCTTACACGTTTTAGTAACCCAATACAAACATAAAGACATATGAACATACAAACATACAAACGTATATAAATACAAACGTAGAAACATACAGTTATTAAATTTGGCACACGTGTTCAGAAGCCCACATAGATACAAGATGTCGGTATGCTGCCGAATGTTACAAAGAGACAAAACCGATCCTACAATGAATTCATGGACCACTCTGCTAAAATAAAAAATAGAGAAATATAGAAAAAAAATGACATAATCACGGCATAAATTGTATGAAATGCAAATCATTTATGATAAATTACGTTGAGAAAATGTAATAATTAGAAAATTAAAAAAAAAAAATATGCCATCATGGATGGTATAAAATGAAAATTATTTTGTATGAATCGCATTTAAACTATCCAAACATATTGGTTTTTCATACGTAGAGCAAAAGGTATTTACGCGTTTCGATTTTTGTTTTAGCCATACCCGCAGATTCGGTTGTTGTAAAATGGTCGTAACAATCTTGTTATCATATATCTTTCGGGTATCTCTGAGCTTTCCGTCCGTTTTTCCTCACTTGTGTTTTGTTTTTTTTTGTGAATGTGGCTCGCCCTCCTCTGCAGCGTCATCGGGTTGATTATCGGGTGTGGTGGAAGGCGGAGCCGCGGCCGTTGGGTCGATCAGCTGTGTGACCCTATCACCCGCGCGTCCCCCGCCGCTGCTGGTACACGCATATTTTGTGTGAACATAGCTGTTTGTACGGAACTCTCAGTGCGCGAGTCCGACTCGCACCTGGCCAGTATTTTTTTATAATGCTAGGATTACTCCCAGTTGTCAAACTACCTATGGCCAAAGACGTATTCTATAGCACGTTGAACAAAATCTTGGTTTAGTTCTGCAATAAGGTTGAATAATATGCGCTTTTCGTTCCACTGTTACAATTTGTATGTAATCATGTGTAACGACAATGTAACTTAACAAGATATAGGTTCATGCACATAGTACAGTACTCGCCAATCTTCTCGGCCGCTCTCATGTTGGCTTTCTGATGCACATGGCATCGCGTGCTACTGTTTAAATATAAGATTTACTACTGCGTAGCCATTGTAGCCAATTTCAGAGCGGCCAAGAAAATTGGAGTATACTGTTTGTAGAATTGCAGAGGTATTGTATTACTTGTATTGTTTTCATCTCAGCTCAACGTCCGCTATGATACAAGCTTAGGTTTCAAATTCTTTATTTCAATCGAAATTGTCCACTGCTGGACTTAGGCCTTCCCCAAGCGTCACCACTTCGACCGATGTAGTATCTTGCGGGCTCCCAAGGCCATCATTATATCATTAATCCACCTTGTGCGAAGTATTAATAAAAGCTAAAAGGAAAAATGAAGGTACTTAAATAGTGCCTAGTGCATAGTTCTGGAGTGGCGACTGCGAACGGGGAGACGCTGCGTTGGAAGGCCCTAACTAAGGGGCTGTTGACCTGCTGCCTAATTGCGCAAGTGAATTTGGCAAAGTTTAAGCGCCATTAATTGACCAATCACATAGACGGAAATCAACATCGCGTCTTTCATCTCACATGTGATTGGTCGATTGATGGCGGTCAAACCATTTGGCCACCTGGCCGAATTAACTTGCGCAATTAGACTGCTGGTTAAGGTTGCGGGAATTTGCTGGAAGCCAAATGCATCCATTTCGGAACATATCAGCAATGGACGTCATTCGGCTGAAATAATAATGATGATAATGATAACTTAAATAGATAATAAAATAAAAACAAACTTTTTCGTATTACTGATTGTTTATCCAATTTATACAAATGACCGAATGACTGTAGCAAACATTTAATAAAATAAAAAAAAGGAATTTGGCAAACTTGAGTTTATCGAATCTGTACCTACATTTAACCACCCTTTTGGGCTCTGTCGAAGTCGGCTAACAAAGTGGAGGTAATGCTTATCCTACCGGAGATGGCAGTGTCCCTTTACAGTAGCAATGCTTGAGGCCGTCAGTGCCGAGACCGCAAAAGCAGTCATCGGTGAAATATCGTTAGTCCGAATGAGCAGTGCAGAGATTGTAGGCCTGCGGAGCTGTAAATACAAGGATATTATTGTAAGAGCTAATAAAATAAATACGCCGGGGCTAAACAGAAAACCACCTTCTGCAATCCTTATATACTCCTTTTGCTTTGTGTATAACATACACACATCACAAATCTGGACATACGCGCACGTGATCCATGTATGTCCTTTTAGAATGTCATGTTTTCCCACTCCTGCCTTATGCCAGTCGCCTTTTATTCTTCCTCTCCACATGACCGATCCGTTTCCTCCTCGTATCGAGTTCCTCATTACTGAGGTTCGTGGTTCCCCCATCGTCGTGAAAACAATTTTTCTTTCACTAACTTGCGCTGTCTATGCCTGTCTTTTGCGTCGTGGAGAGCAACGTGCAGTTTGGTGTTCAACGATGTGCGGACTTGGACTGACCATCTCAATGGACTGCGACCGCTAGGGCTTCTCCCTTCGATCTTGCCAGTCACTATCAGCTGTTCAAGGTTGTGTCCATCCTTTCTGGCAGTGTGACCAAAGAACTCTTATATAATAAGAAATCTTGCCTTAGTTGACTGTCTGATCTTTATGTTCAGTTCGTGGAGGATGGAGTCGTTGGTCTAACAGGCAGAAAAGGCAGACCGATCCGTCCAAGCATATCTTTTACTTTTTTTACTACATATTTTAGCATATATTAATGTTCACAACAGCGTGCTGGTGCCTTCACTTATGTATGGAAGTGAAGGTTGGGTATGGCAAAAAGACTTGAAACTAGGATTAATGAGTAGAAATACGCTCCTTGCGGAGTATGTGTGGTGTTAATTTAAATGATAGATTGAGGAATCAGGTAATAACACAACGTTGTGGTTTAAAAGAAGATGTAGTGACTAAAATTGAAAAGAGTATGTTAAGATGGTTTGGCCATGTTGAGAGGATGAATGAAAGGCGACTAACGAAATGTATTTACAAGGCAGATGTGAATGAAAACGCCAGGAGGGGACGCCCTAGAAAAACATACATAGACCTTATAGGTGATGTTCTTCAGAAAGGCCAAGTACGCAGTACTCATAACCGGCGGGTGTGTATAACTAAATGTATGAATGTGTTTAAAGCAAAAGAAGTATGTAAGGATCGTAGCAGGTCGCGTTCTGTAGTTTCTGCCTAACCCCATGGGAAAAAGGCGTGAGTTTATGTATGTATATTAATGTTGTAAATGTTTAAATTAAGCTGCTATTCAACTTTGCGGCGTCTGAAAACCCTACTAGCATGATAAAACTTGAATGTTCTCACTGCCGTGACACAGGCCTCTTTTTTTTTTTTGGTTGGGAAATCATCCAATGACGTCTCCCGCTCTGGGTGAAGCGGGAGGGCGTGTCAGACTTTTACTGACTAAAACCCACCCGTGTTCCTTCGTGGGCCGCGGTAACTCTCTTTCAAATTTATCCGCGACCCAGACAGGCATCGGCCCTAGCGGACCCCGTCAACTTTGCTGACATCTCTTTGAGGTGCGCGTGGAACACTACGCGCCGTCGACTCGGGCCTGGTCCTTATCGGACGACGAGCTACCCATTACTCGGCGTCCGCAAGCCCGCGCTTGCGGTGGCCGGGAATCGGCTTGCGTCTCCCGACGCCCGGGGCGTCTCCTGCGGTGGCTAGGGGCATGAGGTCGTCTCCGTTGTGTCTCCCTCACGCGTTCCGCCTCCTCCTTCGCGAGCATTACTGCTTCACTGAAGGAGGTGACAGCTTCCCATGCCCTCTCGCTCCGTAACATGCGCCCAAGCGGGGCAGACCTCCACCATATGCTCCTCCGTGTCCTCCAGGCGATCCACTCAATGGTGACACCCCGGCGTTTCCTCCCGCCTTATCCTGAACAGGAACCTCCCGAAGCAGCCGTGTCCGGTGAGGACCTGCGACCGTGACACAGGCCTAGGAGATCTATGAGAGCGATACAGACAGGTGCCAATATACACAAAGCGAACCCAGTGTGAATGATACAAGACTGTACAACTAATTAACGTTACATATATTTGAGCGTTAAATTAACACTAGACATGCTTAAAGTCCCATGCCCCATGGTTTGAAAGGTGGATACGTACCAAGAGCAATAGATAATATTGGTATCCTTAAGAGCACGAGACCAACAATTATCTTATAGTTAACTAAAACAAATTACTTACGCGATGTAGCCCGAGGGTCCACAGATATCAAATTGAAAGCAGCGACATTAGAAAGTACAACAACGGTGACCAAAAAAACGACTAACAAAAACCTCATTATGACCTCTTTACCTACTAAGCCACTGAAAAGTAGATACATTAGTACTACCATCGGTATTTATTTGAAAAACATTATCGTATTAGTACGAATTGATTATAAATGCTTCGAACTTTGGTCGAGATTAAAATTGAAATTGAATTAGCTGACACGCGTCGTTAGGATATAACCAGACTGGGCCGCATTAATGATATTTGTTTGTTTTTTTATGACATTTTTTGAGAATGTAGAAGTTTTGTTATGTGAAAACCGATGCAGATACATTCTGAAATATTCATCTATTGTCATCTAAAGAATACTAGTTCCTTCGCGCGCGTAAAAGTCGAACATAATTTCCAACAGATGTTATGCAGACGAAGCTAAACGAGCGAACACACAGAATAAAAATATCCTATGTATTTTTTCAGGGTCCAATCTATCCCTATTCCATTTTTAGGGTTCCGTACCCGAAAGGTCCAAACGGAGACCTATTGCTGTCACTCACGTGTCTGTCTGTCCGTCGTCTGTCACACTGGTTTTACATCCAAATGGTTGGAGCTACAAGCTGAAAATTTTCATAATATAAGCATCTTGTTGACCCATATAAAATATTATGGGAAAAATATTTTTTAATGTTCTTTCCATACAGATTAAGAGGGGAGTGAAAAAAGCAACCTATCAATGTGTCCATAGTTGCTGCGGTGCTCGGCGGCCTCGGTCGGCCAATGCCACTTGTACGAAGTTCGATTAACAAATACAGAATAGGTATTATGGGGTGGTCTCGTGACGTTCGTTGGCTGATGCCGCTGAGTGTAGTATCTTTGCTTGTGAAATTTATGGTTGTGTGGGTAACTACTCTGTGAACACATGGAAAGTTTTTAACTTAAGTTTTTTCTCTTGTTTAACTTCAGTTTTTTTTTGTTTAACCAAACAAAGATTAGTCATAAATCCACGAGAACCTACTGCCGACAAATTGCTTTGCTGTTTGGCAGGTGATGGTGTGTTTATAAAAGTGTAAATTATTGCATAAAATAAACATAAAAAGGGGGGTTTCGTTGTTTGGAACTTGTTGAGAAGATAAACACTGTATTTTTTGGTTTAAAAAATATTTGAATACAAAGGAATGAGAAGCCACCAAAGACAGCATTTTTTACAAAGTTTTGTTTCGCATAATTTCTATTTTCCCATTGATCTATGAACTTGAAATTTGTGGCTATTTATCATTATGCTTATTATACACCATTAAATACATTAACAAAAAGAAACTTAAGTCTAATACACATACAATGGGCGACCATATCGCATGCCGCGATCTCTTCCAGGCAACCTGGTATGGACAGTAATTGCTTGGACATGAAATGGGGTGGTCTTTGGTCTAACTGGTGATGTTGAATGCCCATGTTGCACCCACTCCTATAAAGGTCTACTACGACTATGTCTACCTGGTACAAACAATCCAGTTGGGTCGGCAAACTTTGAGAAAGACGTCAATCTTCACATCCGACTCAGCTGGGCAGCGTTCGGAAATTGGCATGGTATCTTCTCGTCCAACTTACCACAGTGTCTCGAGACAAAATTCAGACCAGTGTGTGTTGCCAGTGATAACCTATGGCTCTGAGACGTGGTAGCCACCACGTCTCACAATGGGCCTCATCAAAAAGCTAACAGTCACTCAAAGGTCAATAGAGTGAGCTATGCTCGGAGTTTTATCGAATCAGAAATGTAGAGATCCACAAGAGAACCAGGGTTACCGACATAGCCCAAAGAATTGCGAAACTTAAGTGGCAGTAGGCAGGGCACAGTGCTCGTAGAACGGATGGCCGATGGGGCAGAACAGTTCTGGAGTGGCAACCGTGAACTGGAAGATGTTACGTTGGAAGGCCTGCCACCAGGTAGACCGATGACCTGGTGAAGGTTGCGGGGATCCGCTGGATGCGGGACGCACGAGACCGGACCGGGAACGGCACTTGTTCCACCGCCGACGATCAGCGAGAAAAGCTAGAAACTAAAAACGAGTTGCGAGCAGCGAGAAGTGAGTGTGTAGTGCCGATAGTTTTGTCGCTCGGCTATAAGTGAGTGTACTTATGCGACTGGCTATTACCCGTTCCACTCGCTCGGAGTGGCCGAATTGTATGGTGGTGGTTGATCTGTCTGCGTGAGTTCTGACCGCCGAGAAAGCAAGCGAGCATCGCTGATCGTGTATCATTGAGCGAATATAACTTTGACAGCAAGCGGTCAACTATTACTATATGTATATCCTTTAATGACACGGGATATCGGGCTTATATCTTTTGTACGTTTCTTCAACGAGAATATAGTCGATAGCTATTCACTTACTCGTCTGTGGTGGGACAAGTGCTTCAAAAGTATCCTATGTGCTATTCCTGATCTATATCTGTACCAAATTTCCTCCAGATCTGTTCTGGTGTGATTGAGTTACCAACTTACACACATCCAAACTTTCGCATTTATAAAATTAGTAAGATAATTATAATAGTAGGGTATAGTAGGGAGTCAGATTGCTTGTTTGACATTAATGATCAAGGCGGTTGCGAGTTGAGCTATATACTCACTCACATGTCTCGCTGATGGTGGCATGTGTGTTGGATCAGGGTAAATTTCCACCAATGGTGCGCTATATAGCGAGGCTGCGTGAGTATGCGTAGCGCATTCCATTTCTATAGCACGTACTACAGCCCAAACGGCTTGACGGATTATGACATATGAAGTGTCTTTGGATTTGTCCCAATTGTGGGAGTGACATAGGCTATGTAATTGTTTATAATAGTGCCCCTCCCCCCTATAAAAAGGGGGGTGATACAATATTTCTTTTCGTTTTCCTAGTAATATGGGTATCAAATGAAAGCTACTAAATAGGCCATTCTAAAAAAATATATATATTGTAACAATTGTATTTTCCAATTTTGGCACAAAATCAAGATAAGCGTAACTTTGATAGCAAAATAGCCACATAGGTAACTTCTTTTTTTATACTAAAAAGGTCAGAAATAAATAAAAAATATAGAAACAAAAAACCCGACTGCTAAAAATTTCAACAAGTACTAGATATAATTTATACATTAAATACCTATGTCCAGTGCCACTAAGCCACGTCTGGCTAAGAAAATGGTGTGATCCCATTAGTGATATTTTCCTCGTACACCCCCTAACCACAAAGTGCACCTTTGAAAATAATCCTAATTCGGTTCCTTTCAAAATAGTTGAGCGAATGGTGCTGATACACGCGTCACGTTCGGACGTCACGGTCAATTATAATCTTTACACAAAAATGCATGTAATGTGGTCATTATTTCGACAACCTTGTTTGAGCAAAGTCGACCTTGCCGTTCTGTTTCAAGGAGCGGCCGGCAAAGTTTTGCTGGCCGCTCTAGCAGGCCGGCAATGTTTTGCCGGCCGCTATTTTGACGTTTCAACGTTTTAAGAAATCAAATCCAAAAAGATTTTATTTAAAACACAGCTGTTTGTATCTATAGAGATAGGTACAATAAGATTTTATTCCATATTAGGCTGTATAGTTCCAACTACCATTGCTCAAAAAAAAAAACAAAGAAGTAACAAAAGCGCGGTTCAGCGAAAATTTTGTTTTTATTTAGTGCCTTTTTGCTAAAAATGAGTTCTCAAAGCGAAAATTCTTCCGATTCAATGTGTTTAACACCGCCAGACATTAAAGATGAAGCTAAATTAGTGGTTGAAAATTTGATACCGCGAAACTCAAAGGAAAAATATAAGCTTGCATATGAAAAATTTGTGCAGTGGAAAATCGGTAGGATCGGAAACAATATCCGATAATTTTTTTCTTTTCAATAATACAGCAGTCAAACACTGCATTAGAATTATCGCAAACTATTAGTAATATCAAACCGGGAAATTCGGTGTTGAATTTTAGTAACTGTTATTATAATTATAGTTCTAGTTAATAAATATATTTTTATTTAATTAACTTGCTGGTTTTATTTAGATTAGGTACTTGCATTTTTGAGTAAAGCACTATACAAACCTTGGCCCACAATGACTGCTTCGCTGGTCACGCTATGATTGCCTCGAGCTAGCCTAGCTACGCTCTAGGCCTTTCAGCTTGGCCATCATTGCAGCCCTTGCTGTCCTCGCAGTAAAGGCCTCGACCTATGGTCTCGGCCTTTATCTCAGCTCGTCCATCAAGTGCTGCACACTGACCGCGCTGTGTCAGCCTGGAGCTGCGCTACGCTGCGCTGTCGGCCATAATCAGCGCGACCAGCAAAGTAGTCATTATAGACCGCGGCAGTAATGTACTATTATATTTTTAAATATTTTAGCAAACGTAATAATGTAACCAGATTTTATGTACATAATACATAACATGATTTTTTAGAGTGTCCGTGCAGTTTCTTGTGCATTCTTCTCCATAGACATCTACACTTCAGAATGTGCTAGCTTCATCTTTCAGATTGCCTGACTTCTTTATAATTCAAAAGTGTTTGTAAATGGGTTACTTCAAATGAGTGCTCTTCGTTCGAATTTGTTTGTCAGTAATTTTCAATACGATTCATGATGTATGGTCATTGTTGCTTATAAACAACTAACTTTTACCAGTGGCTTCGCCCGCGTGAAAGACAAACATCCCAAGGGAACGTACTACCGGGATAAAATGTCTCATCGTCGTCTTAATTCCAGCCAAAAGACGTTCGCTGCTGAACAAAAGCCACCCCCAAGCGTCGCCACATTGATCAGTCCTGAGCGTCTCGCATCCACCGGGTTCCCACAGCGTTGACCAGGTCGTCGCTCAATTCTCTAGTGGGAGGCCTTCCGACGCTGCGTTATCCAGTAAGTGGTCGCCACTGCAGAACTTTTTGGCCACCACCACCATCCCTACTCCGAGAAATGTGCCGTGCCCACTGCCACTTAAGTTTGGCAAATTTCTTCAAATATTCTTGAACTATTCTAAAAATGTCTCCATCACACAAAATTAATAACAATAGGCACAAAGCATTTTCATGTTAAAAAAACCAGTATTATCCAATTTAGCTGTTCACAGAAATAAGTCGCACGAAATCAATACCCCGGAAAATTCTTAGTCCCTGAAATATTCGGCTTAAATGCCGTCCTTTTTTCACAACAAACCGAAGGAGCTAATGGCCTGATATCGAATTATCGTTATGTTGAACGAAATACTTTTTCACAACAATTCAATGGCCTCTGGAAGTTTCTATGATAATGCCAAGATCTTGATATTGAGTCATATTAGATTTACGTTTATTGAAATTATTGTTTATGAAATCATGTCTGGCTGGGTATCGGGTTTTTGCGAAGTGGCTTTTGATTTTCAAGCTTGGTGTGAGTTTAGAAACTTTATTTTGTTGGTATGAGTGTCTGTCAGACAACGTGTTTGAAAATGAAGCTGTCGAGAAGATGAGAGAATTTAGTTTTGCTTCATTTTGGCGCAAGATTTTCTTCGTTGTTTTATTTCAGTATAGGAACGATGTCACAAAAAAAAAGTTATATGACATGATGTGACAACAACCAGCCTGCACTGGGCACTCGTGATGGATTACCGCCCACTCGCGCTCACAGATGCCAGTGTCCCAGATGCAGCCAGTATAAAGAAAAAAAAAACTTGAAACACAAAGAGATACTAGCATGTGGTATTCTGTAGTATCTGCCTACCACGGGAAAAGCACGTGAATTTATCAATGTGTACAAAGAGGCACTAGCTCACAATGGGCCTTATCAGAAAGCTTACAGTGACCCAAAGGACAATGGAGAGGGCTGTGCTCGAAGTTTCCTTGCGTGATCGATTCAGAAATGAAGAGATCCGCAAAAGAACCAGGGTTAGTGACATATTTTGGGGGCTGAGTCACCCGCGTCCGTAGGAGTGTTACCCCGTTTGTTGTTACCCTACACGTGGTCCCCGGGTGGTGCTAATCAGGTGACACTAACTGGTGGTAGGCTTCGGCCGAAGGCTTGTAACCACCCACCGGGCAAAGACGTACCGCCAAGCGGCCTAGCCGTGTTCCGGTACGATGCTCGGTGTAACCACTAGAGGAGTTGGGTCGAGATAGTTGTTCCACTGCATGCTGACCAGTCTGACTCGCGCTGTTTTGGGCGTATCGGGAGACTAGTCGCGGAGGGTAGCGGGATCCGAGGCACGGTGCGCCGCTGGCCGACCGCAGGTAGTTGGGGGCCCAAGTAGTGTGCCAGCCACACATGAAAGGCTGCCCCGCCAACTGTCGAAAAATCCCGGAATGCACCATCGTGCTGGTTGGCGACCAGATGGGAGGGCCCGATGGACATCTCCGGGGGGGCTCGGGCGTCCCCGCAGTCTCCGGACTAGTGCCCCAACGATGGCGTCCTTTCAGTGCGTGTCTGGTAGTTAGTAGCGTGGAACCTCATCTCACTTCCTTCTCCTCTCCTTTCACTCTTACAAAAATGGCAAGTATGAAAAAGAAAGCTGGAGTAAAACAGCGGCTGCACCCCCTCCCCCACAAAGTGCACCTCACTAATATAAGAGGTCTGCACTCCAATCTCAACTCAGTCCACCATCACCTGGAGACTGAAAAGCCAGCACTGTTTTTCCTTGCGGAGACGCAGATAGGAAGTCCGTCAGACGTATCGTACTTATCCTACCCAGGGTTTACCCTGGAGCACGCCTTCAAACCACGCGCGGGTGTATGCATGTATGCCCGAGACGATACTTGCTATCGGCGTCTCCGTAACCTTGAAGACTCCAGGTTCTCAGTGCTGTGGGCTCTGGTGGACACAGGGTTGGATAAGATTATCTACGCCTGTGTCTACCGTTCGCACAGCGGAGATCAGGAGACAACCAGGCTCACAGAGTACCTCAGTGAGGCGGCTGATACGGCACAGCAACGGTACCCTTCCGCCCAATTAGTGTTACTGGGGGACTTTAATGCCCACCACCAGGAGTGGCTTTTCCCATACCAGTGCACTGATCATGCTGGACGAGAGACGCGCAAGCTTGCGCTAGCACTAAATCTCACCCAGCTGGTCCAGGGGGCGACGAGGGTGCCAGATGTTGATTCGCACACAGCCAATTGCTTGGACCTTCTGCTGACAACAGATCCAGACAGATACTCTGTGTCGATATCTTCACCTTTGGGTAGTTCTGACCACTGTCTGGTGAAGTCTGTGTCCGTCTACTCCCCGCCCGATCCCAGCCCAAGAGGCAACCGGCGGGTATGGCGGTACAGGTCAGCAGATTGGGATGGGATGCGATCTTTCTTCGCATGCTATCCTTGGCAGCCCACTTGCTTCTCTTTGGATGATCCATCGTCGTGCGCTGACGCTGTGACAGATGTGTTGCGTCGGGGAATGGAGTACTATATTCCATTCTCTGACGTAGCAATGTCTCGCGTCGACAGACCATGGTATGGAGCCGAGTGTAACCGCGCCGACGCGATTAAGCACAAGGCTTATCAGGCATGGGTCGACGCTCGAACACGCAAGGCTAGTGACGTGAATCAGAAGAAGAGAGCCTTCAACAGGGCTGCCAAGTCCTGCAAAAAGGTGATGCGAAGAGCACGGTTTAACCACATTAGCAGAATTGGGCACAAACTAGCTTCATACCCAGCGGGTAGCAAAGCGTTTTGGTCCCTGGCTAAGTCGGTCGAATCAAACTTCTGTCGCCCCTCACTACCACCACTGCTGAAACCTGATGGGTCATTGGCCCACTCCGCTGAGGAGAAGGCAAACTTATTTGCCAGCCTTTTTGCGGAATCTTCGCATCTGAATTCTGATGGCGCGCAGCCTCCTCCTTCTCCTGATGGATGTGTGACGAGTATGTCGGATATTCGCATTCATCAAAAGGACGTGCGTAGGGTGCTGCGTAGCCTTGATGTGAACAAAGCGAGTGGCCCCGACGGGATACCAGCAATTGTGCTTAAAACCTGTGCGCCTGAATTGTCTCCGATCTTGACTCGCCTGTATCGCCTTTCGATAGAGACTGGAAAAGTACCGAGGGCTTGGAAGCAAGCCAACGTACAGCCTGTGCCCAAGAAAGGCAGTCGAGCTGAACCGGCAAACTACAGACCCTTCTCTGTAACGTCCATCCTCTGTAAAAGTATGGAACGTGTGCTTAACGGAAAGCTCCTGGCATACCTAGAAGCGAACGACATTCTCAGTGACCGCCAATACGGCTTCCGCCGAAATCGGTCCACTGGGGATCTTCTAGCGTATGCCATTCACATCTGGAGTGAGGCCATCGAGAAACACGGGGAAGCGCTAGCCGTCTCCCTCGACATCTCGAAGGCTTTCGACAGGGTCTGGCACGAAAGCCTCATTGGTAAGCTTCCCACCTTCGGACTGCCTAGTGGTCTGTGTAATTGGATTGCGGACTTCCTGAGGGATCGATCCATCCGAGTGGTTATCGATGGCTGCTCGTCCGGTCAGTTAGATATCAACGCCGGAGTCCCTCAGGGGTCAGTGCTCTCGGCAACATTATTCTTGCTGCACATTAATGATCTGCTAAAACCCGGCACCTTTGGGTACGCAGATGACAGCACTGTTGCTGAGAGATACGTGTCCGACGCACGAACTACTGGGCCTCAGATTCGGTCTCTCCGGGAGGCCATGGTCGAACGCTTGAATCTGTCCTTGAAGGCGGTCTCCGAATGGGGTGATGCCAATCTGGTCAGTTTCAATGCTACTAAGACCCAGGCGTGTCTTTTTTCCGCTAAGAAGAGCCAATTCCACCCGGCTCCATCTTTCCGTGGTGTAACCGTGCCGTTAACGGACCATCTCGAACTTCTTGGTATTACGTTGACATCAACCCTTAATTTTGGTCCATTCATAGAGGCGAAAGCTCAGTTGGCTGCAAAAAAGTTGAAGATTCTTGCAAAGGTGAGACGGTACTTCACACCTGAACAGCTGCTTAACTTGTATAAAGCGCAAGTTCGATTGTGCATGGAGTACTGCTCTCACCTCTGGGATGGATCTGCCAAATACCAGCTTGATGCACTTGAGTCGATTGACAGACGGGCCAAGAAGCTTATTGGCAATGATGCACTGGTCGCGTCAAAGCTCCAGAGCCTCGAACATCGACGCCGAGTTGCCAGCCTATCGGTTTTTTATCGGTTACATTTCGGGGAGTGTGCGACGGAACTGCACAATTTGATTCCGCCTAGCCCTTTCCATCATCGGACTACAAGACGTACGGCCATGCGCCATCGGTACATGGTGGACATCCCACCCATACGCACAAAGCGTTTTGCTAATACTTTCATTGTGCGCACAGCTAAAGAGTGGAATTCCCTTCCGGAGTCTTTGTTTCCTGATAGCTACAACCTTGGGATCTTTAAGTCAAGAGTGAATAGGTTTCTACTAGGCAAGCGTGCTTCACCGTAGGCCACATCATCGCTTACCATCAGGCGAGGTAGTGGTCAAACGCGAGCCTATCAATAATAAAAAAAAAAAAAAAAAAAAAAACCCAAAGAATTGCCAAACTTAAGTGGTAGTCGGCAGGACACATTGCTCGTAGAACAGATGGCCGATGGGGCAGAAAAGTTCATTGGTGGCGACCGCAAACCGGAAGACGTTGCATTGAAAGGCTTCCCACCAGGTCGACCGATGACCTGGTGAAGGTTGCTTCGATCCGCTGCGCGTCGCACGGGACCGATTAATGTGGCGATGTTTGTGGGAGGCCTATGTCCAGGACGCCTTTCGGCTAATAGAATGATGATGATGAACAAAGGGAATATCTTCGATAGATAAATCAATAACCGTCTATAATTTTCTCCAATATATAAAGTGACTCTAAAAAAGGACGACGAGATAAATGCTTCTCTTATGAAAAAATGTCATTGCTCAATAGTACCTTTACATGACGACGGTGTTAACATACCTCTTAACATGAAGTTTTTATAGAGAAAACGAACCAGAAGTTTCATAAATTAATTCTTCAGAAAAATTAAAGTAAAACTAAGGCCACAGTTAATTGTCGCTGAAGGCATCTGATATTTCTTATAGAAATAGTGTTTTTTTAACAAGTAACTCTCTAACTCACAAAAGTTCACTAAAACTGAAAAACTAATTATATTGTACAGTCCTGAATCTCTTGAAATTTTCAAGACTCACTAAAACATTCAACTCACTCCCCTACTCAATAGGGCATACAAATCTCATCGAAGTACGTCAAAAACTTTCTGAGACCAAGAAAGCAGTCGGTCTCAAAGTTTCAAATAGTTTCTCTACCGTGAATTTGACCGCGACCCGAGAATTTACTAAGATTCACGAGCACTTACGAAGCCGGAAATCTTGATGGATGATGAGTTTCCTTGATCTGCGCTTTCGTGTTTCATTGAGCGTAAAGATTCCTTGATCTTCAAGTTTTCTCGGTAATTCTTAGAACAAAGGAATGGAAATGCTAATTTGTTTATGTTTTTGTTTTCATTTCGAATAGAAAAATGAGGAAGCAAGAGAGGTTTTAATTAAAATCTGTAGCCGAGTGCTTGAGAAATTAAATTATTAACATGCAAACAGCGCTTTATTTTCACTTCTATATTTGTACGATAACTGAACACCAAGTGAATTATGTTTATACTCGGTAAATCACTACATCAGGCACATGATACCAAAAGCTAGTTGAGCCGGTTTTCTAATGAACAGGTGGTGGAGTTAGTCAGGCAGTGAATGTATTAATTAAATCATTATTATTAGAATCAAAATAAAATAAGATATCTTTAGCCTACAGGTAGAGGTATTTCAAGGCTTGTGTTGAAAATATCTGTACAACGTATATTTATTAAACACTTAAAATACATGAGGAATAAAACTAACTAAAAACCTTATTTAACAACTTTGACAGCCACAGTGCTACAAAAAATTGTACTGTCTTCATTCAGCTTTCTTCACAATTTTCTGCAGCTTAACGAGATTGTTTCAGTGTCGTATCGTGCGAACGCGCCATCTTCGTAATGAGGCCTATTTTATTTATAGAAGACTTGCGCATTAAGATTACACATTTTTAATTTTATTACTCTTGATTTGGTTCTTCTTTTGGAGCTCATGGCTATGTTGATTCATTTTTTATATTATTTTATAACAGCTGCATGGGTCGTTCTTCAAGGTAAAAAAACGCTTGCCAAGGTCGGTCTATGGATTAGTGATTCATCGTTGCATACCGAGACTACTCCGTGCCACCGAAAGCACGCAGAGGCCGAGTTGGTCACCTCTAAATTATCGCAGAATGAATGTGACAAATTGTCAAGCACGCGTTATCTGCTGTGATTGGCAGTTGAAAATTTATTCAACCAATCACAGCAGATTACGCGTACTTGACAATTTGTCACATTAATTGTGTGATAATTTAGAGGTGAGAAACTCGGCCTAAGCTAATGATCCTGACTGTCATTTGTATTTCTATGACAGTCAGAAAACCTGACACAAGTCTTACCAAAGAATATCGTGTTACCCAGTCACTGTGTTGTAGAGGTCAGATAGGCAGCCACTCTTCGTAAATAAGAAAATTTAAAACCCCTGACACAAATACCTCTTTAACTGCATAATTTATCTAGTAGTAAACACGCTTCGATCGACAATCCATAGAAGCACATAATTATGACACGATATTTTGCGAAAATACACCGATTCAGAGAGTAAAGTGGGCATAAGAATGATGATGGTGTTTGATAAGGAATTATGTATTAGTTTATTTTTGTAAGTTTAATTTGTGTATTTTATCTGTGGGCCTTAGTTGCCCGGAAATAAAGAATCATTATTATTATTCCGTTTATTCAATTCTGTACACATTTTATTATGGGGAATTTTTAACTGCACCTCTATTTAGAAATTTAAGCAAACAAAATATCTCCACTAATAACCTACTGCAAAACAATATTACTCACCGTAAAACAAAAATACTGATTTGCACACAAATTATTCAATTAAATATAAAATAAATGTGAATTAGTCCAAGAGCGAGCGAAGCGAGCTCGGAAGCTTAGGGCACCCCGACACGGATAGGTTAGGTTCGAAGGAGATGACGGGAGCTGAAGTGAGCGAGCAAAGCGAGCGAACTCAGCTCCCGTCATCTCCTTCATGTTAGGTTACTTTAGACCCTGCAGACAGAAATAGGAGCCCTGCGCAGCGGGGCTCCGTCGACTTTGTTTCGTTTCCCCCCCTCCCTTAAAACTTAAATATTTTGTTGCACTCGAAGAATTATTAGATTTACTTTTAGTTAACAGATAGTTATTCAGTAAAACAGTTAAGCTTTAAAGATCTAGCAGTATAGTATAATTCATTTATTTGATGAGCAAATTTAGTGTGCAATTCAGTATTTTTGGTAGTAATTTCGAATATTTTGATTGAAAAAAGGGGAATTACAGTTAAAGTATTAAATACCACCCTTTTATTATTACTATTACTTTGGAACTGCTTTACCAATTTTCATGAAACATAGCTTAAAACGCTCTCGATAAAGTCACCTTTCAGTCAAAAATAAATCAAAAACGGTTCATCCGTTTACAAGCTATGATGACAGACAGATACACAAATACACAGATACACACGTCATACTTATAACACCTCTCTTTTTCTGTCGTGGGTTTAAAATACTATTCAGCTGCATCAGTTAGAACGGAAGCCGACCCCAACGTAGTTAGACAATATATTGACTTCGTTCTTATACAAATGGTTATGTATCATGAAGGTAACTAATAGCGCTATATGGGACACTATATAGCGCTATTTAGCGGGACATCGATTGTTCTAGAACGAATGTCAAGGGTGGAGTGCTATAGGCGAAGTTCATTATTTTATTGGCTCTTAGGTACAGCTCCATGGTCGTGGATAAATTTGAAAGAGAGTTACCGCGGCCCTGGCACAAGCAAGTGAAGGTTTACGGGTGAGATTTAGTCATTAAAAGTCTGACACGCCCTCCCGCTTCACCTTGAGTGAGAGAAGTCATTGGATGATTGCCCGACCAAAAAAAAGGTACAACTCCATGAGACAGGCGCAATGCGACCAACAGACACCGATAAAATTATCGTTTCTTCGTAATTTTTCTACTGAATATACATAATACCTATACACACGTACCTACTACCTATAGCCGGTACCACCACCGGTACATTTTTTTTTTTTTTTAGCGTGGAGAAATGCTCATGCATACTGCGCTACCACGGGGAGATAGCGCAGTTATGTGGGACTCTAACCCACTAAAACTCCACGGTGTCCTCCTGTGCCGCTTATGGCGGGAACACGGGTACGCGTTAGCACTCACCGCGAACCCGCCGCGGCTGTCCGTCACCGGACCCTCCTCTGGGGAGTATCCCCCATCACCGGCGCACGAGAACACACTGTGCGCCGTGACCACCCCAGGAACCAAACCAGCACATGGGTGCCAGACAACCCCGTGTATGGCACCTTTGGTCCCCTTGTGACGGGTCAGGGTCAATGGCCCCGCCACCTACCATTTTTCGGCCGCAGGGGATAGGGAGAGCGGCCAACGCTATACCGGCACTCCTCTTCCCCTGCGGCCCCACCGCGTCCGCCATCAGACGGTGGCGACCCCGTCTAGGCCGCGGAAGGTAGGGAAAGCGGCGCACCGCAATACCGGCAGTCCTCTCCCGCCGCGGCCTCCAACCCTCAGCCGCGATATCGTATGGGTATGGGAGACCCCATACGACATTGCGGCCCGCCTCAGTTGCGATGTCGCCTAGGCAGCACCGCAACCTACATGTTGGCCGCTACGTCGTCGGCTTATCGGCAAAAGCCCTGACGAGCGGCCCCTCCTCGGGTTCCTCTTCGCTTCACCGTGGGTGACCAAGCCACGGTTACTGAGCCCCCCCGCAACGACAATGCGGGAACCCACCGGGGGGGACCACCACCGGTACCTACCGGTATATACTTCGTGCAGCCGCTATTGCTACTTATATTGTAATAAAAAACGACGAAAACGCAAAAGAAGTATTTGGGTACACCAGTGAATTAAAAAAATACAAGAATTAGGCGTTTACCATATATGCTAAATGAATTACGCACAGAAAATCATCAAGCTTATGATAACTACTGTCGAATAAAATATGAGGATGTTGAATATTTATTAGAAAAAGTTACTCGTATAATAAAAAACACAAGATTAGAGGATGAGATCGTCTATCATTCCAGGTGAACTGCAAGTATTATCACTAACATTGAGATTTTTTCTGGTGCGGAAGCCGTTTTTTTTTTGTAATATAGGTTTGCGCTTGACCACCATCTCACCTGATGGTAAGTGATCATGTGGTCGATGATGGAGCACGCTCGCCTAGAAGTAACCCCTAGATTGTAGCTATCGGAAAACACAGACTTAAATAAAAAAAAAAAATAAAAAAAAAAAAAAAGTTTATTTCTTCACATAACGATATAACTATGTTAGGTTTGGAGTCACCTTTTAAGCAAAGATTTTGCTTGTATTAGGTGGTTCCGCTCCTCCAGTTTACAGTCATTCTACAGATGTGTGAGATATAAGCAACAAGATTAATTTAAGACTATTTAACATTTGATAAATCATATATAAGCAAGGGATCGCACTGGGTGTAGAATATGTTTGTGAGTGTGTATGTGTACGTTTGTGTGTGAGTGTGTTGTATGTGTAGCGCGATGGTATGTGCGTGTGGTGTGTATATGTGTGCAACTTTTATGCGTTTCTTAGTTATGTGATCTTGTGTAGGATATCTTCGATTT
This sequence comes from Orthosia gothica, assembly GCA_949775005.1. Classification (NCBI taxonomy): domain Eukaryota; kingdom Metazoa; phylum Arthropoda; class Insecta; order Lepidoptera; family Noctuidae; genus Orthosia; species Orthosia gothica. The sequence continues at coordinate 4,546,402 of OX459041.1, read as the reverse complement.
CTTCGTAACTTTTACTCTTGAGCCATTCAGTTAGTGTTTTTTTGCAGTCGTGGTATGTCATAGAGTAGATGGCACATTGTTCATTGAGAGCGTTATATATACGTGAAGATTGTTTAATAAATTGCCTTGTTGCAAATGTAGTACTCACTGGACAGTCTTCAGCGACTTTATTTTTCCTCCTAGACTGTGTCTTGGAAGTAATGAAGGGAAGAGATTTGTGTTTTTTTAATGCAATCTGCAAGACATAGAGTTCCCTAACTGTCAAAAGATTTGAGATTGAGTATAAACTTTCCGTGGGGAATCTAATCGGTTTAAAATACATGACTTTTAGTAAAGCTCTCTGTGCCCTCTCCAGCTCCAAAAATTTTGTTTTAGATGCTCCGCCCCAAATTGGCAAACAGTACGTCAGTATAGACTGACCCAGGGAGACATAAATTTGCTGGATAAGATCCTTAGTGGTCACGTGGCGAAGAGATTTGAACGTCCAAATTAATTTCCTAACTCTGCTCATTAATAGTTCTAGGTGCAAGTGCCACGATAGCCTTTGATCAAGCATAACACCAAGGTATTTAGTACTGGATACTTTATTGATTTTTAAACAAGAGCAGGTGGTGTTAGTGGAGCTGGAGCAGGTATGGATTTTAATCTGAATATCTGATGGCTGGGTACGGTCAAATATGGAAAAGCAGATGTAATTTGTCTTTGAAATATTCAAAGTTAAAAGATTCTGATCGAGCCAGGTAGCTATTGTAGACAGACCACGTTCGGTGATGCGACCTACGCTGTCCCATGTTTCTCCCGAGAAAACAATTGCTGTATCATCAGCATAAGAAAATATGTGAGCACCATCGATACTCATGTTACATAGGCTGTTTATATAAATGAGAAACAGCGGCGGCCCGAGCACACTACCTTGTCCTACTCCGTAAGTCACTATTTCTTCGGAACTAGTGACTGATCCTATTTTAACTACGTACCTGCGCTCACTCAGGTATTCCGTGAAAAGTTTAAGTGGTACTCCTCTTATACCAATATCTTCTAGCCTATGTAGAAGCGCAGGGACAGAGACTGTGTCGAAGGCTTTTTTGATGTCTAGAAAGACGGCCAGACACTTTTCTCGATTGTCCACTTTTTGAGTGACGATAGAGGTCAGCGCTAAGACCGCGTCTTCAGTAGACTTTCCCTGTCTAAAGCCAAACTGTGAGGGTGAAATTATTTTATGTTTTGTTAAATATGTACTTAATCGTTGGTTTATTAATCTTTCGACAATTTTAGACAGGGACGGGAGGACGGATATCGGCCTATAGTTAGACGGATCAGTCTTGTCACCACACTTATGCACAGGTGTTATTACTGCTTGTTTCAGGGCCGTGGGAAAGCATCCTTGTTCAAAACATAGGTTAATAAGGTGCGAAATTATTGGTGAGATAATGAACTTGGCAGATTTTAAAAAACTTACGGGGATTTTGTCCCAGCCAGTAGCACTGTCGGATTTTAGGCTCGTAATTACGGTTGCTACTTCTTCAGGGTCAGAGTTGAGCAGTACAAACGATGAGACCGGCGGGCTTGGAACGTCCGTAGGTTTGTTGAGGTCGTTGTTAGTCTGTCTCTCAGGATTATTTATTATTTCGTCAGCAAGATGCCTTCCCACGGTTGAGAAGTATTCATTCACTTTATTCACTGCCTCGAGAGGGGTAGCGGCTGATTCCAGTAATTCTGTGCTTTGTGTCTTAGGTGGTTTTCGTTGGGTAATATTGTTTATGGTTTGCCATAGCTTTTTAGAGTTTTTGTGTGTCTTATAGAGCTGTTCGCGATCGTATTTACGTTTTTGTTTCTTAATGACGCTGTTGCAGTAGTTCCTGTATCTCCTATAAGTGATTTTTAGTATCTCATTATGAGGGTCTAGTTTTAGTTTTTTTTGCATACTGTTGCGGTTATGTATACAGCGCAACAGGCCTATGGTCATCCAAGGTTTGATTAATCTATTTTTAAGGGGGATTTTTATTACAAGTGTACCGGCAGTGAGACATTTCTGTAGTAAAGTTATTAAGTTATTTATTAGCATGTTGGGGTTAGTTAGGTCTAAGAGGTCGTGAATGTTGCTATTTTTTAAGAGCTCGAGTGAATATTCGACGTTAATTGAAGTTTTAGTTTTAAAAGATTTGTGCTTGTTCGTCAATTCAGACAGTTTTAGGAAAATCATAGAGTGATCGGTGATAGTGGTTTCGATAATTGCTATGAAAGCTGATTTATTCTTAGGTCTAAGCTTGAGAATGAAATGATCTAGACAGCTTTTGTCGCGAGTGGGATGTGAATGTCCAGGTAGTAGGCCGTGCATTGCTAACATGTTTAAATAATTAAGTCGATTCGCTCTTTCATACGATTGTTCTTCTTGCTTGTGTATTAAATTTATATTGATGTCACCCGTAATGATAACATTTTTATTTGAAGAGAGGGTGGCTAAGTGTTGAGATAAGGAGTTTATGAAATCATCTGCATTTGTCTTTGATGGAGAGCGATATATCCCTATGACTATGAGATCGGGTTTAATTTCAACCTGTAAACAAGAAGCGTGAGTTAATTTTATCTCTTTTATTTTAAAGATGTACCTTTTACTAACAAAGACGACGACTCCGTCAGCTTTATTTAAATGCTTAGTGGTGTAACCTGCCGAATAGTTTTGTAATTGAGGAATATTTTTATTTGGGTTTAGCCTGCATTCACTTAAAACAATAAGGTCAGTGTTAAAACTTAGATCGGCCAGGTTCAGCTGTAAGTCATTAAAATTTAGATAGATACTTCTGATATTTTGTGAGATAATCGTAAAATCGGAGTTTTTAATCTTTACAGTCGTACTAAAATCGCGAATGGAAAAGTTTGATACTTGAGCTAATTCTATGTTATCTATTTCAGTTATTGTTTCCAACGTTCTATCCATAACTGTCTCTAACAGGGCTTAGGTAAGAAAAATTATAGTCTTTTAGGGTATTGAGTGTATGTGTTTTTATGCGTATTATGTATGTATTGTTCTGTATGAAAGGTTTACTAGTGTATGTTTTGATTGTGTGTGTGTGCGTTATAACTACAGATTTTGTACTCCTTAATCTACTTAGTAATATTACAATGACAACTAATTTCAACACATTAATAGAAACCTTATAGCTAATAGAATTTAACAAATAACAGCAAGAGAGACTATTATGCTTATTTTTAATACATGAGACGTAGTGATTTATTAAGACTAGTCATATTTGCTGCATAAGCTTAGTAACCTGGATTTCGCTCTTTATTATTATTTTTGGTGAGACATCATCTTTTTTGACGCAGACTTGGCCAAAGGAAGTCCAGCAGTATTTGTAGGCTTTGGATTTAACTAGATCGCGGGCGAGAAAGTATAAGCGCGCACCCTTGGTGGTTAGCTGCTCGGATACGTAGATTGGGGTGTATTCATTAGTAGTGAATCCTAGATGTTTTGCGCATAGTTTATCTTTGTTTCCTCTGTTGTACGTGCGGGTCGATTTCAAAAAGTCACTTTTTAATATAGATGATGCTAGTTCGACGACAATCGGTCCGTTTTTTACGTCGCTGCGTTTGTTTGGGATTCGGAAAATGTCTTTGATTTCGTATTGTTTGATAGGGCACTTAGTTTCATTTGACAAATGTGTAACCATTTTTACTAAGTCACTTCTAGTTTCGTTTCCGATTTTTGGTGCGTTTTTTACCTCTATCGTGGTTTTACGGCTTCCCCGCTGAAGATCCTCGATTTTATCTTCTAGTAGGATTATGTACTCCTCATCCTTCTTAGTCTTTGTTTCGATTACCTCAATCTTCTTCCTTAGCTCCTCATTTTGAGAGGTGAGAAAGGCCATAGAGCTCTCTATACTAGTATTTGTAGTCCTAATTTCCAATAATGTAGAAGAAATCCGTTTTATTTCCTCACTTTGTTTCGTGATCAACGATGATATGAGTGTTTTGACTTCTTCTTTGAAGTTGCGAAAGTCAGATTCGTAGTCGTGTTCTCGCGGTCGCTTGTTCCGTTGTGAGACAAAGTTGGGTGGAGTAAGTTGAGTATCAGTACACATGGCGATGTTAGACTCAGATAATGACTTGTTAAGTGAATGCTCCATTTCCAGTACCAGGGTACAATAACGGTATGCGATGTAACAGTTGGTTGGATGTAGAGATATGCACACACTATCGGTTATGGTGTTACTTATTTATGTAGAGCAAATAGCGACACGTCTTTTCTCGTTGCGAGTTTGGGCGAAAGAGGCAGGAGTTGGCAAGCAGGGATTCCTTGCAAAAAAGTTCTGGCAACAAGTTGCAGCGATGAGTTTGTTATAACGCCAGACAAGATTTAAAAGCAATACAAGCTATTCAAATTTGCTCATACTACTGGCTCAGGCGTTTTTGATAAGTATTCGTATAGTTGAGGGTAATCGATCAATTTTGGGTAAAAAACTATTCACTGATTGTAATGTTTCGGACGATTTATCCCACGAATCACTGTACAAACGTTGCAACCAATATTACCACAGCTTGCCAGTCACTTAGTTAGTCCACTCACACAAATTTTACGCAAATACGTTGAGTTTTTACTCCAAAAAGTTCTTATTTATGGAGAGCACTTTCAAGATGATCTAACTGTCACAACAACTCGAACGAGGAGTATATCCGAGGAGTATAATAGACTTAAAGTTTAAAAAACAGTTTTAAAGTGTTCTACTAAACTTTCTAGCGACTTTTTCCCTTATATAAAAATGATTAGGTTCTTTGTAGTCTCCTTGCTCCACGTGAAACTCAAAACCGGTGCGGTGTGTTGAAAATATCAGACCTGTTCGAAATCTTTTCAACCACACTAGACACTTGGACACCGTGTTCACACAGCCGTTGATGCGAAACTAAATATCGTGTCACATAAATTTCACAATTAGAGGCACACGCAGTCATACAGAGCAACTTGGTTGATACACTGAGTATACCGTGTATAATTAAAAAATCACACATGACACATACATGATTTCAAAGTGAAAGATGCGCAAGGTAGTACGTTGCGCAGAAAATATTAGGTAAGCTTTTGAGTTAACTTTGTATTAAGTTCACTCCACATAAAATTTCCTTATCGAGAGACTTATATAAAAACGTTTCTTAACGACTAAACTCCAAAACGGCTTTTGTAACATTATTTAAATTATGTTATTTATTTATAAGTATCTTTATCGTACGCCACGATAATATTAAATCACTTACATAGAGAAATAGACCAGGGTAGAAGCCTTTAAAAATAATAAAAAGTGAAAAAAATAAAAGTAGGTTGAAACCCATTGGGAAAGAAGAAGAATATTATAAAAATGAAAGAAAAAATAATTTACATATCTCTTGCTTTGTAAGTACACCCTTACACCCCTGAATGCCGGGGTGTATGACTATCATTACAGCATAGGTTTTGGAATTTGAAAAAAGAACTGTCATACTCTACTGCACGAAGAATATTTTTAAAAAGTTAATATTTTTTTTCTCGGTATCCATTAATTACTCGAATCGGAATCTAGACAATTTATTTTATAAAGATTTTATTTTAAATATGGAACTATTTGTTTCCACATCGTATGTTAGATGGAATCGATTTAAAAATCAAACTGGCCAGCAAGATTTGACGCGCTCGCGTGCGTGAAAAAAAAAAAGGCAGTCTACTAGTAGGCGCGAAAGCATCGCGAAAATAATTAATTTTCTTGTTTGAGTTCTTTTTCAAAAGTTTTAAACATGTCTAGTGACGAAGACATAGATCTAACGCCCGATTTTATTAAAGAAAGGGCAAAAACAGTTGTCGAAAATATATTACCGCCGAACTCGAAAGAAAGATATGTAAAGGCATACGACGAATTTATGAAATGGCGGTCAGAAAAAAAAGTGAAATCTCTTTCTGAAAGTGTTTTTATATCATATTTTGATGAATTATCTAAGAGGCTACAACCTTCCAGTTTATGGTGCTTTTATTCCATGCTAAAATCTACAATGATGACAAAACATGACGTGAATTTGAAAGATTTTTCTAAACTTACTGCTTTCTTGAAAAGGCAGTCTGACGGCTTTAAAAGCAAGAAATCGAAGGTATTTACTGCAGAAGAAGTACAGAAATTCTTAAATGAAGCTCCGGATGAAATTTATTTAGCAATAAAGGTACCTACGTATTTACTTGCCCTTTTTAATAAGTTACCAAAATATTTCACAAAAATACTATGCGAATTTGGTGCCTTTAATACAACTTATGTCTTTTTTACAGGTTGTTCTAATTTTTGGGATATCGGGAGCCTGCAGAACCGTGAAATTGACAAACTTGACAATAGAAAATGTAGAAAAACATAACAAATTACTACTCATAAAACTGCCTAACACGAAAACTAAAATTGACCGGTCATTTGTTGTGCATGAAGAATTTGCAAATTATGTTGAAAAATATCAAGCTCTTCGGCCTGAAAACGTGGATACAAATCGTTTTTTTCTTAATTACAGTAAAGGAAAATGCCACAAACAAGTAATAGGAAAAAACAAATTTACAGGCATGCCAAAGCAAATAGCCACATATTTAAAACTGAGTAACGTAGAGTTATACACCGGGCATTGCTTTCGCAGAACATCAGCGACTCTATTGGCTGATTCGGGAGCCAACCTCACTCTGTTAAAAAGGCACGGCGGCTGGAAGTCCAGCAAAGTGGCCGAAGGTTATATCGAAGATTCGATGGCAAACAAAAGCAAAATTACTTCTAAAATAACAGAAAATATAAACTTGAAATCACCACGTCAAAGCACATCATCTGAGCCATTTTTTAATGAAGAAAATAGTACCAGTCAACTGCCGCCATTTACGATGCAAGAACCTCAAGTCACTCAAACTCAAGTCTTATCATCACAAACTCATATTCAAACTATAAATATTCCTAAAAAGAACGTGACCATATCTCTTACAAATTGTAATAATTTTACTATTAATTTTAATTAAATACACATTTTTTTCTTCTTAATAAATGTTCATTGAAACCTGCTGTCTTGTTGTTTACTTACCTCACAATCGATATGTAAAGCAGAGTATTTATCTCGGGCGTAAGCATCAATTGCATACTCGGGTTAATTAGCGCCTTCGCTTCGCTCAGGCGCCAAAAACCTCGTATGCAATTGATGTCATACAGCCCTTGGTTAATAATCTACTATTACGGGCGATCTGAGGGCGGGAAGGGGAAGGGGGTGAGTTTTTAAGGGTGAAAAAGGTTTATCTCGATTTCCGGCAAAACTACAAGTCCTATAGAAAAAAGTTAAATGGCAAAGTTGTAGATAATAAAAAGATCTACTACTTTTGATTTGACACTTTTTCACATAACCTCAAAATGTATGTGAAAAATTCAAATAACCAAGTTTTTCGTTTTTAATTTTTATCTTTTACAATTTTTTATTGTTTTTCATATAGTTTGGTAAAAACTTACCTTTTTATGTCCCAAACACAATGCAATTTTTTTTATTTAAAATGTTTATTTTTTCACCTTATTTTGACTTAATATCGAAAAAACTACCCTAATTTTCAATCGAAAATTCTCCTGTCAAAATATCTGCTTTTTTTAAAAAGTCGGTGGACTCTTTATTCATTGAAATCTCTACTTTCTGATGGTGTAAAAAATATTCATTAATATTGAAAATTTTCTCAGAAAATGCAAAAAATAAAGGTAATATTTATTTAGACATCTACAATATTTTGAGTAAATTGTAGAATCTTCTTTAAATTATATGCGTAGATGACTATTTATTGCTATTTTAAGATAACTGATATACCTGAGTGACCTACGGAAAATTTTAGCCCATCAAAAGGTATATTATAGAGAAGTAGGGAAGGGGCTAGGAGGGTCTGGGCCTTATTACCTGTTATTTCGTTTTTAAATTAAATTATATGTATCATAGTAATGTATATTTTTTATACACCATCAAAAAGTAGAGATTTCAACGAATAAAGAACCCACCGATTTTTTTAAAAAAGCAGATATTTTGACAGGAGAATTTTTGATTGAAAATTAGGGTAGTTTTTTCGATATTAAGTCAAAATAAGGAGAAAAAATTAATATTTTAAATAAAAAAAAATAACAGTGTGTTTGGGACATAAAAAGGTAAGTTTTTACCAAACTATGTGAAAATAAATTAAAAGTTGTCAAAGATAAAATTTAAAAGCAAAAACTCGGTTATTTGAATTCTGCACATACATTTTGAGGTTATGTGAAAAAAGTGTCAAAACAAAATGTAGATCTTTTTATTATCTACAACTTTGTCATTTCACTTTTTTCCATAGGACTTGTAGTTTTTCCAGAAATCGAGATAAACCGTTTTCACCCTTAAAAAACTCACCCCCTTACCCTTCCCGACTTCAGATCGCCCGTAAATTACTTTTCCTTTAATTTTTGGTATATTCTCTTCCTTTTCCAATGGGTTTCATCCTACTATAATTTATTTTCTTTTCTAAAATTATCGACCCTGGTCTAAAAACCCACTCGTGGTAAACTTTTCCAATCAAAATATTTTTAGAAGCAAAATTTTCTTCAGTCTGGATTTTACAGGTCTTCAAGAAACTTTGAGAACTTTTATGTTCTAAGACAATTATTTAAAACTAAGACAGCATTGGTAAGTGCTCACAGACAAGTGCAAATTATCTTGAGATCCCGTAGTATGATAAATAATATGTAAATCCGAAATTTAGGTGCCTTAGTTGGAACACAGTTACTTACTTAGCATTAAAATAGGATCGTTGTGGCAACCATTATAGGTATTTTTTTAATCAGTGTGTTATTTTGTGATTTATACATTAACTAGCTTCTGCTAGCGGCTTTGCCCGCGTGAATGTCGAAAATTATCCCGAGGGAACATATTTATCCCGGATACTTTTTATCCCGGTAAAAAGTATCATATGTGCTATTTCTGACTATAATCTATCTCTGTGCCAAATTTCATCTTGATCCGTCCAGCCGTTTGAGCGTGAAGAAGTAACAGGCATACAAACACACACACACACTCATAAACTTTCGCCTTTATAATATTAGTGTGAGGTTTTGAATTAACACGAAAGTTATGAGTTTTTCACAGATATAAAGTTTTTTTTATATGGCAATACTTGGGTTCTATGTTCGGTAGTGAAATTCTTTCACCTGAAATTATGATAATGAAGAAGCCTGTGCGCCCGATGGGATTTTCTATCAGTCAAAATTACGAGCTGCCATATAAATGTTTATCTCCTATGTAACCCCAGGGGTTACTAAGTGCTATTTCGTTCTAATAAGTCTTGTGCAAATTTTTATGCTTCTGGACTTTTATGTGGATCTAAAGATTTAGTATTTATGTAGTATGTCTGTAAATGAATAAAGATACAATGAGCAGGCCATCAAACATAAACATAAAAACTATAACAAAATAATAAATTGATCTAAATCCTTGACAAGAGCCATATTCATACCTTATCCTCCCTACTATGAACTTATGTACGTAAAATATTCCCATTTTTTGATGAGACGATGAAGATTAATCGTCTGTCAATCAAAGTGATCAATGCTTGACGTTTTGAGTACGTATTCATGTAAGCCGTTAAAGGTTTTCCTTCATACTTCAACTTAATAAAAAGAATTCATTCCTTCACGTTACATTTTCATAGACATTTTGAATAACCCTTTTGTAACCTTTATTTAGTAACGAAGAAAAGTGGATACTTTTCTTCGTTATTTAAATAAAATAACAAAGAAAATTCTGGGTACCTTTGTGAAAAATGTTCACCAGCCTAATAAAAACAAATTGAGATAGATACAGCGCAGTATCCTGTGAAATTCTTCGTTACATTGTGTCATATCTCCGTACAAGGTGAAATATACCTATGGTTTTGCTACCCTAGTAGGTACATACATAAATAATGCCATGAAGGGAGGTATCAAGGGAATTAGGGAAGATGGGCTAGTATAGTTTGTATATCGTCTCGGTATACTACGTTTAGTTTCTGCCGAGTTATGGTAGAACCTGCGTCAACACAGCGTAAGGATTCGAAGACCCTTCGTAGAGGCCGCATAGATCACAAGTTGAGATACGCTGTACCACTGTTAGTACGTTTCATCATTGATTCCCTTTGGTAGTAGAAGAAGCAGCTTGTCAGATATATAGGCAGAATATAGGCACCTACATAATTGCCGACAGATAGAGGAAGATACCGGAAGGTAACAGGACTCACTTTGGCCACTGTTCTGAGAAGAGCCGAAGACAGAGAAGCCTGGAAGCACCTCGTCAGTGAATCCATCGTTGTTTTTCAGGACGACCTTCAGCAATGTAAGAAATAAAATAACAAAAATTTCGTTATACGAATAAGAAGAACATATAAAAATCTAAAACTATATTTAAGAAAAGAAGAGTAAGACAGCTCCGACACAAGTACTATTGTAACTTACTGGGGCTGCCTCAGTTTATGTATGACACATGTATGAGATGGAATAAATGTTTTTGTATTTTATTTTGTAGGTTTAAGTTATGAAATACCGGCTAAAATGGAACGTCGCGTTGTCTGGCATTCACGAGTTCACTTCTCAATTATTTTTCTTTTGTATTCCTTTGAAGAACTCTTCGCTAAATAACCTCTCAAGAGGAGCATAAAAAAAGCATTTGAAGTAAATCTCACTAATATTTTATAATGTCGTTGTGTCAACATTATCTCTTGTCCATATCATTTCATTGCGAATAAAATAAATACTGCTCTATTTTATACTTTTGTTTTTAGGGTTTCGTAGTCAACAAGGAACCCTCATAATTTCACCAAGTCCGTCTGGCCGTCCGTCCGTCCGTACACAACTTAGCACAGAGCCTCTTAGTACTAGAAACCTATAATTTTGATCATGGATATACATATTAATTACGCCGACAAAGTGGTAAAATAAAACTATGCTTTTTTATGTCTTCTTCTTTTTGTGTGAGGATGTGGCCACAACTGGGGTCAGAACTAATTAAGCCGTCTCTGGGAACCCCACACGCCACTTGTCTAGACTATTTCAGACTTACATTAACTCCTGTACACGTAAAGTTGGGATGATTTCATCGTCTTTCCCATGGTGTGGGGTATCGTTGGATAGGCCATTCAAAAATATTAAGGGGCTCTGCAAACCATTTTTTGATTGGCCCGGATCCATTTGAGTAAAATTAAGCTTTAAATGGCAAATTTTTGTTACGAGTAATAGTCGATATAGAATTATAAAATGTACTTGGAAAAGTAAAAATTTTGTATATTGATGTATGGGGACAACAGTTTTCGAACGGTAAAGTTAATTTTGTCCCTTCGTTAGTGCAATGTTTGGTGCTTTCATTGTTTATGAACGTTAGTCATGTTACCTATTTATTTTGGTGAATATAGCTGTTTATACGGAACCCTCAGTGTGCGAGTTAGACTCGCACTTGGCCGGTATTTTTTATACTACGTTGAGAACTGTGTGTAAATAATGACACTTTAATTAGTTAACCTTTCTATATTAATAGAAGGACAAGTCTCAGTGCATTGAAAATAAAATCGTAGCAGGTACAACATCGATGACCTGGTGAAGGTTGCGGGGATCCGCTGGATGCCTGACGCACGGGACCGGTCAATGTGGTGAGGCTTGGGGGAGGCCCATGTCCAGCAATGGACGTCTTTCGACTGATATGATGATAATGATGAGTTACAACATTTAGCTAATAGCTGGTAGTGTATGTTTGCTAGGCTTGCGTTTGACCACTATTATACCTAATGGTAAGCAATTATGAGGTCGACGGTAGAGCACGCATGCCTAAAAGTAACCTGTTCACTTTTTACTTCATCATCATCAGCCTATAGCAGTCCACTGCTGGACATAGGCCTCTCCAATTGCACGCCATTTGGTTCGATTTTCGGCAACTGTCATCCAGCTGCTACCAGCCACCCTGCGAAGGTCGTCGCTCCACCTAGCCTGAGGGCGTCCTACCTTACGTTTACCAGTTCGCGGTCTCCACTCAAGAACACGTTTACCCCAACGGTCATCGGTTCTACGACTTATATGGCCGGCCCATTGCCACTTCAGCTTACTTATTCTGTGAGCTATGTCGACAACTTTGGTTCTCTGCCGGATTACCTCGTTTCGGATTCTATCCCTTAGAGAGACTCCGAGCATAGCCCTTTCCATAGCTCGCTGAGCAACTTTGAACTGATGAACCAGCCGTATTGTGAGTGTCCACGTCTCGGCACCGTAGGTCATAACAGGTAGGACGCACTGGTTGAAGACTTTAGTCTTCAGGCTTTGTGGGATACGCGACGAGAAGACTCGACGAAGTTTTCCAAACGCCGCCCAGCCCAGCTGTATTCTTCTGCTAGCCTCCTTCTCAAAGTTGTTCTTACCAAACTGCAGAGTTTGCCCGAGGTAAACGTATTCTCGAACAACTTTGAGAGCACCGCCATTGACCACAATCGATCCCGGAGTTAGACTTTTTACTTAAATATCACCAATTTGTAACCTCAGGCAACACCCGGGAAAAATTCCACTCCTTAGCAGCTGTAAGCACAATGCAAGAGAGATAAGAAGTTCTTCACACAAGGAAAACATACCGTTTTCGACTCTCTTCTGTAACATATTTTATATCTTATGTACAATGTAACACCTTTCGTATTTCAAGTTGTCATAATATGTGCCTAAAAGTTACAAGAAGAAGAGATTTTTCTAGTATTTGTACTGATGAGTGGATTCTGGCATTCCGCGAAAATAGAAAATATACGCCCCAAATCTTGAAAACTAGTTACATAAAAACAACAGATTTTCAGCATCGAAAATCGAGGCGAGTGACCATTTTGTTACACATAATTCTATTTACGTCATAAAATCACGCACATCGGTGGAACTTCTTGTCCGTTCTTCTCCACAACAACCTTAGCGAATGGACAAATGTCTCAAAAGTGCGCTTAGTGGCCTAATTAAAAAAAAAACTTCGGTGAACTGAGCACTTAAGTTCTCATGGTGCTATTTAATTAGAGAATATACCGGGTTCTCATAATGAGATTTTTACAGGGCCAGCTATTATCTCATAACTTGAACCACGCACATATCGTGCCTGCAAACTAACACGGCCCTCGGGAAGCACCCGTTACAATTGAATTCAAAAATACACGACCAATTCTTAGCCGTTTGTGTCCCGCAGTGAGCCACGCGGGTAAATGACGTCACTGCCGGGTGAAAGAGCCCCAAGTGTATATTAGGAAGGTTATTTTAGGTATAACAGTGGAGTTGTATGGGCAGAAGTTATGGAACTCCGAGAGACTATTGCTAAATGCTAAATGCACGCATTCATTAAAATCAAATAGTAATTGATATGTACAGCAGAGGAGTTATATAGCTAATCTTATGAAGCTCTGATTGGCTTTTGATTTGTAGTAAGTGTTTCATTTATAAATCAAACACTTACTCCTATACGAATATGATTGACAATATGATAAGTATTTGAAACTAAAAATAAATCTGCCGTTTGATAAAGTTTTTGTGCAATAATTATCGTTCTTTCAATTTTTGCCATAACCATCATTAAAGCTATTATTGTATTGTTTCTTCATGTTGTTCTCATGATCTGTAGATTGACTGGTAGAGTGTTGCATTAAGTCTGACAATTTAAAACTCTGTACGTGTAGTAAACAGATTATGTATTTACCTACACTTAGTATCATCCTCTTGCATCAATGAATTTAACCCTTATTTTTCATCAGCCCTCAAACATAGGGGATTATGTTTTCATAACGTTTAAACCGATGCGCTTCCAGCGGTTCAGCTACATATTCACTCTCCGCTAATCCTCTTAATAACCTGTTACAACAAACATTAATAATTATCGTTGGTAGTCTTGTTCACTTAATAAATATAAACGCACTTATACGTTTTCACCACTTGCTAATAAAGAAAAGGGCTAATATCGAATCCACAACCACAGCCCAATTCGCCTACAGCTAGGCAGTCTAGACAACTCTTTTCGTGTGCCAATCTACACGTGTCCTGTTCAAGCCTCACCCGGGTTCTACCCGCGATGGCACAGATCGAAAAACTTGGGCTAAAATCCATCTAAATCTAATTTTGGCAAACAGAACCATTCCACTCTAGTTTGTCCCGCAAGTCGGAATGGCAATTATATCCGCTTGTCAACTTGCCCGGAATTCGCTTTAAGACAACGACATCAAAAGATGTACAGATTACAGTGAAGAAAAATCCAATTTCCGTACTAGGAGCGTTTCGGATTAAACGAATATTTTATTTATAGAGTTGTACGTACGGATGTTCGTATTACTTGTGTTCTCTCAAAGAGAGACGTGTTTCTCGACTGGTAGCCTTCGTGCAATATCTTTTATAGTGTGTTTACAGTCTGATCAGCAAAAAGGATTGTTCGATACATGTCTTTTAAAGCATTTCCATGGCATGTTCAAAATTGTTTATTGAAATTTGCTAAACCATCAACATAATAATTATCATGTTAAGCCTTGTCGAGTGATCATATAATGAATAGAGTTTAATAGGTGCAGATGAACCACTACTTAGTATAAAACAAAGTCGCTTCCCGCTGTCTGTCTGTCCCTATGTATGCTTAGATCTTTAAAACTATGCAACGGCTTTTGATGCGGTTTTTTTAATAGATATAGAGATTCAAGAGGAAGGTTTATATGTATGATAAACACTTTTAACAGCGGGCGAAGCCGCTGGCAGAAGCTAGTAATTAATAAAGTCGTTTTTTTTTATAAAGGAAATAGAAATATGTAGTGAGAATAATATAGCTATATAATTTTTATGTATTAATATTTTTTTTTAATAAAACAGTACATCCTACCCTCTGTTTTTATCTTAAGGATACACTAGTCGAAAATTCTTCCATACAAACGTAGTCTAGAGATTACTCCACTGTTTGACGTTGTATGTTTAAAATAAAAAATGATATCAATTTGTTTCATCATTATCTAGTCCTGTATGGAAGCACAAATGTAAAAAAATAATATATATGAAAGTTATGAGCGTCGAAAGTTCCATATTTTAACACTGATTTTAACGCATCTTTGGGCGGAAATAAATACCATAAGTAGAAGGAAAATTGCAAAACGGCCTCCATACAGGGATAGATTGGTAATTCAACAATGCAAATACTGTTATTTTATAAAAATGCATGTAGTTGTTTTTTCATGATATCTAGACTCCCAAAGGTCTGTTAATAAAATTTCGCGTGCTCGTTTTCGTCCTAAATTATCATTCCTTTCGATAAAAATTTGCGAAAAGTGCTAATTCGTACGCGAACTAGCTTCTTACTGCTCATCACAGCATCTATTTCTTTCGCACGAGTTGTCGGATAAGATAGCACGCATTTTAACCCCGCGCACAAAATAGTTCGTGCGGTCGACTAGTTCAACCTTAAGTTCTTTAGTCCATCCAAAGGTTGTCTGGTAGATATAGCTGTCAGCGATAAGACCGCTTTTGTACCCATAGTATTAAGTTGCTGTAAAATATATGTGTTATTTCTTTTTTTGGTGTACAATAATGTATATTCTATTCTATTCTTTGAAAGCCAAGGAAACGATGGATGGATTGCGTAAATGATCATGAGGTTAGAAAGGAGCCGACTGTTGAGATTACAGGAAACAGAGATGTCTAGAAGAAGGAGTCATGCTGCGCCAACTCAGAATATATTAATCCTAACTTATTCAAGGGCAAGTGACGTAAACATGCAGTCTGTCCCACAAAAAAACTGTCAGCCTGGTTACAAAAGCTGGATAACTCTAAATTCAGAATGCGGTGTCCAAAACGCAAAGAAATAGGTATAAAAGACACCGACTTCCGAAATGAAAGTTATTTTTAGCTGTAGTGTTTTGTTTTTTAACAATTATTTTTGGTAGTTGTTTTTTTTTGAATATTATTTTTTTTCTCTTTTTAGTTTTGGTACCTAATATTACCAAGGAAAAAAAACGCATTATAAAAGATAATTTAAAAACTGCTCGCCAGATCTTGATCAAACTTTCAGGAACCATATGAAAAGTACCAGCTTTCAAATAAAAAAGTATCATCAAAATCGGTTCATAATTGGCGGAATCGCGTAACAAACATACAAAAACAAACAGTCGAATTGAGAACCTCCTACTTTTTGAAGTCGGTTGTTTAAACCTTATTTGTATGTAAAACTTTCTTATTTAGTATTCACCATTTGTACTTCCGTCATCCTCAAAAGATAGGAAAAGTAATATTCTGAATTCCAACCACTTCTTACGAGAACGACAGTGCGTCCCTCGATTTTGTCTCACAATTTCCCTCTATTGAATAATATTTTATGTAAAAGATCTCCGTTTTGATTTTTGTTTACCCAAAAAATCCCTTCTGAAGATTCAATTTCGGGGTCATGGGTCGAAAAATGATACGTCGTCGTCGCTTGCCTGGACTGGACTTAAAAAGGGTGGCGAAATGCAAAGGTTGAATAGTAAATAAGGGATGAAAACTTTGATATGAAGAAATAGTTATTTATGCTACAAGTGCGGAAGGTAGGTGATTCCCGACGAGTGGCATTTTTATTCACGAGCGAGCGAAGCGAGTGAGTGGATAAATCGACACAAGTCGGAAATCATCTTACGTACGTGTATCATACAACATTTTACTATGCATTTTGCGAGGAAATTAATTAATTAATAAAATGAAATTAATAAAATGGCGGGCTTATTCAAGCGCGTTCAGCATATCCACAGATTAACTAATAGTTCCTCGGGCATATCTACTGCGCATGTGCGAATAGCTCACATCGTAACGCAATAAGGCACGAGCAAATATATACGTTCTGCCAAACATATTTAATAAAAATTTAAAATTAATTTATTGATCAAAATCTAAATCTAGAGTAATTAAAAACGCCTTAAATAAAATATTAGTTTTATTTTACCTTTTATATGAATGATACAGATTGTACATAACTAATTTTTTAAACTTTTCTCAAATAATAAAAACTCTATGCGTCGGGCTGACGTTGGAGTTAAAAATTTAAAAAATACAGGAAAGGAAAAAGCACTAGTGAAAAAAAGTGACACTTTCCGCACAGTTTGGCTGCTTGGAAAACCGCTCTTTTCGAGGACATGCATTGTAAAATAAATTGTATCCAATTTACTTACTTTGTTTTCCAGAAAAAAACCCATGGCTTAGGAAGAGATGTCTGGCTATTAGGTTAAAATATTTTCAATAGTATATACCTGATCTAGATCAACCCTTGTTATAATAATAACATTATGTGTCAGCAAAATCTGATCTCTTATATTTTCATCACTGCAGCTGAGCAAGTGCTGCCACTTTGAACGGTCCTGTGCTTCTTGCATCTAGTTGGCTCCTGCGGCTCTCACCAGACCATCGTTCCACTTAGGTCCCCCATTCCGACGTTACTCCTTTCTGTTCATTCCAGAAGATATAAAAATCGTATATAGGTAAGCTGCAATGACTGATAAAGACCACTGCTGATAGATACACACATACTATACTTAGATGTAACTAATAAACTATTTTACTCGTCATCATCTACCTAGCCTTTTCCCAATTGTTGTTGGGGTCGGCTTCCAGGCTTACCGGATTCAGCTGAGTACCAGTGTTTTACATGGAGCGACTGCCTATCTGACCTCCACAACCCAGTAACTGGGTAACACGAAACCCCTTGGCAAGACTGGTGTCAGATCTCAAGCTTCGGTCTACTCGTAACGACTGTCAAAGATCTTCAAATGACAACCAGGACCAACGGCTTAACGTGCTTTCCGAGGCACGGAGGAAACTAGCTATGTTGAAATGGTCACCCATCCACCGACCGACCTCGGCAAGCGTTGCTTTACCTCGAAGTTCGACCCGTGCGGCTGTTATTATTTAGCCACGAGCTATTTTACTCGTACATACTATAAAATCACAACTCTATCCGACGAAGTGTTGGGCAGAGTAACATCTATAGTACTTTCATCAACATTTTGCCAGTCATCAAACTATTTTAAATCTCCACAAATAGCTTCGCATTCTTTTGGCACGGCCATTTGAGTTTTAATCAAAAAAGTTGCCCTGTTCAACACTCGAACATGATTGTAAATTAAAGAGATAAGTTTTAAACAATATTATCAAAGGTTCTTCCAGTCGAGCGCGCTTTAAGTCAAGCTACAGAAATTACGATTAATTCAAATGGAATCGCTTCTGATGTTGCAAAAAGTCAAAAGTACGCTTCAGTAAAGGATTTTTCTGTTTTAAATTCAAGACAAAGTTTAGATTAAGTTTTATTGGATTTGTGAGCACAGAATCGGATCCCATCAATCTTGCCTAAATCTCTTTTGCTCTTATTGATAAAATCGTGATCCGTGGTGATGGCACAAAAATGTATGGGTATAAGCACTGGTTGTGATTGATCCGGGTACCTACTACTATGATGTTTATAGTGTGAGAGAGATACGGAGGTCGAATAGCACTATCCTTTTTTCTACATTTTCTACTATCACTATCATGATGCCATTAATACGTTATTACACTCAGGCCCCTGCGTTTAGTAATTGGTGCGCAATTTAATCCATCTTTTCTACCACAAAATTCTTAGAAGCGAATAGTGACAACCACAAAAGCATGGTGTAATGATTCAACTGTCTTGGAATGATCCCGCAAACGAAATATTTCGTCCATATCTTTCTGAACTACCCAGAAAGACAACTTGAATATTATTTACCATTAGGCCTTTCTTAGAAGCATACCTCTATCTAGATTTTTGCCCGGCAATTAACAGAAGCTCGCCTTCTATTCCTAGCAGATGATCCCTTCGGGGAAAAGAAAAAAGCTTTTCTTGTAAATACTCGAACTGGTATAAATAAGCTAAAAAAAAATGGACACAGCTTCAAAATAATAATATATTATGCTGTATAGCTGTATAATCACACTACAATCACTATTTTCACTATTCATCTTTTATCTTTAAACAACGGTTTTACTGAGAACCTAAATAATATTATTTAAGGTATGTAAATATTAAACCCTGTGCATGAATATTCAGCTTATTTAGTCTGAATATTTATAATAACATAACAGTTGTAGTTTAGACGTAGTGATAAAATTTGAGTTATTATAATCTTCTGAATTCTGTATCTACCTTATGAATTTGGTAACAAAATAAACATTATATCCTATCCTATTTTTATAATTATCATCAATGAATGTCAAGAAATAACAAGCTATAAACTGTCAATTTTTACTGAGGGACGCTCTGTTTAAGTGGCTACCTACAGGGGTAAGAGATCTTCATGGTGACGCGATACGATTTTGAAATTGCGTCAATAGGTGATGAGATATCACGTATTTTCTAAGAAAATGTCAAGTGCAAATCGGTAGAATTGCATTTCATTACGGCCATTGGAAAGTTGCAAGTACGTTTTGCTTTGTAAAACTGTTTATTGGTGTGATACAAATCAAATTGTAAACTCATCAGGCAGATAGCTGTATTTAGCGCAGGAAAATAGTTTGAGATTTCAGAAGTTATACAGAACTAGCTGACCCCCGCGGCTTCGCTCCCGTCAAAATTATAGCCTATGTTACTTGGGAATAATGTAGCTTTCCATAGGTGAAAGAATTTTTTAAATCGGTCCAGTAATTTGGGAGCCTATTTGGTACAAACAAACAAACAAAAATATCATTCCGCTTTATAATATGGGTATACGAGGAGGGATCAAAAAGTAGTGAGAATGAGATAGAATATAATGACTATTAATAACTTAATAATTTATTTTTCGCCATAGTTTCCGAGTATCTCTACACACCGAGTCCAGCGCTTTTTCAAGGCTTCAATCCCTTTCAGAAAAAAAGTTTTGTCTTGGTCCTGCAAAAAGCTCTCCACAGCATCCATCACCTCGTTATCGTCTTCGTACCTGTTTCCCCTTAAGTATTTTTTCAATTTGGGGAACAGATAAAAATCGCTAGCCGCCAGATCTGGTGAATGAGGGGGATGGTCAACCAATTCGAAGCCAGCTTGCTGAATGGCAGCCATCGCAACTGCCGACCTGTGCGCGGGTGCGTTGTCGTGATGAAACAGCGAAGTTTCCCTCTCCTTTTCTCTTTGATGGCATTCCTCAACTTGGGAATTAAAGCTGCATAATATTGGCCTGTAATAGTGGTTCCACGCTCCAGGTAATAAATCAACAATATCCCTTCTGAGTCCCAAAATATTGAGACCATAGCCTTGCCAGCCGATGCCACGACACGAAACTTTTTCGGGGTCGGTGATGATGGCCGTTTCCATTTGCGGTGATTGCTGTTTTGTCTCGGGATCAAAATGATGGATCCATGTTTCGTCCATTGTTACGAAATGAGACAAAAAGTTTTCAGAATCTTCTTGAAACTTGTCCGACAATATCTTCGAAATGTCAAGTCGATTTTGTTTCTGACTGTCGGTTAATATTTTCGGCACCTATCTTGCGGCGAGTTTTCTCATATTCAAAGATTGTTTCAATATGGATTGAATACTTCCATATGAAATGCCCATTTGTTGAATTAAGTATCGTATGGTAACTCTTCGATCGCTCAATACAATTTTCTCGACTTTCGCAACATTTTCTTGGGAGACTGACGTCGATGGACGGCCGCAACGATGTTCGTCTTCCGTGCTCGTTCTCCCTACTCGAAATTGAGAAGCCCACCTTGCGACAGTGGAATATGGCGGAGCAGACTTTCCTAATGTTGCCTCCAAATCGCAATGAATCTCTTGCGTCGTTAACTTTTTTAAACAGAGGTATTTAATAACGACTCGTACTTAGTTTTTCTCCATTTTCGAGAACACGTTCCGACACAAAGAAAAAAAAAATACTACATTCAGAAAAAAACAAAAGAGAATCGAAGATTTTTTTCTTTATTAATATTACAAATATGTATCTGAGCTATGCCTGCCAGTTTTTTTTTTTACCACGTCGTTCTCACTACTTTTTGATCCCTCCTAGTAGATTAAGGAATCCAATTAGGAATGAAGCTAACCGATTCCGGAAGCCAGGAACAATTCACGCTTGCTAATTAAGAGATCCAACTTACTCTAACAAGTATTCTGAATACTCTTTAAGATTCCCAGAACGCACACTGCGTTGCGTTATGTAGTTAAGTGCGGTCTCTATCTAGGCTTGTAAGGCTCTTCCTGGATTCATCGATGACCGTCTTAAAATTAGTATAAGAAGTTTCGTGCTTACTGTGAATTCCGTAAGATATACCTGAGTATTTTGGACAATTTAAAAGAAATATTTTATGAATTTTCTCTCAGTTATTTCTTCCTCTATCACAACTTTTTCTTAATTTATGATTTCTCTTCGCTTGCCTTTCATTTGCCATGTTAATATCGATTTTCCTTCGAATATTCTGCTAACTAAGTTCTTAAACGAACAAACCTTTTTATGTCTTAAACAAACTAACCTTATTAGGTAATTTATACCGTGTCATCAACTCATCATCATCGAGTGGTTAATTTTACCAGACAGCTACCTAGTATCTTAAACGAACAACGTTTATTTGACCTTTTTATGTCTTAAACAAACTAACTTCATTAGGAAATTTATACTGTGTCATCAACTCATCATCATCGAGTGGGAAATTTTACCAGAAGGGATAAAAGGTAAGAGGCAAGTCTTGCCAACCCAATCCACTAGTTATTTATTTTAACATCAATTCGCTTAACTTTTTCTCATATGAGTTCGAGTCTGCTACATACATACCATACATACATTGCAAGTTAAATAAAAGCTTGTAATAACAGCAGTTTCTTAAACATTTAATGTAAATCAAGTGTCTTATTTAACTCGTACGTAATTCGTCAATAGTTGTTGTTTTGATATCCACACTCACAATGGCCGATGATGCTGTTCTCATCCGGGTGCACACACACACATTTGTTCATGGCATCAGCCATCCATCCATCACAATGGGCGTTGTAGGTACAGTATCGAACTTCTGAAAAGAACGGGCATTTGAATTATAATCACGATATTTGGTAAACATAAATAATTGTTTAGGTGTTATATATTATGACATCAAGCATTTATTCCTAGAAGGATAAGGCAGTGGTTTATATACTACTCAAAATAAAATAAGAGGCACTAAGTATTTAAGGTAAACCGAGAAAATTACAAGATTATCACATTGTTTAATTTACGTTAACATAAAATAACTAGCTGACCCGGCAAACTTTGTTTTGCCATAAAAAGACCAAACATTTATCTACCCTACCCTAGCCTACCCTACCCTACCCGACCCTACACTACCCTACACTACCCCACCCTACACTACCCTACCCTACCCTAACCGACCCTACACTACCCTACACTACCCTACGCTACACTACCCTACCCTACACTACCATACCCTACCCTACCCAACCCTACCCTACCTATAAACCTCACGTAGCCCGAGACCTTTCCAACGAATGCAAAACCATGGAAATCGGTTCGTCCGTTCTCGAGTTATAGCGTCAGGGAAGAAAACCCGACTTATTTTTATATATTAGATGTTATTGTTTACCGTGTACATGTTTATAAAAATTTTGATATAAATAAAAATTTAAGATAAAAACACAAATTACAAAAAGTCACTAAAATCTAAAAAAAATATCACATTTTGTTTCTTTTTTTATTCTTTAATAACGAGGATGCCCTTCTTTTTTGGCTATGCACTCCTGTAGCCTGGAATACATGCTCTCGATCAAATGCCTCACGTTTTCAGCTGGGACCTCTTCCCAGGCATTTTCAAAGCGTCATTCAGTTGCTGTTCGTTGTAGATCTCTTGCGCACTCTCTCTAACCCTTAGTTTTAATTGATCCCACATGTGCTCGATCGAATCTAAGTCCGGACTGTTTGCTGGCCACGGCAACATTTGAATGTGAGAGCCTTCCAGTACAGACTGGGTCGCTTGAGCTGTGTGTGCACGAGCATTGTCTTGCATCAGGACGAATCCAGGACCCATTCGCTGTGCAAATGGGATCAAATGAGGCCTGATGACTTCCTCAATGAAACGCTGAGCAGTTACGGAACCCTCATTTAAAATAGCGAGTTCAGTTTTACCAGGTAAACTTATTCCACCCCTAATAATTACATTGGGTCCACCGAAACGGTCAACTTCGTGAACTGCAGGCTTCCAAAAATCGCTCGGCACGTCACCTCCATACCCTAATCCGCCGATCGTCATTAAAAACTTTACTTTGCACTCGTCGGTGAAAAGCACCATGCCCCACTAGTTTATGCTCCAGTCCAAATATTGACGGGAGAACCTTAAACGATTTGCACGTTGAGCCCTGGACAAAGGAATTCGAACAACTCGACGTTTTGATGTTTTCTGGTCTTCATGCAATCGTTTACGGATAGTTTGGTCACTGACACGAGTACCCGTTGTCAATCGTAGGCGATTTTGTAACTTACGAGCCGGCACTGTGCATTCTCGGCGGGCACTTAACCGGATGTACCGATCCTCATAAACAGTTGTTATGCAAACTCTACCCGAACCAGGTCTTCTTGCAATACTTCCAGTCTTTTGGAAGCAATTCCAAGCATTTTGTATAGCTTTTCGAGAAAACCCAGTTGCAAAGCCACAGACCGCTGTGAATTTCCTTCTTGGATCATTGTAACGGCTCTGGTTACAGTTATTGCGTCCATATGTCTTCCTACTTGTGGCATATTAACATAAGATGTTATTTAAACAAATAATCAAAACAAAATTATGATTATTTCAGATTACCATTAAGATAATCAAAACGAAACCTAGAGAAAGATCAAAACTAAATAACAAGAACATTTAATTTTTTTTAAATAAAAAAATAAATAATAAAATATTTTTTTAATGTTGGCCAGTATTTTGGTCTTAAGGACGCTGTTACATTTTCGACGAACTCAAATTTAGGTATCTAGTCGCACACAGCAACATTACGCGTACGCACACATTGAAACTACTGAGCGCTCGATTTTATACATCAAGGAAGCAATCTTGGTCCTTGATATTATTTTTGAATTTTATTGTTTTTATTAAGTTGATTCAGGAAGGTTAGTTGGCACTTTGAAAATGCATTTGATAACTGTTACAAACCGTCGTCGTAAAAAGTAGGTTATTATTTTCAACCGACTTCAAAAAAAGGAGATGCTATTCGGCCTAACTACTTATCCGATACTTATCGGGTTTTCATCGATAAATGTATGTGGTGGTATTTTCAGGGAAGGTTTTATTGTATAATATATTAGGATCTGTTAAAGATCTTCGGAGATAGACAATGGAACTCTTTAATAACAAACAGCAAATGACCTGCGATTACTGTGATCGTATGTTTATGTTTTGTTTTAACCATACCATAATAAATCATCACGCTTGTACGGTTTTAGGGGGTAAACAGATGTATTTAGTATACCCAATATGGGGTACCTACAAAAATTTAAAAGAGAAAAATAATAGCTTTCCTGTGACGAAAAACAATAGGTACCGACACCGACTTCCGAAAGGAATTTTATTTTTCACTTTGTTGTAGTAAGTAGGTATTTTAAAAAACCGGCCAAGTGTGAGTCGGACTCGCGCACGAAGGGTTCCGTACTTGGTAAATTGCTGTTAACGATTTATGACGTATTAAAAAAAAACTACTTACTAGATCTCGTTCAAACCAATTTTTGTTAGAAGTTTACATGGTAATGTACACAATATTTTTTTTTAGTTTTATCATTGTCTTATTTTAGAAGTTACAGGGGGGGACTAACACATTTTACCACTTTGGAAGTGTCTCTCGCACAAACTATTCCGTTTAGAAAAAAATGATATTAGAAACCTCAATATCAAAAAAAAAATAAAAAATTAGTTTCAGTTTCAAGTATGGGAACCCCCATAATTTATTGTTTTTTTTCTATTTTTGTGTAAAAATCTTATTGCGGTTCACAGAATACATCTACTTACCAAGTTTCAACAGCATAGTTCTTATGGTTTCGGAAAAAAGTGGCTGTGACATACGGACGGACAGACAGACATGATGAATCTATAGGGGTTTCGTATTTTGCCATTTGGCTACGAAACCCTAAAAACAACGCTACGTGAAATAAGTAGATACCTAAAACGAATTAATTGCCGGTCACAAGGATTAAAAAATGACTTGAACATTTTTCATTATATGGAATATATTAAATATTACTATCACATCAACAGTCACTATTAATTTTCCCACTGCTGAGACACAGGCCTCCTCTCTGTGAGAGGGAATGGGCTGTAACCAACAACGCAGGCCCAGTGCGGGTTGGTGGATGCACATATCTTCGAATATTTGGTTCTAGGACATGCCGGTTTCCTCACGATGTTTTCCTTCACCGTTTTGAGAGCAGTGGTGAAGAAATAATTTAGACAAAGTAAAGCGCCTGCCTGGGCTCGAACCCACGACCTACAACTTGTAAGTCAAGCTAATGACATACTACCCAAAAATCATGAAAATGACACCCATGACGAAAAGATGTCAAATTTTCGTCGGCGCCAACTTGTATTTTGGTTATGACCCCGTATTCGATATAAGCGTCCTCAAAATCCATAAAAAGGACATCCATGACGAAAATTTGTCTAAATTTTGTCGGCACCATCTTGTATTCTGGTTTTGAACCCATATTCGATATAAGCGAACCCAAAAACCATGACAATGTCACCGATGACGAAAAGATGTCAAATTTTAGTCGGCGCCATCTTGTATTTTGGTCTTGACCCCGTAATCGATAAAAGTGACCCCAATAACCATGAAAATGACACCCATGTCGAAAAGCGGCCAAATTTTGGTCGGCGCCATTTTGTATTTTGGTATTAGCCTCGTATTTGTCATACATACGTACAAACAAACCGGTTAAAATCATAAATCTCCTCCCACCCATCCACTTCTCAACTTCCCCGTCGGCAGCTTAACCTTACCCATCCAAATCCTAACCTTAGTCAGAGCTGTTTAAACCCACCCATCCATTTCTCAACCTTGTCAACAACTGCTTAACACCCGACTATTCAAAACCCGATCTTACCCAAAATAATTTCTAAATCACATTCTAATAATAATAGGAAACTCAAAAATATGGCATACGTCCGATAAAATATCAACTCCTTTCGATCACGACGAGGACGGTACTCACACGCATGCACACTACAATCTTTCTATTACTTTTATCGTATTTATTTCCTGCGAGAAAGCGATACGCCCGTCCTTCCACGAGCGCTTCTGAGCGCGGAATGATGAGCGGTGGGTACAAAATGTATGAAGACGTCGGCAAGTGATTTTATTTTAGCTCATAATTAAAAAATATAATTATTTAGGTGAAAAATAATTAGCTGCACCTGTAAAGGACTATATATACCGCAATTTTTTATAATTTTGAAGATAAAATATGCTGTAAATTTACCTAAACTGGAACCTATTCGGACCCTACTTTTTTAAATTTTTTGCGATTATTGTGATGGGCAAAACGTATTTGTTCGAAAATTTTGTATGATGTCATACAATTTTTCTGATGCTTATCTGGTGCTGAATATATTATCTTCAAATTAAGACCATGATATCTTCACATCGGTGATTGCTTATACATTAAAATGGTACCTCAAAAGTACTGTTATTTGTAGAAAAATGTAATAGCGTCCTTAAGAACCAAATCAAAGAGTTTAAATATCAAAAAGCTTATAACCTCAATATTTTGCTACTTAATAATTAGTTAATCTTTATTAAATTACATTGAAATGTAAAAATAACGAGTGGCTCTTATTTTGTTTTGAATAGAGTAGTAACATTTCACCAGTTATGGTTAATTCACATGTAATGGGGGCGAACCTATCAACTGGGCACAACTCTAAGTTTCGGGCTATTAATGAGTTTCTCAGGTGGGTAAATCCAATACCTAACAATTTCACCGACCAGGGACACAAAAAAGTATCGATAATTTGTGGTACATTTCCTTTCGATACCGATTCTTTTGTACTCTATATATTGCATTCCATACATTTACTCAATGAGTACTTTTTGACAGGTATCGTATCGAATAAGAAATGAAGTCTTAAATGGGTAATCTTAGAAGTTACCCATTTAGAACTTGCGACCTTACGGCTTATGTTTATGGTGATGGCAACGCCATCTAGTTCACTCGTTCTGAACCTTCTGGAAACTTTAATTTATATGCCTAAAGTACTAAGTAATTTAATTTCGATTCTATTTTTTTTTTTCTATTAAATTTGTGTACCATTACCATTTGTTTTTCATGTCCTGCCCTACTGAAATTAAACTGACGTTATTAACGGACTGATATTGACCTATGCTCTATGCGGATTAGAGGCTTTCTTGCAAGTACTCGATACCTTGAAGTATCGATAGTTTTGTTTTGATACTTTTATGAGTACAATTTTTTTTCGATACTACTTATGAGTATGGTATCGATACTTTATATTCGATACCGTGTCCCTACCCGACCCAGAAATGAAATGAATTGAAATCATTTATTTGCTTAATGTAGGTGTAAAGATTAGATGTTCTTTTTGTAAAGAGGAGTCCCTATACATTTTGCATTAGGGCATGCAATTATTATTTTTTAATTTAATATTCTAAAACACCAATATTTTTATAAATTATCATCATTTCTTAGCAATAACCAGACCAAATATTAAACATATAAAATTGCTTGAAACACGAACATAACATAGGAGGTTATTATTAGGAAAACTTTATTTGAATAAAAAATAATCAACATTACTCGTATAAACAATGAACCGAGAACACACACACACGCTGACGACATTTCGACCAATGAGGCAGTCGCCAACGAGGGGCTAAGTAGTATAAGCGCTCATGACCAAGATTTTGCCTTATCATTTTACGACCGACTGAATCGTTAGATTTGGTTATTCTGATTACAAAAATACTTATTTCAAACATTTTCCGCGTCACGTCTGACCTGACCGTATTTTTCAAATTTCTTAATACAAAATAAACCGAGGTGTTTCATAGCATTCTGTCTGATTTTTTAGAATGTAGTTCAGCGATAGATTTAAGATACCGATTACACAATTTTCAGACACCAATAGCGTACCCAGGAGACCATTTGAGCATATTAAAAATAAGACAAAAAAGAAACCCACAGCAAATCGCCTGAATTCATGTTTTCAAGTGAACATTGTATAGTTGATGAGAATAAATAAATTTTCAGAAGAAAGTGTGAGCATTCTATATGAGGAAACCATTTTGAAGCGACACCAACACGTTTTTTTCGTTTTTAGAGTTATATGTGACATTTAAAATGTCATTTAGAATACGAGTGGATATGCGCGAATACGCGCGTATGCGCTCATATCCTACAGAATTTAACGCGTCGTTTCGGTTCAAATCTGTCTCAGTGACCCAGACTGACTATATACCTGAATCTCCTGTATACGTTCGTCTCATTATTGGTGGAGAGTAGCCCATCCCTTGCATTTGCAATACTAGCAGTTCATCTGAAAAATAATTTGGTGTTGTGGTTTTAATATCTTCTCTTAGCACTCTTTGTTTATATTATGACTACGGATTCCTGTATAACATTATTAAAAACAAAACATTGTGTCATCCCCAGAGGCTTGCATCTTTTTCCCTACACTAGTTAAGACGACGACTAACGCCAACGACCTTGAGGGAACAAAACGCGCACTCGTTTCACACCCGCGCGACTCAAAATTTAGTAGTTTTTTGTACTTCTCTTATTATTCTATGACTTTAAAAAAAAAAGCTTCAGATCAAAATGTAGATAATTAAATTGTCTTTGATATGGTGTCGATTTCATTAAAATACGCCCAGCGGTTTTGTTGTGATTGTCGTGTTTTTGTCCGTTTTAGACATAACTTTACAAATTAATTACACTATGTTATACGAATAAAACTCAAAATTTGCTCAGATGAAATTATTAAGAAAATGGTCTAATATAACATATATTTTTTCCAATAAATTACGATTAGCCGTTTAGACGTGATTCTCATTTTAAAATCAGCTACTCAAGGGAATCGGCGCCTTAAGGCGGTACCCCGAGCAAAACGCCGCGCAAACCGTTTTTTGTGCTGTTTTTAGGAGTTATCTACTCGTTATTTAAAAAGAAATATCAATAAATAAAAATACGTAAAATTTCTACATAATATTGATTCTGAAATGGTAATTTCGTTTTTTTTTAATGTTGTATATATTTTACTAATCTCATTCCAAAAAAATCATAAAAATGAGAATAATTATTGCATGCATTTCCTCGTAAAGTGTTCATTAATTATTATTTGTACTAACATTAATGGATAGACAATTTAATAACGAACATTTTTGTAGTAAAAGTTTTTTCAAAAGACCAAAATTCGATTTTATAAAGATTTTATTCTAAAATCTTGGCGTATTCACTACAGTAATTCATGCGCTACCAGTGCCGCTAGACCAATAGGAATGCTCATATCTCATGCCGATTTTTTGGTCAAGGTAACGTCTTAAACAATTTAACTGTTGCATAAGTTACTGATTTACAGTATGCTACATGCCAGTTAGTTACTTTCTGAATCACTCGAATCTGTTCACTTCATAAGGGGATGGCCCACACCGTACCTGCCGTACGGTGTGGGCCATCCCCTGCATTTATAATAGTGACGAAAAGTCAAACACAAATTATTTAATTGATTTCAATTAAATAATTTAAATAAATCAAAATCTAGTGTAAGTTGAAAGTGAAAATATATTTGTTAATGGTTGATGAAGTAAAACCAAGTAAGGACAAAATAAGGGTAAGTTCAGCTTAAGGCGGTACCCCGAGCAAAACGCCGCGCAAGCCGTTTTTTGTGCTGTTTTTAGGAGCTATCTACTCGTTATTTAAAAAGAAATATCAATTAATAAAAATAAAAATAAAATCTACATAATATTAATTCTAAAATGGTAAATTTAGTTTTTTTTTAATGTTGTATATATTACACTAATCTCCTTCCAAAAAAACATAAAAATGAGAAATAATTATTGATATTATGCATCTCCTCGTAAAGTGTTCATTAATTATTTTTTGTACTAACACTAATGGATAGACAATTTAATAACGAACATTTTTGTAGTAAAAGTTTTTTCAGAAGACCAAAATTCGATTTTATAAAGATTTTATTCTAAAATCTGGGCGTATTCACTACTGTAATTCATGCGACACCAGTGCCGCTAGACCAATAGGAATGCTCATATCTCATGCCGATTTTTTGGTCAGGGTACCGTCTTAATATTAAAAAAGTCGTATCGTCTCATAATGTCAAGAAGGTAAAATACCTATAGAAAAAAAAACAAATAATAGTTCGTCATAGATAGATTTTATTTTATTTTAATAGGGTTTTTTTTAATACAGGAAGAAATTAAAAGTATTGAAGTGAACTTTTTCACGTCTCATCAATTATTTTCTCTCGACATTCACATTGTCCGATGATACTGTCATCATAAGGGAACACACAGTCGCAAGGAGGGTCGGCCTCATCCGAGCATTGATATTTGACAGTGCAGTATTGAGCTGAAACCAAATAGTTATTTCTATATTGTACTCTAGTCCCTTTAGTTCATTTAAAATAAGCGTATTTCGCGTGTAAGATTTGTTATATTAAGTTAAAGTTTATATGCAGAAGGAGTGCAAAACTCTATTTATTTTTATTAGTTGTGTCCGATTTTGAGCACTGGGCGACCACAAGTTTAGTAGAAATGGGTACACAGGGAAGTCCAAAAGTGCGGTATTTTAAAGAAAAATATTTCACAATTTTTTGGCGTCCCCTCGTAGATTCGCTACCCAATTACATGTCGTATCATGACATGAATTAGGAAACAAAATACTCGTAGCAAATAATGTTTATGTCATAAAAATCTACTGCATCTCACATAAAAGAAGCATATTGTTTGTGGTGGACTTTGCCATGCATAAAAGGTACTTTAAAATCCATGAGAACAGAGGGTCTAGACAAGTTACATTCTATCTATCAAAGAGTCGCAAAAACGATTGGAAAAAGTCAAAAATGGAAATGCCAAGCTCTTTCGAAATGTCACGTGGCCAATCCCTGATATTTCGACCATCGCCTTCGTAATAAAATGACACTGTCTAGAGCTTCCAGTTTGTATTTAATCGTTTTGTTACGTACCTTATATTGTTGTTAAAGTTAAGTTTTCAACAACATACCAAATCGAGTTTAAAAAATAATAATGGCCCTAAACAATCGCATTGATTTCAATTTGTCTGAGTAGAAAAACTTAACTTATACATAGTCAAGAGAGAATAGGTTACTTCTAGGCAAGCGTGCTACACCGTCAACCACATCATCGCTTACCATCAGTTGAGATAGTAGCCAATCGCGTGCCTATCTATAAAAAAAAACTCATAACCAATATACGTGTGTACAGTGCTAAAATGCATTTTCTTTAGTCAAAGAAATTGGGGCCGTAAAATCATCCGGGCGATCATAACAATATACACGATCATAACATAAGACAATAACAAAATTACAAGAAGACAGAAAAAGATAAGAGTTGTTATGGACAAAAACATATTTAAACAAAATCTCTCTTTTAGCGTATACACTCTTGACAGATCGATCAATATCAAATCAGCCGAAAGACGTCCACTGCTGGACATAGGCGTCCCCCAAGGGTCGCCACATTGCCGGTCCCATGCGTCCCGCATCCAGCAGATCCCCGCAACCTTCACCAGGTCATCGGTCCTCCTGATGGGAGGCCTTCCAACGCAACGTCTTCTGGTTCGTGGTCTCTACTCCAGAACTTTTCTGCCCCATCGGCCATCTGATCTGCGAGCAATGTGCCCTGCCCACTGCCACTTAAGTTAAGCAATTCTTCGGGCTATATCGGTAACGCTGGTTCTCTCTCTCTCTCTTGCGGATCTCTACATTTCTGATTCGATAACGCAAGGAAACTCCGAGCATAGTCCTCTTCATTGCCCTTTGAGTGACTGTAAGCTGACAGATCGATCATTTTGAGAAATCTCCATGCGTGAGTCGCTTCATCATTATCTTCCTGCCGTTTTCCCATGTTAGTTGGGGTTGGCGCAACACGTTTCCTTCTTCCATACAGTCATGTCAACCATCACGCTATCACTGGCTCCCTTTTCATTTACACAGTTCATCCATCTTTTCTTAGGCCTGCCTCTCCCTCTCCATCTACCCAAATTTATATTCATAACTCGCGTGTGACTCGTATGCGTTTAAACAAAATACTTGACTTCTATTTACTAAATGATGAATTAATACGAAAAACAAATTAACCTACCGTTTTCAGAGTCCACTATCACCACGACAGCTAAAACAAAAACCACAGTCAGTAAGAAGTGTAAGAACTTCATGATAACAACACAAAAGTAAAACGCTAGTTCAGTAGTTTTCTTCGTGATATTATATACCAGAACGATTTACCAAGAAAATTGATTTTTAACGCATTTTGCGAATCATTTGAAATTAATGTAAAATCCCAAAAAAACAAATGTTATATGTATTGTGCACAACTACAACAATAGGCAGTGGTACTGGTAATTGGTAATTTCATATCTTGAATTTAGGAGTTCCCTGTTTTTTATATAGAGATAGACTGTCAGCAGGTATTTGGTGCCTCAAAATTGCCGCCCGCTACTTCGCCCGTGTGGAATTAGTACTACCCCCAACATATTTTAAATGCTCGCCGCTATATGACTGTAAAGTTTAAGATAATTGATAACCGATAGTTACTAGACCGATTACAATCGGATAGTAAAAGAAGTTTCGTACTGTAAGTTCCTCAAAATATACCTAAACATTTTGGAAAAATTGTATAAAATATTAATTCTTCCGGGTAAATTTTTGTTTCTTTTCATTTTTATTCCGATGAGGAATAAATGAGGAATAAAAGTTAGGAGCTCGTCAATTTCCTCAATATTCTGTTTACTAGCAACGAACCAAGTTTATTTGACCTTTCTTTGTTTATTAAAGCTGATGAGGATGATATCCTATGCAAACTAAACTTCATAGGCCCAGTTGCTCGAAAATCTTAATACAGAGTTAGTTGCTAACATAAGGTTAAATTGACAGAATGTTAATTAATAATGTCAATTTAACCTTGTGTTAGCTACTAACTGTGTACCTGTTTGTTTGTGTACTTGTATGTGGCATCGTTTAATTTAGTTTATTTTGGTTGAAAGGCAACGTTTTCGACAGTGTTCTTCTCTATGTTTGATGAAAATCGCTTCAGCCATTCAAGAGTGGGCGCACGATGCTGGATTGGGTCTTAACGCAAATAAAACCAAAATCATCCATGTCCATTTTAGCCATATAAAACAAAATTAAATTACTTTTGTTAAGATAATCGCACATACACACAGCTGTCTTCACTCTGTTTCTTCAAATGTATGTCAATGTGAGGCAATAGATCAAATAACACACCACACGTACCTAGGTTTACTCGTAGACAATCGTTTCAACTGGGCTTTTCACGTAGACTCAGTCTGTGACAAACTGCGGGCCGTATTGGCTAAATTCTACATATTAAAAACTAAAGTTACGTTAAAAAGCCTACGTAGCGTACATTGCTTTAGCGGAGTCAATTATAGCAGATAGAATTACGCGCTATGGGTGAACATTTAAAGGTGAACGCGCACCTATCCGCGCCGCAGGAGCCGCACGCGCCGCAGTCATCGCATTGTATAAATCTTTATATGAAATCGTATACAAACTCGCGCACCTATCCGCGCCGCACGAGCCGCATTTCAGCATGATGCTGTTGGTATACGGATTTCACCAGCGCGTGCGTGCGTCATCAGATTCGGCGGGCGATGCGGGCGGCGCGGCAACATGATCCGTATCTGTATGAAAATATAGTTCAAGATGTACAGAAGTGGATACAATGCGTGCGGCGCGTTCGGCGCGGATAGCGCGTGGCTGTCAGAAAATGCGATGACTGCGGCGCTTGCGGCGAGTGCGGCGCGGACAGGTGCGCGTTCACCTTAAATCTTATGTTGAAAGAATTAGCAAACTTCAAGTTAGACTTTTAAAAGTAATACTACCCACATAAATAAAATATCAATACAAATAAAACGTCACGGTACTGTACAATTACTGTAAAATACTGCCAGTACATACTAGACTTAACAGGGCCCTCTTAATTGAACAATTAAATAATAAAACCATTCAAACACCCATATTACTATATAAAATAATCACCAGAAGTATGACAAATAATCAATTAATGGTACCTCATGCCATTACGGAAGGCGGACGATGGAATTGTTAGTTACCACTTTATTAAATGAAATACCGACAAACTTAAAACATTAAATAAATTGTAGCACTAAAATACAAAAAATACTTTTACAAACTTCATATTAACTTAGCGTAACTAAAAAATATCTATTAATTGGAAAAACTTGGTAAAAATGGATCAACGTATATATTTTGCTAAAAACCTTTAAAATGAGTGGCCCAATAGAACGGTAGCTTGGACGAAACGTCACAAACAAAATACTCACATACCCACAGTCACACTCGCAATTACACTATTTTTCCTTACACAATTGCGTGATTAGTAGGTTTTTAGGATGAGTGAATAATTAGCTAATATCACAGATAATATAATACTAGCATACAGATGCCTCATCTCATACAAAGAACCCTGCCGCCGTAACGAGCGTTTTTCGTCTGATTAAACTGATTATTTTTTGTACTTTTACGATTGCGTTCAGTCCGTTCTACGGTGATAGATAGAGGTTGTTAGCAGCGACTTGCAAGCAAAAGGGTTAATTCGGTTCGTGAATATGTTTTTCTTCAAATTCAGTGACGATTTGTTTTATGGTATATTTTTTGCTCGTTTTTACAGTGTCAATGCACCAAAAATGTGTTACAATATAAATTTAAACAATCGAGTGGAATGCCTCAGAAATTTAAAACCATGCCATCTATTGCCATCAATTTTAAATGATCTTTGAAATGTGAATAATGAACTAACAATAAGAACCCAATATTTAAATTATTCCACACTTTTGTGCTTAGGAGAGTTTATTAAACAAGAACATGAAAAAGTTATGTTCAATTCCAGAAAATGTTAATTTTACACACAATTCAATAAAAAATCTGTGCATATCGCGCCATCTAGTGATATTTATTTGAAACATTTTTTTTTCCTCTTCACCTCTTGTTAAGAGCGGACTCTAGTCAACAGGTTTTGGGGGCCGAGTCACCCACGTCCGTAGGTGTGTACCCCTTTTTTGATTCCCTACACGTGGTCCCCGGGTGGTGCAAATCAGGTGACACTAACTGGTGGTAGGCTTCGGCCGAAGGCTTGTGACCACCCACCGGGCAAAGACGTACCGCCAAGCGGCCTAGCCGTGTTCCGGTACGATGCTCGGTGTAGCCAACTAGAGGAGTTGGGTCGAGATAGCTGTTCCACTGCAGGCTGATCAGTCTGACGCGCGCTGTTAGGGATGTATCGGGAGACTAGTCGCGGAGGGTAGCGAGATCCGAGGCACGGTGCACCGCTGGCCGACCGCAGGTAGTTGGGGGCCCAAGTAGTGTGCCAGCCACACACGAAAGGCTGCCCCGCCAACTGTCGAAAAATCCCGGAATGCACCATCGTGCTGGTTGGCGACCAGACGGGAGGGCCCGATGGACATTCCGGGGGGGCTCGGGCGTCCCCGCAGTCTCCAGACTAGTGCCCCAATGATGCTGTCCTTTCAGTGCGTGTCTGTAGGTTAGCAGCGTGAAACCTCGTCTCACTTCCTACTCCTCTACTCCATTCACTCTTTTATATTATGATGAAAAGGAAAAAGAATACTGGAGATAAACAGCGGCTGCACCCCCTCCCCCACAAAGTGCACCTCACCAATATTCGAGGTCTGCACTCAAATATCACTGCAGTCCACTACCATCTGGAGGCTGAGAAACCAGCGCTCTTTTTCCTTACGGAGACGCAGATAGCGAATCCGTCAGACGTGTCGTACTTGTCTTACCCAGGGTTCACCCTGGAGCACAATTTTAGACCACGGGCGGGCGTATGTATGTATGCCCGTGACGACATTTGCTATCGGCGTCTCCGTAACCTTGAGGACTCCAGATTCTCAACGCTCTGGGCTCTGGTGGACACAGGTTTGGATAAAGTTATCTACGCCTGTGTCTACCGTTCGCACAGTGGAGATCAGGAGACATACAGGCTCACAAAATACCTCAGTGAGGCGACTGATGCGGCACAGCAGCGGTACCCTTCCGCCTAATTAGTGTTACTGGGGGACTTTAATGCCCACCACCAGGAGTGGCTCTTCCCATACCAGTGCACTGATCATGCTGGACGGGAGATGCTTAAGCTTGCGCTTGCGCTAAACCTTACCCAGCTGGTCCAGGGGGCAACGAGGGTACCGGATGTTTATTCGCACACAGCGAATTGCTTGGACCTTCTGCTGACAACAGATCCGGACAGATACTCTGTGTCGATAGCTTCACCTTTGGGTAGTTCCGACCACTGTCTGGTGAAGTCTGTGTCCGTCTATTCCCCGCCCGATCCCAGCCCAAGAGGCACCCGGCGGGTTTGGCGGTACAGGTCGGCAGATTGGGATGGTATGCGATCATTCTTCGCATGCTATCCTTGGCAGCCTACTTGCTTTTTTTCGACTGATCCATCGTCGTGCGCAGACGCCGTGACCGAAGTGTTGCGTCAGGGAATGGAGTACTACATTCTGTTCTCTGACTTAACAATGTCCAGCGTTGACCAGCCATGGTTTGGCGCCGAATGTAGGCGCGCTGACGCGCTTAAACATGAGGCGTACCTGGCTTGGGTCGAAGCTCGATCGCGCAAGGCGAGTGATGTGGCTCGGAAGAAGAAGGCCTTCAACAGGGCTGCCAAGTCCTGCAAGCTGGTGTTGCGAAGGGCTCGGTTCGATCACATTGGCCGAATAGGGGCCAAACTTGCTTCTTACCCAGCAGGAAGTAAAGCGTTTTGGTCCCTGGCTAAGTCGGTCGAGTCAAACTTTTGCCGTCCCTCACTACCACCACTGCTGAAACCCGATGGGTCGCTGGCACACTCCGCTGAGGAGAAGGCAAATTTATTTGCCTCTCTTTTTGCGGAATCTTCACGTCTGAATCCTGGTGACGCGCGGCCCCCTCCTTCTCCTGATGGATGCGAGACGAGTATGTCGGACATTCGTATCCACCAAAAGGACGTCCGTAGGGTGCTGAGCCACCTCGACGTGAACAAGGCTAGCGGCCCTGATGGCATTCCAGCAATTGTTCTTGGAACCTGTGCGCCTGAACTGTCTCCGATCTTGACACGCCTATTCCGCGTTTCGTATGAGGCTGGAAAAGTGCCGAATGCTTGGAAGCAAGCTAACGTACAGCCCGTGCCCATGAAGGGCAGTCGAGCTGACCCGGCCAACTACAGACCCATATCTGTAACCTCCATACTCTGTAAGAGTATGGAACGTGTACTTAATATAAAGCTCCTGGCATACCTAGAAGCTAACGATATCCTTAGTGACCGCCAATACGGCTTCCGCCGAAATCGGTCTACTGGGGATCTTCTAGCGTATGCCATTCACATCTGGAGTGAGGCCATCGAGAAGCACGGGAAAGCACTTGCCGTCTCCCTCGACATCTCGAAGGCTTTTGATAGGGTCTGGCACGAAAGCCTTATTGGTAACCTTCCTTCATTCGGTTTGCCCGGTGGTCTGTGTGATTGGATTGCAGACTTCCTGAGAGATCGGTCCATTCGAGTGGTTATCGATGGCTGCTCGTCGGACCAATTGGATATCAATGCCGGGGTCCCTCAGGGGTCGGTACTCTCAGCAACTTTATTCTTGCTGCATATTAACGATCTGCTAAAACCCGGCACCTTTGGGTATGCAGACGACAGCACTGTTGCTGAGAGATACATGTCCAACGCTCGAGCTACCGGACCTCAGATCCAGTCTCTGCGGGAGGCCATGGTGGAGCGCTTGAACCTGTCCTTGCAGGCAGTCTCCGAATGGGGCGATGCCAATCTGGTCAGGTTTAATGCTGCTAAAACCCAGGCGTGTCTTTTTTCCGCTAAAAAGAGCCAATTTCAACCGGCTCCAACTTTCCGAGATGTGACCGTGCCAATAACTGACCATCTTGAGCTTCTTGGCGTTACGTTGACATCGACTCTTAATTTTGGCCCATACATTGAAGCAAAGGCTCAGCTGGCTGCCAAAAAGCTGGGGATCCTTGCAAAGGTTAGAAGGTACATCACGCCAGAACAGCTGCTCAGCTTGTATCAAGCGCAAGTTCGATCATGCATGGAGTACTGTTCTCATCTCTGGGACGGATCCGCCAAATACCAGCTTGATGCACTAGAGTCGATCGAAAAGCGGGCCAAAAGGCTCATCGGCGATGAGGCACCGGTTAAGTCAAAGCTCCAGAGCCTTGAACATCGTCGCCGAGTTGCCAGCTTGTCGGTCTTTTATCGGTTGCATTTCGGGGAGTGTGCGATGGAATTGCATGATCTAATTCCACCAAACCCGTTTCATCATCGGACTACAAGACGTACGGCGATGCGCCATCGCTACATGGTAGACATACCACCCATACGCACTAAACGTTTTGGAAATACTTTCATTATGCGTACAGCTAAGGAGTGGAATTCCCTGCCGGAGTCTGTGTTTCCCGATAGCTACAATCTAGGAGTCTTTAAGTCAAGAGTGAATAGGTTACTTTTAGGCAAGCGTGCTTCACCGTCGACCACATCATCGCTTACCATCAGGTGAGATAGTGGTCAAGCGCGAGCCTATAATATATAAAAAAAAAAAAAAAAAAAAAAATACGGAATTTGAAAAATAGGTATTTGAAGAAACTATTGCCGTCGCGTCGCTTCCAACCTCACCCCGTAAAGTGCGAAAGGGACAACTGCAGCTCAGGCTGATTTTACCTACAAAAACTTTGACTAAAAGACGTTTCGTATTCTGCTGTTTTCTTCATGAAAACTGGTCTGGGGGGTAACCACAAGCTCTTAGAGTAAGGTTATTTTGATATCGAGTAAGGGACAGATGTATCTGACTTGTATACATCTGTCACTTACTCGATCTCAAAATAACCTTACTCTAAGAGCTTGTGGTTACCCCCCAGATCTAAAAAATTCTTATATCAAAATTTAGAGGAAAAGTATATCTATGCTCCTATCATTTCCTTTTTTTGTTAAAAACTTATAAATTTTGTCTGAAAGTCTTCTGAACATGGCGGTAAAAGCGGGCATTTTTTTCGGATTTTTGTATTGTCGTATTTCTTTTTGTGATTATGTTTTGGAAAATAGGAAATGATACAGGCACGTATTAATTAGACCTAGATTTTATGGAAAAAAAGAGAGAGACTAGAGGCATTATCCACGAAGAAAACAGCAGAATGTGTTTGTATGGAGAAAGTCTCACTAGAGTCCCCTCTTAATATTAAAGCGAATGTGAGTACCGACACAAATCCATCCAGGTTTAATAGTACAATATATAAGTGAAACTGTACTCAAGACAGTATTTGTAAAAAACAAAACACAAATCACACATTTCCTTCAAGATACACAAAAGATGCGCCCATTTAACCGAATGCGCACGTCAGCGAGCAGACAGTTCCTATTGGTGCTCGAGCAATCGCGCATCACAAAGTACGCATCAACGCTAATCAAAGTGACAAACATTTAACTGTCGGCTGTACGATCTTAACTACTACTTAAGGCGTATATTATATTCCCCAATGTTAACGCGTACTGGCACGTTCGGTGCCAGAATATCAATATTGGACCTCCTTTTGGACAGTTTTGTTTCCAAATTATTTGTTTAATTTGCACGTCCTATGTAGGGAAAGAAAGAGTAGGAAAAGAAAAATTATAACCATCAATTTTGCCATGTTAAAATATATTCATCCAAGTCGTTTTGGACGCGTTTGCAAAAGAAGCGATAAAATATCCTATTGTATTTTTTTTAAAGCATGTTTCACAAATAATTTACATGTATCAATAATAAATATCTATATTTTTTTTAACTTTTTAATCTAGCCTTACTAAGGAGTACGCTTTAGAAAGTAAACATTTCACATCACTAAAGCGGAGTACGCGAGAAGACAAATACGCGTGTATCCGCTCATATCCTACAGAACAAGACGCGTCATTTCACTTCAAATCTGTCTCTGTGGCCCAGACTGACTATATACCTAAATACGTTCGTCTCATTATTGGTGGAGAGTAGCCCATCCCCTGCATTTGTAATGCTAGCAATTCATCTGAAAGTTAATTTGGTGTTGTGGTTTTTATATATTCTCTTAGCACTATCTATTACAGTGTGCTTCATGCCAGTAAGTTGCTTTCTGAATCAAAATCTAGTGTTTCTTGTAAGTGTTAAATTTATATTTGTAAATGGTTGATGAAGTAAAACAAAGTAAGGACAAAAGAAGGGTAAGTTCACCTTAATATTAAAAAAAGTCTTAAAACCTCATAATATCAAGAAGGTAATACCCATAGAAAAATAAAAACAAATATTATTTTGTCATTAATAGATTTTATTGTATTTTAATAGTATTTTTTTATTTACAGAAACAAATTTAAAGTGATGAAACGACTTCCTCACGTCTTGTAAATAATTTTCTCTCGACATTGACAATGTCCGATGAAACTGTTATCATATATGAACAGACAATCGCAAGGAGGGTCGTCCTCATCCGAACATTGATATTTGACAGAGCAGTATTGAGCTGAAAACAAATAGTTATTTGCATAAAATACTTTGTTTACTGAGAGGGCCTTGGGATGTCTCTAATAGGCAACATTTTACGCGCGAGGTGATGCACAATATGTTGCTCATCATTTTGAACGGCAACAAAGAGAAACTTTCGTTTAGTAAGGTTAGCTCATCGTGTCACTACTGCCAGCAGAAAACGTCGCCGAACAAGTTGAGCGTCACGTATTGCACATCAATATATGTTGCCTAGTGAATACGAGGCTTTGAAGGCGGTTAATTTAGTACGCCAAGAGAAAAAAAAACCTTTTTTAAGCGTAAATATCGCGTGTGAGATTTGATATAGTTAAAGTTTATCATCATCATCATCATCATTTCAGCTGAAAGACGTCCACTGCTGGACATAGGCCTCCCCCAGCCTTAATAACACAGACCGGATCCGTGCGTCTCGCATCCAGGGCCTTCCTGCAACCATCAGTCCACTTAGTGGGAGGTCTTCCAACGCATCGTCTGCCGGTTTGCGGTCTCCATTCCAAAAAAAAATCAGCCCCATCGGCCATCCGCTCTACGAGCAATGTGCCCTGCCCACTGCCACTTGAGTTTCGCAATTCTACGGGCTATGTAACTTTGGTTCTCCTGCGGTTATCCTCATTTCTGATGCGATCTCGCAAGGAAACTCAATAAACACTGGTAAACTGCGGTAAATTGGACGAGAAGATACCGTGCAACTAATAAAGTTAAAGTTTATTTCCGTACGCAAAATACGTGCTTGGTCGTGGAGTTGCGGAAACCAGCCCGTTTTAACCTTTTTTTTTCTTTTTTTTATTAGCGTGGAGAAATACTCATGCATACTGCGCTACCACGGGGAGATAGCGCAGTTATGTGGGACTCTAACACACTAAAACTCCACGGTGTCCTCCTGCGCCGCTTATGGCGGGAACACGGGAACGCGTTAGCATACATCCGCGAGCCCGCCGCGGCTGTCCGTCTCCGGACCCTCCTCTGGGGTTTACCCTTCATCACCGGCGCACCAGAACACACCGTACGCCGTGACCACCCCGGGGACCAAACCAGCACAGGGGCGCCAGACGACCCCGTGTATGGCACCCTTGGTCCCCCTGTGACGGGTCAGGACAGTGGCCCCGCCACCTACCACTTTTCG
Source organism: Orthosia gothica (assembly GCA_949775005.1). Taxonomy (NCBI): domain Eukaryota; kingdom Metazoa; phylum Arthropoda; class Insecta; order Lepidoptera; family Noctuidae; genus Orthosia; species Orthosia gothica. Next base: position 4,504,529 of record OX459041.1, on the reverse strand, counting down.
GCCGCAAAGGATAGGAGAGCGGCTAACGCTATACCGACACTCCTCCTCTCCTGCGGCCCCACCGCTTCTGCCATCAGACGGTGGCGACCCCGTGCAGGCCGCGGAGGGTAGGAAAAAAAGCGGGAACCCACCGGGGGGGCGCCCGTTTTAACCTAACCCAAACTAGTTTATTATGAAGAAGAAATTCAGAAAGCTATTATTTAATTAATTTTGAGCACTGAGTGGCCACTAGTTAAGTAGAAGCAAGTTTTTCATCCTATTTGATGTCGTGATTATGAATAAGAAAACAAAATATCAAATAAGCGATTAATATTATTAATTAATGTAATATACCTCATACAACAGAAGCATATTTTTTTGTGGTGGACTCTGCCATGCATACAAGATGTTTAAATTCCTTGATAACAGAGGTTCTAGACGATTGACATTATATCAACCAAAGCGTCGCGAAAGCGATTGGTAAAAAGTCAAAAAACTTTAGAAATGCCAAGCGATATGTCCAATTTCTGACATTTTGGAATTTCGACAATCATCTTCGATAATCGATTGAGTCATTTTTAATGACACTTTGTGTAGACTAGAGCCTCCAGTTTCTATTAAATCGTTATGTTACAAACCTTATATTGTTGTTAAATTAAATATCTATCACTTTTATCAACAACGTACAAAATCACCCCTATACACTTCCTACATATCTTTTTTTTCAACTCCCCTCTCGCAGGTATGCTGGAAGAAATTTCTTTGAAATAACCGTACTTTTGTATATATCTATTTTCTGTTCCTTCTTCATCCTGTCTCTTTATTATGTGTGTATACATTAATTGTTAAATAAAGAAATAAAATTATCTGGATATAAAACTAAACATTTCTAAAATGAACACTGTCTAGCCAAACAAATTGGTCTTGGAAAATCGGACACGAGAAGGCAGAAGAAAATTAAAACTTGTTATGGAAAAACATATTTAAACCATGTCTCTCTTTTTAGTGTTAAAGATAAAGTGTGTACACTCTTGACAGATCGGTCGTTTTGAGAAATCACCACGCGTAACTCGCTTCATCCTCATTTGCCTGCTCTTGCCCCATGTTACTTGAGGTCGGCGCAACACGTTTTCTTCTTCCATACCGTCCTTTCAACTGTCATGCTATCACTCCCTTTTCATTCACACAGTTCATGCATCTTTACTTTGGCACACCCTCCCTCTCCATCCATCCATATTTATATTCATAACTCGCGTGTGACTCGCTTATGTTATGCCTTTTAACAAAATACCTGCCTTCTATTTGCTAAATGACGAATTTAAACGAACCACAAATTAACCTACCTTTTTTAGACTCCACTATCACCACGACAGCTAAAATTAAAACCACAGTCAGTAAGAAGAGTGAGAACTTCATGATAACAATACTAAAGGTAAAACGCTAGTTCAGAAGTTTTGTTCGTGATACTTTATACCAGAACGATTTACCAAGAAAATTGATTATCAACGCATTTTACAAATCATTTGCAATCAATGTTAAATCACAAACAAATAAATGTTGTATGTATTGTGCTACTACAACAAAAGACAGTGGTACTGGTAATTGGTAATTTCCTCTCTTGAATTTAGGAATTCTCTGTTTTTCAAATAGAGATAGACTATCAGCAGGTATTTGGTGCCTCAATATTGCTTCCCGCTACTCGGCCCGTGTGGAATTAGTACTACCCCCAAAATCTTTTAAATGCTCGCTGCTATATGACTGTAAAGTTTCATCAAAATCCGTTCAGTAGTTTTTACGTGCAAAAGTAACAAACATCCTCAAAAGCTTCCATATTTATAAATATTGGTATGATAAGTAGTAGTATATACTACAGCGGAATTAAGAGGATGCGTTGCATAGTCACCCACTGTTTAAGGCGTTTTTGTGTAAATATTATCAGCTAATGTCGCTCTGTTTGCCTAGGCTTATACCATAATTTAGGGTCAACTCTCCTCGTCAATCCCCAGACGTGCTAGATCGTCGAGAAATCCAAGTTGGCTGTCAAATATTAATAACTTTCTATCCTCATAATAAAATATTAGGAATATTGAATTCCGCATTTACTGTTAACCAAAGCAGCCGTTTCGGACATGAATGTTGAATTTTGAAGCATAAAACCTAAACGGTGTTTAACAAATTCAATTTACATGGTCATTTGCTTATCAACTTCGTCAACTAGTAATTTCCCTGCGAGGAATTATTTGTACCTAGCTCTATAATGTCTTGATTATTTTGAATCAATGTGTATTTCATTACTGCCTGGTAGCCCAAAACCCGCAGAAACAATTTTTTCTTTTAAATCAGAAGCAATGTCGTCTCATTGCTTAAATAAACATGGAGTGTGGGTAGGTACGTAAGACTGTGTATTTTTTTTAATAGGTTTGAAAGAGAATGTCGCTCAGCAGCATTATTATTGCATCAAAATTATCGATAACTTGATATCATACCTGTATCCCAAACGGGTAAGGTAGATTGGGTACCTATAGTAAACATGCACACATATAAACTCTCGCCTTTTTACTCGACTTCCGAAGGAGGGTAATGTGATTATCAGTCTATATATGTATGTTTGTTCCTATGTGACGTTCTAGAGATCACACGCGTTGGCTGATTTTGTTAATTCTTACGAAAGTCGATTCGTCTTAGCCGTGCGAGCGTTACTGGCTACATTAAATTTGGAAAATAGACAAAATTGCGGCTTTTGGTCGCCATATTGTGGGGTTCCAATTTCTTTTTTCTTCCAATCCCATCGATTTGTTTCAAATCCCACATGATTGTGGGATATCAAAATAAAGGGTTTTAAGAGGTGATTTCAAAAATATATGATTCTTATATGTTTAAATGTACCTAGTTTGAATGAAAATGTTACCTAAAAAGTTATAAATAAAAGAAATGGTTGACCTTTCTACCTTTCTTTTTCTGGCATAATTATAGAAAATATCAATATTTCTCAATAACGATCCACTTTTACAGCCATACTTGCAACCAGGCCAACGACCGCAGTCTGATGCATGTTACATGCAAATAAATTGCTCCTAGTCCTCCACACAAATGCCTAGATGTCGTGAGCAAAGAGATATATTGCACCGATTTGTTCACATGGCCCGGCACGGCCATTTTATGTAGTTAAACGTACCGTGGCAATAAATTCAGCAGGTGCAGCACATTTGTAAGGTTTTATTTATTAACATTTTATGTAGTAAGGTGAAAAATATCCATTTAAATAAAATAAAAGCGTGTATCAGTTTCAGGAGAAAAATATAAAAAAGTGAATTCAAAAAATCACATCTGGTTTGGTCAGCCGGCTCGCGAATATGTATCCTCCGATTGCACAGCATGATTTTCTTCTTGCTTACGTCTTTTTATTTCGCTTCTTACGCAGTCGGATTTTTCTTACGTAGTCGGATAACTTTTTAGTTATTATTTCTTTTTCGAATTTGGTACATTTAAACATATAAGTGCTATATATTTTTGAAACCACCTCTTAAAACCCTTTATTTTGATACCCAACACGAAGGGTTTGACAATGATCCTGTATACACACTAAGTCACATGTAACCCTTATAAAAATATACATTTTTGTGTATTCACAGCTCTAAATAATTAATTAGGAATATAAAAAGTGTTATTTATAATTTAACTGACGAAACACGCCATAACAACTAAAAATGAGACACAATTTATACCTACGTCAGACGAAGTGTCCAAAACCCATGAATATTTCGGTACTACCCGCACCATATAACAAAAGAAGCATTAACAATTCAGTCAGCACTTGCCATCACAATATTGGCTCAGTGCTTGAGAGTAACACTCGACTGTCTGCCCGAACCTGATCAAACAAAGCCGGAGTTAACAGAGACGCCCATCGACATTGAAACTATCACCTGTTCGCCTTTGAAATTTAGAAAATTTAGGAATAGACTGTACCGGTTTAAGCTGTTTTGTCCACTCACGTTGTTCCTACCTGCAATCTGTTTTGATACTCGTATAGTCTCGTTGTAAAGGAGGATTTTGGAATTATTCACATAGCAAGGCGTGGTGATGACAGGTGCAATTGTATATTACCTTGTAAGGAAGTTACCGAGTAATGTCCAAGGACAGACAGAAAGAATTTTGGTTGTCCGGCAGCGAAATGTACAGATGAGATTGTTGATGATTGTAGTGCAATTGACCTCACGTGTGGTGGGTTTTATACAACTTTAAATTAGTTAAGTCGGTGAACCTGTAATCGTTACATGATAATACACACTAGAATTTTTGGTAATATAATGTACTGTTAATCTCGTTACTGTATCTGTCTAGTTACAGTTATAGTGCATTAATGGCTTTAATTAAACTATACAAACGGTAAAAATAAAATAAAACTTTTTATTTTATGTAACTTCACTACCAGCTCTCGTTGACCCCGTAATCAATCAGTAGATATTATGAGATTTTTGACGCTTTAAGATATCTATACCCATCACGTCTTAAGAGTACGGCATGCTTACTTAAATTTTTCTCTGGTGGTGGCGTATGTTTTGAATCATTCGGTTCCCTTCATGATGGTTGAGCTGAGTGATGCTAATCCATGCGTCAGGTTCTTGAACGAGCGCCGTTAGTTGGGAATGTTTTTTATTTTTTGTTTTGTTCTAGACGGTTTTAACGTGATAGTCTTTTTACATCGCTCTCACTAATATATGTAATTTTGAACAACAAGAAATATAACCAACGTAACCAATGCTTTGAAGTTTCCTTAACTAATTAAATTTGGCACACTAGCAAAAGCCACGAGCAACAGCAAACCAAAATAAAATTTAAATACAAAACTGAATTACACTGATGAGTTCTGAGAATTACTTTTCAATTTATCTTTTCCACAAAGTACCGCATCAAAGATAAATACGTAAAAGTAACTGCCATACCATAAAACAAACTTAAACTCAACTTATCCCAGTTTGTAACATATAAAGTAGATAAAACTCGAAAGTCACGTCGTTTACATGTTGTTTACATAATTTCGGTAAATGTATCCTTGAGTAAGAAAATTGCAGACAGAAATTAAATGGTAGGCAGAGAAGAATCCACTTTAACTGTAATATTTATAATAGGCAGGGGTCGCCAATCATCCGCAATTTTCTCTTTAGTGTCTCTCATAATGTCTATCGTCTTTGGACACTATAATACAGCTGTGCCATTTGTTATTATAACATTCCAACTTTTATAGTTGTTTTCAGGTCTCTACTTTGCCACACTACTAAATAATTTGATTTGATATGCGTAGGTATACACATTAATACACAAGCCTTAATGCGATCTCGCATTCGGATATTATATATGAGGCGGATATTCGAATAATACAAATACCCGAATGCATACTTGATCTGTAACAAATATAGCATGTGCTTTAGGCGCAGAACACACAAAAATGGCGTCGGGCGCGGATATGGCACGGGCGGTTTCCTATTCCATTCTAATTTCAAACTAAATGCATGGAAATAAAGCGCAATTTGACCAGGCGCGGGCGCCGAAATGTCGCGTCATAACCACGTCCGAGCAACGACATATCGTGTGTCCTAAATTGCGCTTTATTTCCATGCATTTAGTTTTTACAACAACCCTGAAATTGATAAAAAAACATAAACAGAATAAATTTTCCAACATCAACATATAGAACTCAACTACACCTAGTGTTAGGTAAGAATCATGAGTACTGAAAGATGTGGTATTTATTCAAGATCTACTTACGTTTCATAACACTCCACAAACCATCTTCATATCTTTTGATATTGTATCAATTTTAGTAACTCTTTCATAAGTATTCTTTGATATTCTTATTACCTGTAAAGCATATTTTTAGTTATTTCTGATTGATTTGTATTCTTTAACTTAATTTCTATTGCTTATTTGCAAAATTATGGAATTTTTTATACTCTGACATTTTCATCTGACATGACATCTGTCTGTCTATTTTATTTTCTTAAAGCTATAGACATACACCTTGCTGCATATCTACTGCACGTGGTGTATGAGCTGTGGCAGTCAAGTCTACGGTGACGCGCGAGACCACAGCGCGCCCGTTTCAGCACGCGCAGTTTCCTGCTGCCTACTCATCTACCGACCTGCTGACTAGGTGCACACACTGATAGTGCACCATCAGCCGTACTATCACACCGTGCCACGTCCTGTCTGCTGACCTGCCTACCTGCCCGATTGCATGTCCGTCGTTGCTGCCTGATCACCTGCCTACCTCGGACATTCTCTCCGAGCTGCTGCCTGGTTAGCAGCCCAGGACGTGCGAAGCCGACCCATAGTTCTGTTCTCTATATCCTTTTTAATTTCATAGCTTTTTAATTTAATTTTATCTTTTTATCTTAATTTAATTAACGTGGCTTACGTATAGCTCCACTGAGCTATACGTAACGTTACAAAGATTACCACCGAATTTAGAGTTACCCTCTTGTATAAAGTACTTAGCAAACAGGAAAGAGCTTTGTCTTGCATCACGAAACCTCTCAAAATCCGCTTCATGAAACTTTGTGGAAGAGAAAAATAAGGAAAAACAGTCTCATAATTTGCTCACCCAATCTAAGTAACAATAAGCTGCTTATTTCACTCTTCAAAATATAATGCTTCAAATAAGGAAAGATTAGAACGAAGAAAGGTTAGATTGTGGAACAGAAATGATATGGGTAATATAGCTACACTAACGCAAAATACGCCCTTGGTCGTGGAGTTGCGGAAACAGCCCGTCGAAACTAAACTAACTAACTATAGCTAACTATCTTTATTTTCTGAAGTCGGTGTCGAAACACGGAAAACAATAGTAATAGCATTAAGTACCAAAGACACCGACTTCGGAAATGAAAGTTATTTTTCACTATGTGGCGTTTTTTTTTTGGATGTCAATTGATTTTATGGTTAAAAAGTTTTTCACCTAAAAAACTTTGTTATACGTGAGCCGATTTGATTATTATTTTATTGTTTGAAAGCTGGTACTTCTCTTGTGGACCCATTAAAATTTGTTGAAGTTCTTATGAAGAACTTCGGAGATATGCAAGAGAACTCTTCAATGAACAATGGCAAATATTTACGCCATTTTATAACATAACATCACGCAGGTGCGCTCTAATGGGGTACGCAGATGTGTACAGTTCATTCTGGCATTCTCTCATTTCACCGGTTATGTTCAAGTTTTATATTATGCGATATAAGTTTTTAAACTATTATCAACACTAACACTTTGAAACGGGATATTTACCATGTTTTTAGTTTTGATAGGTACCTCCAATTGACATAAAAATCATAATTATATAGCCAAAGTAAATCTCATGACGATTCCAATAAGCCCAAAACACGACTCGGATACATTGTTTTATTTCGGAGTTTTTTTTTTTTTTTTTTGTAACCTATAGGCTCGCGCTTGACCACAATCTCACCTGATGGTAAGCGATAATGTGGTCGACGGTGAAAAACGCTTGCCTAGAATAAAAAGTTCCAGTGCCTACCTGCCGGCTTCATCATCAGATCAGATCGATGGTACCAATTTCATCGGTATTATTTATTTATAAATGTTTGCTTCATCATAGTCGTTTAACTATCCGAGATATCGTAGACCCGTGTCATACTTAGCATTAAGGAGTTCCATTGGCCATCTGTAGGCTTCTTCACCAGTACCACTTCACCGAATGTTACTTTCTGAGTGCAAATAATTACATTGCTGTTGAAAATGCCAAAATCGCTATATGTATGCCTATAATATTTGAAGAGTTTCCTCGATTTCTCCAAGATCCCATCATCAGATCCTAACCTAATAACTATGGTACCAAATGAAACCCTTTCAAACAAACGATTTTTTTTTTAAATCTGTCCAGGCGTCTTTGAGTAATCGGTGTACATACATAAAAAAAACATCAATGGAATTGAGAACTTTCCCCTTTTTTGGGCAGTCGGTTAAAAAGAGTATTTATAACAGTCGTAAGCTGTTCTCAAATAAAATAAAACTTAAAAGCGTCTGAACATTCGCATGACTGGTTTAAAATAGCCTTAAGCCTCCTAAAACGGTAGGCTATCTTGTAGCACGACTTTGAACTCATTCTGGTAATTGCATAATTGTTTTGACAACAGGCAGCAAGCACGCTCCCTTTCAATTTGACAACTCAACAGAATTCATTAGGTGTTTTATACTGTCGAGTTAACAATTTTGTTGAAAATAATTGGTATTGAATGCAAGCAAAGCAAGCGAGCGCTATCATTGAACTTATGCATTTGGGTGCGGAATTATAACGTCTATGCCGTAGAAATAATACAATAAAGACATCAATAAATACATCTACCGTAAAGCTGAACAATAATAATCACATATCTGCATAATGACGTACTGTGTATTTACAGAAAAGTAGCAACTGCTGAGTGACAGCCTACTGAGCATTGTTACCCTAATTTGATTGGTACGTCATCTGTCATGTTAATTGCTATTACGGAATTTAATTAGAACCGAGTTCAACACGAGATGAGGTAATTTGGATTATGTGCTAAAGTGGTTTAGTACGCGGAATAATTAATATGGACATAATTTTGTTATAACATAGCGTAACAGGCGAAGCCTGCGTGAATGTCAAAAATTATCCCGAATGGAACATAATCCCGGCATAAAAATCATTTATCATAATGGAGAACACAGATGACCCGTGAGTCAAGTTACAATCAAAGCAATAGACAGCCGGACAGTCATTCTCGCATTTATTATACCCCAGCATCTTCGCCCGCGCTGTGCTTCGGAAAGCACATTAAGTCTGAGACTACTGCCCCTGCACCTGTAGCCAAGTTGACAATCTACAATCGAACGTTCCCATACATTGATTCGTTTTCACTAGTAGAAAACGAATCAATGTATGGGAATGACACATCTGAACGATAAGTCAGACCATACAAATAGATGGCGTTAACATTGTAGAAAGAGATTAGATATGAAACTAATTAAATGAGTCAGCTCTGCTTACCATTGAGGTAAAGCTGTATATGAAACTGAAAAGCAATAATATTGCCCCCCTCTAACTCTACCAAACCCGCTCTCAAAATAACAGCCGCACTCCAAACCCGCTGCCGCTTATAACATAGCCACTTCACATCCTTCATCTCCTCCACTCGCTGTTTCCCTTGCATTATCTTTTAATTTTAACGTTCCCATAATGTATGGGAATGACACATCTGAACGATAAGTCAGACCATACAAATAGATGGCGTTAACATTGTAGAAAGAGATTAGATATGAAACGTTTGTAACTTGGCTAGGGGGGCAGATCTTTCCAAGTTCTTTTCGTTTCGCCGTGACTATGAGAGTGTGGGAAGAGAGAATGCACCTGTGTTAGTACACAAATGTGCATATTATAAACAAATTTTATGATACGATAACGATTTTGTAAGTCAACGTGCAACGGCCTTCATAAGACCCAAGATGCTGTAAGATTTGGAGATCAGATATGAGTAGTATCCCTAGCACAAGTATACTCGAGTCTGAAAGGGGCTCAACCTAACTTTAATAAGATTATTCATGCTTGCGGGAGAAGCGACAAGCGGTTATGTATCACAAAAAATATAAAAAAGCTACATCATCTTGCGCGGTTTTCCTAAGGACTAAACAGTATATTTTGTATATATTCAATCGTTTGATCTGATCCATGTGGAGGAACATACTTTATTTTAAAGAACAAAAGGAAACATGTTTTTGTCATAAAGGCCAAAACACAATACATGTACGAACGATCAAATAAAAAGGAAAACAAAAATAAAATTCACCAAATAAAACCTATTTGGTGAATTTTATTTTTGTTTTCCTTAGTTCAGCAAAATTACAAACAACTAGTGCCAGATGCTGATTTTCAACTGAACTAAAAAAGCGCGCTCTAAAAAAGAAGCCTTTAAAATAACGAATTAAATGAGTCAGCTCTGCTTACCATTGAGGTAAAGCTGTATATGAAACTGAAAAGCAATAATATTTCCCCCCTCCAACTCTACCAAACCCGCTTTCAAAATAACAGCCGCACTCCAAACCCGCTGCCGCTTATAACATAGCCACTTCACATCCTTCATCTCCTCTACTCGCTGTTTCCCTTGCATTATCTTTTAATTGGAACTCGGTGCCCCAAAATAGATAAGTACAGAAGGTCAACTCCATCGATCTGCAGACCTTTATTTCAATTATGTTTGAGTTGGCTACCAGTGTTATCAGATACAGCTGGATACCACCACTTACATAGAGCGACTGCCTATCGCACACACGATACCCTTTGTTAAGACTGCTTTCAGATTTTTCAACTTCTGAATACCCTTTCTAAAAGTCAACGATCTAAAATTTACTGCCGGTACCAACAGTTTAACGTTTGATTGCCGAGGCACGGAGGAAACGTGGTATGTAATGGGTAGAACCCCATGCATAGACCAAAAATAACTTAACCTTGAAGATCGACTCTTGTGGTTGTTATTATTTAGCCACAAGCTTCGCCAAATGGTTAAGGCTCCTCGGAAAGCCAGCTCCATACAACAAGCAAACTAAAGCCCAAGCACACATAGATGCGTCCGAACGACGATCTCAAACAAATGCCAATCGCAAACGCGCTTGCACTCGCTGTACGTGAAGCGTGTATATGTGTGCAAGCGATTTTGGTCACTGAATGGAGTCGGCCTTCTGTTCTTATCTATGTTGTCCTGGTACTCAACACTCTAAAGTAGCGAAAGCCACAGAGTACATGTAGCATAAAATTATGTTAATACTGAGTACATTCTGGGTTGTAATTTAATAAGTGATAATATAATTCCGGTATTTCCTAAAAGGGTTGGCAGAAGTGACAGACACATATTGCTACTTGTGGTGACAGCAAGACGGTCGCGTATGATCCCGTTGTTAAAAAGGGATATTTTCATTCGTCCTGTAAAGCTCTGTGTCTCTCTCATAACGGAATGTGTGATGTTATTGACTAGACATAGTACTGGCTGGTCTTTGCCTTTTTTGTGTTTTTAATTAACACTTTTTTAAGCAGTCTACAGCTTCTGCAGAATTAGAAACGAATAAATACTCCAAATTAAACAAATATCTATTATTTTTCTGCAAGAATACTTTTTCTCGAATAGTTTGCTCACTGAATGAAGTAAAACATCGGTCTTTCATAAAATAAATTAAAGTAAATAATAATATAGTAAATAGTAATAACTTTGTAAGTATGTAGATGTATTCTGTGAACTGCATTAAGATTTTCACACAAAAATAGAAAAAAAATCAATAAATTTTGGGGGTTCCCATACTTGAAACTGAAAATAAAAATTTTTTTTTCATCCTACCCATACGTGTGGGGTATATATAGATAGGTTTTCAAAAATGATATTGAGGTTTCTAAAATTATTATTTTTTAAACTGAATAGTTTGCCCGAGAGACACTTCCAAAGTGGTAAAATGTGTACTACTGTAACTTCTAAAATAAGAGAATGATAAAACTAAAAAAAATATATATTTTTTTTTTTTTTTTTTTTTTTTTTTTTTTTTTGCCTTTTCTAGGGTTCATCAATAGGATGGACCCTACTCTTATTACAATCTAGCCTTATAAATAGACTAATAAGTAATTTAATTATAACCTAAACTATTACATTGTCTTTACTAAGAATGTGTCCAATAGCACTTTTCTTATTGTCTCTATTAAGGCGAATACACTTCGTTCTTGTGTTTATTTGGTAGCACTTTCGTACGTTACACTATTCACTAACACTAAACACTAACTCGAACGGTTTTGTTCTTTTTAGTCTTCTAACTATGTTTGTGTGGTCGAGAAGCTGGATTGCCTCGACGTTCACATGCTGATGAAGTCTCTTTTCGTGAGCTTCTGCAAATTTCTGGATCACTTTATCGATGAACTCAACTTTTAGGTCCCGATGGAGGTCATCATTTCGTATGTACCACGGTGCATTTACAATTGCCCTTAGCACTTTGTTCTGGAATCTTTGTATAATTAATATATTGCTCTGTTTGGTGCAGCCCCATAGCTGAATACCATAAGTCCAAACTGGCATCAGGACTTGTTTGTATAGCAGTAATTTGTTTTGCACAGACAGCATGGAGTTTCTTCCAAGCAGCCAATACATTCTTTTATATCGGAAGTCGAGTTCTTCTTTTTTCTTCTTGACGTGGGCTTTCCAGCGTAACTTTGCGTCAAGGGTCATACCGAGATATTTGGCTGTATTCTCGAATGGGACTTGTTTATTATTAATATAAACTGGAGAATACTGGTGTTTTTTGTTGGTAAAATCAATGTGAACAGATTTAGATTCATTTAGTTTAATCCTCCATTTTTTGGTCCAGTCATAAACTAGATTAACAGCCATTTGAACCTTTTCTACTGCTTCTACGTGGCTGTTTCCTACAGCCATTATGGCCGTATCATCAGCAAAGGTCCCAATCGTGTTTTGCTCTAATTTAGGAATATCACAAGTGTATAGTAGGTACAGGACCGGACCTAACACACTTCCTTGCGGTACACCAGCTTTTATTTGTTTCAGTTCGGAGTAGGCGTCTTCTTGTCTTATTCAAAAGACTCTGTTTAGAACATAGGACTCTAATATATCTGAAAATTGCTTCGGTAATAAGCTCTTCAATTTATGTATAAGGCCTTCATGCCATACTTTGTCAAACGCTTGCGCCACGTCTAGGAATACAGTAGAACATACTTTCTTATCTTCAAGGGCGTTTTCTATAACGTTTGTGATCCGATGTACTTGATCAATAGTAGAGTGTTTTTCTCGAAAACCAAACTGGTGCTCTGGTATTATGTTCTTGCTATCTATTATAGGTTTAAGTCGTCTGAGTAACAGCTTTTCAAATAGCTTGGACATTATTGGTAGCAAGGAAATAGGCCTATAGGATGATGTTTCGTGAGCCGGTTTACCTGGCTTAGCTATCATTATTACTTCAGCCACCTTCCATAAGTCTGGTACATATTTAAGCCTTAATGCGGCATTGATAAGGGTCGTTAATTTAACCAGACCCTTTCTCGGTAGGTTATGAAGTACTTCTCCTGTTATTAAATCGTACCCTGGTGATTTTCTTGTACTTATATTGTGTTTTATTTCTCGTGCGACTTCTCTCGGTGTTACTAATTTTATGGTAACTTCATTTTCCGATGTCACCATATTAAGCAAAGTGTGATTTTCAATGATTTCCCCGTCGTTTGGTTGAAAGATATTTTCTAGGTGCTCTGCAAACCTTTTCGCTTTTTGCTCGTTAGTTACTGCCCATTGCCCGTTTTCACATTTGATAGGTGGTATTTGGGTAATCGGTCTTTTTAAGTGCTTAGTAGCCTTCCAAAGAGAGTAGTCTGTCTTTTGGTCGTTACTTAGGCTCTGAAGATAGGTTTTGGTTGACTCGTCTTTAAAGTCTTGGATTAGTCTTCTTACTTTTTTTGTAAGAAAATTCAATTTTCGTTTGTCTTCAGGGCACCTAGATTGATGCCACGTTTTCCTCTGTTTTCTTTTCTCCATAATGAGATGCTTGATTCTGAGCGGGTAAGTATTTCCTTTCGTCCTCTTGTTGAAGTCAGGTGTATTTTCCCACGCTGCCTGCTGGATATGCATTATGAACTTTTAACTTTTACAAAAAAATATATGATGTACATTACCATGTAAACTTCCACCGGAAATTGGTTTGAAAGATATCTAGAAAGTAGTTTTTTTTAATACGTCATAAATCGTAAACCACAATTTACCAAGTATGGAACCCTTCGTGCGCAAGTCCGACTCGCACTTGGGCGGTTTTTTTTTTATCTTATTTTGGCTCACGCTTGACTACTATCTCACCTGATGGTAAGCAATGATCTGATCGACGGTGAAGCATGCTTGCCTGGTTGTTGTAAGCTTGTAGGTTGTAGCCACGACATAGACTCCGGCAGGGAATTCCACTCTTTAGCTGTACGCATAATGAAAGTATTTCCAAAACGTTTAGTGCGTATGGGTGGGATGTCCACCATGTACCGATGGTGCATCGCCGTACGTCTTGAAGTCCGATGATAAAACGGGCTGGGCGAAATTAGATCATGCAGTTCCGTCCCACACTCCCCGAAATGCAACCGATAAAACACCGACAAGCTGGCAACTCGGTAAACCCGACTCCCTAATAAAAACACTATAAAGTGAAAAGTAACTTCGATTTCGGAAGTCGGTGTCAAAAAACGAAATGTTTCTATTTGGAAGTCGGTGGTATTTTTAACCGACTTCAAAAAAAGGAGGAGGTTCTCAATTCGTCGGAATCTTTTTTTTTTTTTGTTTTATATGTTCCCCGATTACTCCAAGATGCCTAGATCGATTTCAATTTTTTTTTTGTTTGAAAGGGTATACTTCCTAGTTGGTCCCATAGTCATCAGGTCAGGATCTGATGATGAAATCCTAGAGAAATCGAGGGAACTCCTCAAATATTATAGGCAAACATATAGCGATTTTGGTATTTTCATCAGCAATGAAATCATTTCCACTCAGAAAGTATCATTTGCTGAAGTGGAACTGATGAAGAAGACCACAGATGGCCACTAGAACTCCTAAATGCTAAGTATGTCACGGGCATAAGATATCTCGAAAAGTTAACCGACTTTATTGAATCAAATACTTATAAATAAATGGTTCTGATGAAAATGGCACCATCGAACTGATCTGATGATGAAGCCGTCAGGTAGGCAATGGAACTCCAAAATAAAACAATGTATCCTAGTCGTGTTTGGGCTTATTGGAATCGACATGAGATGTACTTTGGCCATAAATGATAATCATGTTAATTGGAGGTACCTACCAAAACTAAAAAGAGAAAAATAAGAACTTTATAACAAAAAATCAAACCGACTTCCAGAACAATAAACTACAAAGCAAAAAATAAATTTATTTTCCGAAGTCGGTGTCGAAAAACGGCAAACAATAGGTACAATAGACACGACTTCGGAAAAGTAATTTAATTTTTGCTTTGTTGTTTTTTGTTCTGGAAGTCGGTTTGATTTTTTGTTAAAAAGTTTTTTTTGTAAAAAAGTTTTTATTTTCACTTTTTAGTTGTGGTACATATTTATAATGCCCACAGTTATGCCATAATAGATAATCCAAATAACATAAAACTTGAACAAAACTGGTGAAATGGGAGTGTACCAGAGTTTACTGTACACAGCTGTGTACCCGTTTAGAGCGTACCGGCGTGATGTTATATCTATAATGGAGTAAACAATAAACAGACATGCGATTCAGCAACCATGAGTGATTGACGTCACTTATTGAAGAGTTGTTGTATATCTTCGAAGTTCTTCATCAAATCTTGATTACATCGGGACCACATGAGATCATCAGGTTTCATATAAAAATAATGATCAAAATCAGTTCACCCAGTAAAAAGTTCTGAGGTAACACACCTAAAAAAAACATTCGAATTGATAACCTCCTCCTTTTTGAAGTCGGTTAAAAAGGCATTATGTGAAAAATATGCTATCTTTTCATAAATACTTGAAAAACGAGACCTTTACAAAACACTTGTAAAAAGACACTATACCTGAGCTATTTATTAAAATACTAATTCTCTAGTCTTGAAAAAAAAACAGACTTCTAAGACGTTTACTTAATTTATTTATTAAACTAATAATGCTGGTATTCTACTATATGTGAGAGTGTAAACAACAAAAAGTGAGATTATAAGTAAATGTGAGGGCAAAAGTAAATGGAATAAAACCAATGCATAAATTAGACCATAATTATTATATTCAAAGCAGCATAATATCTTCAGTAAAATACTTGCCACAATATTATTGCGTAAAAACTACACGCACATTAATAATGAAAAACATCAGTACACAACATAATCACATTAATAATAAATCAAGAGCAATCAAAACGTACCTGACCGTTCAAAGTCCGAAGTCAAACCAAAATTGAACGATCAAGCTTCTTGCACACTCTTTTATAATGTGGCTTGCTTGTCAGTGGCAGGGAGCGCGTAGTCAATACACAAACTTATTAAACAGGAAGTAACTCGAAAGATACTCAAATATTATAAAAAAATAGGAATTAGTTATTTCTCCCACATATATTAGATCTAGAAGAAGGTTTTAAAGGAAGACTATATATATTTTCTTTTTCAAAGACGAAGCAATCATAAAAAGGCTTAATAGTTGCACGATTTTTACTATAGAGGCACGTTCATCAAAGACGAAGCAATATCTCGACACGTGCCGGTATATCATTGTCTTCTGCCGTAAACATAAAACATTTTTACTAGAGATGGACTGAACAGTAGTTACTGTTACACGCCGAGTACTTAGTCGGGAAGCCGACTATCCGGCCGCTTTTATAGTCAGCGAGTTAGTATGACGCCGACTTGTCGACATGACAGTTAAATAGGTTTTTTTTTAAACATTCATATTTCGATAACTCGAAAACAACACAATTCGGATACCAGAATATATCGGAGTCAGTATTGTTGCAAATTAGCTCTTGTGTTTATCCCATTTCAAGGAGCGTTTCAAATAACCAGTCAAATGTATTTTTGAGAATAAATTTAATCAGCCTTACAAGAACAGGGGGGTGACCATAAGCTCTTAGAGTAAGGTTATTTGTGCGTTATATCAAAACATAAATTGTAATTTCGTTTGCAAAATTTTTTTAACCAAAAATATTAAAATAAAGATGAACTGACTATACGGTCACATACTAGTCAGCGATCAAGTGGCCATTTGGTTTTCGAATAGTGGTCTAGTCAGCTAGTCGGCCAAAATTAGAGTCGATCCATCTCTAATTTATACTTTACTTTGTCTCGGCATTTTTTATATAACTCTTTAGTATGATACCTGGCCTTTACGTAGTAAAAGGGCTGAAGAATATTACAGGCATAAGGGTTTTTGATACTAAAGGTAAGATTAAATTTTTGAAGTATGATTAAAGCCCTTAGAAAATTAATATTAAGTAATTGATATCAATTTAACGTAGTGCCTCAGCTGAGGCCATTTTAAGTACTTTGTAACTACGGTGGAACACTGGCTCTTAAGACATAGGCACATACACGTTTAGGAGTCAGAGCATTTTAAAAACTACCTTTATTTTGTAAGCCCTTGTTCTTGTTGGTGTTTTTGCAGTAGAGTCTTCATTTCGTATTGTGTCCTGGTAGAAAAGAAAAACGCAATATTAGATCTTCTCCAAAACGACAGGTACCTGCACTATAACTACAAATCAAGCCTCCCTGCCTGCGATAGCATCGCACCCTAATTCCGACTACACGTATAAATGTACACATTTTCCTCTATTTCCCCTCACGGGATAAAAGTAATGTAGTATCCTGTATTGTAAGTGGGTGTGTCCACTGGGTCTTATAGTCGTCGTATTGATTGTGTTATGCGACTTTTATTTACATTTAATCTAGGTTTGGGTACCGCCCGAGCTACCTAAGTGGGTAACCTTTTTATTACTTAAATTATAATTAATATTTTGTAACATTTTTTTCTTTCAGGAAAATTCACACAAATTGGATGCGTCTAATCAAGTCAAAATGTTTATTTGGAAGGAATTACATTTCTCACAAAGAAATATCTCACTAAAACTACGTAGAATACTTACGGCTGTAAGCAATCGGTCTATTTTTATGTGCACGTTCATTCTACCTTATTTCTATGGATTGAAAGTTCACTTCGCTCATTTGCTTGATTTACGTTTTCACGGTATTTTTTTACGGAATAGTGCTACTGTATTGTAAAATACACTATATTGTAAAACTTAAAACATTATATAGCAAGGTTTTACGAAAATGTAATGTGAAATCCGGCAAGACACGATTAACAGTTGTCATCCACGATTTATACGACTTTCTATCTTTCAAAACCAAGGTCATGGTGAATGACATGTCCAATCCTATCAAGATCGGAGACTCTAAACTCGAAGTTGTAGACGATTGTGTCTACCTGGGACAAACAGTTCAGTTGACTAGGTCTAACTTCGAGAAAGAGGTCAACCGTCGAATCCGACTCGACATGTGTGGATAGTCCTAAACTGGTGGTAGGCTTTGGCCGAAGGCTTGCGACCACCCACCGGGCAAAGATGTACCGCCAAGTGGCCTAGCCGTGTTCCGGTACGATGCTCGGTGTAGCCACTAGAGGAGTTGGGTCGAGATAGCTAATCTACTGCAAGCTGACTAGCCTGATGCGCGCTGTTTCGGACGTATCGGGCGAATCGGGCGACTGTTCGCGGACGGTAGCGGGATCCGAGGCACGGTGCACGCTGGCCGACCGCAGGTAGTTGGGGGTCAAAGTAGTGTGCCAGCCACACATGAAAGGCTGCTGTCGGTCGAAATAGGTAAACAAACAATCGAAATCATCGCGTTAAATTTCCCGTGATAATTATATTGTTTTCAATTATGAAACGCGAAAGTTTTAAAGTTAATATGCCCCGCAAACTATCGAAAAATCCTGGAATGCACCATCGCGCTGGTTGGCGACCAGATGGGGAGGGCCCAATGGACATTCCGGGGGGGCTTGGGCGTCCCCGCAGTCGCCGGACTAGTGCCCAATGATGGCGCCCTGCGTATCTGTAGGTTAGCAGCGTGGTACCTCGTCTCATTTCCTTCTCCTCTCCTCCCTTCACTCGGATACAAACATGGCAAGGAAAAGTACTGGAGTTAATCAGCAACTGCACCTTTATGGGGGAGGACCACAAGTTGTACCTCAAAAACATTAGAGGTCTTCATTCAAATCTGTCCGCAGTCCACTACCACCTGGAGGCTGAGAAACCAGCGCTGTTTTCCCTTACGGAGACGCAGATAGCGAGTCCGTCAGACGTGTCGTACTTATCTTACCCAGGGTTTACCAACCGCGGGTGTGTGTATGTACGCCCTTGAAGATAATTGCTATCGTCGTCTCCGTAACCTTGAGGACTTCAGATTCCCAACGCTTTGTGCTCTGGTGTACACAGGTCTGGATAAAACTATTATTTATTTATTTTTTATTTGCTTTATTTTACACCTTAAGATAACATTATAAAAAGAAACTTAAAATTAATACAAATACAATGGGCGGCCTTATCGCTTTCCGCGATCTCTTCCAGGCAACCTGGTATGGACAGTAATTGTCTGAACTTGAAGTGGGGTTGTCATTGGTGTGACATTTAACATTGTGAAAATACCACATTATAATGGATGGATAAAACTATCTACGCCTGTGTCCACATAACTAGAAACTAACGATATTCTTAGCGACCGCCGACATGGCATCCGCCGAAATTAGTCTACTGAAAATCTTCTAGCGTATGCCATTCACACATGGAGTGAGGCCATCGAGAGACACCGCACTATTCTTTTTCTACATTAACGATCTGCTACCTTTGGGTATGCAGACTACACTACTGTGTTGCTAAGAGATAATCGTTTAATGCACGTGCCGCAGATCCGGTCACTCCGTGAGGCAATGGTGAAGCGTTTGAACCTGTCCTTGCAGGCAGTCTCCGAATGGGGTGACACCAATATGGTCAGGTTAAATGCTGCTAAAACCCGGTCGTGTTTTTTCCACACAAAAAAAACAATTTCACCCGGCTCCAACTTTTCGTGATGTAACCGTGCCAATAACGGACCATCTTGAGCTTCTTGGTGATAAGTTCACATCGACTCTCAATTTTGGCCCGTACATTGAGGCAAAGGCTCAGCTTGATGCACTAGAGTCGATCGAAGAGCAGGCCAAGAGACTCATCGGCAATGAGGCACTGGTCAAATCAAAATCGAGTGGCCAGCTTGTCGGTTTTTTATTGGATTCATTTTGGGTAGCGTGCGATGGAATTGCACTATCTAATTCCGCCCAGCCCATCCATCATCGGACTACCAGACGTACGGCGATGCGTCATCGGGACATGGTGGCTATCCCACCCATACGCACAAAACGTTTTGGGGACACTTATTATGCGTACAGCTAAGGAGTGGAATTCCCTGCCGGAGTCTGTGTTTCCCGATAGCTACATTCTGGGGCCAAGAGTGAATCGGTTTTTTCTAGGCATGCGTGCTTCACTGTCGACCACATCATCGCTTACCATCAGGTGAGATAGTGGTCAAGCGCTAGCCAATTGAAAATTAAAAAAAACATGCTCGGCGTTTCCTTGCGTGTTCGCTTCAGAAACGAGGATATCTGCAGGAGAACCAACGTTACCGACATAGCCCGAAGAATTGCGAAATTTGAATGGCAATGGGCAGGACACATTGCTCACAGAACGGATGGCTGATGGGGCTGAAAAGTTCCAGAATGGCGATCGCGCACTGAAAGACGATGCGTTGGAAGGCCTCCCACAAGGTAGACCGATGACCTGGTTAAGGTTGCAAGAATCCGCTGGATGCGAGATGCACGGGATCGGTCAATGTGGCGACGCCTAAGGGAGGCCTATGTCCAGTAGTGGACGTCTTTCGGCTGAAATGATGATGATGATCCCAGTGGGAAAAACTAGAAGGTTAAAATCTTAAGATGAGTTAAGCAAAAGGAAAAAAAAATACCGACGACAAACCAATCGATGTGTGATCGCCTTTACTCGTCGTGTTATCAATGTGTTCCGGCCCCGACACCGGGCACCACCACGGTGCCAAACAAGTTACCTATAAACCAATTTTATTTCGAGATCCAATACCGTTGTTTGTTAGCTTTTAATGAAAAACTGTCCACTTAAATTGTTTTCCTGTTCAAATACGGGCTTGTTTCACTTTGTTTTTTTCTGGAATGTCGTAGTTATTTTTAGTTTTTATTTTAGTAGTTTGAAGGTCAGTTACTGTTTTTGCATTTGCTGTAGGCCTTTGCCCTGAAGCGGGACATGGAACAGGCTCATAATATAATAATATGTAGGATCGACGTAGGTACCTATGCATGACTGAAAGACGCTGGGTTTGCCCATTTATACTGAAGTGTACACATAAATTTAAACTCAGGTCTTTTTCCCATGTGGGCAGTCAAAAACTAACGGACACCTGGTACAATCCTGACTTACTCATTTTGCTTCATTTATTTTCATACATCTGGTCATGCACGCACAGTACACTTCCTCATCATCATCATCATTTCAGCCGAAAGACACTAGATAAGTGAGATTAGATAAGTAGATAATATAATACTAGCATAGGTTCACCCTTTTTATTATTTATTTTTGCGTGGCTAAATGCTAATGCATTTTGACTCCAATCCAATAAAACTCCACGGTGTCTTCTTGTGGTAATTTCAATTCAATTTCAATTTATTACCACACTCAAGTTATTACAAAAGCAATTTACACAATTGAATAAAAATTTAAATATATACTCTAACACAAAGGAAATGGCCATGGGCCCCAAACTAGGCACAGCCTGTGTCTTGGTGGCCCAAGATTAAGAATAAGCATATTGAAAGTTCTGTGTGGCACAGCACAATGTTATTTAATAATTAAATTTAAATATATACTCTAACACAAAGGAAATGGCCATGGGCCCCAAACTAGGCACAGCCTGTGTCTTGGTGGCCCAAGATTAAGAATAAGCATATTGAAAGTTCTGTGTGGCACAGCACAATGTTATTTAATAATTAAATAGCATTAAAAATTTAACAATCAAAATCATAAAAATAATCCAAACCAATAATTACAATAAAGTTAATAGAACAAAAATAAAAAAATAAAACATCAAAATTAAGATAAAAAAACCACATTATTACATAAATCTGATTCATTTCCATCAGTTAAAATTTATCGGGAATCAGAAATTAAATTATCAAAACCAATAATTACTTTAATCATTTCAACAAATCAATAATAGGCACAAGACAAAGTTAAAAAAAAGAGACATTAAAATAAAATTTACACTGATACATAGCTAATTCAGATCACAATCAAAACTAAGTCAGTGGTAAACTTCACTTCCGACATTCAAAATTAATTATAAAACAAATAAAATATGACTCGCAGAACATAAAACAGAATTATCAGTAGAGTTGACAGCATTAAAATGTAAGTTGCAAATCAGATCAATCAGTCAAGAAACATAGAAGTAAGTGGAAGGGAGATAAGGGATGCCGAGTTACAGTCTGTGTGTTGGAATGAATGTGGGGCAGGGACAGGGATGGGTGCCATCCGGGTGAGTGTTTGTGTTCAGGTGCTGGTCATCTCAACGGGCATAAGAGAAGTTCAGTTTCGTCATACGTCATCCCTTGCAACCATCTCTTTAATAAAGTCTTGGCTTCAAAAGTATTTCCAGGGACCCGTAGTGTGGATTTGTTGATTAAATTGAAGACTCGTATTGGGAGAAAGAGGGAAAACCGGGTCGCAAAAGATGTTTTAGCTCTTGGGATTGACAGCCTGTCAGCTCCTATCCTTCCTCTTTGGGTGTATGTGAATTGACTCCCTAATGCGGTGACTAGTCTTAGAAGGGACCGCAAGATATATAAGTTGGCGGACTCCCAGGACACCGACTTCTTTGTAGAGTGTATCAGTTGGATAGCGCCGCGGTTTGCCCAGGAGCACTTTTAGAACAGCCCGTTGCGCACGTTCGAGTTCAAGCAAATAGGTTTTAGCGGCGCTTCCCCAGATCCCAACACAGTATTGTAATAGCGACTGACACAAAGCAAGATAAACATTTCTGCGTAAATCTTTCGGGGCACTGGAACGAATGGATTTCATAATATAAATGAACTTCCGTGTTCTGCTAGAGAGCATAGATATATGCTCTCTAAAGGACAGACTCTGGTCAATTATAACACCTAGATACTTTGTTGACTTGACTTTGTCTATAGAATTGCAGGTACAGTTGTTGACTTGACATAGGATGCTGTGAATTTTTATTTTCTCAAAGTCCGGACAGCAAGAACGACTGATATGTAACGCCATGAAATTGGTTTTATCCACGTTTAGGGTAAGTAAGTTTTTGTCCAGCCAGTCAGCTATGGTGCGCAAGCCATTCTCCGCAGCATCCATGGTATCTCTCCATGTATCACCGCGGAACATGACTGCAGTATCATCTGCGTAGCATATCATGTCTGACTGGGGGATGTTTAGCTGGAGTAGGTCGTCCATGTACACAGTGAATAGTGTCGGCCCTAAGACACTGCCCTGCGGCACCCCAAAAACAACCGGAAGGGTTTCGCTGACGCTATCTCCGATTGCAACATACTGCTGCCTATCGGACAAGTAGCTGCTGAACCAGTCCCGAGCGATACCTCTTACGCCAAGACATTCCAATTTTTTGAGTAACATTTGAATAGATACTGTGTCGAATGCCTTGGCCAGGTCTAGGAAGACTCCAATTGACCGTAGCCCCCCGTCAATCCCCGAAGAGACAATGTCTGTCAAAAGCCCCTCAGCTTGCTCAGTGGACCTACCACGTCTGAAGCCATATTGGCGTCCGGACAGTAGACTGTGCCTCTCCAGAAAGCCGATGAGGCGGTTGTTCACGAGTTTCTCTAAGATCTTTGACGTGACACAAAGCAAAGAGATAGGCCTATAGTTATCCGGGCGGTCTTTGGCGCCTTTTTTGTGAACCGGCGTAACGACCGCCGTCTTCCAGGAGTCAGGAAAAGTACCCGTCGACATGCTCAAATTACAAATATGCGTTAAAGGGACCAGTATAAATGGTTTAATATGCTTAAGAAGGAGCGGGCGGATCCCATCAGAACCGGGTGCACTGTCGTCTTTTAAATCAGAAATTAGACCTTCTATTTCTCGGTTATCAGTTGGGTGCAAGAACAGAGAGTTTTTCGATCGGTTTGCAACACTAGTTTCACTGCAAAGTTTGCTCTCCGTGGTCTGGAGTTTGCTTAGGATGTTTTGTGCTAAACGTTTACCTACCGAGACAAAATGACTATTGCAGCTATTAATGGATGATGAGTTATCCAATCCAGCGTTCAGCAGTTCCCGATTTACGTTGTTCTAATGGTAGATCCAAAAGGGGCTAAAGTCGATTCTCATCATGTTTTATAATATTATTGTGAATTGTATATAATTTTTTTCTTCACTCCTAAATATACATTTTTGTTCATTTAAAGTCAAATTGCATACATAAATCGTTTTAGATTTTTATCACGATTTTCTTTTGTTTTGCCAAAGACTGTGACGTCATCAAGGTAAGAGAATGTGCCATTTAGCTTTTCAGTTTCTATAAACCGCCTGTGCCAGCCTTTGTGCTTATGGCGGTACCACGGGCTCACGTTAGCAGTCATCCTTGAATCCGCCACGGCTCTCCGTCACCGGACCCTCCTCTAGGGAGTACGCCCCATCACCGGCGCACCAAAACACATTGCTCGCCGTGTCCACGCCAGGGACCAAACCAGCACATGGGTGCCAGACGACCCCTCGTATGGCACCCTTGGACCCCTTGTGACGGGTTAGGTCAGTGGCCCCACCACCAACCACTTTTTGGCCGCAGGGGATAGGGAGAGAGGCCAACGCTATACCAATACTCCTCCTCCCCTGAGGCCCCACCGCATCCACCATCAGACGGTGGTGACCCTGTCCAGGCTGCGGAAGGTAGGGAGAGCGACGCACCACAATACCGGCACTCCTCTCACGGCATCCAACCCCCAGGCACGATGCCTCCCATACGACATCGCGGCCCGCCTCAGTTGCGATATCACTCAAGTGGCACCGCAACCTACTTGTTCGCCGCTACGTCGTCGGCTTAATCGGCAAAAGCCCTGTCCTCGGGTTCCAATTTTCTTCACCGTGGGTGACCAAGCCACGGCTATTGAGCTCCGCCCCGTCGACAATGCGGGAACCCACTGAGGGGTAATGTAAATACACCCTGTGTTTTCAATAACGTTTAGTGATTGTAGATCAAATGTAAATAGGCACCCAAATTCGTCACAACCCAAATTTCACTTACTAAAATATGAAAGCTTTTTACTAACGTATACGCACAAATAAATAAAACTTTGTAAATATAGAAACATAATAATTTTCCAATACTCATTTTCTATATCAAATTGCTTCAACGCGCAATAATAACCACTCAACATCTCCTAACATTCATATATTAATCTTTAGGTGAATGCAATTCAGTTTATTTTCGCAATAAAAAAGAAAATATTGTCACCCAAGGTTTTATATTTTCGAAACAGCTTGAAAACCAAATCCTTGACAAAATCTCGAGAATCAAGATTCAAATCTCTTTTAATATTAATCGGATAAAACACGGTACATAAAAGGCTGTCCTATCTTAAATTTCTTTTCACAGACATCTCAGGAAAGAAGATTGTTTTCTAAACAAATTGGCTATAACCATTTTACAAAGAGCTGTCTCAAAACGAAATAGCAACAGTACAAAAGGCTTTGTTATTTTTGTTATTAAATCCAGTGTAGCAAACCCAATAGACTGAAAACATTATGAATTAAAAGGGGCCAAAGAATACGGGGTGTTAGAGTGAGTAAATTGACTTCGAGAACAAACCAATTTTTCAACATGTTTACTGAAGAACATGCTTGCAAATAACCTTTTTTCTAAGATAAAATATATTCATAGAAAAGTACTGAAGTTCTAATACTTTTGTCTGAAGGATTGTTTCAAGTTTCGTGAAGAGATATTGAATAACTTTCTGTTTAGGAGTTTTCTATTTCTTAGAAAACTTTTCTTGTTTGAGGTAACGGATATGTCGGAATTTATTTAGTGAAATTCTGATTTTTCTTGAGGTTTCAATTGTGTTTATTTTAACTAAAGGTTAATAAAAAGAATAGGTAGGATTGAATTAATTAAAAGTAAAAAACAAGCTTTTAATGGGCTAACAAGTTAAATTTTAAAAACCCCTGACATATTCTTATTTACTACATAATTTATCTAGTAGTAGACACGCTTCGATCGACAATCTATTGAACACGTAATTATGACACGATTCAAATAGTAAAACGCCAATAACTGTTGAACGGCTGAACTGATTTTCATCAAACATAGCTAAGAACACTCTCGATAACATCTCTGGCAGGACGGCTGAGCTCAGCCGCTTATGCTGTTAGAAAGATAAGACAGTTAACGGATGTAGAAACCGCGCGTTTGGTCTATTTTAGTTACTTTCAAAGCATTATGTCATACGGTATTTTACTGTGGGGTCGGGCGGCTGACATTGAATCAATATTTATATTGCAAAAGAGAGCTGTCAGAGCCATATATAAGTTAAGTCACCGAGAATCTCTTAGGGAGCTATTTAAAAAGATTAATATTAGAATCAGAATCAGAATTAGAATCATTTATTGCCAATAATGTAGGTATACATATAAGATGGTAATTTTTTTGTAGACAGTCCCGGTACATTTTGCCTTACGGCATGCAAAATTGTTCAATTGAATGTAACAGTTAAAAAAAATAAAAATAAACAGTTATTAATACAACAATAATACAAAACATTCAGATCATTATGTCAACAAAATAATTAAATATAACAATAAGTAATCAAAACTTTCTAGATTAAAAAAATATAATGTCAACAAAACAGTTAATTAAATGCAATTATAGTCAAAAATTAGGAATAAAGAAAAAATAAATTAGGAATAAAGAATAATTATGTCAGTAAACTAATAAATTAAATACAATCATAGTCAAATTCATTAGGAATAAAAAATAATCATGTTAACAAAATAATAAAATAAATGCTATCATAGTCAAAATCATTAGGAATTAGAAATAATCATGTCAACAAATTGTATTAATAAATTAAGTACAGTCGTAGTCAAAAACATCAGAAATAAAATTTGTATAAATAATAATAATCAAGTCAACAAAATAATTAAAACAAGCAAATGGGTACATTTTAACTGATAGTTTTGTCATTTAAAAATTCTATAATTGTGTAGTAACATTTGTCTAGTAACAGTTTTGTTAGCTGTTTTTTAAACATTTGGATGGGTAATTCTTTAAGATTCATAGGTAATTTATTATAAATAAGCGGACCCATGGACAAAATATTTTTCTTTAATAAAGCTGTCTTATGACCACCTGTATAAAGTTGGTTTTTATATAAAGACCTAATCGGTCCTGTGCGTTGTCGAATATCAACCATTGACGTAAACAAGTGTTTATTCGTTCTGACGAAAAGGGCTACTTCTAGTATGTACAGGGACGGAAATGTAAGAATTTTTAAAGATTTAAAAAGTGGCACACAGCTTTCTGTAGTTTTATGACCTGTCATTGACCTAAGGCAACGTTTTTGGGCCTTAAAGATTCTTTCTCTCTCACTACAGTTACCCCAAAATATGACACCAAATCTTAAAGATGAAGCAACTAAACCATGGTATGCTGTCACTAATGTGTCAGTATCTACTTTTTTTGAAAGGTTGTAGAGTAGGTAAGCAGTCTTGCTTAGTTTTTGGCATACGCTTTCAGCTTGTGGTTTCCATGTCAGTTTTTCGTCAATATATATTCCCAGGAATTTAGCATCTGAGGTTGTATCAACGATTTGGTCTTTATATTTAGTGTTTACATTTTCTGGATGTAGTCGTTGGTAATGTATGGTCGGGTGTCAGATATAATAAAACATTCCAAAATGTGGTGTAAGACTGCCTTTATTATGTTGATACTATGACTTATATATTGGTTACACACATTGAAATAGAGGTTGCATACGTACTACATCACACCTCCCAAGGCAATAAAAAAAAAAAGTATTCCTTTGCATGGATACTTTTTTTTTTTATATATATAAAACTACGTAATGTGGTTACAAATTTAATGTAAAATTACTGTTTATTATCTACGAGTAATGGTTATGCGTTTGAGTTACTCGCAGGTTTTTTTTTTTTTTTTTATATAAGTATATTAATAAACAACTTATAACTAAGATTACAGTTGTTGTATCGCTTGTGTTTACAAACAAGCGAATTGCTTTTTTTTTTTTTCAAACTTATACCTAAGATTACAGTTGAGTTCTGTGTTTACAAATAAAACATGTAAGTACTTTTTGTTGGCTCCATTTATTCAGGGCATCACGAGTGCATATCATTTTACAGCCACGATCGCAACGAAGGTCAGTAACCTAAGTATTGTTGCTAAGTATACAATATATTATGACTTTATGAGTAATACAACTTCGTTCTGTTTTTATGAATAACATCAATTTTTCCATTAATGTTTACCTCTACATTTGGCGACAAATCTCTAATAACAGTGTAGGGACCAGTATAAAGGTTTGAGAGCTTATTACCAGTTTCATTTTTAATCAATATTTTATCATTTGGTTTATATTCTACAGGTCTTACATATTTATCATATCTGTTTTTCCTTTCTAATTTCGAGTTAATCAAGTTTTCCCGTGCTTCTGTTTGTGAAATCTGTAATCTATATTTAAGCTCAAGGGGATAACTGTCATAATTGTATAGTGGTTCTACTGTTCTTAAAAGGTTACTTGGTAAGTTACATTTCTTTCCATACACAAGTTCGAAGGGAGTAAATTTTGTCGATGAATGTACTGTGGTGTTGTATGCAAAGGCCCAAAAAGGTAACCATGAACTCCATGAGTCTGGTCTTTGATTGATGTGCATTCTTAAAAAGGCCCCTAGGGTTTTGTGAGAATTCTCCAGTGCACCAATGCTCTGGTGATGATAGGCTGTTGAGTTCAGTTTGGAAATATTAAGAATTGTACATACCTTTTTGAATGTCTCTGACATAAACTCCGTTCCTTTGTCAGTAGCGATTTCCCGAGGCACACCGTGCACGAGGATGAAGTTGTTGACGAACACACGAGCGACTTCAGCTGCTGTTCTATTCACTAGTGGAAAAGCGCATACATATTTTGATAGTTCACATTGAAGTGTTAAAATATACGTGTAGTTATAGTAATCTCTATCAAGAGGCCCTACTATGTCTAAAAATATCTTCTCAAATGATGATTGTGCCGTTGTGGTTATTACCATTGGTTCTTTTACCATAACCGTATACTTTTGTTTTTGACAAATAGGGCATTTTTTAACATAGTTATTTATATCCTTTTCGAGACCCGGCCAGAAATAATATTTTTTAATGTTGTTAAACATTCTTTTTGTGCCCGCGTGGCCACTTGTGGGTAATAAGTGAAAGTCATTTAAAATGACTCTCCGATCTTCTAAATTATCTACTTTTTCTATATTATTTAAAATACACAATCGCGGTCCTTCCCATTTAGTATATCTTTTAACCTCATTAGTTATTTTTTCTAAGAATAAGTTATGGGATTTATTTTTCACGAAACATATTTCATGTATATCATTAACTTTACAGAAATCGCACATCGCTCTCACAAATGCGGCTGGCGTCAGTTGTGATCGAGCAGATGGATTTATATACAACATCATTTTTGCTTGATCATATGAAAATATATTATTTCCCTTATATATTCTATTCGTTTTTTGTAGCCCGTTTAGACTTGTTTTATCAATGAATTGCAGCTCTACTGCATTACTAGGCTTGTTAATTGTTCCCACAATCCTTGCTTGATCTTCTTGATCCGGGACACAGTTGTCTGCGGTATCTTCCGGAATATGAGAAGTTTGTTCTAATCGTTTTATCTGTGCTCGTGTCATTACAAATAAACTTTCGTGCATGTTCTTTAAATCTTTCGATGATATTGGAATTCGAGATAAAGCATCGGCGGCTGCATTTTGTTGACCTTTGACATATTCTATTAAATAGTCATATTCTTCTAAACATAATCTAAATTTGAGTAGTCTACTTGATGGCTCCTTTAAACTAAATAAATATACCAGTGGTTTGTGGTCAGTTACTATTTTGAATGGACGACCATACAAATAGGGTCTATAATGTTTTACGGCCCATACTATAGCCAGGAGTTCTTTTTCAATAGTCGGGTAATTACGTTCAGCTTTGTTTAAACTCCTACTGGCGTAAGCGACTGGCCGACCATTGCCGTTGGATAAAACCGCTCCTATCGCGTACCCTGACGCATCAGTTTGTACGATAAACTGATTTTTATCTGATAAATCCGGATATTGGAGAACTGGTGGTGTAGACATACATTCTTTAAGTGTCTGAAATGCCTTTTGTGCGTCGCTATTCCAAATGAATTCTACATTTTTTCTACACAAAATATTTAAACTGTTTGCAATTTCAGCAAAATTTGGAATAAATTTGCGATAATAATTCGCTAAGGCTACAAAACGCTTTACTTCATTTGTGTTTTGGGGAATTGGATAGTTTTGTATAGCACTAATCTTTTCTGGATCGGGTAGTACACCGTTATCTGTTACGACGTGGCCTAAATAGAGCATTTCCTTTTTAAGAAAGTCGCATTTCATCGGATTTAATTTTAAATTGACACTGCGTAATCTTTCTAGTACTTCGATTAAATTTTTGTTATGATTTGATAAGTCCCGTCCCATTATAATTAAATCGTCCTGATAACATAAACATTTTTCATAATTAAGGCCCGCCATTGCCATTGTCATCATTTGGGCAAATGAGTTCGGGCTTGTCTTAAGACCCATTGGCATTCTAGTCATTTGATATTGACCTGAATGAAAAGCTGTAAATTTCCTACTATCTGGTTCAAGTTCCACGTTATAAAACCCTTGGCTTAAGTCTAAGTGCGTAAAATAAATGCAACCAGAAAGCGAGTCTAATATCTCATGAATATTTGGCAGTGGGAATTTATCATTTTGAACACTGTTATTTAACTTTCGGTAATCAATGACTAGACGCCATTTCTTCTCTCCATTTGATTTCTTTGGTACTAATAGAACGGGACTAGACCATTCGCTATTACAGGGTTCTATTATACCTTGTTCGAGCATGCGGTTAATTTGATTCTGTATTTCCCCTTTTTGTGAATGTGGGAGCCTGTAAGGTTTGCTGTAACTTGGTCTAGTACCGGGTTGTATTGTTATTGAATGTTTATATATAGTTGTCGTAGTGAGTTGGTCTCCTTCGAGATAAAAGATATCGTTATACTTTGCGCATATGTTCCTAATGCTGATTTTTTCCTCCTTATTTAGATGATCTAATTTTAATAAGGGAAGCAGTTTTTTGACTCGTTCTGCATGTTTCTTTGGCTTGTCAAATATACAGATATTATAATCTCTTGCTTTATGTATTTTAGGATTAATGCTATGTACATAAAAATCGTTTTCTGTTGTGTTCAAAATTCTTATTGGTAGCTTTCCGTCCGCGGGGCTTGCTATTGTACTTGCTAAAAATATTCCGTTTCCTATCTGCTCTGCGCAAACTACACAATCTTCTGTTATATCGGTCGTTATGTAATGTGTGCTTTCGGACCTAGCGGGTATAGTTAGCGTCTCGTTATGTTTGGTAATAGGCACACAAATTTCTTTATTGTTATTATACATAACTAAGGAGTAATTTTTGAAGTTAATAATCGAATGATATTTGCTCAAAAAGTCTTGGCCTAAAATGCCACTTGCCTTACAGGGTAAGGATTCAAATACGTAGAATTTATGGCTTAGAATTTGTTCACCTGCTCTTAATTCAAGATAAACAAAACCGATCGCTTCAATTTTTCCACCAATACCATTTACAACAAGTTTTCCTTTTTGGATGGGTTCATTTAACTCAGCAATGTGTTTATATTTTATGGCCGATATGGATGCACCGGTGTCGATTAGCCACGTATATGTAAGATTGTTATGTTTAGAGTGTAATGAAATATGATATATGCTACTACATGACATCATAACGCTTTTATTCACGAAAAAACTCTTCTGAATTATTATTATCATTGTTATTTTCAGATTGATTTTCTCGCGGATTTGAATCTGTCAAAATATGCGTATTTTGTTGCTGTTCCTGGTGAATAGTAGCTTGGTTAAAAAAAATCCTACCTTTAGCTCCACGGTTAAATGTGCCGCGGCCACGAGATCTCCATCCACCGCGACCTGTTTGCGATATTCGATCATCCCTCCGTTCCGCCGGTGGCGTTGATTGTCCTCGTCCTCGTGACATCCCCTGGCCTCTGGAATTCCTATATTGGTAGTAATTGTTATTACGACGCATAAATAAAATGTCACCTGACGTGGACGGTGTTGAAACTTCCTCATCGATGGCTGCTTGTATGGCATCACTTAAAGATGTAAACTGTCGTGCTGCTATTATTGTGCTTAGTCGACGATTTCTTAATCCGTCGGCAAAACTTTTAATGGCTGATTTTTCGTTAATAGGCTTCAATATATCGAAGCTAGACTCATTGCCTTCAGATTGGGAAATCGTCAAGTCAACAAACAAATCAGTTATTTTCTTACCGTAGTCATCTATAGTAAGATCATTTTGTTTCAAATTGTACAATTTGTGTTGTAGAGCTGTTGCTGATTTTTTTGGTAACAGACATGTTTTCATAGCCTTTACTAACTCATTAACACTGTCATACTTCGCATTAAGTTTAAGTTTAGCAGACTGCGAAAGTCGACTTTTTAAAACAAAATTTATCAATTTAATTTGTCCGTCTACGTCAAGTTCCGTTTCATAGTATTCTACGCCATCAATGAGCTGTTTTGTATTTGTGCCGTCGTCATTTAGAACTGGTAATAAGCTCAAGGCGATTTTTAAATCGAATTTCGCCATATTTTGTTCAATAATTGACTCTTCAGTCGATGAATTATTACACAAATCTAAAATATTGTCATACAGGTTAACAAAATCTTTGTTTAATTTATTAAATTTACATAATTCCTCGTCTTTTAATCCGGTTTTAAGTAGCCTTAAATGGTCTAAGCTCTCATTGAAATTACTCAGCAATTTATCGGCCTCTTTTAGTTTTTTCAAAACAATTTCACCCTTTCGTCTACTTGGTCCTATTTTTATTAAATATATTCTTATCTTACCAAGGTCATTGTATATCTGTAACAATTCGTCATACATAACTGTCCATAATTTTATAGTTCATATACCAAATGCAAGTTCATATCGCGACTATGATTCCACTGTTGCACGCATACACTGCCCATGTTAGAATTACCACACTTTCACATTCATTAGAACACAGAACTCACAAGAACACTAGCCGAATTGTATGATTTGTTACACGCCTCTGTGTTGTCAGGGATTCTTGTTGGAAGCGTGGACCCGACGTTCCTCGCCTGCAGACACGTTACAAGCACCGTCGCGACACCTTCTGGATCGATCCACAGAACGCCTTAAGATGTGTCTCGTTATCTGCTCTCGCGCCCAGGACTCATGACATCTTTTGTAAATTTTAAAGATGGAGTATAGTGCACCGATGAATAATATCGTGCAAATTATTGTTAACACGATACTTATGGCCGATAAATGAAATTTAAATTCCTCTACCGTCGCTGTGTTTTTAGCGGCGCTATTTTGATTGAGAAAAACCTCCTCATTAGTTACTTTTGAGTTGCACATTTTTCAAAGTCACTTTTAATATATTTTTCACTTAAACAGTTGCCACACTGAGCAAAACCGATACTAATCGCGTACATGATTCAAGCCCTGTTTAGTGGCAAGGTCGCCATGTATGGTCGGGTGTCACATATAATAAAACATCCCAAAATGTGGTGTAAGACTGCCTTTATTATGTTGATACTATGACTTATATATTGGTTACACACATTGAAATAGAGGTTGCATACGTACTACATCACAGTAATAATGCATGACTTTGGTTTTTTGAAGGTTGATAACTAAGTTATTTTTATTGAGCCAATCTATTATTGTTTTAAGTGTGTCATTTATGTCTTTTTCGTATTCATTTTTATCTACGCATGCGATTATAGCTGTGCTGTCGTCCGCAAATAATGTCATTGGGTGCCGAATATGTCTAGGGAGATCGTTAATGTACAATAAAAATAGTAGCGGCCCAAGTACACTACCTTGCGGCACACCAAATTTGGGTGTTCTACAAGTAGATAAATATTTAAATTCGTGTTTAGTCTTAGTACATACTTTCGAAAGTTCTGTATATTGTTTTCGGTCCGTGAGGTATGACTTTATTAAGTTTAATATGTTGCCTCTTAGACCATAATTGTTAAGCTTTTTTAAGAGCGTGTCATGTTTTACACAGTCAAATGCTTTTGTCATGTCTGTAAATATTGCACATACAGGGTTTTTAACATCAACATTATTCATTATCACCTTTAAAACTTCAAATATAGCCATATTAATATTTTTATTTTTCCTAAAACCTTTTTGCTCTTCGCATAATATATTATTTTTTGATAAAAATGTGTATATAGATTCATATATGATCTTTTCAAATATTTTAGAAAAAACTGAAATTAAAGCTACTGGTCTATAGTTTGACATGTCTTCCTTATTGTTTTTTTTGTGTAGTGGTTTTATGATGACAGTTTTCAGTTTTTCAGGAAATATACCTGAACTTATACATGCATTTATTATATGGCTTAGTGGATTTGCTATAATATCCCCAACAAATTTTACTACAACGGTAGAAACGCCGTCGTAGCCACAACTTTTTTTATTTTTTAACTTTTTTATTACATTTAAAATGTCTTGAGGTACTACCGGAGGCATGAACATTGAATGTGGGATAGCGTTAATGCCGACTGTTTTGCCGCGATCGCCATTAGTTACATCCTGAACCTGATCCACGAAGAAATCATTAAATGAATTAGCAATCTGCATAGGATTTTTTATTATTTTTTTTCCTTTTATTACTTGTAAAATAGGTTCTTTTATTTGATTGTTATCATTAATTATCTGCCATGAGACCTTGGCTTTATTTTGAGAGCTGTTAATGAAGTTATTATTCTGAGCTTTTTGTGTCAATTTTACAATTTTTTTAAGCCTCAGTGAATAATTTTTAAATGTATTTTTATTTTCACACGTGGGTGATTTTCTGTACTTCCAAAGTAGACATCTTTATTTTCTGCTACATAATCTTATTCCACGTGAAATCCATTTTACCTTTTTATCAGGTTTTATATTAACTAAATGGTTAGGAAAGCATAAGTCGTAGAATAATCTAAATAGATTGATGAAGTTATCATACGCCTCATTAGGTCTATCTGTTTCAAAGACTTCTGCAAAAGATAGGCTTTGGAGGTGCTTTTTGAATAAAATTAAGTTTTCATTGGATAAGTTCCTCTTTTGGATGCGCCAAGAATTTAGTATGCATGACTTTTTTACCGGTACTTTTAAAATTTGAGCGGTATGGTCGGATAGTGCTAAATCGATTACTTCACTCACACATTTTTGCCTGGAATTGTGAGCAAAGTTATCTAAGCAAGTGCCGCTTTTTGGTCTTGTAGGCTGATTGAATACTAATTTAAGATTATAGCTTAAAAGTAAGTTTTCAAAGTCTAAAGTAACATTATTCCTTTTCAGTATGTTAATGTTGAAATCCCCGCACAGGACCATCCTTTTATTGGCCTTAGTACACAATTTCTTTAGTAAAATATCCAAATGATATAAAAAGGTATTAATACAAGACATATTCGGCGGTCTATATATGCAAACAATAATTAATCGCTGCTGCGTTAATTCAATTGCACAATACTCAAATATACCTGTAATAGACGTGTTTGGAAGTTCCTTATATTCAAACTTATTTCGTAGAAGGATACACGCTCCTCCACGTTTCTGGTGATTTCTTGAGTAACATGTTGCAAACTTGAAATTAGGTACTTTAACTAATGATTCCTGTCCTGAAGTTACGAAGTGTTCTGTTATGCACAATACACACAAAAAGACATCGACTGTGTGGGTGAGGCTTGAACCTGGTGCGTGAGATCGTTTTGCTGTCGCATGTAAGTGTCTAAACCTCTGGACAACGCGGTAGTTAGAATACTTGGGTGAAATTAAGAAGTATATATCCAAGTTGCAGTTATTTTAATTTAGCAAAACGGTTGATATGACAATTTTGTCAGGACTTTTTTCCACTTGACGTAGGTAGACTTTTATTTAATTATTTTTGTTCACAGTTTTTGTTTTGATTGTTTTCTCTTTGCTTAAATACTGTATGATTGTATGGTAGATTGTTTGTATTAATGATAATGTCACTGTTATTGTCACTTTTAAAGTTTGTTTATAATTCACTATTGATAAATTGTCACTTTATTTTCAGTCAGTTATTATGACAGTTTCTTGCCAATTCATTTATGAAAATATTATGTATGTAAGGAAAAATTTAAATCTCTTTAATAAAGTTAGTGATAGACACAATTGTAATACCAGAAATAAAGATAAGTTAGATCAACCATCTTATAGATTAGCTAAAGTACACACATCTTTCATGGGGTTCTGTGTAAAATTCTATAACAAAATACCTTGTGAGATATTAAAGTTAAATGAAAGAAAATTTAAAACAATAGTCAAAAGCACACTTTGTAAACAAGCATATTACAAATTAGATGATTATATTCAAGATAAGAATGCTTGGAAACATGCTGGTCCTGCTCCATAGGCCTATCTTTGGTGTGGACAAAATCAAAATGGTTAATTTGTATCATATTCATAATTATAGTAACGCTTTATTTTTATTTTTCTTCTCTTTTTGTTTAAAAATTGACTCGCACACTTTTCTGTTGTTGTTTAATTGGGTAATGTACCTATGTTTGCAATATTTGTAAGTACGTGAGGACCATGTTCCTATTTATCAAGTAAAGGAATTTACCGGTTAGTGCTTGTAATTCTCCCATACCTATATGTAATATAGTAGTGCTGGGTACATCGTCCTCACGTATATGAATTTATTAATGTATGTACTTATATAAATATTGTATAAAACTTTTTTTTAAAAGAGTAAGTATGGAGTAACTACTACTTGGAATCTGACGTCCTTTACCGCTTTCGTTTCTTGTGCATTCTTCTCCATAACAAGCTACATTTCCGAATGCACGGTAGAATCAATTTTTATTAAATGTAAATTTTAACGTTCAAAAGTGCCACATAATGGCCTACTTGAAATAAACACATTTGATAAAGTTTACCTTTCAAATAAAAGTTGTGTTTTTAAAGTTACATAAGTTCGTGAAGTTTCAGCTTAAGGTTGCCCTAGTCGATCATTCTTCCATACAAACGTAGTATGGCGATTACTCCATTTATTGACGATGTAAGTTCAAAATAAAAAATGGTATCAATCTGTCTCATCATTATCTAGCCCTGTATGGAAACAAAAAATGTAAAAAAAAAGTTATGAGCGTTGAAAGTGCTATATTTCAATACTAATTGGAACGCATCTTTGGACGAAAATAAACACCATAAGAAAAAGGAAAATTGCAAAACAGTCACCACACAGGGATAGATTAGTAGTTCAATTGTTGAACTGCTAAAATAATTTTATTATACAAATATATATTTAGTCGTTCTTTAATGATATCCATACTTCCAAAGCTCAAAGGAAAATTTCGCGCAATCGTTATCTAGGACGATAACGACGAAATCAACGTCAATTTCGCTACAAATTTGCAAAAGTGCTAATTCATACGAGAACTAGCTTCTTACTGCTCATCACAGCATCTATCTCTTTCGCACGTGTTGCCAGATGAGATAGCACGCATTGTAACCCCGCGCACAAACGAAAGCAAAGTAATATAAAGCTTGTATATTGTAATAATAATAAATATACCTACTTACATCAGTAATATTCTAATTTTCGAGTGAATATATTTCATGTATTTATTTGGACTGAAAATTAGAGTTATGAACATTGCATACCTGCAAATCGATCGTATTAACCACTTCTTAGTGCAAAACATTTGAGTACATAAATAGACAATTACATTAGTAAACACACAACAAATTTCCTAGTTATTTACCTAACATCTTCAGTTTGCATAAAGTCATACTCGAAATACCTAGAATATGTCTAGTCTCCGTATAAGCTTGTTACCTGAAACATTTAGTGTTGGTTTACGTTGGAACGCGGAACATTGTTTCACAACTATTTGGTTTGTGGCTAGTTGTAGCCACAAACCAAATAGCTGTGAAACAATGTATGAGTTTTCATACTAACCTGATTCAAAGGACCAACTATTATAATTATACAGCTCCTTGAGTATCTCGTTCGTTTGAGTACTTACTCTAAAGTAGTTTTAAAACAAAAAGTATTGCAAAATGTTTGTTTGCTTGTTGAAGTTAACATTTGTTCTGATTTCGAAAATTCACAGCTGGCATTTCACTATCGCTTTTTACGGGTCCGTACCAAAAGGGTAAAAACGGGACCCTATTACTAAGACTCCATGATCCGTCTGTTTGTCTGTCTGTCTATCCGTCTGTCACCAGGCTGTATCGCATGATAGCTGAACCGTGATAGCTTAACAGTTGAAATTTTCACAGATGATGTATTTCTGTTGCCGCTATAACAATAAATACTAAAAACAGAATAAAATACATATTTATGTGGGGCTCCCATACAGCAAACGTGATTTTTTTGCCGTTTTTTGCGATAATGGTACGGAACCCTTTATCCGTGAGTCCGTCTCGCACTTGGCCAGCTTTTTTTTTATTGACTCCGAAGGCTACTTTTTGCCTTGAAAAATACACGGTTCCGGTGAGATAGACACAGGATCAACGAGGCGAAAAAATTCTAATACTTACATACAGCCTAATATCATTACAAAGCCCTCTCCTACTATGTTTTATTATTTCATCATGATCTTGATTGCCAAAAAAGGTTTATTCACTTCAACAGGCACTTTGGATAACCATCCTCCGTGTATAGTTCTCGCCAAGTTTCTTGGCCGCCCTGAAGTTGGCTACAATGGCTGCGCAGTAGTAAATCTCATACAAAACAGCACCGTGTCGTGCCTCGCGCATCCGGTAAACCAACTTCAGGGCGGTCAAGAAATTTGGCGAGGACTATACCATAGGTAAATATTTTAGAAAATTCCTTTTTACGTCTAGACACTTTAAATACAAATACAAAATATTTATTTATTTCTGTACCAACTAGTATACATTAGTTTATGATTGGAGCCTCCTTTTAAGCATGATGACGTCTGTGTTAGGAGACTCCGCTCTTCCACAGCTTTGGATGTTTGTACAACTTACAAAATTATTGAGTTACATTTTTCATTATTACAAAACAGTATAATTATTTTTATCGGGTGCGTGTTGTGTGCTATAATGCCATTTAAACATAGTACAATAAATATAAATTCAAACACGCTTGCTCGCTCGTTAGACAGAATATATGTTAGGTGTGCGGAGTGTGTGATGCGTGTGGGGTGTGTAAGGTGTGTTGAGTGTACGTGGTGTGGGTTGTGTTAGGTGTGTGGAGTGTGTGCGATATGTGGGATGTGATTGCGTGGTGTGGATGTGTGTATGAGGAGAGATGTTAGAGAGTGGCACTAAATGTTACCAGCAACAGAAAAATACAATCACAATTAAGGCAACACTGCACAACAGTTGCAGTAAAAAGTTTGTGGAATAAGTTACACAGTTGCACGTATCTCCACGCCTGCTTATTTTTGAAACACAATTTTACAAACTGTAGAAAAGAAGGAAGAAGTATTTGAAATTCGAAGCAGCAAAGTTAAAAGAAAGATGGCGCGCACCGGCTGTGTTCTTCGCAACTCGTGAAGAACTGTGCACACAATCATAGTGGATACAAACTTCTTTCAAATTATGCCAGAACGCTTGTTCGTTTTTCGAATTCTGTTTAATGCAGCATTATTTTGTTTATTCTTCCTAAGCTATGCCCCTTGGTAAGGCAAAATTGATGTGCCAAATCTGGGTAATTCACAGGTGATAACAAAAGCATCACCAGTTAATTGCCGGCATGAAGGTTGTGAGTAAAGATAAATTACTCACCCGTGGCCCACCTAGCAGGAACCGTGCATTTTTTCGGAGAAAGAGTAAAAGTTGTATTGGTTGCACGAATTTTCGTAATCGAATAAATATTTCCAAAGATTACCTTCTACAAAGCCAAACATACAAAAACAAACAGTGTGATTTCTTTAGCATATTAAGTTCAGATAGAAGATATTCTAAACTGGATCGTAGCAAGTATTAATAAGTATTTTATCAGTATTATATTAGTTCTTCATTTTGTTTTTTTTTTGTTAATTTAATGGTTTACGTCGTATCTGGCTTTTCTTTCTGTAATTTCAGACAACTCCCAATGAAAAAAAGCGTGAGTTAATGTACATAAAGTATTCTTAATTCTCATGCCTTAAAACAATGATCTTTATATTGGGGCCACCTCAAGGACTTCGCCTAAAAATAGGTCACCTCCATTAAATCAGAGTAATAAGGAAAGGTCGGTAGGTGCTCAGATGGGCAGTCCAAGTGCTGATAACATCTTATAGCCATCACAAATCCACCTTCGCGCCGTCGTGATTACAAGTTTATCCCTTCGATTTTATTCGTTACAGGAAAGCTTCGGATCCCTAATAGCTGATAACTGCCTCTTTTATTTTGTGTATTAAGGACAAAATAACTATAAGATTATTTAGATAAATAGGATTTATTACGGATTCTTCAAGACGACACGGTTGGTAAGTTGGTCGAGCAATCGGCTTTTGCGCTGCTTGTCGCGGGTTCTATTCCCGCCCGGAACAAATATTTTTGAATGGCCATAGTTATATAGTTTTTACGGATCTGGGTGTCTTGTGAAATATGTACGTCGCTGTCGGAGGACCCAAAAAAAACCAATATGATTTTAAACTATCTTTAATTAAAGTAAAATTACAATGTTAATTATAACAAAAATAGAATTCCTATTCCGATCGATACTAGATACAGAATGAATCGCTAAAGTTCACATAATTACTTATTTCTAGAAAAACACCTGCATCCGGTAAACAGGGGCATCGTATGACCCACGTCACTGTGCGGCATCAGCGCTTTAGGCTACACGTGTAAGGCTGTTTCCATGCACTGTTTCTAGGTCGCTGCAATCTTGCCGTTTAGGTGTTGGCTCATACTATAACACCTCCACCGTCAGATCAGCAATTCTTTTTGAAGTTTTAACTGAGAAAATATTGCTGAAGTTGTCTTCGGTACTCCAGATGCTTCAGGCTCCGCATAAGTCTCATCTCCTGTAGGTTGTTTCTTGATTTCAGATTTTTATTTCTTACGGTGTCTTAGAATGATGAATGTGCCAAGTGCAAGTATACTGGATATTACGACGTAAAACGGGATCGTTGTATGATATAAGTATTCCGTTGGTAATTGTTGCACACGTAGGGGAGGCTGCGACAGTACTTTATATTGGGCATCGTGTAGTTTAGTAAGATCGATCGAGTTGAGGTTGATTTGTACTGGTTCTGGGTGGTCTTCTGCATTGTAAGTTAGTTTCGTAATTTTGATTGGTTGTCCTTCCACATGATCGTTGAGATTAGTGATGGTGAACTCTGGGGTATACAGGATGCAGTTCACGGGTATAGTAGCCAAGTAACTACCATTCAATAGGGTGTATTCTCCTCGTCCGCATAAGGTGTGTATTTGTGTTGTGTTGGGAAATGATATGACGTAGTGCTTCTCATCCAACTCCTCCATAGCTATTCTTGATAATAATGTAGTTACAATTTCGCAGCTTCCATCGAGAGACTGGTCCATAATAAGTTTCAGTATGCAATCAGGGTCTTGCCGCAGATGGTAACTCATCTTTTCTCGGCAGAGATACCAGTTGTCGTATTTCGGTCATTTAGCCTCTATGTACACATAACCTTTCCTGCTTGTTGCAATCAAAGGATAAGGGGGAATAAGGGATTGCCTAAATTTATTCGGGGCTATTGACAATTTATAGAGGTCGTATATTTCTGTGAATTTAAATATAATTACTATTTGACTGCCTGAATAATAATATCCTGGTTTAATAACGTCATAGTATTCTCTGAGTTCTGAATCTATTACGTTATCTCTACCGTAGATTTTAACTAATCTATCAATCATATGTTTTAAAACATCTATGCTGATCATGGAATGATGTGTACTTGAGCTATGAATAAATGCTAGTATGTTCTCGACTCTTACCAACTCGTTTAGTACTTCATCTAGATTTTCAGTTAATATAGTTAAACACTGTCCGAATTTTAGTGTAAGCATCTCCATCTAGTAATAATTTTAGTGTTTCATTGATTTTAACTTGGTTAGCTACTAACTGCTCGATAACATTGGAATACTGGGCCATCCACTCCTTACTGACACTGATGTGGTTATTTAGTTCTTCAGTGGTTCTGTAGTCATTTTCCTGAAGGATTTTGATAGTATTATCGTATCTGACCGCGTCTGAGTAGTCTAAATTTCCTAGTAGTCATTTTCCTGAAGGATTTTGATAGT
Organism: Orthosia gothica; assembly: GCA_949775005.1. NCBI lineage: Eukaryota > Metazoa > Arthropoda > Insecta > Lepidoptera > Noctuidae > Orthosia > Orthosia gothica. The sequence continues at coordinate 4,462,369 of OX459041.1, read as the reverse complement.
ATTATCGTATCTGACCGCGTCTGAGTAGTCTAAATTTCCTAGTAGTCATTTTCTTGAAGGATTTTGATAGTATTATCGTATCTGACCGCGTCTGAGTAGTCTAAATTTCCTGTGATACTTTTTATAATAGAACCTAATCCATCTATGAGACCTCGCTTTACACGTCCTGGTTTTATGGTTTCTAATTGGTATACGACGCTTTGTAGCTTTTTTGAAAGATATTCTAATTGAATCTCATACAACGCATGCATATTACTATCTAACTTTTGTCTAAAGTTATCTATCTGATCCTGTAACATTTTAATATTTAGGTCGATATCTCTAATTTGAACATATTGCAAGAAGGTATGATAATGAGTTATAAGTTTAGTTGCACCAAGCCGAAAGGGGAGTATTCCTGGACCATCGTCCAAGCTTTCAAGTGTTATCTTTTGGTATGTTTCCTGGGCTGCTATCAAAGGAACAGTCAGGACCAGTAGCACCCTGTAACAATAGAGCGCTTTTAGGTACTCTTTTTAACCGACTTTTAGCCTTCGATAGCGCCTGGTGGCCAGCTATCAGAGTCAGACTGGCTGAGGAAAAGTGCCCGGTCAACATCAGAAGGCTGATAGACAGCTATCTCGATGGTAGGAAGGTCAGGGTTAGGTACGCCGGGGAGGAATGCACTCGAGAGACTAGCAAGGGCTGCGTTCAGGGGTCGATCGGAGGTCCAATCCTGTGGAACCTCGTTCTCGACCCTCTACTGCAGGACCTAGAGCAGCGCGGACTTTTCGTGCAGGCGTTCGCGGATGACATCGTCTTGGTCGTGGATGGGGACACGGCGACTGAAGTCTCTAGAACTGCCAATGCAGCCCTCGCCCATGTTCAGGATTGGGGCGTCCGAAATAAGCTGAAGTTTGCACCGCACAAAACCTGTGCGATGACCATAACCAATAAGCTTAAGTACGACACTCCAATGCTGAGCATGGCCGGGGTCGGCATCGGTATGGTCAGAAAAATTAAGTTGCTGGGTCTTACCATAGATGAGCATAAGCTCACTTTCAATGAGCATGCCGCGAACGTCTGCAAAAAGGCAGCTGCCGTTTACAAGCAGCTGTCCCGAGGCGCAAAGGTGAGCTGGGGATTAAACACACAAGTCATACACACCATTTACACGGCTACGATTGAGCCCATAGTAACATACGCAGCCACCGCCTGGGCACCCGCTGCAAAAAAGTTGGGTGTACGGAAGAAGCTAGGCTCTGTTCAACGAGGATTCGCTCAGAAGCTCTGCAAATCTTACCACACTGTCTCTTTGAACTCGGCACTGGCACTGTCTGGGATACTACCTCTAGACCTGCGCATACAAGAGGCAGCCGCCCTGTATGAAGCAAGGAGAGGGTCATCCCGGTTTGAGCCAGGAGACAGGGAGATCGAGAGTGCGGTAAGGTTTGCGGAAGCCCATCCAGCTAGGCAAATGCCCCTGGAGTTCATGTGCCTGGCAGACCAAGAGTTACTAGATAGTAACAATGTGCAGGCGGTGCGAATCTTCACCGACGGCAGCAAGATTGAGGGGAAGGTAGGAGCCGCATTATCCATCTGAGATAGTGAAGGTGAAGTCCGGAACCTCAAGCTTAGCCTTGCCGCGTACTGCACAGTCTACCAGGCGGAACTCCTGGCCATTTGTAGAGCGACAGAAGTGATCCTCGCGCGGCAAGAGCCGAGCTATGGTGTGTACAGCGACTCAATGGCAGCATTGCAGACGCTTGCAAACCATTGCTCTCTCCATCCCCTGGCAGTCCGCGCACGCGCCAACCTGGCTCACGCCCTGGGTCAGAGCAAAGTTGTTACTTTGTTCTGGATCAAGGCCCACGCGGGCCTGCCGGGGAATGAGCGAGCGGACGAGCTGGCCAAGAAAGCAGCATTGTCGTTACGGACTAAGCCGGACTATGATCAGTGTCCGGTTTCATTCATCAAGCGACAGATCCGTTTGGAATCGCTTGATGAATGGAATCGGAGATATGTGTCGGGCGAGACTGCTTCCGTGACGAAAATGTTTCTTCCGGACGCAATAGTGGCTTTCCGTACTGTACAACAGGTCCGGCCTGAAGGCGTCCCCACGCAGGTTTTGACGGGGCACGGTGGGTTCTCTGAATATTTGTATCGCTTCAAGTGTAAGGAGAGCCCATCGTGCGTCTGCGATCCAGGCGTGGCAGAGACTGTCCAGCACATACTTGTAGAATGCCCGTTATTTATCAGGGAGCGCTACCAACTAGAAAGTGAGCTGGACAGGAAAATAACGAGTGAGAATCTGCATGGGCTCATGGACAAGAAAACTAGGGAGAAGTTTTTGGAGTACTGCACTAGAGTAGCCACTGCGGTTATACGTCGGAACAAAACCTGAAGCGCACCGTGCTTCATTAGTATTTTGTATGATATTTAAATGTAAGCACGGAATGCAGCACAGTCACGTATAACCGGCAGTACTTCATGTTAGTACCTAAGTTTTTATAGATGTGTAAATTTTTGTGATATTTTTATGACAGACTGCACTATTGTGTTTTTCCTATCTTTAATTGTTAGTATTCCACTGTGATAAATAATGTTGCACTTTTTGCAAAAGTTGTGATAAATATTGTATTTCTTTATAAACAGCACTATTTGCACAATTGTTTTCTTTTGTATTCTGAGATAAACAGACCTTCTTGTATTATTTTGTATTTTAACTTTTTACTGTGATCAATAAATAAATCAGACACGTAGTTTATTAAATGAACCCACACAGAATACAAGAAGATGAATGCATGATGAACTTTAGTATGGAGAATAAAAGTGCGAGAGGAATAAAAGATTGACCGGAATGAATGTGTTTGCAATTAAAAGGCGCCAATTAAGTTGGTGGGGATTAGTGTTAAGAAAAATAAAAAAAAACGACTTTTAGCGACGGGACCTCGCTTTTTGGATGTATAAATATGTATAGGTAGATCGGCTAATACGGTATCGTGGGTGTACCTAGCGGCAAATTTTTGACGACTCGCTGAAGGGTTACTGATAAAAATACGTTGTTGGGGCTGATATTCGGCTTCAGGCTCGCGAGTTTTGTTCCGGTTTTCTACAATTTTCGTACGGTTTGCGAGGGAAGATTCATTTATTAAGTTGTAGACTAACTTGATCTTTTCTTTATGATTTTGTGTATATTGTTGTAAGAGATGTTTGGATAGATCTACATCAAAAGGATCTCGCGGGTCGAAGTGTCCAGTTATGATATCAAATGGTCGGCATTTGGTAAAACTGTGTATTGCGCTATTGTATGCTAAGATCGCATAAGAGACGAGGTTGATTACATCATCATCTTTATGGGTTAGTTTTAAGATACGTAAATGTTCTAATAGAGATGAGTGAAAACGCTCCACAATCCCATTGTCATTTGGAGCATGTGGCAGAGTTTTATGATGAATTATTTGATGCAGGTTAATGAATTCGTTAAATAGTTGGTTGGTGAATTCCGTACCGTTATCCGATACGATGGTTAAAGGTAGGCCGTGATGCGTGCAGAATTTCAGTAATGCTTGTAAGACACTAACTGCTGTACCATCTCGTATATAATAAGCCTGTGCGTATTTGGAGAATACGTCCACGATTGCTAGGTATTTTTCGTTGTGGATTGTTAACAGATCAATACGAACGGTCTCAAATGGTTTGGTAGCCGGGGATACTATATTAAAACATTGTTTTATAGGATGACGATCATACTTCGCTTGGCCACAGATAGTACAATCGTTGATGAATTTTGTTATTTCATTCTTCATTTTTGGCCAATAGTAACGTTCAGAGAGGGCTAAGTAGCATTCGTTTATTCCACGGTGGTTTGTTTTCCCATCGTGGTAATGCTTAATGATCTCTTGTTGCCTTAAATATTCTTTAACGTTTTCGACCTCTCTCTTGGCTAATACAAGGTTCATTGCCGAGCTTTTAAATTAATCTTGAATAATCAATAATTATGTCGCATGCATATGATGTCATTATCTTGACCAAGACCTGGTTGACACTAGACATATCTGATAATGAATTTATTGATCAACGCTATTTGGTGTTTAGATGCGATCGTAATCGTTTACTCACCAACAAAAAGGATGGAGGTGGTGTCCTTATAAAGATGATCCTATCTAAAGTACTAAATCCCACCTGCATTTCGTTTTTGCCCCCGTTAACCTTGCCCGAGCATGTTATAGTTAAAGTTCCCGCGAAAAACAATAAATATCATATAATTTGTGCTACTTACATCTCTGTGTTATGTGATGACTCTTCCGTAGAAAATATAATTTTAACAGGTGACTTTAATTTACCCTCACTTGCTTGGGTAAATAAGTTTTCACATATGGAATATGCTGCGAACAACAAACCAACTAATATAACTCGATTTTTGTCAAATTTCTGTTCACAACTTGTTATGAAACAATATAACAATTTTTTCAATCCCGGCGGTCGCATCTGAGACTTATTTTTTTGTAATACACATGCATACACATTCTCTCCTGATGTCCCCCTTTTACCTGTTGACTCCTATCATCTAGCCTTCTATGTACACATTTCACTCTCTCACCCCACATATATTCCAAAATGTTCTGCTGCTAACAAACTAAATTATCACAAAGCTAACTATAGCAAAATAAATACTGATATAAGTGACGTTGATTGGAATGTCTTACTGGATAACTTAACACCTAATGAATCTGTTTCTATATTTTATGAAAAACTTTATGAAATTATAAAATCACATACACCCTGTCGACCAAAAAATGTTAATTTCCCCAATTGGTTTTCCTAATCTCTTATACATACCTAAAAAAAGAAAACTCAAGCCTGGGTGAGGTGGAAGAGGTATGGGAATTTATGTGACTATGAAGTTTTCTCGAGTAACAGGAGAAAATTTAAAAGTGGCTGACATTTGCTATGGTAAATATATTAATGCAATTGAAGACAGTGTTGCTACCAATACTAAGACGTTTTGGACGTACGTTGCTAGCCGTAAAACTTCTAATAAAATCCCATCCACGGTTCATTACAATCAAATTTCATCCAATGATCCTATTACTACATGCAACTTGTTTGCTACGTTTTTCCAGTCTGCTTATGAACCCTCAACATTTGATTATAACTCTTGGGAACCACCATCTCGAAATGCCGACCACAATGTCTTCCTGTGCAAACTGCAACCGTCTCTTGATGAAATACATAAATAATTAAAATCACTTCATTCAACTAAGGGTCCTGGTCCTGATGGTATTCCTTCGGCTTTTCTGAAGAACACGTGTGATACATTATGCTATCCTTTACTTATATTATTTAATAAATGTTTATCATGTGCTATTTTCCCCGAAGTTTGGAAACATGCAAATATTGTACCAGTTCATAAGAGTGGCTCCAAGCACGACGTAGAGACCTATCGACCTATCTCTATACTGTCTGCTTTTTCCAAGCTATTTGAGAGACTGGTACATAATAAATTATATCCTGCTATTCGCAATGTTTTAATAAAATAACAACATGGCTTTGTTAAGGACAGATCTTGCATTAGCAATCTCTTCATTTTCACGTCCCAATTGTTTGATAGTCCCGATAATAGACAACAGATTGATGCGGTTTACACAGATTTTCAGAAGGCTTTCGATAAACTTGACCACACACTACTACTTAATAAAATTGCTTACAATGGAATCAGAGAGGACCTTTTACGGTGGTTTATATCTTACATAACTAACAGAACACAAAAGGTGGTTGTTAATGGCTTTGAATCTGGCTCTTTTCAGGTCACTTCCGGTGTACCACAGGGTTCTATTTTAGGGCCTTTATTATTTATTTTATACATCAATGACATAAAACACTGTTTTCAAAATTCAAAATTTCTTCTCTAGGCGGACGATTTAAAGGTCTATAAAGTTATTTCTGATAAATTCGATTCTTTTAGCTTCCAGCAGGATTTAGACCGTTTCTCTAACTACTGCTCTTCCAATAAGCTTTACCTTAGTCTTCCAAAGTGTCATGTTATAACATTTACCAAAAAGAAAAATATTACTGAGTTCGTCTATCGTCTTGCCAATACGCCAATTAGTAAAGTAAGTTTTCTCCGCAATCTTGGTGTTCTGCTAGATACAAAGCTCCATCTGGATGCTCATATAGAAAAATTGTTAACAAGGCCTACCAAATGTTTGGTTTTGTTTGATTTTCGTCGACCTTCTACCTTTTTGCACTTATACAAATCAATAATTAGGCCACAGTTAGAGTTTGCAGTGCCTATTTGGAACCCTTTTTATGTAAAATATAGTGAAAGATTAGAATTAGTACAACGTAAATACCTTCGTGCTATGAATTACAGATGTTATCGGAATAAAATGTCATACCACTTACTTCTTAAAAAGTATGATCTTCTGACCTTAAAGTCAAGACGGAAACTTCTGGAAGTTATGACTCTGTTCAATGTGTGCCGCAATCATTTTGATTGTCCGGACCTAGTTAAGAGTCTAAGTTACCTGGTTCCTCGAACAGTTCGTGTACGTGAGGTACGCACTCGACATCTATTTGCTACTAGCCTCGGTAAATCCAACGCCGGCTCACGTTCACCACTTCATCGCTTGGTTGAGACATATAACAGTGAATTTAATTCAATCGACATTCTTTTTCTTAGTAAAAATGCATTTAAGAAACAAGTCCGAGCAACCCTAAAGGATCAGCAAATTAATATATAATAACGTAATGAAATAACGTAATGTTTAATAATATACGCACACAAATTGTTTTTTTTTTTTTTTTTTGTTTTTCTTTTATATATAATTAAAAAATCCAGATATTATGAGTTTTGGGACAGTAACCGTTGTGTATTTTATCTGTGTTAATGGCTAGTTATAAATACTTTAAATAGTAACCTGTGGAGAACGTAGTGGGTAGCATAATTGTTTAAGTAATATTTAAGATTGTATGACTGTTTCTTATTGTGCTACTGTTTGTTTTTCCTTAAATAAATAAAAATAAAATAAAAATAATCGGTATGATTTCGTACATTGCCAGAGGTGGATTTATAAGTAACGCAGTTTGAACTTTTGGGTTTACATATTCCTTGATAATGTTAATAATATCTGATTCTAAATTAGATTGAGATACTTGGACGGCTGTTCTGGTATGTGTATCAAAGGGCTTGGATGCTGTGGGGCGTTTTTTTATATCGCCAACTACGGTTATGCAAATCTGTCTATGAAACTTGTTTAAAGGTTGGTCAACAATAGGAACCTCGAGGATGGGATTTTCCTGACTGGTGTGGGCTGATACCGTGGACGAATTACCTATTGAAGCTGGGCGTTCAGAAGTATTTACTGCTAAAGAGCAAGTTTCCTCGTTATGTATTTGAATACGGGAGAGGGCGTCCGCGTTTGTGTTACTTGTACCCTTTTTATAGATTACAGTAAAGTCATACTCGGATAGTTTAAGCTTCCACCTAGTAAGTCTAGAGCTGGGCTCTTTCAGACTCATTACACACTGAAGTGGTTTATGATCTGTATTGATCTTAAATTTTCTCCCGAACAAATACGGTCTAAAGTATTTTGTGGCCCAAACTATAGCGAGAAGTTCTTTTTCGATCGTGCTATAGTTTGTTTCACTTTCATTGAGTGTGCGGGACGCATAGCAAACCGGTTTATCAGCGCCAACCATTCCCTGTGATAGGATAGCACCTAGCGCGACGTTAGAAGCGTCAATAGTTAAAATGAATTCCTTATGGAAGTCAGGGTATTGTAGAATCGGATCATTGGTTATTAGGGCTTTACATTTTTCGAAGCTGGCGGTGTATTCGGAGTTAATTGTTACTTTTCTACCTTTCTTTAAGCATTGCGTCAGTGGTTTTGTTACGCGGGCAAAGTCCGGGATGAATTTTCTATAGTTCCCAACTAAACCAAGGAATTGTTTGATTTCTTTGGGAGTAGTTGGGATAGGATAGTTTTGTATTGCGATAATTTTGTCTGGATTTGGCTTGATGCCTTCTCTTGTGATAACGTGTCCTAGGTAAGATGTTTCTAGCTTAAGAAACTCTGACTTGTCTAATTGTATTTTAAAATTTGACTCCCGTAATTTTTTGAATACCATTTCAAGGTTAATTATGTGTTCCTGCAGGGATGTACTAAAGACCACGATATCATCTAAATAAACTAGGTAGACCGTGTTCTGGAGATCCTTGAAGACATTGTCCATAAAACGTTGAAATGTCGATGGTGCGTTTTTTAACCCCATGGGCATTCGTAAGATCTCATAGTGACTATTTTCCACATTAAATGCTGTCTTGGGGATGTCGATGGCATCCATTTCCACCTGGTAAAATCCACTTGCAAGTTTATCCAAAACGTCATTAATATTCGGAATGGGATACTTGTCATCATGGGTTTTCTCATTCAACTTCCTGAAGTCGACTACTAAGCGCCACTTGGTTTTCCCAGAAGCGTCTGCCTTTTTTGGAACGACCCAAATAGGCGAGCTCCAGGCAGACTCTGATGGTCTTATAATGCCCTGATCTAACATTTTGCTAATCTGATCTCTGACCTCATCTCTATGTATGTACGGATACCGATAGCTTTTTGTGTGAATCAGCACTTCATCGGTAGTACGAATACGATGTTTTATTTTATTAGTAAATGTTAAAGCCTCTCCGTCTATGTAAAATATATCGGAGTTATTTCCACATAAGGTTTCTAAGTTAATACGTTCTTCTTCATTAAGATGGTCCGTCCGCAAACGCGATATAACATCTTTTGCTCTTACTGACATTTGTTCGATGTGTGAGTGATGAATATCATAAGATTTTTGTTCGGTACGTTCGCACTGAATATTATAAGTCTCCGCTTGCACGGCACGATCCATTGAGAATATCAAATCATGTGAAGTGGGGTTAAAGACTTCCAAAAAGCCGCGGTTATTTGTTACCGTAGTTATACAATCTCTAATAATGCAATTTGCTATAATCTGTTCGGAAATTAACGCATCACCATCATGTAAATTAATCGGTACTCGCAGTATTTTTGATGAGTTGGCCGGTATGACATCCTCATATAGGTTTACATTACGCGAGTTGTACATACTAATTGAGTTAGTAGAATTACGCGTTATTAACAATTTATCTTTAAGATCGATTTTAGCTTCCCATTTTTTCGGTAGATCCAATCCTATAAGCCCAGTCAAAGAATTCATGAAATTTGTAAATAAATAATTTAATATCATCGTGTTCCTGAAATTCAGTAAATGTAGGAATGTTTATAGAATAGTTATTTCTTGTTGTAGCATGTACATTTGTGACCTCAAAGGGATCGAAATTCAAAGGAAAGTTACTTAAAAATGCTTGTACAGCTTCGGGGCTAGTGAAAGACTGATTTGCGCCCGTATCGATTAGTAATCTTAAAGGCGGTTGTGAAATTTGAATCAATAGAAGCTGTCTTTGTGTCTGTAAGTTTAGTTCTATTTTGACTTGTCTGATTTCGTCCACCTCTGAAAATCCTCATTGCTAGCAGATTTAGATGTGGATGAAAAAAAAAACAAAATGATTTTAAACTATCTTTAATTAAAGTAGAATTACAATGTTAATTATAACAAAAATAGAATTCCTATTCCGATCGATACTAGATACAGAATGAATCGTAAAAGTTCACATAATTACTTATTTCTAGAAAAACACCTGCATCCGGTAAACAGGGGCATCGTATGACCCACGTCACTGTGCGGCATCAGCGCTTTAGGCTACACGTGAAAGGCTGTTTCCATGCACTGTTTCTAGGTCGCTGCAATCTTGCCGTTTAGGTGTTGGCTCATACTATAACATGTGTATGTGAGTTTAAATGTTTGTAAACATTTTATTTACTTAGGTCAAAAAACAATAAGATTTAACAGATAAATACATTTCAAGTTCGAATTTGGAATTTTGATAGTTATACACTTATAACGAAGGTATAGAATTTATTAGAAAGTGAGAAAATGTTTGTATGCATGAAGTACTCGTATGTGTTATTTATTGCCACAAGACCATTACGACGGATTTGTTACCCCAGCGTATAACTTACATGTTTACTTTGTTTCACGCTTGCCATTACTCACCTAAGTAGTAAAAGTGTATTGGGAGAGGTGTAGAGTATGACCACATTATGGCCAGATAAGAAAAAAAAAAAAAAAAAACCGGTCGCAACTTCAAACTCCGGATAGTATCCTAATGTAAAAATGTTTGCCCAATATTTTGTTAATATTTATTTGATTTCATTTGACATATACCTATTACTAACAATAGTATTATAAGTATTTGTTACTAACAAAAAATGGACTGAAAATCATCTGAATTTCTATATAAATTATTATTATTATTAAAAACTAATAACACTTTGCCTTAAACGAAAGTAGAACTGAACCCCATGATCACTTTTAACAGTGGTGCTTGCTTACCACTGAAGTAGTAGAGATTTGTCTGGGCTGTGTCAAATTGAAACATTTGCTCCAAAAGTAGTGATGCTGTTGAAAGTTTAGCTTTATAATAACAGTTTTACGAAACTCTGTACAGAAACCTGTATTAATTAAGTACTCGATCCTCACGCATACAAATTGTTTATAAAAAGGGCTTACACATTAATAAAGGCCGCCGAGCTTGGCCGAACATTTGCTCCTGAGTTTCAGGGAAAACACAACGTGGCATACAAATGTGTATATTTTCACCGAATTAGACGGAAAACATCGTTCCTAGTTAGTTAGTTAAAGTAAAGTCAAATCATTTGCAATTCAGTTAAGGCATTGTACGGCTCTTTGGAATGTCAAAATTAAAAGTTAGAATATTAATTGATTCTACTGTCCATTCGCAACTGTGCATGATAAAAATACTGTATGACCCGACGTAGTGGTTGTTCTGTCCTTAATAATGGAATATAAGCAATGTCAGTTCTAATAAATCTGGCGATTTCAAACTTTCAGGTTACCTCAAAATGTTATTCTTCACCGACGTCCAAGATAAAACGTCTCATTTCCGTTTCAATATTTCTTTCAAAAAAGCTTCCTATAGATATTTAAGAACTTAGGTAGGCATTTTCATAATTACTTTGCTGGTTTTTCTTACAATTACGTCGTTTTCAGAACTCAAAGTTGTAAATTAATTAAAACAAGCAGTAATCTAACAAAATTTGCGGTCTTCAAACGAAGAGAACTAACAAAGTGCCCGTTTGTAACGTTAGTAGAACCCCGCGGGGTCAGCTGTAGCTCTGTGGGTGTCAGTTGTACTCCCATGGAGTTCAGTCCAATCCGCTTGCACGTAATTATAAAGTTCGTCGGTAACAAAATAAACAGGGCAGAATAAACACGTATATAGTTTACCTCGCGTTTGTTCGGTTGGATAGTTTAGTCACTAATGTGGTTCATAGTTTGTACTGTACGTTTTGAATGGCTCTTGGCTGAATATTAAGGTAAGAATGTCTCATGAATTTACTCTTGACGGTCAGACTAATGGATACACATTCTAAATACACTAATATTAAAAAAAGTAAAATGGTAGTTTTTTTTTTGTAGGTTATCTCTGAAAGTACTGGAACTATAATAATAATAAGTACCTGTGCGACCGAGCTCTGCTCGGGTGAAAATATAGAAAACGGCGTTTTCTAAAAATTAAACCTAACTAGATCGATTTATCGGCCCGGAGATTCAGATTATATATATACATTATACAAGAATTGCTCGTTTAAAGGTATTAGATACCTGCCTGTTTCTGTCCCACTGCAGGACAAAGGCCTCTTCTCATACTGAGAAGGCACGAGCATTGATCACCACGCTTGCTCAGTACGGGTTAGCGATTCCAGGATGCCAGTATATTATCTATAAGACTAAGTTTCCTCAAAATGTTTTCCTCCAATGTCCAAGCTAAACTTAGAATGTTCATAAATGAATTTGAAAAAATCACGTCGGTACTTGCCCGGATTTGAACCCACGGCCTCGAGCATGAGGGGCGAAATTACATACTGGATCTAATTACAAAAATTCTTTCACTAATAGAAACCTAATCTTTCGCATGAGGTATATAAGCTCCATTGTACCCGGAAAAAAATATTTTTACCAAAAAATCAAATCGACTTCCGAAACAAAACACTTCAAAGGGAAAAATAACTTTCTTTTTCGAAGTCAGTGTCTTTGGTATCTATTGTTTTCCGTTTCCGTATATATGTCTCTCGTTAGTTTTGGAAGTCAATTTGGTATTTTGTTAATAAGTTTTTATTTAACTCTTTTTAGTTTTTAGGTACCTCTAATTATCATAAAAATTAATTTATAGCCAAAGTGCATCTCGTGGTAATTCCAGTAAGCCCAAACACGACTACGATAAATTGTTTCATTTTGGAGTTCCGGCATCATCATCAGATCAGTTCGATGGTATCAATTACATCAGTACCATTTATTTATCAGTATTTGCTTCATCATAGGTTCATTCTTATGTTTCATTACATTCTTTACATTTACATTTTCATTACATTCTTATTTGCTTCATCATGGAGCTCGTGGCCAAATAATAACAGCCGCACGGGTCGATCTTCCAGGTTAAGCAACGCTTGACGAGGTCGGCCCGTGGATGGGTGACCATTTCAACATACCGAGTTTCCTCCGTGCCTCGGAAAGCACGTTAAGCCGTTGGTCCCGGCTGTCATTTGAAGATCTTTGATAGTCGTTACGGGTAGTCAGAAGCTTGAGATCTGACACCAGTCTTGCCAAGGAGTATGGTGTTACCTAGTTACTGGGTTGTGGAGGTCAGATAAGCAGTCGCTACATGTAAAACATTGGTACCCAGCTGAATCCGGTAAGACTGGAAGCCGACCCCAACAACAATTGGGAAAAGGCTAGGCAGATGATGATTTGCTTCATCATAGTCGGTTAAATGTTCGAAATGGGTCTACCTCTTATAGTAGAACTTTGTATGTCATAATATTATTATGCATAACAACGGATAGCATAAACATCATTTTGCAGAAAATCGATTGGCATACACTCATTTATCATACATTCAAACACATAATTTTGTAAGTCAGAATCATCTTTAGGCATAAATTTCATATCGATAGTCATTAAAAGGCAGAACCATCACATCGCAGAAAGTTCACAGTCTGAATCGTCTTTTGGCATCAATTTCATATCCATATTCATTGAAATACTCATCTATCATAGTTAGTAATTTTGTATTTTTTACCACAGTAAAATATTGATTAAACACATTTTTTTTTGTGTTTTAATTCGATGTATGAAGCATGCAAATAAGCATACATATATACAAACATGCATGCAGCTAGCATGCATACAAGCATACACCATGCATGCAGCAAGCTTGCAACATGCAAGCAAGCATACAAGTGAGCATGCAGCAAGCATGCAAGTTAGCATGCAGCGAGCATGCAAGCAAGCAAGAATGCAAGTGAGCATGCAGCATGCAGCAGGCATGGTTTCTGTCACGGCTCCGCCGCTGCGGGGCTCCGGCGGTCCCACGCGAGCTTATCGTCGCAGATGTTTTTAACGCTCACCACCATTAAACCACCTGCTCCGCAGCTCGCAGGCCGCCCCACCCCTCCGCGCCTACGCGGGCTTAAATTACTCTCTAGGGGTAGGGCAGACAAGACTACGTGGAGTCGGTTTTGCAGCAATTCGTTTCTGTCTCTAACTTTTATAACACAACATATTGACGTTTTAAGACAAAGTATATTAATTTTAGTTTAAGGTTGAAAATGCTATTTTATAGAAATGCCTAATAAAATTTTGATTTCTCTTGGATCACATCATCTGATCCTGACTTGATGACCATGGAACCACCTGGGAAGACCAAACCCTTTCAAAGAAAAGAAAAATTATCCAAATCGGTCCAGGCGTCTTTGAGTAATCGGGGAACATAAATAAAATTAAAAACTGTCGAATTGAGAACTTCCTCCTTTTTTTGATATCGGTTAAAAATAAACAGTTTCTGCGTGGTGCCCACGGGAGCGATGCCGCTGCAAAATAAGTGCCCTAGTAAAATATTATTCAGTGCCTCAGAGAGCATGATAAACAGTTGATCGGAACGCTGCGGTATGTGGTGGCGGACACAAAGCCGGATATTCATTAGTGTACCGTAACTAGACAGATACAGTAACGAGGTTAACAGTAATGTTCTGCTCGCGAACCACACTAATATGTTTCGTAACATAACTTGTAACGATTCCAGTTACAGCTTGCTAATGAGTACCGTGGTTAATACTGCTCACCACTGACGCATACTGCAACCGAACAGAAGACCATTTAGACGCTTTGTCTACCGCATACCGCAGAGTTGTGCGTTCCGATCAATAATGTGTCTGCTTTGTGGACATTGAACCTGTTAAGCAGAAAAGAATAAAAATAAAGTTAACAAATTTATTTGACACAAGCCAGAGCACACAACATAAACACAAAAAAATAAAATAAAGAAAACTTAGACTAAAACAACAATAATATAAAAGAGAGCAAATCAATATAAATGTAACATTGTGTGTCCCACGGCTGCGCCAAATAGGAACAGTTCAGAAAAAATGTCGGGCAACTAGTACCTGACGCTGGTTTTCAACTGGACCTGTGACCAACGACGTGACGAACGTAAAGCAGTTTTATAGTAACTAAATGTGTATATGAAACAAGTACATATTTATATAAAAGATAAAAAAAGATGTGTATTACAAATAATAAAAATACAGGTACACTACGTAAGAATAAATAAGGTGAGTGTGACAATAATTGATGTGTATATATAGTAGGCTAAAGCGTCAGCTTTCTAGATTAACCTTAACACTGCCTTATCACAATGAGTATTGTTACACCACGATAGGCAATTGTCATTATGATTGCACTATGTTACACAATATGAACCCTTGGTTGCTTCCAACTCACTATGTCATTTTCTACCGAAATAAAAGTCGTCTACAACGAAAAATACCAGTTTTTATTAGGGTTCCGTACCCAAGGGGTCAAAACGGGACCCTATTACTAAGATTCCGCGGTCCATCTGTCTGTCCGTCTGTCTGTCCGTCTGTCTGTCTGTCACCAGGCTGTATCTCATGAACCGTGATAGCTAGACAGTTGAAATGTTCACAGATGATGTATTCCTGTTGCCGCTATAACAACAAATACTAAAAACAGAATAAAATAAATATTTAAGTGGGGCTCCCATACAACAAATGTGTTTTTTTTGCCATTTTTTGCGATAATGGTACGGAACCCTTCGTGCGCGAGTCTGACTCGCACTTGGCCGGTTTTTTAACATCTTAAGATAATTAAATAACTATGTAAATATCTCTAATCTAGACCGGCGCCAAAACTTTTATTTTAAGCGTATTCTAAATATCTTTATAAATAAAAAAAGTATTTATTTTCTTATGGAATTACGTTTTGTATGTCTTTACAACGTCCATTATCAGCTGAATTATGTGGGATAGCTAACAGACCTGCGTCAATAGTTATTCTTCTAGCAGAGCTACTCGATTCCCAGTTCATGACGAAAATCGCATATTAATTATACTTGTCAGACGGAATCAAGTTACTTGTTATATAAAATAAGACAAGGGGAAGCTATAATCCATGCCAATATGTTAGGTATATACTTCATCATCATAATTATTACTATAAGTAGGGTCAACCTCTACACATAACCAGCCAACCCAATAATAACCTGTAATCAGCAACTCCCACCATATCAATACTCGACAGTTTACAAAAACCCCTGAAAACATTGTACATTGTTAACAAAATATAAATCAATAATAAACGTAAAAAAATCTAGGTCGTTACAGATAAGTATAAGCACAAACTTGTAAATAAAATGTACCTACATGCCGTATATGCCGTACACTTGAAACGCGAAATAATGACGCAGCCACGCTTTTAAAAATAGAATTATGCCAGTAATTTTGAGGCGTTCACTTTCGTACACTGGCGAGCAATTATAATAGTAAGCTTCTTATTGGTTGAACAATTTTCCAACAGCTTTCGTTTACAAATTAAATAACAATTACGGCCTTCTGTAGTCTGTTTATTATACATCTGTTTTACGTGTTATGTTTTTCTGAAATGGAATTTAAATTAATACCTAAGGAGTTTCAATACTCTTTGACGTTTACGTTCATGCGATTGAGTACGCATAAATCTCTCACTAATTAAGACCACAGATAATCATAACGTAATCCCTTTCTAATTTCTGATATGGAATGCCACTCCCAGGTTACTAAGTTTTAATTCGCAACTTCTACATCTGTAATAAGTTCATAACAGGTAGCAGTTTCTATAGGTTCAAATCATTTCATTTACGATAGTAAAAGATAATAGAGTTGTAAAACTATTTCTAGACGTTGTTTCCTGCTCATAGTAAATTAATACTGCGTCTTAAGAAAATACACAGGCATTATGAAGATTATTATTTCTATGTCAGCTCATAAACGGAGATTCTCACAGTTAAGCCACTGCGCTTACCACAACATGTACGAACTAGTAGATTGAGTGGGAAAGTGAAAGATTAGGTTAAGTAGATGTTGATGTTATTTTCATAAATACAGACAGATATGAATAGGTAAATAACACACAAGAATAACAGACGTAGTTCCGTGTTGCCGTAGGTATAGGTATATACTATTAATTACTTTATAAACCAATATTCTGCTTTCGTTCGTGTCGTACCTGAATACATTTATTAGCTAATCAGCAAGTACCACTGGACTAACATTGAAGTATCCCAAGTGCTTTCATTTTAGGATGGCATTAATGTTCATTGGCATTATTTTCCCTAATAATATATCTTCGTAGCAACCCTCAAACTTCGCAACAATTAATCAGTTATTCATTAGTAAAAAAGTTGAGGCTGACCCTGAATTTTACTTAAAAAATAAAGTATTAATATAAGATCGCAATTGTTACTATATTGATTCACCCAACATCGGAGTTAAACGCGGACTGCAAGGTGCTAACAGTTCGACAACTCTTCGTGCTTAAATCCACCATCAGAACTCACTCCAAAATACCCACTACTGACACTAACAAACGGAGGATCCCTTCCACGTTCACACAGCACAAAACAACGTTTGCTAAGCATCAATACTTCACACTATGCACCCACATTTACAGCCAAATTCACAAACAACCTAAACAGACACACACTGAAATGTAAAGTCACTGAGTGGCTACTACACCAGGACTATTTCTACACCGAATCGTTACTCACCTACATCTCTTCAAAAATACCCACAAACTCCACTCCACACTCACTACTAAACCTACACAGACCTTACTTTCAAATCTTTTTAATAAATCTTATTTTTGATTTTAAA
This sequence comes from Orthosia gothica, assembly GCA_949775005.1. NCBI lineage: Eukaryota > Metazoa > Arthropoda > Insecta > Lepidoptera > Noctuidae > Orthosia > Orthosia gothica. The sequence continues at coordinate 4,445,033 of OX459041.1, read as the reverse complement.
TTGTTTAATAATAATACATTTTGATAGCGATGACTATGTTGTACCTTTTGTTTAATATATATATGCAAAAACCTCCCGAATACTGTCTCTCAAGATACAGGTTGCCCTAGTTTGAGAGGCAGGGTTCATTACCAATGGTTACAATGTAGTTTCTACAATATAGCTGTATACTTATGTGAACACTTATTATTTTAACATTTTTGTACCAATAAACATTTATTATTTATTATTATTATTAGGACGGTATTATTACAATATTTTTGCTTTTCAAATTAATAATATCAATGAATGTATTTAGGTTGTTTAACCGGCATTGCAATGCTAACTCAAAACAGCTCAATAATAAAGGCTGCTTTATTTCACTTGCCCCCTGCTGACTCCCCTTATGATTTCCATGTTAGCCAAGTTAATTATCATGAAACACATGTGAACTATTTGTTGTCAAGAATCAGCTGTTGGAAACGTGATAAGATAAGGTAATTACTCACGCTAGACTTACTGATATAGCACATCTTCAAACCATGCTCGTAAACAGTTCGCAAATAGATCTTAAAATTGACTTAATTATTCAAATATCAAGAGGAGACATTAGTTTCAAAAATCTAAACGTTTTTCATTTAAGGATATCGTCATGCATACATCCCATGTTCCGGCTGAAAACATCTCACTGGAACTGAAAATAGAGGTAGAAGATCCCAACCTTCTTTCTGTATGCCAGTTTAAATGAATAGTTTGGAAAATGCATTGCCAAAAATAATATAAAGAAATAAAATTGCACGTGCAGCACCGTAATAGAAGTGATAATTCTTAAAAATAAAGAATAAGAAAGATTTACTGTGAGAGCAGGAAGGAATTACATCATTCTTCTCAACCATGTAATGAAATGTGCCTAAACGTGACGCGTCCTTAAAATTACACTATCTATTCTCGTCCAATTATCGAATGTCGCGGCATTTAATTCGGCAGTTTCAATTTAATTTTTCTCACAACCATAAAACGAGAGACAAACAGATAAATATCCTTATATCACAAAGTCTTACTTTATCATTAATCAAAGACTAAATCGAGTTTAAAACTCGGTCACTATCACTCTCTGCTAAAAGCCATTTACATGACCGGCCGCCGCACGCCGCGGTAACTATTAAAAGCCATCTATGATCAACCGGAAATCGAATTGAAATGGGTTTCTCTGTCATTTGGTTCTTTGTTTTTAACTTTTTGATATTGAAGCATAGTTTTCCAATTTTCATGTTTAAACATTGTATGTGCCTTTTTATAACTTGTAAAATTGTATGTAACAACATCATAATTTCAATCGAAAGACGTCCGCTGCTGAACATAGGCCGAACCTATGTGTCGCTTCATCGACTTTTTCTGTGCTTCTCGCATCCAGTGGATTTCCGCAGCTTTAACCAGGTAGTCGGTCCACCTAGTGGGAGGCCTTCCAAGCAACGCTGCTTCTGTGTCTTGCAACAGCGACGCATACGGGGTTGCCACTCCAGAACTGAATATTCTTTTTAAAATGTTTAACTTCTGGTGAAAGAGAAATTTTGAGAAAATTACCAACACAAACGGCGTGGTAAATAATAAGCATTGTCTCAATCGTTCTCTGTGTCCACAGTGAAACAGTTTCTTAAGAGTCTAATTTTATTTCCACATTTTCAGAGAAGTCACGAATATGGTTATTATTATTTTTTGAGCTGTACTAATTTTTCTGCTCGCTAAAACACAGTAAATATTGAGTGGCCATTACCGCGATACTTTCCGTATACACTGGCGGTCACAGTTATTGGCAAACATTATATTAATGCCTAACGCACGAATTATAATAGCCCAAACGGAAAATATGGATATTTATTGTCTAACAAAGTTTCTACAGGACAATGTAATCCTTAACTTATAAATATTACTTATTGGTTTTGTGAGAAATTTTTCTTAATCTTGCGGATAAGGTCGTAGACTTGTGCTTGGTAATAGCTTTTAGGAGGAGTTTGTGAGATATCAATAAATCTATGTGTTTAATAAACGTCAATATCGTAGTCAAGTTGATCTATCGACATTAAAAAGACACATCATGTATCTTTTTACTTTTTAATGTCTGTATTAGTAATAAGTAGGTGTTTAATATTTACCGAGCACTGCTGCTGCACAGCGCTATCATCTTTCTCCTTAAAAAGATCTATATTTTGTTTTTATATTTACCTTATTTCCCCTATAGTCTATTTTATGTTTTGCTGATGTACAGAGAAGCGGCTATTGCTTATTCAGTTACCATAGATTTAGTATGTTTTCGCTACGCAAACTACATCTATGTCAGTTACCATAGATTTAGTGTTTTTTCGCTACAGTAACGGTCTATAGCCTAAATCTTTATTCGCAGCTGTGGCTGTAAATTGTACTCCACGTGTACCACGCTGTCAAAGGCATATCCAAAATTATTGGTTGAATGGATGAACTCGGTCTACCTCGCCATCTCCATGAATAAGCGACCCTAGGTACCGGAATCTGGAGCAGATTGGTATGGGTGTTTCAGCGAGAGCTATAGGCACGAAACTGGAGAGATCACCAAAATTGCAGAACAAGTATTCTGTTTTAGTTTTGCTTTATTTCAACCTAACACTCTCCAGTCTGTGTCACCACACCAGACCTCTAGGCCGCTCTCGCCAACCAGCACAATTGGCGCTTCAGGATGAGGCACCCTGGTCTATGTTGTTTGCCGATGACATATATATATACGTATATATATGTCCGACGTCAGACCGTCATTTTTCATCAAGAAGAGGTACGGACTGCGAGCCGACCCTTGATGCAAGCCAACTGCCACACTGTAGCTGTCATCAGTAGTGCCCACTGTAGACTGGACTTGGGTACTGCATCGAATGTACATACTTCCCGGGCACACCGTTCTTCTTAATGGCCCACCACATAACCTCACGGGGCACCCGATCGTATTTCTCAAGGTCAATGAACATCATGTGCAAGTTTTTATGTGTACCTCTGTATTTCTCGCACAACTGGCGGATTAGGAAAATTGCTTCCTTTGAACCCCGATTAGGCGTAAAACCAAATTGGTTCTGCGATATTTCAATTCTCTCAGCCGCCGTTCAATAAATTTCTCCCAAGCATTTATATAATGTGACATTAGCTTTATTCCTCTTTAGTTGTTGCACTCCAGCATATTACCTTTGTTTTTAAAGATGGGCACAAGCGAACTGTTGCACCATTTATCTGGTATGGCTTCTTCCCGTAATAATTTATTAAAGAATAAAGCTAACCAAGTCCATTCATCGACGCGCACACAACACTACACACACACTTCATCTGGTATTCCGTCCGGACTAACTGCCTTAACATTCTTCATTCCATTTACTGCTATTCTTACTTCCTCCATACTAATTATTTTCAATAACCCCTAATTCACAGATTTATTTTCTAATATACTCCAGCTATTTTCCTCATTCATCGGTTTCTCAAAGTAGTCCTTGAAATAATCATTACAGCTTCATCTGTTATACATCTTATCTGATTGAAAAGTGCACAAATAAATTTATTGTACTTTTCAAAACAAAAAAATTTCTCAACTAGAATTAACATAGAAACCAAACAGTAGATAATTATATACTATGACAATTTAATATTTAAACACTAAGTTTCGAAAACCAAAGTAGGTATAACAATCACAAAACTTGCAAGGAGAGCCCGAACTACTCTACCAATATCCTCTTCTCAGTTACGTCGGAAACGACAAAATCAAGCCACACTTCCCACTGCCACAATCTCCCAAAACTTCGAACCAATAAACTTATCAAAACTTGTTCAAAACGAGATCATCAAAGAAGTCAAAGTTATCAAATTTATGAAGAGTACGAAACTCTAAATCAGGGACAAACACTTAACGACGCACTCAACCCTTCCGAGGGGTATTGATAAGCACATTCTGTTGGCCACATATTATGTAAATAGAGTACCAAATATTCGTTAGTGATCATTAAATTTTGCGAAGGATGGTTACATTTTAAGGAGAAACGGTAAGCATGTTTTCAAACGCTCCGAAAGTTCGGCGTAACATTGGGTCTTCTGCTTGCCTTTACTTTTTTGTTTACTTCCACCTCTAATAACTTAATCCATCCTAATTTTTGGATTTTTAACGTAGCATCTGCTACGAAACAAGCCTCCAGTGAGAGGGAATACCAGGCGGGCCCAGTGTGGGTTGGTGGATGTCACATGTGTTCGCTTTTTTAGTTTTAAGACATGCCGGTTTCCTCACGATGTTTGTTTACTTTCACAGTTTTAAGATTAGTGGTGATGCAATAAATTACCTAATGTAATGTGGCTTGTCACTTGGATCAGAAAACAATATGCAATGACTGATTTCCATGGAGAAAGAAGAAATAAATAAGTAGTTAGATTATCAACGGTCACTCGTTGGTGGATGCATGGTATGTGCATATACGAGTGAAGGCTCCCATACTTAGCTATATATTTCATAACTTAACTAGCCTATATCCTCGTCTTCCACGTCTTCCACAGGAACCGAAGATTTTCCAAGATAAAATATGTCTTGGTGGCCCAGTGGCTAAAACCTCATCTCTCGTGCTGCTTCTTCTTCTGCATTTTTTTCAAATGTATATGTACTTTATAATTTTATCTTGTACGTCACATAGAACAGTGAAGTTAAACATCGTGAGGAAATTTGGACTTATAGTTGTTAATGTAAGTCTGAAACGGCCAACCCGCATGGAGCAAGCGTGGTGATCAATGCTCGTGCCTTCTCAGTATGAGAGGAGGCATTTGCCCTGCAGTGGGACAGCTAGCCTATAGGCTTATATTTTTACAATAATTCCTGCCTGTACTTAGAGATAGTGTAACTTTCTGAAAGAAAATTAATTTTTGTAACCCTATACAAAAACTAACAAAAAAATACCTCGTAATACCAAATATAGATGAAAAAGTCTTTCTTAGGACTTCAGTGCGCTCCAATTTATTGCACAGTCGTGTATATTAACTTGTGTATTCCGTATCGCAACGTTCACGTTGTAAGACTATGTCTAGTTGGCAATATACATACAATATATATACACATTCTGAAAATATCTGAGATCTACTTGTAGATGTAAATCGTAGAGATGTTTCTCAATAGTTCAGTTGTTAAACTAACTAAATTTGAACGTAAAGTTCTGCTGGTGGCGTAACAATAAATTTCAGAACTTTAAACACAGGATTACGATGTCAATTTCTAGTAATTTTTTTTATGTCTGAAACAAATTGATTACTAGTTACTTTCCCATCTAATAAGTTAAATCATCTACCAAATACCTATTAGCATTTGAATAATAAATAACTAAATTATAGGTCTAATGTTAAACTGAAACTATGCAATTTCTGAATGTAAAGAAGTTGTTATTATGAACAACTATTAGTTTAGGATAACCATAAAATCGTGAATAAAAATCAGTTGTTCAGTACGTACCTTTGGTCTAGTTAAGCAAACAAAAATGTACTCGTATTGGGCTTCAATAGTCTTTTTTCGCGATTTCGTGTGGGTTTTATCCCAAACAGGTTTTAAAAATAATGATTATAAAGTACAATGACAGAAAATGCGATGGTTCTGCTACAACCTGCACAAAGACAAAAACAATTTAGTTCAAATAGGACTTAAGTTAGATAAATGTTTCGGCAAATATAAGTACCAACCCTAATTAGTTCCTGTAGTAAGCAACTTAGTTTACAAGCAAAACATCAGAACTCAAGTAATTCGTATAAGACGGAAATTAACAATGATCTCGAACTTTGTCTTAAACCTAAACAAAGTAAGTAAGTAAGTACTTTAACATTAATTCGTAGCCAATCTAACTTATCCCTTGTGATTACACAGTTTACTTTTAAATGAGTTATTATAACTGGCTAGGTATGACTGGCTGTGTAATTCTACAATACTATAAAGCTAAAAGTTTGTAAGTACGAATGGATATTTGTAGCTCTTTTTTGCAACCGGTAAAAAATACGATTAAATTACAAATCAGCAAACCAAAATATTTATCAAATAAATACCCCCATGAGTCCAGTGGACTCCTTGGACATAATTACTCACCGATTCGTAACGCGCAGGTACGAATGGGATGAAGAGGAAGGCCTCTTCACCCCGTGTCTGGCACGTTTCTTCAGGAAGGTACTAGGAGGATAAGTTTTTAAGCCAATATGATATTTTGCGCGGAGTCTGGGACCTAACAGATAAATTAAGGGCTTCCTACGTATACCTACGGAAACACGGAACTACAGCTACAGTTATTAAATGTTACTTACCTACTCATTTCAAGGTAATATTGTTATGTGTATTTATCAAAATATGAACTAAACCTAATCATTCACTTTTCCATTCAATTAGCCAGCAGGTTCTCTACAGGTTATCTACATGTTGTGGTAAGCACAGTGGCTTAAGGTTCCCCTAGTCGACGGCACGAACTATTTTGTGCGCGAGGTTAAAATGCATGCTATCTCATCCGACAACACATGTTAAAGAGATAGATGCTGTGATGAGCAGAAAGAAGCTAGTTCGCATACGAATTAGCACTTTTTCAAAGTTGTTTCGAAACGGATGATGATTTAAGACAAAAAGGAGCGCGCGAAATTTTATAAACAGACCTTTGAGAGTCTAGATATCATGAAAAAAACGACTAAATGGATATTTTAAAAATAAAATTATTTGCATTGTTGAATTACTAATATATCCCTGTATGGAGGCCGTTTTGCAATTTTCCTTCTTCTTGTGGTATTTATTTCTGACCAAAGATACGTTAAAATTAGTGTTGAAATATGGAACTTTCGACACTCCTAACTTTCAAATTTTTTTTTGTTTTTACTTTTTTGTTTGCATACAGGACCAGATAATGATGAGGTAAATTGATATCATATTTTATTTTGAACTTACATCGCCAAACAGAGGATTAATCGCCAGACTACGTTTGTATGGCAGAATAATCGACTAGTGTAACCTTAACTGTGAGTTTCCCTTTTTATGAGCTGACGTAGAAATAATAATCTTCATAATACTTGTTTACTTTCATAAGACGTGGTATTAATTTATCATGGGCGGTAAACAACGTCTTAAAATAGTTTTACAGCTCTATTATCTTATCTCTCTATCTTATAACGTAAAGGGTGGGTGGATGGTTTGAATCTATAGAAACTCTTAGAGCCAGCGCGCACTAGCAAATTTTTTGTTGACCAATAGTTTGATCGCTATCATACGCCGATCTATAATACCTACGATTTTATATCGTCAAATGCGTTCATTTAAATATAGCTCCATACTGATTCCCTAAACGATCAAACTATTGATTAACAAAAAGTCGCTAGTGCGCACTGGCTCTTAGCTGTTATGATAAATGAGAATGCTGCGAATCGAAACTTAGTGGAGGCTCTAGAAAAGTGGCATTTGAAGTCAGCGAAGGCGATAGTCGAAATGTAAGGGATTAATCACGTTATTTTTCGATACCTATCAACACCGTATCACATATAAATTGAAAACAAAAAAAAAAAAAAAAATATGAAATCAACAAATTAAATTAAAAATTAATCAAATCTAATTGATTGAATAGTTAATCAAGCTGATTTAGTCACTGGAATACTGTTTTCCTATTTTTATGTGAACCCTACATGATTTTTGACAGAGTGCCAAGATGGAAAGGTGCCGAGATGGGACTGAACAATAAATCTAGGTCTTAACGGATTAGTATGAGCACAAACTTGTAAATAAAATGTACCTACAATGTAGATGCTGTACACTTGAAACGCGAAATAATGACGCAGCCGCGCTTTAGAATAGAAGTGTGCTATTAATTTCAAGGTTCTTATACACTGGCGAGCAATTATACTAGTAAGCTTCTAATTACTTAAACAATTTTCTAGCAGCTTTCGTTTACAAATTAAATACCTAGCAATTATTTTTATTTTATTTTATTAAGCACACCAACAGTACAACTGCTTAAAACCATCCAAAAAAGAATACATTTCAAGTCAAAATTACACAGCAATCATACAGATTATAGGTATGCATGACATTTTACAAAATTCAAAATTAAGACTACAACTAAACTAGGCAAACATTTATCACAGTATATCATTTATGAGTAATGAGCATTAAGAGCTTGAGTCAAACTCTTAATGCACATCACTTAATAGGAAGTGTCTGAATGTTATGAACTTCATTGAAAAGACATCAATAGGACTGTCCAAAGAGATGGACCTTTCATTGTACAGCCTTGCCATGCGTGTAAGGGGGCTATTAAATGAGGTATTTAAGGTTGAGGATGGGATATCAAATATGTGATGCTGACGCATACTACGTTGGCTAATCCTAAAGTTAAAATAATTTATTAATGGTGCATGGACGGAACCATTTATAATTTTATGAAGTATTAATAGGTCAGAATGATTTCACCTTTCTTTTAAACTTATCAATTTGAAATGTTTCATTCTATCTTTGTATTCCGGAATAACGTTACGTATGCCATTTTTCACGCATAAATACCGTACAAAACGAGCCTGAACGGATTCTTCACTATCTGCATAAGTAGAATAATAGGGAGACCATATAGTGGAACAATACTCAAGGGAGCTCATAACCAATGCATTATAAAGCAGAATAAAGCTGCTGTTATTACGGAATGGCTTAGACATACGAATTATATAGCCAAGCATTTTTTTAGCCTTAGTAACCATACCATCTAAATGATCTCGAAAAGATAGTGATGTATCAAAAAGAACTCCTAAGTCACGAATGACAGAAATTTAATGTAATTTATTTTATTTGTAAATGTTATGTATTGACATTTTATAACATTAAGCAACATCCTATTATCAAAACACCATTGCTGGAGAACATTAAGATTAGTCTGAAGTTTCACACAATCTTTTAAATCTGATATTTTACTATACATTTTCAAATCATCTTCAATCATCAGGCTAGGCCATCGCAGCTTATCATATCCAACAGGTCGTTAATAAATACCAAAAAGAGCAAAGGGCCCAATTTAAACCCTTGTGGGACACCTGAACTTGGAGTGAATGGTAGAGTTTCGTAGCCCTCTAAGGTAACAAGCTGAGAACGATTACTTAGATAACTCTCAAACCATCGCAATAGACAACCATGAATGCCAGCATGTTTCAATTTTATACAAAGAATCGAATGATCAACCCGATCAAAAGCCTTTGCAAAATCTGTATAAACAGCATCAACTTGACCCCTGGCCTCAAAGGTGTTAGTAATATAAGTGGTGTATACAGGGTGACTTGTAATTAGAGCACAACCTTGTAAGGGGATATAGTACAGGTCATTTGCAACAACTTTTGTAGGAACACTCATATGCAAAAGTGCACCAACATTGAGTTATAATTTTTTTCGTGTTATTTTGAAAAACTCTTATGGGGTAACCTTAAAAATTTAATAAATAAAAAACTTGACATAATTTTGTTAATTTTCTTTTTATTATTTAGTCTATAACGTTCCAGTTACATGTCAGCATCATCAAATGTACATTATTGACATTATTTTAGACACAGTGCTCCAAAATCCAAAAAACTTAAACAAATTTTACTGGCATTATTACACAAAACAGCCTGTTTAAAAAAAAAATCACTATGACACTTACTCTGCGTATTATTAAAAAAACATCTACATTTCATAAGCTTTCAAATGAGATATAAAACCCTAACATAGCTAGTCCAATAGGGAAGATATTCGCATAACAAAGGCGCACGGCCAAAAAAAGGTCTGTTTCTACTAAGCAGGTAAAAACAGCGTCCAGTCTCCCGGGCTCGTCGATAAACTCGGGAAAACACGCCTACATCAGGTAAACGGCGATTGGGGTATCTCTGTTGATATTCGCGCTGGGCAGCTAAAGCATTGCCTCTAGCTACGCCGTAAGTGTACAGAATATCGGCATATTCTTCATTCGTAAAATTTGCCCGTTGTCTTTGAGCCATAGTCCTTGATACGCGCCAAAACCACAGATGAGCATAACACACGGAAACCAGTTGAAAAGCCAAGTCATCAGGAGAGCAATCAATCACAAAAACAGTCACAAGCCGGGTCGTCAGAGATAAAACAAAACTGCAGAGCACACACAAAAGCATCCGATCGCAACGAATCACAAGGACGGACTAACCTAAACAACACAAAAGAGATTAAACAATGACCGGCTGTTTTTACCTGCTTAGTAGAAACAGACCTTTTTTTGGCCGTGCGCCTTTGTTATGCGAATATCTTCCCTATTGGACTAGCTATGTTAGGGTTTTATATCTCATTTGAAAGCTTATGAAATGTAGATGTTTTTTTAATAATACGCAGAGTAAGTGTCATAGTGATTTTTTTTTTAAACAGGCTGTTTTGTGTAATAATGCCAGTAAAATTTGTTTAAGTTTTTTGGATTTTGGAGCACTGTGTCTAAAATAATGTCAATAATGTACATTTGATGATGCTGACATGTAACTGGAACGTTATAGACTAAATAATAAAAAGAAAATTAACAAAATTATGTCAAGTTTTTTATTTATTAAATTTTTAAGGTTACCCCATAAGAGTTTTTCAAAATAACACGAAAAAAATTATAACTCAATGTTGGTGCACTTTTGCATATGAGTGTTCCTACAAAAGTTGTTGCAAATGACCTGTACTATATCCCCTTACAAGGTTGTGCTCTAATTACAAGTCACCCTGTATAAGCAAGTTGGACAGAGTAGAACGGTTGGTAACAAAACCATGTTGCCTTGGACTAATTATATGACGGAAATGGGAGTAGACTGCGCTATAAATGAGACCCTCAAACATCTTAGCAAATTGTGATATAATAGATATCGGTCTACCAAGAGTCACTGGAGATCCACTGGACTACACGGAACAGTATATATACTTGGAAAAAACAATCAGTTTTGACAGAAAAACCAACGAAATAGAAATAGACAGAAGAGTGCAACAAACATGGAATAAATACTGGAGTATCAAAGAGATTTTCAAGAGTAACATGCCTATTAGCCTGAAAACTAGGATCATGAACTCGAGCCTTATACCGTGTTTGACGTACGGATGCCAGACGTGGAAATTCACTGCCAAAACTAAGCACAAAATTACCACCTGTCAACGAGGAATGGAGCGAAGCATGCTCAAGGTAAGGAAAATAGATAAAATACGACACACAAAAATAAGATCTATAACAAAATCTAAAAATGCCTTGACATATGCACAAAAGCTTAAATAGAAATGGGCAGGACACGTCGCGAGGCTTACAGACCAACGATGGACCATAAGAGCAACCTTATGGAAAGGTCCACAGGGGAAAAGAAACAGAGGCAGACCACTGACACGATGGGAAGACGAGGTCATAAGAACAGCCGGCTCAAATTGGAACCAAATAGCAAAAGACAGACACACATGGGCATCTTTGGAGGAGGCCTTTACCCAAACTGGGGTTCTTGCAAAATAAGAAAACTAACAAACTAACCAATACTTTTAATACAAGAATCTAACCCACTAACATATACCTGCTAGAAATTCAGTTAATATTGTACATACATTTGCAAGGAATAAAAGGCTTTTTTTTTTTTTTTTTAGATATCGTTCTATAATTAGTTACATCATTTAAACTACCCGATTTATGTATGGGAACAACATGTGCAATTTTCCACAAATCAGGGAATACGCCTTCTGTAAGGGATCTATTGTAAATAATAACACATAATAATGTGTAGTTGTTTATTTATTTATTTATTTTTTTATCTATAGGCTCGCGTTTGAACACTATCTCACCTTTATTTAAATCCAGTTTTTTAATGCTTTTTTTAATGTCATCTTCAGTAATGCATATATAAGAGAGAGAGTTATTAGACGTAGTAAAATTAGAAAAAGAGGTACTAGGTGGTTGATTGATACTGTATACAGAGGCAAAGTAATCGGCAAATAGCTCTACCACTTCACTGCCACCATTTCCTACACGATCACCATAAGAAACCCGGTCCGGAACACCTTTATACGTTTTTTTTCGATATGATATATCGCCAAAATGATTTTACATTAGTTTTCAATTCATTTTAAATTTTTGCTATGTAATGTCTGAAGCAGTCTTCCAAGGCTTTTTTGGCCCTCGTGTGTAGGCAATCAAAAGTATTATAATCTCGAGGGATTTTATATTTTTTAAACCGAGTCCTATATTTGTGCTTTTCTTTAAGTATTCTAATCAACGAGGGAGAAAACCAAACAGGGTAACCGGTTTTTTTTGGTTTTCCTTTCGGAGTGTATTTATTGATCGTTTCCCATAAAACATTATAAAATCATTGAAGAAACTCATTACAACTCAGATAGTCACAATCCTCCCAATTCACTAGGCGTAGATCACGAACACATGCCAAATTTTACAATTCAAATTAGATCCTAAAGTTTTGACCACAGTTAATTCCAGTGGCGGATGGTGAACATCTGGCTTACTGAGTGCAGGTGCACTGGTAACAGAAACACTAAAGCTCTCATCCACCATGACTAAGTCCAGGATATTATTATTCTTATTGCAAATATTGTTTAATTTACTATAACCTGTGATACTTAGGAAATCCTTCAACGCTAAACACTTTGAATCGCTAATGCCCAGAAAAGGGCTGTCAGACTGAAACCATTTGACATCAGGAAGATTAAAATCACCGAGAATCAATGTGTTACACTCGGTGTGACTGAGACAAATTGCCTCAGCTCTTGCTAAGAATTGTCCAAAAACATGGCAAGGTAGATAAGAAGGGAACCAAGCAGGGATTAACTCAGACACTACCAACATTTATACTGTATATCCATATGTCTTCTAGAGGTGTTTGCCAATCAATTTTTTTTATGGTCTTCTGTAGTCTGAACAATATACAACTGTTTTACGTATCAGGTTTTAAGAAATGGCAGTTATATTTTTCAGTGTGTGCGAGTCTGTTAAATAAGGTCAAGTGTTACAAAAATTTGGCCCTTGTTGTACATCGTCTTTTGCCGGATACAGACTAAACGAAAGAGCTAACGAGTGGAAATCATCACACGCTCGCTCCCCTTTACACACGCATTTCCGTTCGTCTGCTTGCATTCGGTGCTTGTTCTGGCTGTACCCAACCCAGCAAAAGGCAAGCGGGAGCTTGCGTTGTCCGTTAGTGATTCCCATCCGTTTTTTCTGTTGCCTGCATAGTATGGACCACCTGATAGTACGACGCAATTTAAATTGCGTCGATAGGCACTGTTACGTACAAATTTTCTAAAAATGAGAGGCGAGCCATCAGGAAGGTGGCATGGCATCGTTAGCAAACACTGTCATTTTAATCATTCAAAAGTATTCATTCCGTGATTAACGCTGTTGAGTAGACGGATTATTATGAAATACAATATGAAACAATGAATTAGGAACTCTGTTCGGTTGGGATAGCAACTTTTTATTACGCAATTAGGGTGTTGGAACTTGGTTTCACACAATCATATGTACCCTTTTTAATACTCAATAATGCCCTTCTCCCTTCCCTTTTAATGTCATTACCCTGGTACTAAGTTTCGATTCGTAACTTTCTCACTTATCATAACAGGTAAGGTTCCTATAGGTTCAAAATTATCTCCCTTTACGTTAACAAAAGATAAAAGAGTTAACAAACTATTTTCAGACGTTGTTTACTACTCATAATAAATTCATACCGCGTCTAATGAAAATACCCAAGAATTATGAAGATTATTATTTGTACGTCAGCTCATAAAATGGGGAAACACACAGATAAGCCACTGTGCTTACAACAACATACGTCGGTACTTGCAGATTGAGTGTTAAAGTGAAAGATTAGGTTTGATAAGAGTAAGTAAATAACACATAAGAATAACAGAAGTAGTTCCGTTTTGCCGTAGGTATATTTTGTTATGCTCGTGCTTGACCACTATCTCACCTGATGGTAAGCAATGATGTCGTCGACGGTGTAACACGTTTGGCTAGAAGTAAACTGTTCACTCTTAACTTAAAGACCCCGAGTTTGTAGCTATCGGGAAACACATACTCTAGCAGGGAATTCCACTCCTTAGCTGTACGCACAATAAAAGTATTCCAAAACGTTTTGTGCGTATGGTTGGGATGTCCACCAAGTTCGGTACATGGTGGACATCGCCGTGCGTCTTGTAGTCTGATGATGAAACGGTCTAGGCAGGCGGGCGGCTGTTAATTTATTGGCTATTATTTTGTTATGGTACGTGTCTTGCTAGATTAGCTAATCAGCAAGTACTACCTGCACTAACACTAACTTAGAATTATTAGGGAAAACGGAATGACTTGTCGCAAAAAATGAAATTTTGGGTTTTTACGCAGATATATAATTAGATCATAATAATATATCTGCGTAGTAACCCAAAATTTACGCAGATATATTATTATGATCTAATTATATATCTGCGTAGCGACCTAAAATTTAACATCGATTATTCATTAGTAAAAAAAGTTAATCCTCAACTTTACTAAAAAAAGTATAATCTTCAACTTTACTTAAAAAAAGTATTTATTCAGGATCATGATTTACAATATTGATTCAGGACATCGTTATTCAATTATTACCGATTTTCATATTAAGAATGTCAATAAATGTATTTAGGTCAGTGACTTCTATTACTTATATTGTGCCACTCCCATTATGCATTACTTGTAGAAGAAAGATTACCAACAACAGTGTCGCCAAGTTAAATGTCCTTCAACACATGTGTACAGTTTGTTGTCAAGAATCAGCTGTTTGAAACATGATAAGATAAGGTAGCTACTCACGATTATCTTACTGATATAAAATATCTTCAGACCATGCTCATCATGCTTCAAACAAATCTTATATTTCCCTTAATTATCCAAATATCATAAAGTGATGTAAGTTTAAGAAATTTTCATGTTTTTCTCTTGAAGATATCGTCATGCATTAGTTATGGACCAAGTCATTAATACAGCATTATTCATAATGCTCAGACAATTTGAAAAATGCCCACTATGAGTAGTATATGCAAAAAACTATTAAAATAATGAAATTGATCGGGCTTTCTAAATAATGCCCATCACTTATTGGGCCGGGTAGTAAAATTTTTGTGTTTTTTTCAATGACTTTAATTTTGACATTGATTTTAATATAGAATAGGTAAGTTCGGTTACTATTTAAGCAGCAATATAGATGGAACCCCGCTACTCGGGTCTCCTATTTATGTCTGTAGGGTCTAAAGAAATCTAACATGAATGAGATGACAGGCGCTGAGTTCGCTTGCTTTGCTGGTTCACTTCAGCTCCCGTCATCCCCTTCGAACCTAGGTTAGGTTAGGTTTCGTGTCGGGGTGCCCTAAGCTCCTGAGCTCGCTCTTAGACTAACCCATTGACCATAATTATCAAATTTCCCTACCGTTACGTAGCAATATTCATAATGACCATACAATGTGATATATACTGAAGTTTAAATCATAATGCATAAGATTCATAATGCCTGGGCATTATACATAGTGCACTGATTAATCACTTGGTCCATGACACATACACCCCTGGTTCCGACTGAAACCATCACACTGGAACTTAAAATAGAGGTAGAAGATCCCAACCTTCTTTCTGTATGCTAATTTAAAAGAATAGGTTGTTGCATTGCCAAAAACTATATGTTGAAAAAAATTGCACGTGCAGCACCGTACACGTGACAGAAGTGAAACTTCTTAAAAAATAAAGAATTTGAAAGATTTAGTGTGAGAGCAGGAATTAATTATATCGTTCTTCTCACTCATGTTACGAAATGTGCTTAACGTGAAGGGTCATTAAAATTTCACGATCAATTCTCGTCCAATTATCGAATCGCCGCTGAATAATAATTTTCTTTTCAATAATTTTTTTTTTCTTGTAAGACTTGTAAAATTGTGTTTTTCATTATTTCAGCTGAAAGACGTCCACTGCTGAACAAAAAGCCGCTCCCAAGTGTCGGCACTTCGACTGGTCCGGTGCGTCTGGTATCCAGCGGATACCAGCGGCCTTAACTAGATCATCAGTCCATCTTTTAGTGGAAAGCTTTCCAAGCAACGCTGAGTCTTACGATACGCGGTCGCCATTCCAGAACTGAAAACTGTTATAAATCTATTTAACTTCCTGTGAAGAAAAACATATAAGAAAATTACCACCACAAACGGCATGGTAACGAATTATCGTTTTAATCGTTCTCTGTTTGAGGATATAATAATTATCCACAGTGGAACAGTTTCAAAACTAACATCATTTTCAAATTTCAAACCATTTTCAGAGAATTCACGAATGTCGTTATTTTTACACTGTTCCAATATTTCTGCTCTACACAACACAGTAAATCTTGAGTGGCCATTACCGCGATGCTTTCAGTATACACTGGCGGTCATATTTATTGGCAAACATTATTTTAATGCCTTACGCATGAACTATAATAATCCCAAACCGAAAATATGGCGGTTTATTGTTTCCCAAACATAGTACTAAAGTAATCCCTAACTTATAAATGTTACTTATTAGTTTTGTGAGAAAGTATTCTTAATCTTGTAGATAAGTTCGTGGACTCGTGGTTGGTAATAGCTTTTAGGAGGAGTTTGCGATATATTAATAATTCTATGTGCTTAACAAACGTCATGTTTGTAGTCAGTTTGATCTACGTGTCTTCCAAAAGACACGTCATGTAGTTTTTCCTTCTTAATTTCCGTATTATTTATAAGTTAAGTTTTTAATATTTACTTAGCACTGCTGCTGCATAGCCTTATTATCTCTCCCCTTAAAAAGATTTATATTTTTTTATTTAGCCTATTTCCCCTATTGTGAACTACATGCTTAGCTGATGTACAGAGAAGCGGTTATAACTTTTTTAGTTACGGTCTACGGCCCAATTTCTTTTTCACAGCTGTGGCTGTAAATTGTACCCAACGTGTATCTGTCACAGAGCTATACAAATTTACTGGGTGAGTGGATGAACGGAAACGGAAGGTAGTGTTTGATATTGATAGGTGCACAAATCAATTCATTGTACTTTTCAAAACTGAAAATCTATTCAACTAGAATTAAAACCATACAGTAGGTATAAAGTATGGTATTTTAATATTTAAACTCTAGGTTTTGAAAATCAAAATAGGTATAACAATCACAAAACTTGCAAGGAGAGCCGAAACTACTCTGTTTATCAATTTCCTGTTTTAAATAACGTCAGAAACGCCAAAATCAAGCCGCACTACCCGCTGCCAATGTACCATAACTTCGAACCAATAAACTTGTCAAAACTAGAGTTACTAGATTATCAAAGAATTCAAAGTAATCCAATTTATGAAGAGTACGAAACTCTAAATCAGGGACTTACCGCTTATCGACGCACTCAACCCTTTTGAGGGGTATCGATAAGCACATTCTGTTGGCCACATATTATGTAAATAGAGTACCAAGTATTCGTAAGTGACCATTAAATTATAGGAAGGTTGGAGGGACATTTTAAGGAGAAATGGAGAGCATTTAAGCACGTTTTCGAACGCTCCGAAAATTCAACGTTACATCCGGTTTTCTGATTTCCTTGACCTGTTGGTACTTTATGGTGACTTAGCGGGTAAGACCTCACCTCTCGTGCTTGAGGTAGTGGATTTAAATCCGGGCAAGTAACAATATCACTTTTTTTAATTCAAACGTAATTTCTTAGTTTATTTTGGACATCGCTGACAACGGTGAAGGAAAACTACTATGAGCAAGCGTGGTGATCAATGCTCGTGTCTTCTTTGTATAAGCAGCCTTTAACTGGCTCCCAGTTACAGGCTGATATTATTTTTATTTACTTTTTGCATTTTATTTTCCTTTCCACAACTAAGGTCGTAGTATGCTTAAAGCATAAATCTATGTTAAATGTTTGTGCAAAGAACCTCAAGGACACATCTGGTTTGCTTCAGATATAGTTGTTTCAGTAGAAGAGACATTGTAGCGTCACTCGGTTCAGAAAGCAATTTGCACTGACTGATTTCCATGGAGATATAAGATAGAAGCTGTTTTTGGATGCATGGCATAATCACGTGTGGAAGTGCTCATACTTCTAAACTGGCCTTTTCCATATCTTCGCCCTCGTAGTGACGTGACCTATCGCACTGATTGTACTGGAACCAACCATATTTTTTCCGGGATGACAACTACTTAGTCTTAAAACGATGAAGGAAAACATCGTCAGAAAACCTCCATGTCCTAGAACTAAAAACTCGAAGACATGTGACATTAAAATAAAAAAACCGGCCAAGTGCGAGTCGGACTCGCGTACGAAGGGTTCCGTACTTGGTAAATTGCGGTTTACGATTTATGACGTATTAAAAAAAACTACTTAGTAGATCTCGTTCAAACCAATTTTCGGTGGTAGTTTACATGGTAATATACATCATGTATTTTTTTAGTTTTATCATTCTCTTATTTTAGAAGTTACAGGGGGGGGGGGACACATTTTACCACTTTGGAAGTGTATCTCGCGCAAACTATTCAGTTTAGAAAAAAATGATATTCGTAACCTAAATATCATTTTTGAAGACCTATCCATAGATACCCCACACGTATGGGTTTGATGGAAATTTTTTTTTTAGTTTCAGTTTCAAGTATAGGAACCCTCAAATATTATTGTTTTTTTTCTATATTTGAGTGAAAATCTTAATGCGGTTCACAGAATACATCTACTTACCAAGTTTCAATAGCATAGTTCTTATAGTTTCGGAAAAAAGTGGCTGTGACATACGGACGGACAGACAGACAGACAGACATGACGAATCTATAAGGGTTCCGTTTTTTGCCATTTGGCTACGGAACCCTAAATAGAATAAAACAAATTACCGAACAAAATAAAATGTATAAAGTCCTCGCGCCATAGTGCCCCTAAGGCTACACTCCAACCGATTTCAGAGTTAGTACCATAATAAAAAATTTACCATAATGATAACCCTTTTTCAGGAATAATGTTGTTTCTGTTACTACCTCTGTAGGCACAAACAATTAAGTTCAACTAGAACTTCAGTTGGTTCTAAGTTACACAAAATATTGGTATAGAAGGAAGTAACTTTCTTTACAAGCAACAGTTGACCTTTTCCCAATGTGGAAATTAACAATGATCACAAACTTTGTTACAAGTCTTAACTAAATAAGTATTTAAACGTTATTTCTTAGTCCACCAAAATTAGCCCTCTCCATGACATATTTTACTTTCAAATGAGTCCGAGAATCTAGACAAGTGACATTCTATAAACGAAAGCGTTGCGATAGCGATCGGGAAAAAATGAAAAATTTAAGTATGATGATAAGGATATGTTTTATTTTGCGCCACCACTATGTACTTACTTACACTACATAGATAATAAGGAAAAAGGGGAATGCCATAAAAATACTAACAAATGAAATTGAAGATGAGTACAGATCATTTGATAAGTTTTTTAATAAGATAACCCTATTTTTAGGGCAGCCATGACAGTTGTTTGACATGACGATTGACGAATTTGACAGTTTTAAGAAGTGACGTCTTTGAGTTTACTTTGCTTTGACTTTGAATTGGATAAGTTTCGGAGTTTTTCGTGACTGTTTTAGTTTTGCAACACAGTTTATTATTACGGACATTGATTGATTGCTTGAATTGAATCTGTTGCTATTGAATTCGTGTTGTTTTTTTTAACGCTGATAATACAAAGGCATGTCAATCAAATGTCATTGTCAAAATGACATTTTTCATACTGCTGATCACTGATCTGTTGGTCTACTTGACAAAGTTAATTTGAGTTTTCATTTAAACGAAGTGAAATTAAAGAAAATCAATGATAAAAAACGGTAACCATATTATGTAGCGATTTTACATATAGTTTACATAGTGCTGGCCCAGGCTCCATACATTTCTGGCACATATCTTTTGGCATTTCTATACTTACATTTACAGGAATACCAAACCCTTATGTTTTGGAATTTCAACCTTCGCCATCGTTGATATTATGTGTAAACATTTTAGACATTTTACTGTCTAGAGCTTCTGCTTTATTTTGACTGGTTATGTAATAGTATCATTCATGACGTTGAATCTGCGCAAACTGCATTTTCTCGTTCGTCCTACCCACAGTTGCCAACAACGCTACAATTTACAATTTGACAGAAATGAGGTGAACTTTAGTACCATAACGCCTTCATTTTCTGACGTCACTCACCTGTACCAAGCTGTTGTCAGCTTCTAGTCTAAGCAGATGCAATGAGTAACAATGTTATGTATAGTCACAAAATAGTAAGTATACAGAAGGGCCACTCCCGCCGTTTAGAAAATTGACAGCTTAACTTGAGAGATTCACTAGGTTTGCTACTATATTGAATCCGAATTTAAAAAAAGAGTATGTTGTATAAGTTACAAACATAAATACATCGATTCGTCTAAACATACATCATATCATGCTTACATGCCTTAGAGGTTAGGCAGGGCATCAAATGTCCATTTAATATCACGAAACATTTAATATTACACCACATACGACGAAGATTGGAGAGTAACAAGACGTAGTAATAGTGTAATAATGATGCCACTAACATTAAATTGTGAAAAGCACCAAGCTAGACAAAAATATAAATGTGAAAAAACAGATACCTAATAAAATAAAAAACCAAAGATGATCTTAAACAAGAAGAAAATTATGCTGTGCAGTCGGAGGAAACATATTTGTAAGCTGGATGACTTGAACCTTATTATTATGACAAGTTCCCAATTTCGTCTATGGACTTAAAATAATTTATTATAATCCTAGATAATGAATTTCTAATTTCACATCTTGAAAGATTTAATAACCTTTGTTACTTAAAAATTATTGAAATAAATAATTAGAAACAAAAAAGTAAATTCGGTCTGTAACAAATAATAAAGGTAACCCATCCAATGCAACCAACCTCGTTACGGAACCTAATGTATGAATGACGTGACAAACGACCGCACAAAACACTCATGACAGCCACGACTGAGGTCGGTCCAATATTGCCCAATATTCCCTGTAAAACCGCAATGTCAAAGTGTGTGAGCAAAATGACACTTCGTTCGTAGTGGCCCCTCTGTCTGCGGCGCGCCGTCGCTTACGTACTTTGTGGTATAGTACAGATTGGCTGGAAGAGATCGCGAAATGCCAGACGGTGAATAATAAAATGCAATATTGTATATGTATTAGTTTTAAGATTATTTTTATTAATATATTTTATGTTTTTGCTATAAAGCAAATTGTTTTTTATTTAGCCCATATACAATACATTATTCTACATTCTTCTAGTCAACTTTGTCCCTCGCCTTCTCTGGCTAATGCTACAGGAATGAGTCAAAGAGCGATGAAGCATATATAATAAACAAAGGGGAATTTTTAACTGCACCTCTATTTAGAAATTTAAGCAAACAAAATATCTCCACTAATAACCTACTGCAAAACAATATTACTCACCGTAAAACAAAAATACTGATTTGCACACAAATTATTCAATTAAATATAAAATAAAGGGGAATTTTTAACTGCACCTCTATTTAGAAATTTAAGCAAACAAAATATCTCCACTAATAACCTACTGCAAAACAATATTACTCACCGTAAAACAAAAATACTGATTTGCACACAAATTATTCAATTAAATATAAAATAAATGTGAATTAGTCCAAGAGCGAGCGAAGCGAGCTCGGGAGCTTAGGGCACCCCGACACGGATAGGTTAGGTTCGAAGGAGATGACGGGAGCTGAAGTGAGCGAGCAAAGCGAGCGAACTCAGCTCCCGTCATCTCCTTCATGTTAGGTTACTTTAGACCCTGCAGACAGAAATAGGAGCCCTGCGCAGCGGGGCTCCGTCGACTTTGTTTCGTTTCCCCCCCTCCCTTAAAACTTAAATATTTTGTTGCACTCGAAGAATTATTAGATTTACTTTTAGTTAACAGATAGTTATTCAGTAAAACAGTTAAGCTTTAAAGATCTAGCAGTATAGTATAATTCATTTATTTGATGAGCAAATTTAGTGTGCAATTCAGTATTTTTGGTAGTAATTTCGAATATTTTGATTGAAAAAAGGGGAATTACAGTTAAAGTATTAAATACCACCCTAAAATAAATGTGAATTAGTTCAAGAGCGAGCGAAGCGAGCTCGGGAGCTTAGGGCACCCCGACACGGATAGGTTAGGTTCGAAGGAGATGACGGGAGCTGAAGTGAGCGAGCAAAGCGAGCGAACTCAGCTCCCGTCATCTCCTTCATGTTAGGTTACTTTAGACCCTGCAGACAGAAATAGGAGCCCTGCGCAGCGGGGCTCCGTCGACTTTGTTTCGTTTCCCCCCCTCCCTTAAAACTTAAATATTTTGTTGCACTCGAAGAATTATTAGATTTACTTTTAGTTAACAGATAGTTATTCAGTAAAACAGTTAAGCTTTAAAGATCTAGCAGTATAGTATAATTCATTTATTTGATGAGCAAATTTAGTGTGCAATTCAGTATTTTTGGTAGTAATTTCGAATATTTTGATTGAAAAAAGGGGAATTACAGTTAAAGTATTAAATACCACCCATTTTTATTTATTTTTTACATCTATTTAACGAAAACCTTTAAACTCAAAGGTTGACTGGTTTAAAATGCCATATGTAGGTACCCACATTGCACATGAAGATTAAAAAAAATGTTAAATATTAATACTGGTATGTGATCTCTCTCCAGTGTTTTTTTGTAAAAGACTTGAGTAACGAGTGTAACTATAATGATGTACAATAAAGCAATTATATTCTACGAGTATTCTTACCTGTATTTGTTTGACTAAATTAAACTTATAAAGTTCTAAGTCCCTGAACAGAATTAGGTTGCACATTATTTAGTTTTATGCCAAGCTTAGGTCCTAAATTTAGCATTTCTATTCTAATGTCCAAAGTACCGGGGGAGGTGGATCCGCTTGTTAGAAGCAAAGAGGCGGACAATCGGATCAGGTCTGGGAACTCGAACAAATGTAACATACCATTCCATAAAGGAACCGTTTTTGTCCATCTGCGATCTTGTAGTCACGCTACATGCCCGGCCCATTTCCACTAATATATAGACACAAGAGATTCAAATATGGCATTTTTCGGAGGACAGCTTTGGCACCTTGTATAAAATATTGCAAATTTATTTTAATCATGCAAGCCACCGTGCCTTAAGCGGTCAATTCGTCGAACTCGTTAAGCTTACCTTCCGCTCTGACGCAGGTCCTTACCGGACATGGATGTTTCGGGAGGATGACATGTATGTTCCCGCCTTATCCTGAACAGGAAGTTCAGGATAAGGCGGGAGGAAACGACCGGGTGTCTCCATTGTGTGGACTTGCTTGGGCGGAGCACCGCGCGCTGTGTCCTAGTGGAGGCGAACGGTGGTGGCGATCTCTCGCGTCCGGCCCTGGTTCTGCTGATCAGTAATGCTCGCAAAGTAGAGGTGGAACGCGTGAGGGAGACGCAAAGGAGACGCCCTCACGCCCCTGGCCACCGCAGGAGACGCCCCCAGCGTCGGGAGGCGCAAGCCGATTCCCGGTTACCATAGGCGCGGGTTTGCGGAAAGCAAGTAATGGGTAGCTTGCCGTCCGATAAGCTCTGGGCCCGAGTTTGCGGCGCGTAGTGTTCCACGCGCGCCTAAAAGAGATGTCAGCATAAGTGACGGGACCCACCAGGGCCGATGCCTGTCTGGGTCGCGGATAAATTTGTCAGAGAGTTACCGCGGCTCCGGCAAGCAACTGAAGGAACACGGGTGGGTTTTAGTCAGTAAAAGTCTGACACTCCCTCCCGCTTTGAGAGCGGGAGAAGTCATTGGATGATTCCCAAACCAAAAAAAAAAAAGTTCTAAGTTTAGGCACCTCACAATATCCCGGTTCAAAGAATCATAGGTTAGAGAGTTGGTAAAATGCCAGCCACAGCACTTCCAACAAAAGCGAGAGTTGTTGGAATGGTGGAATGGTATAAATTACCAAAATAATTTTACTACTCTTTTAATATTTGAAAAGAAAGTAATAACAAAACGTTGTATTTGCCTAATATTAAGGAATATCCTTCGAGGTTAAATAAATGTTTGTCTTTAATTTCGAAAGGAAAAACCGAGGCTCCGTCGATAGCAGCAAAAGGCACTACGTTCGTTCGCAAAGCAAATACACCAACGTTTACCTGGGGAACAAATCAGTTACATCATAGGAAAACCAACATCAATAAATACATCGGGAGTACTTCGATCTTCGAACGGAATATGAATTTCCCTGGAAAAAAGTTACAACTGAAGTCAGAAGTAAAAATTTATAGGAACTTGCAACGAAGTCTTGGACTAAATTGTAATTTTAACTTGTTCGTTTTACAAGAGTATTCGGATTAATAGTGGAAGGAAATTAGACGGCAGTTTTCCGTCTTGATTAGACGCAAAGCTGTCATAGATAACTTCCTTTGTAGTTTGTTACATCGATGTTTTGCTCATTAGCTAAGGTTTGTGGAACCACAAGCCACAAATCCTGACCGTTACCGCGGTTTAACTAAGCTTATTTAGGCTACTAGAATATTGGCTTGTTGTAGGCAACTTAAAGTCCGACTATAGATAATGCCCTGCAACACTGGAACATGTCGCATATACACATGAGGAGGAATTACACTATATTGGCCATAAGGCCAAAGAAAAACTGAATGCATTAAGTGAAAAAAAATTGAGAGAATGACAGGATGAAGGTTAATAGGACTGAACGATAGAAGAAAACGTGTTCAACGCAAAAATCCAGAGACAGTGATATGTTTAGACAATACTGCATGCTGTATGTACTCAGGTATTAAAGCTACGAACAGTATGATTAAATATCACACAATCATTGTTAACTACTTTGTCAGGCTATATATATAGCTATCAGCTATTTATATATAGCTATATAAATAGCTGATATTGGTATCAAGCCTAAAGTTTATTACGGACGGAGTAAAATGATAATTACATAATTTTATTACTATAGATATTAATATTTTTTTGTCTTAAACATTTCTGTATTTTAAACATATAAATTACCTAAGAATTTACAATAGCAAGAATTTGCCTACCTTATATAATAATCTATATCTATAAAAGCGAAAGGTGACTGACTGACTGACTGATCAATCAACGCACAGCCTAAACTGCTAAGCCTAGAAGCATGAAATTTGGCAGAAAGGTTCCTCAAGTGACGTAAGTGTGCACTAAGAAAGGATTTTTGGAAATTTCACCCCTAAGGGGGTAAAAAGGGGGTTGAAAGTTAATATGAAAAATCTAATTCCTTCGACCAAAATTCTTGAAACTTAGCACAAATAGTATTCTAATTAAATGATAAAGATTGACATAATTTGTTTTTCGAAACTACCCCCAAATAATGATTTAGTGGTTGTTGAAATTTGTATGGAAAAGCTGTTGCCCGCGACTTCGTCTGCGAAGCATTAGTAATTCGAATAGCTTATTTTTTATATCGCAGCATAATGTTGTGGGTTTTCCATACAAACTTCTACCTCTCTTTCCACCCCCTTAAGTAAGATTTCAGGGATAAAAACTATGCTATGTCCTGCCCAGCGTCTCAAAATATCTCCGAACCAAATTACATCTAAATCGGTTCGACGGTTTAAGCGTGAAAAGGTGGACAGAGAGACAGACAGAGTCACTTTCACATTTATAATATTAACTCCGCCCGCGACTTCGTTCGTGTGATGGCAACCAAAAATAAGCTGCTTTTAAACCTGAGACAAACGGTCCAGTTCGGTAGTTCCAAATCGATGTAGAGGTCCCCATCCTAGTGCCATTTGATTCTTCAAAGAAACTTTGACACCCCTAAATCGTCATCATCGTCTGGGGGTAAATCCGAAAAACTAATGATGCCATCCTTTATTATTTTGCCAAAGGAATAAGATTTTTATACAAATAAATGTCTCCCTTTTAACCCTTTAAAAATTTGAATTTCCAAAAACCCCTCCTAAGTGCTCCCCAACGTCATAAAAAGAAGCTATGTGCAGTAAAAGTAATCAAAAATCTTTACCACACCGAAGTTGTATTTTAAGGGTAGTTTCGAAAAACTAATTATTGAAAACCTTTATTGTTTATTTAGGTTATTATTTATGTCAAGTTTCATGTTTAATGACCCAAGAAATCAGATTCTTCAAAAAAATTAACATCCCCTAAGTCGTCTTTTGGGGATAGTTTCAAAAAATAATAAGAGCAACCTTTATTATTCATTTAGGTTAGTATTTATGTCAAGTTTCATCTGTAATATATAATATCTGTAAAACCTCCTAAATCGTCTTTTGGGGGTAGTTGCAAAAAACTAATTATGACAACCTTTATTGTTTATTTAGGATGGTATTTATGTCAAGTTTCATGTTTATTCACCCAAGAAATCACATTCTTCAAAAAATATTACATCCCCTAAATCGTCTTTTGGGGGAAGTTGCAAAAAACTAATAATGACAACCGTTATTGTTTATTTAGGATGGTACTTATGTCAAGTTCTATGTTTATTTACCCAAGAAATCAGATTCTTCAAAAAAAATAACATACCCTAAATCGTCTTTTGGGGGTAGTTGCAAAAAACTAATAATGACAACCTTAATTGTTTATTTAGGATGGTATTTATGTCAAGTTTCATGTTTATTCACCCAAGAAATCAAAATCTTCAAAAAAACTAACATCCCCTAAATCTTCTTTTGGGGGTAGTTTAAAAAAATAATAATAGCGACCATTATTATTCATTTGGGTTAGTATTTGTGGCAAGTTTCAAGTTTATTGACCCAAGAAATCTGATTTTTCAAAAACACTGTAATACCTCCGTCTTTTGGGGGTAGTTGCAAAAAACTAATAATCACAAACTTTATTGTTTAATTAAGATGGTATTTATGTCAAATTTTATGTTTATTCACCCAAGAAATCAGATTTTAAAAAAAAAATAACATCCCCTAAATCATCTTTTGGGGGTAGTTTCGAAAAACTAACAATGAAAATCTTTATTGTTTATTTAGATTAGTATTTATGTCAAGTTTCAAGTTTATTAACTGAAGTAATAAGATTCTTCAAAAAAACTTTTACACCCCTAAATCGTCTTTTGGGGGTAGTTTCAAAAAATAATAATAGCAACCTTTATTATTCATGTAGGTTAGTATTTGTGGCAAGTTTCAAGTTTATTGACCCAATATTAATATTTTTTTGTCTTAAACATTTCTGTATTTTAAACATATAAGTTACCTAAGAATTTCCAATAGCAAGAATTTGCCTACCTTATATAATAATATAATTATATATGTATATAGGCTTGTAAATGTACACAAGTATTACTAAACTAAGATTAAAGTACACGAAAATATTTTTAAAGTCAACTCAAGTGAATACGGGGAGGTGGAACGAGAGTTGACAACAAAGTAGGTAGCAAACAAGATTGTTGTTTACGTATCATCATAAAAACGTCCAACAGCTGAGGCAGTTATTGTTCTAAAAATAACTTTACCGTTTACAAAAGCCATATAAAGTGAATATCTCGCGTAATACCCGCCATAAAAAACATTTGGAAACTTACCCAAATCTCCATAATTTTGTTACATTACTCTCGCGTCAAAGATATTCCAATATTTATTAAACAAAGCCTTCGGCCTTCGTCGAGCCATCGACAAGTTTAGCACGGTATCTTTGCAAATAATATCACCGACATAATAAAAGACGCAACCAAAATTTAGTTATTCAGTTCAATTAACTTTGTCGAAGAAGACACATCAAGGGAAACATAAACAAAAATGGCTACAAAAAAGACAGTTGTAGGTATAGAAAACAAAGTGGACAAGGCAAAAGAAACAGTAGATTACGATGACCTCATATCAGCTGCAGGTGAATGTGGGCGTTATCAATGGCTCCTGTTCTTCTCTACGTTTCCCTTCTACGTCTTTGGAACCTTTGTGTACTTCTCCCAAATGTTCATGACAGAAGTGTCGCCCAACCACTGGTGCAGGATCCCCGAACTAGAAAACTTAACTGCTATACAACGGAGGGATCTTGGAGTGCCCAAAGATGACAACGCAAGATTTGGATACTCACAATGTAAAATGTTTGAAGCCAATTGGACCGAGGTGTTAGCAACGGGACGGACCCCTGATCCAACGTGGAGTACAGTGCCGTGTCAACATGGATGGGAGTTCAACCTAACAGAGATACCATATCCTACTATTTCAAGTGAGTTGGAATGGGTCTGCGACAAGAACAGTTATCAAGCAACGGCTCAATCAATATTCTTCGTTGGGTCAATAATAGGTGGATTTATTATTGGATGGATCGCTGATCGGTTCGGGAGGGTGCCAGCTGCTGTGATTAGCAATCTACTTGGATGTGTTGGTGGCGTTGCAAGCACTTACGCTCAAAATTTACCTCAATTTGCCGCTGCAAGATTCGTTATGGGTATGGCTTATGACAACAGCATGGTCATGGCATACCTTCTCATGTTAGAATACGTCGCTCCTAAATACAGAACTATACTAGCAAACCTGTCGTTTGCTGTATTTTACTCTCTCTTCGCCACTGTGCTGCCCTGGTTGATGCTCGCTTGCGGACACTGGAGAACTATTTCTCTAGTCACTAGTTTACCTTTAGCCTTAGCTTTAATAACGCCATTTTACTTGCCTGAAAGTCCTAGATGGTTGTTATCAAAAGGCCGCATTGATGATGCTGTGAATAAAGTTCTTGTAATCGGTCGGATAAATAAAAAAGAAATACCACCGAAAGTCATCGAACAATTTAAACTATCAGCAATGAATACGAGCGAACAGCAATCTGGGAGTTGTTTAGAGATCCTTAAGAGACCAGTCATTAGAACAATGTTTATATTAGTATGTATTGAATTCATGTGCTGTACTATTGTTTTTGATGGACTGATCCGAAGTACAGGTCAATTAGACTTCGACTTTTTCATGACTTTCTCATTAATGTCTTTTACAGAATGTCCATCATTGATCATAGTGGCATTCGTTATGGACTGCTTTGGCAGAAGATGGTTGACTATCGTCGTGATGGCCATTAGCTGTATATTCTGCATACTTACTGTATTTGTTAGTGGTATACAAACAGTTATATTTGTTGTAGTCGCCCGATTCGCTGTCAATATGTCAAATAGTGCTGCTATGCAATGGGCTGTTGAGATCCTGCCTACATCAGTAAGAGGATCTGGTGTATCAATTGTACATATTTGTGGGTATGTAGCAACAGTTCTGTCTCCATACATTGTGTACTTGAAGGTTTATATGTATTGGCTACCCTTAGTAGTAGTAGGTTCTATTGCTGGTTTAGGTGCTCTGGTAGCTTTCGGATTACCAGAGACTGCAAAAAAAGACATGCCCCATACATTTGATGATGCAGAGGAACTTGCGAAGAACCAGCGACTTTGGACTTTACCGTTCTTGGAGTTTAGAAAAGAGAAAAAGGGCGAAGTTAATGAAAGCTTCGAATCAGAATTGTGAAATGTTTCTTGGATGACCAATATTATTGTAACTGGCTTTACTCAATGTGTGGCTTGAAAACTAAACACGTTTCTTTTGTGTTCAGATGTAATCTTGTGTGATGATTATTTTGCATGTTGACTTAATTATTTTATGCCTACTAGGCAGGACATAATGGAACTGTAATTTACCTAAAATCTGTCTGTATAACCTATGCCCACAATAAAAAGATTTGATTTGTGATTACTTAAATCTGTAATCAAATATTTAAAGAAGCATTATAAGAATGTAATTTTGTACTAAAATGTCATGCTGTAATTAAATTGTAAACATCAGTATCTTTCAGATTCTATTGAATGAAAAAACAAATGAAATAAAAGCTGAACAAATCTGCCAAGTCCCTCTGCCCTTCATTGTTTTAATTGCAATCATTAAAGCCAATTCACTGACTTCCCTAAACTGTCCTTCTCCAGATAGTAGGTACCTACTAAAATACAGCAGGCGTAATCATAGGCATAATAATAATAATACCAGCCTGTAACACGCGTGCTTTAGGCAGGTTGGCGATTTCTAACTCATATTGCCTGCATATTTAGTCCAAGTTTCCTCACGATGTTTTCATTAATCGATATCAGTTCGGTCTCTAGAACGCCACATATTAACAAACATACATACATACACTGATAAATACATTACCTTCCTTCGGTATTCGGGTAAAAAGAAAGAAAAAGTATTTAACAGACACACACACACACAAAACGAAATACAAACATTTAGTAGACTACAAGAAAGACTACAAGAACAGTAATAGTATAATTATTTTGATTAAACTAATCCCTTAATGATAGTGTTAGTAGTTGAATGATATGAAAAAATTACCAAGGCCGGCACTTCGAGTCAAAAGTTTTCAAGGAGACGTGTCGTGTGATGTGTGCTCACAAAACCAGAACTACTGCTTATCATCCGCAATCAGACGGGATGGTTAAACGATTCAACCAATCGCTTAAGAGGTATCTGGTAAAGGTTGTAGCACTAGTAAGTTGAAAGCAGACAGAAGTATTGGGACAAACACATTCAACCATTTCTTCTGGCATATCGCCGTGCTGTTCATGAAAGCATATAGAGCGATCGGAAAAGGAAAATAAGGGAAAGTAATAGGATTGTTTAAGAAGTGTTTTTGTAATTAAGTGTGATTAATTAAAGTCTGCTGTTTAAATAATTAATCCCTAAGCCCCAGCTCGTAGCAATATAATGCCGCTGTAGGTAATATTCATTCTTCTATGCCCAATATAAATTAGAAATGCTATGGCTGTATGCAAAACCACCATTTTGTGGCTATGCATTTTTAAATAGCAAACCGTTGTGCAACTGCCTATCTTACCTCCATAACCCAGTTACCTATTTTAGTGTATTGTCTACTGAACCCTCAAATCGATCGTGAATGCCGCTGCCTTGCTGAGAATATTCAAAAGTTTTAAACTCATCTTTGAATTTAAATGCTGCGAGAAGTCAAAGTTTCTTAGTTGGAGCAAGGCTATGAAGGCTGGGTGGAATTAAAAGTTGAGCGCAGTATGGCACGAGGCCCGGGAGAGCAGAGGTCGTCTTTTTGGCTGAGAACCTGGACTTTGTTTTAGTTATTTCTTATATTTACCACCTGGAGTGTTACAGTTACACCTGTTTTCATTTCAGCGTTGCTAGACGAATTCTGTACTTTTCTAAGAGGTTATTCCCATATTGCCCGCATATTAGGGACCTTTCGCAGTCTGCTCTTTCTCAATTTGTCAAAATACCCCGAATTTCCCTACATTTTAAAATGTTTTTGAACTTGATTGTCGCCCACATAAGATGTGACTTGAATATGAATGAGTACGAGCATTCGTCTTCTGGTTGCAAAACATCCAACATTTCTAAAAGGTTTTGTGGTTAGAACCTTGTTTTCATGGACGGGGTTGTTTTTCCAATCCGAGCCATATGAACATTTTAATTCCTATTTATTTGCGTTTATCTTAGATACCTTTGGCATCAGCAAAGGAAAACATCGTGAGGAAACTTGGCCTTATATAAGTAAAAATTCATCAACTCTCATTCTGCAAGCATGGTGATCAATACTGGTGCCTTCTCTGTCTGTCTGTTGCTAGTATGTTTTAGAATTCCTGTTGAGTTAATCTGCAAAGGGTTAAACATTTTACTACGCCGTAATTTCGGATTTAATAGGAAATTTTCATATCTGCCATCTTTATGTGACCATCGACTGAAAGTCACGTCGTGACCCATCCCTTATCGTTACAACATTGCTTTAAACTTTATAAATACTACGCCTTTGCTGATACGGATCAGTCAGAAATCTGCAGCTGGATTTGAGAAATGAAACCGAACGCTTAGAACCATCTCTCTAGAGCACACGTCGTTCCTGAGCTTATATAAGTAATCATTTTCTTTATTAGCAATATTTTCATTCACATGGTCCTTTTATCGTTTTTCATACTCAAAATTCACACCAACCCGAAACTATTAAGACACTGAGGCCGGGACCTAAGTTACACAATTTTCTTAAAAAAATCCTGTAATAAAAAATCTGGAGTATGAATTCTCAAATTAATAACAATTCCGTCTGGCATAATCTAGGAGATTATTATGTTCACATTAAAAGATGGATGGAATAATCGGCCTTCAGTGAGAATCTAACGACCGCCTCGGGAATTTATCTTAAACATCAAGAGATGCGGGAGATGAAAGCGAGAATAAGAAAAAAATTATTGAGAATTTAAATTATAATCTGTCTTTTTGGACGAAATAAGTGATTATTCGGTTTTTGAGTTTTAACGTGACTATAAAATGTTTGAAAGCTGTTATTAATGTCACTATATGTACTATTTTGGTAATTACAGTTTTGAGCCGTTTGGGGTCGAAATGAGGTTTAAATGATTCGGTTATGAGGCACGAGTGCACGTCTCCTTTTTAAGGAGATTTTTGCCTACTGATCGACACGGTGCCTGACCAGAGGGCTGACTCGTTATTTGCGCAAAGAATCAGCATCGCACATGTATGTACAACATATATTTACACCTATGATTTACAAATACATTTCTTACATTTAGTACTAGAAAATAAATATTTAAACTAGAGGACCTCACACTAGGCACATCTCGCGGAATTCTCGAGATGTTTTAACAGTTTGACCCTCTTAAAAATGTCCTGAAACCCTCAAAAAGATGAATGCTGACATCACATTCCTCAGCGTTTTTCTACAATGGGGAAAGGCCGACCCATATTTTAAATTCTGGACGTTGAATGGCCCATATTTCACGGCCGCTGTCACACGAACGAGGCAAAAATGTCCCTAAAAGCGCTTATTGACTGATGGATGGACAAGAGAATTTATTTTGAAAGATAAGGGAAGCTATTGCAGTTAAGTGCTCGGTGTAGTGTGTAATTTGGCTATATATTTTCTTTATATAGCCGATAAGATTGAGGTTAGTTGAAAAATGTTAGGGACCTTCCTGTTTGCGCAGGTATTCTACAGGCGAACGTACCACGCACGTTTTTCCTAAGAAATTGTCTAGTGCAAAACGGTAGAATTGCATCGCTTTTCGTCAATAGTAATGAACTTGCAATTTCGCTTTGCAAAATTCGCTTATTATATCGGTGTGATATAAATCGAATCGCGTCGAGCCAACAAGAAGATCATTTTTTGTACTTACTTACGTAAGTAAATATATCTAGTGTATCTAGAAAATTGTATCTTTATGAGGTTTTTTTAGTAAGAATTTAGATAGCTATAAGAGGAGACTTGGAGGACATACCTATTTCGCTGACCCCGAATAAATTTAGATTTGGTATAAGGGTAAGAGAATGACAATAACAGATCTCCTTTTATGGGGTAGCTAGGGATAATTGTCTATACAAAATAATTAAGGCGGTACCCTGACCAAAAAATCAGCGTGAGATATAAGCATTCCTATTGGCCTAGCGGCACTGGTTGCGCATGAATTACATTAGTGAAAACGCCCAGATTTTAGAATAAAATCTTTATAAAATCGAATTTTAGTCTTTTGAACAAAAAAAATTACGTTAAAAATGTTCGTTAATAAATTGTCTATCCATTAGTGTTAGTACAAAAAAATAATTAATGAATACTTTACGAAGAGATGCATGCTATGAATAATGTGTAGAAATTTAATGTAATTTTATTAGTTGATATTTCTTTTTAAATAACATGTAGATAGCTCCTAAATACGGCACGAAAAACGGCTAGCACGGCGTTTTGCTCGGGTTACCGCCTTAAGCCACAAGCTGTTTATTACACTGAACTGAGTGACACAAAACCGTAAGCGCACGAACCGCAGGTCACGCATTTACTTACAGCAGCTTACGCAGCTACTAAGTAATAAACCTAACAGCTGATAAGGATAGGTAAAAAAAAATGCGTGGATTACGCTATCTGATAATTACAAGATGAAGACTATACTGCGCGCGATATAACAATATATGAATTGTAACCTAAACGGTAATGATTTGGACAATACCAAGATAAGATTATTCTAAAAACAATCCGAATCTCATTTATTTCTGATACAATAACAACAAACACTAAGAATAATCATGTTTACTGATGTACAAACAGGTAACACCAGCTGTCGCGGTAAATCTCAGGAAGGGAGCGATGACGATAAAAGACCTTGCGATACTATAATAGTTACATAACGAATAGTTTAGAAAGCTTATCTGTTGGTGTTTTATATTGTAGCATTGAAGGAATCTAATAAATACTAAACCAGGTTAATCAAAAATATAGGCTATAGGCTAGCATTAATTGGTGGATTATGAGTCTGGAGAAGGAGAAGATAAGAGAAAAGTATAATTAAAATAATATCTATCAAAACACTAAACACACGAAGATTTTCTAGCAGATGGAGATATTATTAGTAGATAATCATGCAACAAGTTTTGATACATCAAGATAACAAGTAATATCTGACTCAATCCTAAGATCGATGGACGATTAGTTCGCTTTACCTAGATAGATGGCTTTGCTCATACGACGCACAATCCTAAATCGCGGTGTTAAGATTCTCCTAGTTTCCATTCTCAAAGTTCCCTCACTGAGAGACCAGTATATTAAACTGATTTTTGTAATCTGCCGGGATGTTCAGGGCTCGCTCCACTCCCGTCACGGGTCAGCCCGTCATTTCAGTGCCGCCGGGATTGGCCCACAAATACTATGAAATGAAGGTATTGTAAAATTGATGGACCTTGAATATTTGTTATATTTGCATTGGATTGGACATAATAAATATGGTCAGTTCGACCATTTTAGCTATGGCTAGCTCATTAGCTACAGGCAGTTTTGAAATTGACGGGAGATGATACTACAGGCAGAAAAATCAAGCTGCCTTAGTTTAGGGTCAGCTTCAAGCCTTACCGGATGCAACTCCATACCAAAGTCAAAGTCAAATATATTTATTCAACTAGGCCAATAAACGGCAATTTTGAACGTCAATTAAATATAAATTAAAATTCTACCGTGCATTCGGAAAGTAGATAGCTATGGAGAAGAACGCACCAGAAACTCCATACTTACTCTTTTTTTTAAAAATAGGTGTTTTACAATATTTACATAAGTACATACATTAATATATGTGAGCACGATGTACCCAGAATAGCTCTACACACTATACTACGTACATGTATAAGGTATTAAAAAGCATTAAGAGGAAAATTAATTAATTTTATAAGTAGGAACATGGTTCTCACATACATACAAATATTGCAAACATAGGTATAATACCTAATTCAACAACAACAGAACAGTGTGTGAGTCAATTTCTAAAAAAAAAAACAATAACTATGAATACGAATATAAATGAACAAATTTGATTTTGTCTACACCAAAGATTGCCCTATGGAGCAGAACCAGCATGTTACCAAGCATTCTTATCTTGATTATAATCATCTAATTTGTAATATGCTTGTTTACAAAGAGTGCTTTTAACTAAGGTTTTAAATTTACTTTCATTTAGTTTTAATATATCACAAGGTATTGTGTTATAGAATTTAACACAGTACCCCATGAAAGATGATTGTACTTTAGCTAGTCTGTAAGAAGGATGATCTAACTTATCTTTATTTCTGGTATTACAATTGTGTCTATCACTGACTTTACTAAAGAGATGTATATTTTTCCTTACATACATAATATTTTCATAAATGAATTGAAGAAACTGTCATAATATTAATACTTTTAAACAGTGGGAACTGTTTAAAAGTAAGAGATTCACGGTGACTTAACTTATATATGGCTCTGACAGCTCTCTTTTGCAATATAAATATGGATTCAATGTCAGCCGCCCGACCCTACAGTAAAATACCGTATCTTTTTTCGCTGTCGGATTCTTTAAGTTGATACACGTGTTAGTGAGATTGACTTACATATTTTAGTATATTTCGTCTAATTGTTACGAGAAACTTATGCTAAATTTCCCTATTTAAGTGTTTGTGTGTGTATTATTCAAAAAGTGCATTAACTTTCCCGTTGTCAAAGTCAAAGTCAAAGTCAAATGTGTTTATTTCAAGTAGGCCATTATGTGGCACTTTTGAACGTTAAAATTTACATTTAATAAAAATTGATTCTACCGTGCATTCGGAAATGTAGGTTGTTATGGAGAAGAACGCACAAGAAACTCCATACTTACTCTTTTAAAGAAAAGTTTTACACAATATTTATATAGGTACATACATTAATAAATTCGTATACGTGAGGACGATGTACCCAGCACTACTATACTACATATAGGTATGAGAGAATTACAAGCATTAACAGGTAAATTCCTTTACTTGATAAATAGGAACATGGTCCTCACATACTTACAAATAGTGCAAACATAGGTACATTACCTAATTAAACAACAACAGAACAATTGTAAGTATGATTGACCCTCCTGAACCCCCAGACCCACCGGATGGACAGAGTGTGCCAGTACCAATGATGGACTCGTCTCCCCCGCTATTCACCGAAAATACGCCTCCTACATCTAGTAACAATAAACGCCGTCTGAAAAATGACGACGTTAATTTACCTGCTAAAAAAACTATTGTAGACCCCGCGACTGCATCTGCGTCGATTCAGACAGTTTTTATGCACCATAGTCTAACAATCGGTTACAAGGCATACGAAGTGAATGATAAAGGACCGTTTTTAGTTCATGTTTCGCGTACAGAACCTGATCCCTCGGCTGGGACTTCAATTAGACCCCTCAAGTTTGGCCAATTCCTTGTTACAAACAAAATTAAGAATATGTTTAAGGATGGGGTAAAAAGGGTTGGTCGTAACAAAATAGCAGTCGAATTTAAATCAGCAAGTGATGCCAACAATTTCCTCGATAATCCACTGCTTCCCCAATACAAATATGTTGCCAATATACCAACCTACAATATCACCCGTATGGGTCTAATTCGCAATGTTCCAGTAGAATGGTCAATGGATGAACTTGTTGAAGCATTAATGCTTCCTGATGGGTGTGGATATGTTTTAAAAGCACGAAGGCTTAACAGGAAAAACTTTACAGATGGCAAAGTGACATGGATAGCAACCCAGAGTGTTGTCCTTACCTTCCATGGGCAGGTTCTACCCAGTCATGTTTACTGCTACCATACTTCTTTACCTGTTGAGATATATAAATTTCCCACCATACAGTGTAATAATTGCTGTAGGTTTGGCCATGTAAAGGCTCAATGTCGTTCAACCCCTCGTTGTTTCCGGTGTTCTCAACCTCATTCTGGGGATGGATGTAATGTTGTTGAGGATCTGGCATCTTGTTTATTCTGTTCAGGGAAGCATTTCGCTACAAAAAGGTGTTGTCCTGAGCATGACAGGCAAAAAAACATTAAATCTCTAATGTCCCAGGATAATATCTCATATGAGGAAGCATCTACTCATTTTCCCTCTGTGCGCAAATCTTATTCAGAAGTTGCAAAAGAAATGTTTTCTTCTCCATCTTATGGAGTCCAACCCCATAACGAATCACAACCAATTCCAACAACTTCATATAGAAAAACAATATTCACCAACAGACAACCTCGTCCCCAACTAGGTGTGGGGTATGATAAAAGGGCTCATTGATCCCTAACCTCCGAAATTCCTTCGTCCCTTCCTAATGGTTGTGCTTTATCCCAAACTCCTTCTCCTCCTAGTGAGAATATATTAGACCTACTTCTATCTATGGTTCTCAATTTAATTTCCAATAATGATAAAAAATTACCGTCCAACGTAGCAAGTAAACTCTCTCAAATCGTTCTTCTTATCAACAATGTATTGTGTCCGAATAATGCAATGGAACAGTAAAAGCATTAAAAATAAAAAACATGAACTTCTACATTTAATCTCAAAATTTTCTCCTTCCGTGATGGCCA
Organism: Orthosia gothica; assembly: GCA_949775005.1. Lineage (NCBI taxonomy): Eukaryota > Metazoa > Arthropoda > Insecta > Lepidoptera > Noctuidae > Orthosia > Orthosia gothica. Next base: position 4,407,161 of record OX459041.1, on the reverse strand, counting down.
TCTCGGAGACATGGTTAGCCCCTGGATCCCTTTTTAGGGTTTCGGGATATGCCTGTCTTCGTGATGATAGAGATGATGGGTATGCTGGGTGTGCCTTATTGATTAGGCGATCCCATACCTACTCACAAATTACTCTCCCAACTCACAGTCGCAACATCAATGCAGTAGCAGTTAGAACTTTAAATACAACCTTTCTATCAATTTATATTCCTCATCCCCATCCCTCCCTTGGTCCAGAACTACACTCCATCATTGCTTCCCTTCCTTCTCCAATCATTGTAATGGGGGATTTTAACTCTCACCATGTTTCATGGGGTTCAAGCCATTGTGACTCTTTTTCCTCAATTATTTTAGATATACTGGATGACAACAGCCTTTGCATACTTAATGATGGCTCCCCTACTCGAAGAGTTCTTCCTTCCCAAGACCCAAGAAGCGCAGTAGACCTCACTTTTTGTTCACCTGTTCTATCTTCACTTCTTTCGTGAAATATTGCTGATTGCTCTTATGGTAGTGATCATTACCCTATCATAATCTCTTTTCCTCCTCGGTCTCATTGTCAAAATTCTCCCTCTCCTTTCTTAAATTATAGACTATCAAAAGCAGATTGGGTGGCGTATGCTTCAGCGTTAGATAACAAGCTAGAATCTCTCCCTCCTCTAGTTAATGAGAATCCTCTAAGTGCATATAATACATTTGTGGAGACCATTTTGTCTGCTGCGGACGACCATATCCCTGTGAAAAGGAAAAGGTCATTTAAAGTATCTCCTCCTTGGTGGAACTCTGAGTGTACAGCGATTGTACACCAAACCCAATAAGTGAAGCTGAGAAAAAGTATAAAACTTATATGTCGATAGTAAATTATCTTTCTTACCAGCATATAGCAGCCCGTACACGGAGGTTGCTGTCATCAAAAAAAAGGCAAGGTTGGTTTACCTTTTGTGAATCATTGTCTCCACGTACTCCTGCTTCTATAGTCTGGAAACAGATTAAGAGATTCCGAGGATCACTTGTGACTGAAAACTTATCCACAAATGACCCTGATTTTTGGATTGATTCATTTGCGGACAAACTAGCCCCCCCTTCCGTCCCATTCATTGACTCACTCCCCATTCATTCTGCACCTATAATTTCACATGATAGAATGGACTCACCATTTTCAATGAATGAGCTTCATAGGGCCCTTGATGGTCTAGTGGACTCCGCACCAGGAATAGATGGAGCTCCTTACTCTTTTCTGTGTAAGGCAAATGAAAAAGCAAAAGCAACCTTCCTCAGACTCCAAAATATTTTTTTTGATCAAGGCCTAATCCCAGAACCATGGAAAACACAAATAATCATCCCTCTTCTTAAACCAGGAAAGGATCCTTCAGATCCAAATTCTAGAAGACCTATTGCTCTGTCCTCTATTTTTTCTAAAGTCATGGAACATTTACTACGGAACCGATTGGAGTGGCTGCTAGAGAGCAAAGGTATTCTGGCTAAGAGTCAATTTGGTTTCAGAAAAGGCATGGGTACCATGGATAACCTCAGTTTATTAACAACAGACATACAGTTAGCTTTTGGTAGAAAGGAGTACCTTATAGGAGTCTTTTTAGATATTTCATCTGCTTATGATAATGTCCTTCTTCCGGTTCTCAGGAAGAAACTTCTACAGCTGAGTGTCCCTGAGAAGATGGTTAGGTTCATTTGCAATCACTTAATGGCTAGAACCATCATAATCAGAACTCCAAATGGCTCCCTCTCTCCCAGAGTTATCTGGAGAGGTCTTCCTCAAGGTTTGGTGCTCAGTCCCTTATTATATAACCTCTACACTTATGATCTCGAACAATCTGTTAATAATTTCTGTCAGGTACTTCAATATGCGGATGATCTGGCACTATATTCTTCATCTCTTTCTGGTATAGAAGCTGCTGGTAAGCTCAACACTGCTCTTAAATACTTAGGGGACTGGCTATCCGACCATGGATTATCTCTGTCCGTTACTAAAAGTCGTGCTGTGATCTTTACGAGAAAAAGAATACTCCCATTAGTCAATATTATTTTTAACGGCGAGGAAATCCCTTTAAATGACCAGGTAAAATTCCTGGGTATCATTCTAGACTCTAGAATGACTGGGGTTCCTCATTCCAGTTACATTGCCCAAAAATGTGAAAAAGGTATCAATGTACTAAGAGCTCTATCTGGTGTATGGTGGGGTGCCCACCCTTATTCTCAAAAACTTTTATACAATGCCATTATTCGTAGTGTTAGGTTTTGATCATGTTTAACTAATAATGGCTTGTTTTAAATAAAAGCGAATGATCTTATTACGCAATTTGGTTATTTGTTAGGGTTTTTTATTTTATATAAATACCTATATGTCTTAATAATTCCCAAGGGCTGCCATGGAGGCGATAATTTTTTATAGTAAACACTCGTTAGTTGGTTGAGTGTTACTAGCTGTGGCTTGAGGACACATTCGGTCGATGGTCGTCGCCTGAGACGCTTGGTTACCCAGTATATAATAGTAATCTTTGGTTAAAATAGAGTGCTCAAAGTCATATACAGACATTGTTGTAAAATTGTATCTAGTGTTTAGAACAGTTTTCTTACATTATAAAAGTAATGAACAGTTTGAGTTTGATTTCACATGTCACATCCAAGTACCTACTCGTAGTAAACCCGCTGACTGCTACATCTCAGAAGTGACAAGAACAACCAAAACGTAAGTACACGCCCAAATTATAATTATAATTTGATTGATGTGATCATAATTATTGATGTTGGTCAGTCACGGATCTTTACAATATAACCAGATCCGTGAGACCATAGTCTTCTTAAGATGATACATTGACTTAAACAATTAAGTACCATTGCATTCTTGTTTTTGCATTTTGCCAGCATCATGTATCATCATGTTGAACGTTAATGTTTTGAAATCAAGTTTGGCTGGTCTATCACATTTTTCCTATTACTGTTTAGTTTTGTGAGTTTATAATCAAAAGTTTTTACAGCGTAAGCACGTTTAAATCTAAATTTGTTCGCACCTTAAACAATTGTCGGTTTATGTGTCATGGGTTCGATTCCTAGTCATTACTTAGCATTTTATCAATAAGACGCCAGAGACGTTGTAAGGTTATCTAATAATAATCAACAAAGAAAACTGTGTCGTAATTGGTCTATATAGATCTCTCAGAATTTAGCCCGATTGGGTTTTGATGGTGCTTATCAAGCGGGGCGTCACCCGGTACCCCAAGCGAAACACTTGATACCGCATTCTTCGCATGGGACTCAAGTGTTTACACTTAGAACCAAGGTCCCTTTGTTTATTTTTAGAACAGGACAAATTAAGTGTCAAAGCTAACTTTAACAAAGAAAATGATAATCATGCTTAACTGATGATAATATGATTAACGTAATGTCTAGACAATTACATAAGCTTAACTGTTCACATTTATACATGTGATTGACTTGAAATAGAAAATAATCTACGGCTCTAAAGTTCTTTTTGCCACGAGATTTCAGACTATGCCGAAATCTCCGGGCTACGGCCCACTCTGCCAAGCGGCGCGGAACTCAGCTGCGGCGATGAAGCCCAGAAGCAGACAACGAGGTACGGCGAGAGCGTGAACGTGTGCGCGCCGCCGAAGACCTGCACAACACATGGCATCGTGGCTACGAGCTACGGACGGCCAGGCGTTGATGCAGCAGCTCAACGTCAGCGCGTCGCCGAGACGACTGTGCTGGCGCCGCCGAAGACCTGCGGAAGCGTCGCGTCGTGGCAACGAGCCACGAGTGGTCAGCCGCCATCGCATCGTCTCCGTGTGAAGACGAGACAACGAGCCACGTGAAGAGGAAAGCGCGAGGCGAGGACAGCGGCACGCGACCGCGAAACATGGATTGACAGGTCACGTAGTCCTTCTTTTTATTTGATAGCATTGAGAACTTTAGGAACGGTCTAGCTTTGCCACCCGTGATCCAAAGCGCAGCAAAATCACTACAGAAATATTATCAAATTTGATTCTTCGTCCAAAAACCATCGAATAGACGTTTGGTTACATATTTTCGTGCGTAAGTTGAATGCGTGCGATTCGGTATACAGTTGGGATGAAAGTATCACCATTAATTTTGCTAACTAAAAATAACAAGGGCTGTCCACGATGTGGCACAATAGTTTAAGTAGGTGCTATTCTATTTATTAGGCAAGAATGGCAAGAGAAGTTATTGAACGCGTTTCCGTGCGAACTAAACTACGCCTAGAACTTAAAAAATATGATTAGCAGAGAGCAATGCGTAACGAGGTGTTTTATTAGGTAAAATAACGTCTTATTTATCAAAGCGAAATACAAGATAGTAGTAGGCGCCTCATTTTTCACACAGCACTAAGCTGCTGTGAAGTGCACACGTTGTAATAAGATTGGTTGTGCATCAGAAAAGAGCTACAGTAAAATAGTTAATAGAGTAACAAACAGCAGTGATGCGGTACAAAAGCTGCAGCTAAACGATTATACAACAAAGACGCACGTGTGGTGATAATAAGTAATAGGACCTGTTTCTAATCGGTATATGGATAATAATTATTACCTACAAATAAAACAGTAGTGTGAGTTGTTTTGTACTAGAGAGCTAGGTGTATCTCACGATAATATCCCCAAGGTTATGAAGGGATCTGGGATAGTGCGACATGGCTGTCAATGTAAAGATTGTTAATGTCAATTTAGTGGTAGGTCATGTGACTAACAATTCTCTTCAAGTATTTGGAACTGACTGACTGAAGTAACATCGACACTTTTCGGGATTGGAACTCACGACGTTCCAGCTCGAGAGACGATGTCTTAACCATTGGGCCACCACGACTAATAAAGTAATCTCTTTAAATATTAGATTTAGATAGTCCAAAAAGTACAGTCAACCTAATTTGTGCATAACAAACTTAAAAATGTTAAAGTTCTCTTGATATACAATTTATGTCAAACTGTCGATTCCTATGGTATTGCAATTTTGACCATAGGATCAATAGTAGTAGGTCATGTTTTTACATAATTGTTTGCTTATAGAAAGAATCATAGAAACATGTATTATTACAAAAGATAAGAACTATTTCTAATAAAATAACCAAAAGAAAAATGTCAAATGATGAAACAACAAGTAGTTGTATTTTAGTAAAGCAAGATGGGTGAACAAATTTTCGCCATCTTACTAAATTGATATCAAGTTTGGTGAATAAGAATATATATTATCTATAAGCAAAATTATACTTAATTATATTAGAATGTCAGGTCAGTAGTAAAATACGCTTAAGAACCAGGAATATGCTAGCAAGATTCTAGTCATGGAATGGTACGTTTTAACAATTATACCGCACCAATCAATACAGACAGCAGACGCCAAACAACAGTAGTTGTGGAGCGTATGAAACCGTTGATTCATGTAAGCAGTGGTCCTATTGTACCGTTTACCACCTATGTAGCAAGAGATTTTTGCAAGAAATCGTAAGAATGCCAGTTTATTATACCCCAAAAGTTTCTAGTAGTAACTGTTAAAAAGTGAGATTTAAAACAAATAATAGTTTTAAATAATATTCTGTCAAATATTGGGTAGAATACTCTTTGTCGAAGATTTAAAGTAAATACATTTTGGTACGGGTTCAGAATGCCTACTTAACAGCTTAACCTACAGAGAATGATGTGATTAGATGTGTTTCTAGATCCTGGGAAACCAATGGTTATGTGAAGCCTTTATTATACTAATTATACCCTTCTTGTTGGGTTGACCCGAAATTTAGAAACTGTTATGTACAGAATATTATTTGTTGTTGTTACAGGTCAGGACGCAAGGCATCCTGGCTAAGAGAGTGCTTTCGGCTATCGGCTTGAGCGTAAACCGTGGGCTCTTGCTGGTGTCGCTAGAGATGCTGCTGGGTGAGAGTCAGGGACCTCCGAACTGATGGCGTGAGGGATGCCTGCTGCCCGGTTGAGAGAAAATTCCTTTCGGCTATTGACTTGAGCGTAAATCGTGGGCTATTGTTGGTGTCGTGAGATGGTTTACAGTTTCCTTTCGGCTATCGACTTGAGCGTAAATTGTGGGCTCTTGTTGGTGTCGTGAGATGGTTTACAGTTTCCTTTCGGCTATCGACTTGAGCGTAAATCGTGGGCTCTTGTTGGCGTCGTGAGATGGTTTACAGTTTCCTTTCGGCTATCGACTTGAGCGTAAATCGTGGGCTCTTGTTGGTGTCGTGAGATGGTTTACAGTTTCCTTTCGGCTATCGACTTGAGCGTAAATCGTGGGCTCTTGTTGGTGTCGTGAGATGGTTTACAGTTTCCTTTCGGCTATCGACTTGAGCGTAAATCGTGGGTTCTTGTTGGTGTCGTGAGATGGTTTACAGTTTCCTTTCGGCTATCAACTTGAGCGTAAATCGTGGGCTCTTGTTGGTGTCGTGAGATGGTTTACAGTTTCCTTTCGGCTAACGACTTGAGCGTAAATCGTGGGCTCTTGTTGGTGTCGTGAGATAGTTAAGAATTAATAGTAAGAAGTATATACTGTCTCGAATTGTATTATTGCTAAAAGTTCAACAATGCTATTTTGTGTTCACTACTTTGTTGATTTGTATAAATAATAATGATAAGTTTGTTCTCCATTGGTGTCATAGCCCCACGGCGTTCCATTGCGAGGATAAACGAATCATAAATAAATGATATTGTAATAAGCTCGAGGTGCATTGTCCTCAAAATATTGTAAAACATTTTTTTTTAAATGCATTGCATGCTATCTTTATCATCACTGTTTTGTTAACCCCAGTTTTAATTTATTCTATTACATTAATAAAAAACACTTACTCTAAAATTAATCAATTATACATACACTTTTCAATACAAATAAGCATGTTACTAATATTAACTATACATATAAACATCATACATACTATCACGCTTGCACTCTACATCCATAATGCACACAAACTTAATCGGCCGATATATTTCATAAATAAAAGCCTACTATTGTGTATTATCGTACCTGCTCTGTACCGATATATTGAACTTTATTGTTATGTTTTACGCAGCGCCCAAAACACAAATGTCAAACTGGTATTTACTAACATAAACATTCGATAACACACAAAACATCCTAAATAACCTAGATGCTGTCTCGGTGTCGGACGCTTCGACTTGTGATCTTGAAAACTGTACTCCACCAAATTTCATACCTAATCAAACACTTAAAATCATTACACAGAACATAAGAAGTATAAATAAAAACTTGGCGGGCTTTATGACTACACTTGCTCGGACAAAACTTGACTGGGACATAATCGCATTAACAGAGTGTTGGCTCCCTAACAACCATAATATTCCCGAGTTGACGAACTACAACCTTTACCATACCAACAATAATCATACACAAAATGAAGGTGTAGTTCTGTATGTGCATAAAAAACTGCAACTAGTTGCAGAGGAGCCGTCATTCTTAGATGCTAATTGTCTCCAGGTAAAAATCGATAGAAATACTGTTCTTTTAGCGATGTACCGCCCACCAGGTTACAAAGACTTAGATAATTTTCTAAACTCTCTAGATATTACCCTAAGTAAGCTATCCAAATATAATACTATAATAGTAACGGGAGACATAAATATAAACATACATGAACACTCGAAGGATTCCGCTAAGCATTCTTACTTAAACATACTGGCTACTCATGGACTTTTACCTGCTCATACAATACCTACGCGACAACAAGCATGTCTTGACCACGTTATACTGAAAACTCGACTACCTGCTTTTACTTCAGTCGCACACTCTGCTTTAACTGATCATGAGACAGTAATGTTATTCTTGTCGAAACGAATGCCTAAAATAATTACAAAAAAATGTATTCATTTTGATTATGTTAAGATTGAGACAGACCTAAAACAACTAGACTTTGGTGATGTATACAATACCCAAGATCCTCATGTGGCAGGGGAAACATTAACTAAATTAATAAAACACGTGATAGACTCAAACTCCAAATCCGGTAAGACCCCGAACCGTAAACAAATATTAAAGCCATGGATTACTCCTGGTTTACTACGCTGTATGCGGCATTGAGACACATTGCATAGAAAATTTAAAAAGGCGCCTAATAACGAGATTTTAAAAATTACTTTTACTAGGTACAGAAACTATTGTAATAGGTTGTTAAGGAACTTAAAAATTGAATTTGAACAAAATGAGATCAGAAAAGCTGGAAAAAACACTAAACAGTTATGGACGGCTATAAATAATATCTCAAGCAGGTCGACAAGAAAAGCCAACACATCATCACAATTATTAGCCTCATCAAGTACACCACAGAATTCTGTAAACCATGTCAATGACTTTTTTGCCAAAATCGGAGAAAAACTAGCTAAAAACATAACGAGTACACAAACAAAAGCTACAAAGGGAAACTTAACTAACAGAACGCAATCCATGGCAATGCTCCCAACAGATGAGGAAGAGGTAGCTGGAGTATTAATGTCGCTCCGCAATAACTGTGCCGCGGGATGGGATGGGATATCCGGTGACCTCTTGAAAAAGCATGCAGCCGTGATTGTGCCTCCATTGACGTACATTTGTAACCTTTCTCTATCCACAGGTAAATTTCCTAACGTTTTTAAAAAAGCTATTATTCATCCGATCTACAAGAGTGGGGACAGGAGCCGTGTGGATAACTACAGACCTATATCTGTGCTAACTGCCTTTTCCAAAATACTGGAACGGGTAATGAACAGCAGACTTGTGAGCTACTTGGAAAACAATAAGCTTATCGCACCAGCGCAATTTGGGTTTCGCTCAGGCAAATCCACCTCGGACGCGGTCCATGAGTTGACAGATTATGTGGTCACAAACATGGATAGTGGGGATAAAGTTGTGGCCATATTTTTGGATCTTGCAAAGGCTTTCGACACGGTTTCTGTCCCAATTCTTGTACGTAAGATGGAACGCTTGGGAATCAGAGGAGTTCCACTGGACCTCTTTAAAGACTATCTGAGTGAGCGTACCCAGAGAGTAAAGATAGATGAATTCATCAGTGAGGAACAAATAATTAGCTACGGCACGCCTCAAGGTAGTGTCCTCGGACCTTCACTATTCCTCATTTATATCAACGATCTGGGTACACTCACTATCCCCAATGGCAAAATCATTAGCTTTGCTGATGACACTGTTCTCTTGTTCAGCGCAAGCTCGTGGGAGGATGTCTATGAGCGTGCACAACTAGGCTTTAATATGGTATCCAACTGGTTACGCGACAATCTGTTGACCCTTAATACAACCAAAACCAATTACATGGCATTCTGCATGAAAAACAATGGATCCTCTCAAATACTACCTTATACTATTATAGCTCACTCTTGCACAAACCCACTCACCCGTAGTTGTAACTGCGAACCACTCAACAGGGCTGAGAATGTAAAATACCTGGGCATAACAATAGACAAAAATCTAAGATTTCAAGACCACATAACTAATCTTAGTAACAGATTACGGAAACTAATATATGTGTTCAAAACGCTGAGGCATGTAGTCGATAAAAAAATGATGAAATCAGTGTACTATGCCCTCGCACAATCTATAATATGCTACTGCATCACCTCTTGGGGTGGGGCTCCGAAAACTACCCTAATTGAAATTGAAAGAACCCAAAGAGCTATACTGAAAGTGTCATCTTTTCGACCGTATCGCTACCCCACTGAGCAGTTATACAAAGAAAATCAAGTCCTGACAGTGCGTCAGCTGTTTATATTGCACATTCTGTTGAAACAGCATACTCTCTTGGTTTATAATTCAACACTGTCCAAGGGAAAAAGACGATATGACCCAGTGGAGCGCCATCATCTACGTCACAAAACTATTTTTGCAAGACGTTTCTTTTGCTATCTTGGAGGCTACTTATACAATAAAACCCACAAGTTGTTACATATATTTAGTCTCACAAAGAATAAATGCAAAAAGACGCTAACTGACTGGCTACAAAAATTAAACTATAATGATACTGAAAACATCCTTATACAAACCTAAACAAAAAAAAAAACACATACTCTCACACACCCACACACGCACACATTCACCCACACTATACATCTACTAACATTCGTCTTGCATACTTAACCTAGATATTAATCAAAATAAATTGAGCTTTAAAATGTATAATACCTTACTACATTCTGTCAGCGCGCTTAGTACAAAATTTATAAAATGAAAATGTAAAGGGGTGGGATCCTGGTGTCCTGAATCACAGGCCACGAGCCTAGCTTAGGCACCAGTCTCCCACAATATATACTTACCTATGTTGTGTATCATTGTCGAATCTGACCAATGTAAGATAATTTGTTTTGAACGATGTATATTGTGGTGAGAAAATTAAATAAAGTTATTATTAAAAGAGTAAGTATGGAGTTTCTTGTCCGTTCTTCTCCATTACAATCTACCTTTCCGAATGGACAGTAGAATCAATATCATTACTTTTAACTTTAAATTAAAGTTTATTGAAGTTCATAAGATAAAAGTTTTGACTATGACTTTGACACTACTATGTTTGTATGTTGTTAGTTTGTAAAAGTTATTAAAGTATAAGCTCGAACGACTAGCCAGGAACCCGATTGTTAGGTTTCCACCTGGAGTCGTGTGCAGGGACGCACACGATGTCAGGACGGACGATTGTTAGGTTTTGATCATGTTTAACTAATAATGGCTTGTTTTAAATAAAAGCGAATGATCTTATTACGCAATTTGGTTATTTGTTAGGGTTTTTTATTTTATATAAATACCTATATGTCTTAATAATTCCCAAGGGCTGCCATGGAGGCGATAATTTTTTATAGTAAACACTCGTTAGTTGGTTGAGTGTTACTAGCTGTGGCTTGAGGACACATTCGGTCGATGGTCGTCGCCTGAGACGCTTGGTTACCCAGTATATAATAGTAATCTTTGGTTAAAATAGAGTGCTCAAAGTCATATACAGACATTGTTGTAAAATTGTATCTAGTGTTTAGAACAGTTTTCTTACATTATAAAAGTAATGAACAGTTTGAGTTTGATTTCACATGTCACATCCAAGTACCTACTCGTAGTAAACCCGCTGACTGCTACAGTAGCCATATGGATTATGGATCATTTCTCTTGGACCACTGTAACAAGGCAGGCACCATCAAACTATCTAAAATCCAGTCCAGATGTCTACGGATTATCTTAGGCGCAATGAAATCCTCACCCATCAATGCTATGCAGGTAGAATGTGTGGAACCTCCACTTCATCTTCGTAGACAGTACTTATGTGACAGATTCTTTTTTAAATTGATACAAAATTCTTCCCACCCGCTTCCTGTCAAATTGCAACAACTGCAAAATATTTACCCTCATTTAGCTTCCAATAAAATGCCATGCCTTCTTCGAAGTGTTACTTCAATCTCGAACCTATCGCATCAAGTTATGCAGTTTCAACTCAATCCCCTTTTTTCTATTCCTTATGATGCACTTGTTTTTCGTCCCACTCTTTATTTGAATGTCGGAATTGATAAAGACTCGTTACTGGCTGCAAATCAATTTAGTGAAGTGATAAATAAAAAATTTAATGGGTGGTTGAATATATTTACAGATGCTTCAAAAACATCAAATCAGGGCTGCGTAGGTGCAGCTGTTTGGATTCCCCAATTTAAAATCATCCTTAGTTACAAATGTCCTCCAAATACATCTGTATTTACAGGAGAATCAATTGCTCTATTAGAAGCCATCAATTATGTCCTTTCCCACAATTTAGATAAATCTGTTATCTTCACTGATTCCCAAAGTTGTATCCAGTCTATTCTTTCTAACCCTTTTCGATCTAAATCAAAATTTCCGATTATCCTTAAAATTAGGGAGGCGTTATACAATTGTTTTCTCCATAGGATACACGTGAACGTTGCATGGATTCCCAGCCATTGTGGTATCCCAGGTAACGAAACTGTTGACTACTGTGCTAAAAATGCCATTCAAACTGGATCACCTCAACATTCCCATATTGTTTCTGAGGATCTATGTTCACTCGCTAAGCCACGTATGGAAGGATCCTGGGACCGGTTATGGCAGTTGACTAAGAAACAAACAGGAAAATACTATGGTGACATCCAACCTAACATCCCAGTTAAACCATGGTTTTTTAAGTACCGTAGACTAAGTAAGTCTTCAACATCTGTTATCTGTCGTCTTCGTCTCGGTCATGCCTGTACTCCTGTACATTTACATAAAATTAGGGTGAGAGACAATTCTCTTTGTGAATGCGGTATGGACGAAGGCACTACTGACCACTTGTTTTTTAATTGTCCAAAATTACAATCACCTCTTTACAACATCCTACCCCCCAATATTCCTCGTCCTATTAATATGAAATGTTTATTATCAATTGTAAATTCTCCCTTTGTATACTTTTTGTCCCGATTTATTACGATTAACAAAATTAAACTGTGATATTATTTTTGTGTTGTCCCTATAGTATATTTTAACTTATAATACTAACACGGTGTGGTATAACAGTGTTGTCTCTTGTTTGTTTTAGGTAAATTTATCACCGGCCATCAGCGTCATAATTTGACAATTATAAAACTATTTTCTTCTTACCGATCAATCTCCTTCGTTTATCCTCTATAACCCTGACATTGGCGGAATTGTGTAAATTATACACATCTGGTGCCATTCAAACAAGAAGTGAAGTGAAAATACCGTATGACATTATGCTGTGTAAGTAACTAAAAAAGTCGGTTAAATAGACCAAACGCGTGGTTTCTACATCCGTTAACGGTCTTATCTTTCTAACAGCATAAGCGGCTGAGCTTAGCCGACCTGCAAGAGATGTTATGTGAGGACCCCATTGCAATTTGTCGTATAGAGTACCAGTATTTATTCTTCGCTGAGGAGTTTAAATTTTACGTTACCTGTTTACCTTTTGCTATACATATGAAAGCATACTATGTATGTTGATAAGTGCCTTTATAATATTCAAGAAAACATAATATCACGAGAGCATTTCAAAGGTTGACAGTGATAGACAGTATACAGTGCTACGTTGCTGACGTGAGGTAGTATAGCTTCTGGCGCGAGTAACTCGCTCTTTGTTGTTGAGATAAATATTGCACGTGTTTGTGGTAGCAAGTATGTTTATGTTAGATCAAAGGGTTTATTTATATAACATAATATTCCATATTTATTTATTTTAGATTAGGCAGACATGTACATAGTGAATAAGATAAGTAATCCTACTGCCTACGAAAGTCCCATGTAATAGTGGGCGAGCGTATTACTATTAAATCAAACAAATCTAATAGCAATTCAATCAAAGGATAACGCAATTCTTGAGGATTAAAAATGGAAACTGAAGAATTGAATTTAGACGGAACTGGAACATTATGCACTTATGACGTCATACTGATTATAAAGAAATAAAAACATGGCGATATTTTGATGGATGGTAAACTTGGAACTTTATTTGTATCACTGAGTAGTTTAAAGGTCACAGACAAATAGATAGGACCCCGTTGTCAGAATAAGAAACATACTTTTCAAACGTACGTTCGTGTTGCGGCCAGACGCAGGACGGACTGAGTTCACTCAAGTCAATCAGCTTGTGTTTTTATTGCCGCGCAGAAGTCGGTAAATCGTATCTACCACAGTATAAATATAACATCATTGATTCTAATGTCAACATTATAACTTGAACTATCGGATGCTAGACAAAACACTCCTCTATTAACACTAACCTATTTGCATACTGTTAACCATTGACATAGCATATACGAGTATAAATCATAGACCATTTTCATAGTTTTGTACTGCCTCGTTGGACTTGTGGCCGCAAGCGCCGAGCACGAGGTCCCGGGTTAAGTGTTATTGGGTTTTTCCATCTGGAATTTCTCAGTAGCAGCCTGGAGTCTGGATTTGTGCCCGGTTGATAACAACAGGCTTGTCCCCTATATCATGGGGCTTAAACATAATTGCTAATACCTTCAGGGAATACTGGCGTGATGTTATGATGTTAGGTAATTTTCATAGATAAGTTATTATGTAAAAGTCACTAACATCGCCCGCCCAACATGAAAAAAATCAATATGATTCACTGCAAAAAAGACATTCCTTGGAGGATGCTCTCACACACCTCCTCAACGATTACAATGGATACAAGAGGCGTCAACGCTGAAAAAAATCATCCAAAACGGTCAACAAGCCATTGAACAATCACCCTTATTTCTTTAGTTCTAAGGCCTAGGATTAAGAGCAACGTCTGAGGGATTGCACCCATTTGTCAGAATCTCGAGTCATTTGAGACAATTTTTATTGCTTTACTCCGTCGAGAACGGCGGAAGAATGTACGTAATAGCATAAAAGTCTGATGTGTTGAGAAAATACGAGGAAAATAAGAGGGTGAAAATAGTAGAAATTAATTTAAACTTTATGAAGGCGAGACTTACTGAAAGGAAGTAGCTTGGTTTAGAATCTTTACGAGCAGTACTGTGAGGGACTTTCGTAAATGTTTGCGTATTTGTAAAACCATGACCTTAAACTAAAATTAAGGATCGGTCGTCATCCTTTTGAACTACAAAATTAACAGCACTTAAGCCCTTACTTTTACCTTTCAAAGTGTTTAAGCTGGGCAGAAAAAAATCACAACAATGTCTCCAACAATAGACTTTAACCCTAACTTTACATTTATTTATTCAGACTTTATGCACAAAAGGTACAAAGGCGGACTTAATGCCTAATTTCATTGAAATCGTTCGAAAGTATTTTGATTAGATTATGTTTTTAAATTGAAATTGTCTCAGGATTTTTGCTTTTTGTGTAAGTAGTAGATGGATCAATAGAATATACCTACTTTATTGAATACCAAAATTGTAGTGTAACCTAGGTAGGGACAGCTTCACCATTTTTTAAGACATTTTAACGTGTGAGTGATATATTATGATACCTATAAACTCAAATCATTTGTTTCAATTAAACAGTTTAAAGGTACATTCAAAAGTGTCAAGTAAAAGATGAAGCCATTGCACAACTGGTGAATCAGTTGATAGATTCCAATATCCTTATTGATGACGCTGTTTATAAATAAAAACATAATTATAATTCCTTTCATTAAATATTCACGTTTGTATTCACATTTTTAAGAAATCAATTTCTCGTTCGGCTCACCTTTTAATTTCGTATACATCCGATACATATTCGCTTCGTGGAATCCTGAAAGTACTTTCTTTTATTATTGTTTCTCCTAAATTGCTAATCCTCCTGCGAAATACTGAGAGTCTGATAATGAGCTTGTCAGAGTTAATTAGTGTAGATGTCTTACTTGTTAATTTGTATTAGGATAAGTGTTCGTCGTCTATATATGATCGCGTGGGAATATAATAATTCTGAAATCCCTGCTTGGACAACGGACTGGCGATCTGCTTGGCAGTAGTTCTTAAGATAGACACAACGGATTATGGGAAGATATATGAGTTTGAAACTCATAACCAGTTGTACAACTGCCTAGCCAGCCATTCATAGCTGATCGTTGAACTGCCTTTTTCAATTGTAAGAGTTGAGCTTTAACGCAATAATCGGTTTAAAACCCGGTTGAATGCCCATGTTTATGTAGAGACGTACTAGGGATGACTTTAAATACAATAATCACATTTGAAACTGGTTTATTATCCATCACCAAAGTCCGATTATCGCCCACACTTTTAAACCATAAGCCTACTTCAAAACCAATTTATATTCAGCCACCCACTTTCAAAAATACTTAGCCAGTTCTATTTCCTAACCTTCCATTAACAGTTATATCGGTCTCTGCATTACTTATTCACGTCATATCCGCGGAACCATCGGTGATTGAATATTGAATCGTTCGGGTCACACGGGTATCCACGAGCGGCACGATATTATGTGTATCCTCAGATTAGAATAAAAAGAAAAAGGTGTTCGATATTCAAATCGTTGTGAATTTTTGATATGATGGGTATTTGAAATATTTTTAGATTGTAATGTTTTTTTCAGATTAGATTAAAAAAAGGTAAAATTTTACAATCATGCCCAATGGTTAAGACCTCACATCTCATGCTTGAGATCGTGGGTTCAAAACCGGGCAAGTACCAATGTGATTTTTTCATATCATTCAACTACTAACATTATCGTTAAGGGTTTAGTTTAATCAAAATAATTATAGGTTAGTTGATGTCGAGAAGCGTAGTTCTCACATACAGAGATAAGTTTTCTGAGGCCGTTGACTGAGGGGCTAAGCAGCACCATGTCATCTGCATAGCTAATGTTGTTTAACACTGCCCGCCAATATGGCATCCGACTCTGGTGCTGCTAAGCTCCTCGATCAGGTCGTTTACATACAGGCTGAATAGCACCGGGGAAGTCAGGCCACCCTGTCTCACGCCACTAGTCAGCCTATACGTTGCCGACAAGGCGTTGTCCCATTTCACTTGGTTTGTTTGTTTGTTATACCAAAATTCAAAAAGATCTACAATTTTAGGTGGCACACGAGTTTGAAATAATTTATTCCAGAGCAAAGTATAATTAATAGTATCAAAAGCTCGGCTGAGGTCTAGAAAACATGAGTACACGGATGTTTTTCTACTTGTATATTTATAAACGGTATTTTTTAGTGCAAAAATAGCCAAATCAGTGGATAAGCCCCGACGGAACCCAAACTGTGCGTCATTAAGTGGAATATTATTTTCGTTAAAATGTTTCATCATCAGATTTTCGAATATTTTAGAAAATATAGTTGCTAAAGATATCGGACGGTAGTTGGATAGGCTAGACACATCACCAGTTCTGTTTTTTACTATCGGTACAACGGTGGTTTTCATGAAGTCAGCCGGCAAGTAGCTGTGATCAATACAAACATTAAATAACAAAGCAATTTTTTCGAACAACAATGCTGGTGCAAACAACACGTGTTCGACGCTGAGCCCATCGTGACCCGGAGACTTACCCCGTTTCATACCTTTAACACACCGAAACACCTCTTCAGCTGTGACGTGTAACTCACTAAGTTTGGCGGACGACACCGCCGCCGCCGCCGTCGACGACGGCGGCGGCGGCGATGGGTTCGCCGTTCCCGCGTCACCATGGGCCGAGCGCGTCCCACTCAAACAGCCGACAGTGGTGGTTGAAAGTGCCGGTGGAGGCGGATTAAATTTACTGACAAACATATTTGCGATATTAATTGGATTCTGATCACCATTTATAGACAAAGGAAGGCTAGATTTATAATTTAATTTATTAGTTTATTTCCAAAAACTTCCAAAGTCTTTATTATATCTGTGTGTAGCTATAATATCCATTTTTATTTTATTTTCATTTAACTGCACCACTTTAACTTATTTTTAAAAACTTTTTTACTATGAATCATGTCATCATAAATCCTTCCCTGAGTAGGGCGTCCATAAAAATTCCAAAGTTGATAGGACTGTCTAGCCCTCATGTGACAGTCCTTAACATGAAAATTCCACCCTGTAACCGTCCTTTAGGTGTTATGAGTTTTGCCCTGATATGAGTATTTAGCAGCTTTAGTCACACTACTACTGTTCTTGTTCTTAGTCTACTAAATGTTTGTATGTCGTTTTGTGGTTATTAAATACTTTATTTCTTTTCACCTGACTGCCGAAGGAGAGTAATGTGTTTATCAGTCTATGTATGTATGTATGTTTGTTCCTATGTGGCGTTCGAGAGACCGAACGCGTTGAAAAATTTGGATGATTCTTACGTGACGTGAATCGATTTGTTTTAACCTTGCGGGTGTACTACATAAAAATTGAAAAATGGCTCAATATTCCCCCAAAGGTCCCAATTTTTTTCTCACCCAAACCCATCGTGTGGGAACTAAAAAGTTATAAATAAAAAAGTTAATTAAAAAAATCTGACTGCTTAAGAAACGAACTAAAAAGACGTAAACAAGAAGAAAGATTTTTCGATGTTTTTATTAACTTTTTTCTTTTTTCTATATGTAGTACTTTATAAGATTATCTCGGACACAACTGACATCGATTAATGAAAAAATCGTGAGGAAACTTTGAATAAATATGTAGGCAATTTAAGTTTGAAATCGCCAACCTGCCTAAAGCACGCGTGTTACAAGCTGGTATTATTATTATTATGCCTATGATTACGCCTGCGGTATTATGGTAGGTACCCACTTTCTGGAGAAGTTTACGGAAGTCAGAGAATTGGGTTGTTGAATTAAAAAGAAATGTCGATTTTTTTATGTATTTCGAAACTTTACATAACTTAAATTATATTGTCGTTTCAAAAAACTCTCAAATATTTTTTTTCAATTTATTATAAGCAATAGAAAATCGATAAAATTTTGAAAAGAACCACGTGACTACAAACGGTCCACAATTGGTCGCCATGTTGGTGACGTCATAACGTTCAAGGAAATCATGATAATATAGTGTCAACTACACGTAGATTGACTAAAAATATCCGAAAATGAGTGCAAAACTATTATTAAACAACAAATTTTATTTAGTCATGTGTGATAAAGGATTTATAAAGGCTAATATCGATAATATACCCATCTGATCGACGATTTGGAAGTTTTGAGCATAAATAAAGTAGTCGTAATGAATAATACGTGAGAGTGGACCGGTGTTAGATATGGTTGTATACGAGGTACATTAGGATACATAATTGTCATAACGTAATCGTTTTTACATATGGGTAGGTGATATTGGTGTAAAATAAAAAGTAAACAAACACGATTGGTGCGAAACTTTGACTTTGGATATCAAAAAACTTTATTAGACACCACTAAATATGATACACATAGGTAAATATAAAATTTTCGGTAATTCCCATTATTTACATATCCCATAATAATATTGAACGCTAATGTCTATATTATATATTTACAAACACTAAAAAGTTTGTAGAACAGAAACATGAAAATATTAACTTGGTAGATTTTCGTTACACTAACGTCCAGTTTCCCAGCTCAAAATTATTAATGTGACAAATTGTCAAGCACGCGTTATCTGCTGTGATTGGTTGAATGAATTTTCAACAGTCAATCACAGCAGATAACGCGTGCTTGACAATTTGTCACATTAATTCTCCGATAATTTTGAGCTGGGAAACTGGGGGTAATTCTTCAATATATATCTCTTTACATACGTCGACAGATTTTCACAATTCAAACAGAAATGTTAGTTTTACGCCTATATCTGTCATTTAAAAATATAATAATGAATATACCACCATAAACAAAAAATCATGTTTTCAAGTTAGTAATTATACAACAACAATGTCAACTTTGCTCGAAAGTTCCCTTAAAAGTTTACTATTCTCAGTCTTTATCGATCAAAGTAAGAAATTAATACGAATCTTATACTAAATTAGAACAAGATAACAACATAATTAACACATTATAATTAAAATCTAGTTAGACATAGAACATTGCTCAAATTTAGTAGGTTGCTAGGTACTTTGTTCATGCGCGAATCACATAGGTATAATTGGGATCTTTTTAATAATGGCACGAAGCAAGCACGATAACTTTTAAGGTTCGATATTTATGATCAATATATTCGATATTCATCAATATATTGACGATAATAACATGATTGAATCGGTTAAAAGTCAAAACACTGTATCAGATATGTACTACAATGAGTAGAAATGAACGTTGTGACGTCACACGGGCTCGGATTTGTTCGGCAAACTATCGGGGTGTTTTCGGTACTGGATTCAAAATAATATTTTCAATTAGATTTTACTTTGTAATTACAGGGAAAAACAAAAAACCAAAAATAGTTTTGTATGAAAACTTCTAATGATCTCTTCATTTTTTACAAAAAAAAAATTGGTTCAACAAACCAATTGGCTTTAATGATTGCAATTAAAACAATGAAGGGCAGATTGACTTGGCAGTTTTGTTCAGCTTTTATTTCATTTGTTTTTTCATTCAATGGAATCTGAAAGATCCTGATATTTACAATTTTATTACAGCATGACATTTTAGTACAAAGCGGCATTCTTATAATGCTTCTTTATTTTAATATTTAATTACAGATTTAAGTAATCACACAATATGACATCTGAACACAAAAGAAACGTGTTTAGTTTCCAAGCCACACATTAAGTAAGGCCACTAAAAATAACCTTGTCCATCTAAGAAACACTTCACAAATCTGATTCGAAACTTTCATTAACTTCACCCTTTTTCATTTTTCTTAACTCCAAGAACGGTAAAGTCCAAAGTTGCTGGTTCTTCGCAAGTTCCTCTGCATCATCAAATGTATGGGGCATGTCTTTTTTTGCTGTCTCTGGTAATCCTAAAGCTACCAGAGCACCTAATCCAGCTACGGAACCCACTACCACTAAGGGTAGCCAATACATATAAACCTTCAAGTACACAATGTATGGAGACAGAACTGTTGCTACATACCCACAAATATGTACAATTGATACACCAGATCCTCTTACTGATGTAGGCAGGATCTCAGCAGCCCATTGCATAGCAGCACTATATGACATATTGACAGCGAATCGGGCGACTACAGCAAATATCACTGTTTGTATACCACTAACAAATACAGTAAGTATGCAGAATATACAGCTAATGGCCATCATGACGATAGTCAACCATCTTCTGCCAAAGCAGTCCATAACGAATGCCACTATGATCATTGATGGACACTCTGTAAAAGACACTAATGAGAAAGACATGAAAAAGTCGAAGTCTAATTGACCTATACTTCGGACCAGTCCATCAAAAACAATAGTACAGCACATGAATTCTATACATACTAATATAAACATTTTTCTTATGACTGGTCTCTTAAGGATCTCTAAACAACTCTCAGACTGCTCTTCTCTCGAATTTATTGCTGATACTTTAAATTGTTCGATGACTTTCGGTGGTATTTCCTTTTTATTTATCCGACCGATTACAAGAACTTTATTCACAGCATCATCAATACGGCCTTTTGATAACAACCATCTAGGACTTTCTGGCAAGTAAAATGGTGTTATTAAAGCTAAGGCTAAAGGTAAACTAGTGACTAGAGAAATAGTTTTCCAGTGTCCGCAAGCGAGCATCAACCAGGGCAGCACAGTGACGAAGAGGGAGTAAAATACAGCAAACGACAGGTTTGCTAGTATAGTTCTGTATTTAGGAGCGACGTATTCTAATATAAGAAGGTACGCCATGGTCATGCAGTTGTCGTAAGCCATACCCATAACGAATCTTGCGGCAGCAAACTGAGTCAAATTTTGAGCATAAGTGCTTGCGAAGCCACCAACACAGCCGATTAGATTGCTGATTACAGCAGCTGGCACCCTTCCGAACCGATCAGCGATCCATCCAATAATTAATCCACCTATTATGGACCCAACGAAGAATATTGATTGAGCCGTTGCTTGATAACTGTTCTTGTCGCAGACCCATTCCAACTCACTTGAAATAGTAGGATATGGTATCTCTGTTAGGTTGAACTCCCATCCATGTTGACACGGCACTGTACTCCACGTTGGATCAGGGGTCCATCCCGTTGCTAACACCTCGGTCCAATTGGCTTCAAACATTTTACATTGTGAGTATCCAAATCTTGCGTTGTCATCTTTGGGCACTCCAAGATCCCTCCGTTGTACAGCAGTTAAGTTTTCTAGTTCGGGGATCCTGCACCAGTGGTTGGGCGACACTTCTGTCATGAACATTTGGGAGAAGTAAACAAAGGTTCCGAAGGCGTAGAAGGGAAACGTAGAGAAGAACAGGAGCCATTGATAACGCCCACATTCACCTGCAGCTGATATGAGGTCATCGTAATCTACTGTTTCTTTTGCCTTGTCCACTTTGTTTTCTATATCCGCCACTGTCTTTTTTGTAGCCATTTTTGTTTATGTTTCCCTTGCTGTGTCTTCTTCGACAAAGTTAATTGAACTGAAAATAAAATTTGGTTGCGTCTTTTATTATGTCGGTGATATTATTTGCAAAGATAGCGGTGCTAAACTTGTAAATTGTGGTTTGTCGAAGGCTTTGTTTAATAAATATTGCCTTATCTTTGACGCGAGAGTAATGTAACATAATTATGGAGATTTGGTTAGTTTCCATGTGTTTTATATGGCGGGTAATTACGCGAGATATATTCCCTTTATATGGCTTCTGTAAATGGTAAGTTATTTTTAGAACAATAACTGTCTCAGCTGTTGGATGTTTTCATGGTGATACGCAAACAATCTTCTTGTTTGCTACCTACTTTGTTGTCAACTCTCGTTCCAACCTCCTCGTATTCACTTGAGTTGAATTTACAAATATTTTCGTGAACTATAATCTCATGATTATTAATACTTGTGTACATTCACAAGCCTATATACATATATTATTATATAGGGTATAAAAATTCTTGCTTTTTGAAATTCTTAGGTATCATGTTTAAGAGGAAACGGGGGCAGAGAGCGCCGACTGAATTTCCTAAGTAAAAAGTCATAATTCGAGGTTTGACTCTCGTCTAAATTCTCCTCCAATATTGAACCAATTTAAAAGATTTTCCATAAACTGAAAATGAAAGATATATTCTATGTCCCTATATTTTCTTTTTTGATGATACATTATCTTTAGAAACACTAGAACCCTCAAAAAATGCTCAAAATTGCGCTGTCAACAGAGCTTTTTTTCATTTAAATTTGACAAATATAAATGAAAAAAAGAAAACATAGGGACATAGTATGTATCTTATTTTACCAGTTTATGGCATATCTTTTAAGTTTGTATAGAATATTTTTCCAATATTAAAGGAGGAAATTGATTCGAGCCGAACCTCGAATTATGACTTTTTACTTAGGAAATTCAGTCGGCACTCCCTGCCCATATTTCCTCTTAAAGTACAGAAATGTTTAAGACAAAAAAATATTATTATCTATAGTAATAAAATTATGAAATTATCATTTTACTCCGTCCGTAATAAACTTTAGGCTTGATGTCAATATAAGCTATTTATAGGTACTTGACAAAGTAGTTAACAATGACTGTGTGATATTTCATCATACTGTTTGTACTTTTTACACCTGTGTATGCAATATTTTCTAGATATATCATGTCTCTGGATTTTTTTGATGCAACACGTTTTTTTCTATCGTTCACTCCTATTAACCTTCATCCTATCATTCTCTCATTTTTTTTCACACTATCTATTCAGCTTTTTTTTGGCCGTTTGGTCAAAAAAGTGTCATTCCTCCTCATAATAGAACATGCGACATGTTCCAATGTTGCAGGGCATCATCTATAGTCGACACTATAAGTTGCCTACAACAAGCCAATATTCTAGTAGCCTAAATCAGCTCGGTTTAATCGCGATAACGGTCAGGATTTGAGGCTTGTGGTTCCATAAATCTTCGCTGATGAGCAAAACATCGATATACAAAACAAACTATAAAGGAAGTTAGATGGCAGCTTTGCGTCTAATCAAGACGGAAAACTGCTGTCTTACTTCCTTCCACTCTTAATCCGAATACTCTTGTAAAACGAACAAGTTAAAATTAAAACTTAAAGTCCAAGACTTCTACTTCTGACTTCAGTTGTAACTTTGAAACTCATGTTCATTTCTCCAGGGAAATTCATGTTCCGGTCGAAGAACGAAGTGCTCCCGATGTATTTATTGATGTTGGTCTTCCTACGATGTAACATTCATGATTTGTTCCCCAGGTAAACGTTGGTGTATTTGCTAAGCGAACGAACGTAGTGCCTTTTGCTGCTATCGACGGAGCCTCGGTTTTTTCTTTCGAAATTAAAGACAAACATTTATTTAACCTCGAAGGATGTTCCTTTATATTAGGAAAATATGTGGTTACCTATATCGTTTTGTTATTACTTTAGAGGTTTGCTTTCAAATATTAAAAGAGGAGTAAAAGTATTTTGATAATTTACAACAATTCTCGCTTTTGTTGGAATTGCTGTGGCAGTCATTCGGCTAAATCTCTGACCAATGATGCTTTGATCCGAGATATTGTTAGGTGCCTACTTATACCCGCCATTACCATGGTTGTTTAGAAATAAAAACTAGGCTTGTATGTATACCTTATCAAGTTTGACGAATTGACCGCTTACGGCACGGTGGTTTGCATAATTAAAATAAATTTGCAATATTTTTATACAAGCTGCCAACGCTGCCCTCCGAAAAAAGCCATATTTTAATCTTATGTATATAAAAGTGGAAATGGGCCGTGCATGTAGTGCGACTCAAAAATCGCAGGTAGACAAAAATAGTTACTTTACGGAATGGCAGGTTATATTTGTTCGAGTTCCCAGACCTGATCCGATTGTCCTCCTCCTCGCTTCTAACAAGCGGATTCGTCTTCCCCGGTACCTTGGACATTGGAATAGAAATGATAAATTTAGGACCTAAGCTAAGGCAGGTAAATAATGGGCAACCCAATTTTGTTTAGGCACTTAGAATGTATAAGTTTAGGTAAGAGTACTCGTAGAATAGAATTGCTTTATTGCTCATAATTATAATTACACTGGTTACACAAACCTTTTACAAAAAATCACTGGAGAGAGATCACATACCAATATTACAATATTTAGTATTTTTTTAATCTTCATGTGCAAAGTGGGCACTTAAGGCATTTCAATCCACCTTTGGGTTAAAAGTTTATCGTTTTGATAGATGTATTAAATAAATAAAATGAGTGTTTATTTAAATTATTTTAACTAAGTCTTGCCAGCGGCGTGGACTAAACGAAAGTCATATATTATGCCACAATAAATGCACTACCGCTGTAAAAACTATACACGCTTGAATTTGTCCTTGAAGGCGGTCTCCGAATGGGGTGATGCCAATCTGGTCAGTTTCAATGCTACTAAGACCCAGGCGTGTCTTTCTTCCGCTAAGAAGAGCCAATTCCACACGGCTCCATCTTTCCGTGGTGTAACCGTGCCGTTGACGGACCATCTCGGACTTCTTGGTGTTACGTTGACATCGACCCTCAATTTTGGTCCATTCATTGAGGCGAAAGCTCAGTTGGCTGCAAAAAAGTTGAGGATTCTTGCAAAGGTGAGACGGTACTTCACACTTGAACAGCTGCTCAACTTGTATAAAGCGCAACTTCGGTCGTGCATACAGTACTGCTCTCACCTCTGGGACGGATCTGCCAAGTATCAGCTTGATGCACTTGAGTCGATTGATTGACGAGCCAAGAGACTTATTGGCAAAGATGCACTGGTCGCGTCAAAGCTCCAGAGTCTCGAACATCGACGCTGAGTTGCCAGCCTGTCGGTTTTTTATCGATTACATTTCGGAGAGTGTGCGACGGAACTGCACAATTTGATTCCGTCTAGCCCTTTCCATCGTCGGACTGCAAGACGTACGGCCATGCGCCATCGGTACATGGTGGACATCCCACCCATACGCACAAAGCGTTTTGCTAATACTTTCATTTTGCGCACAGCTAAGGAGTGGAATTCCCTTCCGGAGTCTTTGTTCCCTGATAGCTACAACCTTGGGGTCTTTAAGTCAAGAGTGAATATGTTACTTCTAGGCAAGCGTGCTTCATCGTAAGCCACATCATCGCTTACCATCACGCGAGGTAGTGGCCAAACGCGAGCCTATTATATTTATTTTTATTAAAAAAATACTTCATAATCCAGGCCATGTAGATCCAGTTCAAGTCCCTCCAGCAGTTATGGTTTGATTGATTTAACAATCATCTGAACAGCAACAGGTACAGGTACAGCTACAGCAGATATTTAACTGGATTTTTATCTGAAATAATTTGAACTGAAAACATATCAAAATACCAGTAATGAAACTCCAGAAAGTTAAACAATAGCGCGGATAATTGAATATGTTAACTTAACCCATGCAAACAGAACTGAATATAAATTAAATGCGCGTAAAGGCAAATATGAATATCTATGACTGCTTTTGTTCAAAAGCTGCTCGAACCTGGAAAATCAATAATACTCGTATTATAATTCCTACTCTGACGTAAAAAAATCGACGAGATATGAAACTTCCAAACTCTACCATTCTTCCATATTTTACCAAACTAATATTTTAACGAAGTAAAATTATTATTTTTAGGCGAGATGTCGTAAAATTCTTCCACTGATAAAAAAATACTCATCGCTAAGTGCCACAGACTACTTTTCATTCCGGAAAAGTGCACAGTTCTTCTGGGATTATGCTCGGGAGTAAAGCCTCAGTAAAAAGATAACCCTTTCCTTGCAGCCGGGTAAGAAGAATTTTGTAACGCTCGGTATGCATGCCAACGGTCAGGATAGCTGCAGGTAGAGAGACCACGGTAACAGATGGATGCCAGATGTGCGGCATGCGCTCCGCTCCCGCACCCACAGAGGCGCCGGGCCCGCTGACCAGCTGGCCAGTGGCCAGTGGTAGAAGAGATTCGATTCGAGTTGCGCACGCTAGACAGATCGGGTATTCCACGGTCCAAGCTCGTTCCCGCCATAACTATTGTTGTAGCCTTAAGTTATAGGTATACAAGTAGTTTCAAGTGATATACTGTAGTTAGCGCGTAAGAACATTAATGTACAAAGTGTTGCGTGTATTATAAGTGTTTATCGTAGCATGATCTGAAATCGTTTTATTACGACACCACCACCAGTTTTATACTTTTTATTTATTTATTATATATGCTTCATCGCTCTTTGACTCATTCCTGCCGGATTACCCAGAGAAGGCAAGGGACAAAGTTGACTGGAAGAATGTGGGGGGCTTTTGACCAGCAGTGGGACAATATGGGCTAAATAAAAATGTAATAAAATATTTGCTTTATTGTTCACCATAAAATCCATTCTAATATTATAAATGCGAAAGTAACTCTGTCTGTCTCTCTGTTTGTTACCTTTGAACCGATTTAAATGAAAGTATGGTATTGATATTTTTTGAGACCCGGGAAAGGACATAGGCTACTTTTTTTTCATAAAACACGAAGGGGGAGAATTAGGCAATGTTAATTTTGTACGTTTCTTCATATCATGCAACTTCATCTAATTATAATCTGATTAAGATGAAATATAGTATGGAGATAGTTTGAGACCATGAGAAGGACACAAGCTACTTGCATAAAACACGAAAGGGGAGAAATGGGGGATAGGACGTTACTTTTGTATGAAAGTTCGTAATATGGCTTAAACAATAGAAGCGATTTAGATGGCATTTGGTATAGAGATAGTTTGATACCTTGGGAAGGACATAGACTACTATGTTTGCATAACACATGAAAGAGGAGAAAAGGGAGTGTTGATTTTGTATGTACTTCTTATCATGTAACTTTTTCTTATTATGAACAGATTAGATGAAATTTGGTATGGAGATAGTTTGAGACACTGTGAAGAACATAGATACTCTTCTTGCTTAAAAAACGAAGCGTTGTGAAATGAGAGGGTTAATTCTGTATTTAACTTTTTATCATGTAACTTCTTATTAAGAAACGATTTAGAAGAAATTTGGTATGGAAATAATTTGAGACCATGACAAGGACATAGGCTACTTCTTTTTGCATACAACATGAAGGGGGAGAAATAGGAGATGAAGCGTTAGTTTTGTACGAAACTTATTAATAGTGCTTAAACTGATTTAGACGTAATTTCGTATGAGAAAAGGCGAAAGCGTATTCATACGTACATAACCAGTCAAAATAAAGCAGAGGCTCTAGACAATAAATGTCTAAAATGTTTACACATTATATCAACGATGGCGATGGTCGAAATTCCAAAAAACATAAGGGTTTGGCATTCCCGTAAAAGTAATTATAGAAATGCCAAAGGAGATGTTCCAGATGGTGGATCAGATCAGCAGTATGAAAAATTACATTTTGACAATGACAATTGATTAACGTGTCGCCGTATTATCTGCGTTAAAAAAAACAACACGAATTAGAATAGCAACAGATAAGCAATCAATCAATGTCCGTAGTAGTAAACTGGGTTGCAAGATGAAAACAATCACTAAAAACTCTGAAACTTGAATTGGATATTCAAAGTCAAAGCAAAGTAAACTCAAAGACGTCACTTCTTATAACTTCCAAAGTCATCAAACGTCATGTCAAACAACTGTGATGGCTGCCCTAAAAATAGGGTTATCTTATTAAAAAACTTATCAAATGATAATTTTTGTAAGCTTGTACTCTTCTTCAATTTCATTTGTTAGTATTTTTATGGCATTCCCCTATATTTTTTCTCTTTACCTATGTAGTGTACATAGTGGTGGCCCAAAATCAAACATCTCCTTTCCATACTCAGATTTTTGTTTTTTTTCCGATCGCTATCGCAACTCTTTCGTTTATAGAATATCACTTGCCTAGATTTTCGGTTTAAACTACTCATTTGAAAGTAGAATATGTCATGGAGAAGGATAAGTTTGATTGACTAAGAAATAACGTTGAAATACTTTTTTAGTTAAGACTTATGACAAAGTTTGTGACCATTGTTAACTTCGGACTTGAGCTAATTACTTGGGCAAAGTTCAAATGTTTTGCTTGTGAACCAAGTTACTAACTTTGGTAGGTACCTATATTTTGTGTAACTTAGACCAACTGAAGTTCTAGTTGAACTTAACTGTTTGTACCTACAGAGGTGGTAACAGAAACAACATACTTCCTGAAAAAGGGTCATTGTACTTATCATTATGGTAAATTTTTTACTATGGTACTAACTCTGTAATCGCAAAAAAAACAACTACAAAACTTTGATGTTTGCATTACTCGATAGAATGTGTTGACGTAATTATAAATATCTATTACAATGACATTATTTCAGAAATTGAGTTATTTCAGTTACATCTTGTGCATGCTAATATGTGTTTGGTAGATAGCGTAATTAGTGATTGGATGGAAAAGTTACTGGAAATCAAATTAATAAATATTGTGAAATAGACAACTGAATCCTGGATTTAATTTCTGAAAATCAACCCAAACAAGAAATAGGAAGTAATCATCTCACTATGCAGATAACGGGTATGATTTGGTTAAAGTGTTTGTTATGAAAGCAGAACATTGAGTTCGAATTAAGTTAGTTTCACAACAACTATTGAAGAACATGTCTACGATTTACATTCACCAGTTCATCTCCGAGATTCTAAGAACGTGTTATTTATTATTGCCAACTAGTTTACAGTTTCAATAGTATGAGTACATTTACCAAGTCTTGCAGTGCATACGGAATAAACAAGTGCCCTGCACCTGTGCCACAAACTGGATCGCACTGAGATTCTAAGTCGTTTGCACATGCTCTGGGTCGTAAGTTGAAGAGCGAAAGAGACTTGTTCATCGAAACTAATATGAACAAGATTTCGTTTATATGTTTGTAGCACATACACTCTGTGTCTCTAACAAACACAGAACAATTCAATAAAATTATTCACAATTGATTCACTTACAAATATTCCTTTACAGATAGAAAGATACACTGTCCCTGAGTTCTGCTATAATCAGTCTATAAAGTTCCCACTGTTGGGATACAGGCCTACTCTCTGTGAGAAGGAATGAACCATAATATACCACGTGGGTCCAGTGCGGGTTGGTGGATGTCACATGTTTTCGAGTTTTTAGTTCTAGGACATGGTAACCACCATGTCCTAGAACTGAAAACTCTCACGATGTTTTCCTTCATCGTTAAGAGAGTCGACTAAGGACTTATTATTCCGAAAAATAATGACAGTTCCTGTGCGATCAGTGCGATAGGTCACGTCACCACGAGACAGAATTTATGGTAAAAAGCCAGTTTAGAAGTATGAGCACTTCCACATGTACATGATTATGCCATGCATCCAACAACAGCTATTATCTTCTTTCTCCATGGAAATCAGTCAGTGCATATTGCTTTCTGAACCGAGTGACACTACTATGTCTTCTTTATTAAAATAACTTTATCTGAAGCAAACCTGGAGGGTCCTTGAGTTCAGATTTATTTATTTTAATAACTATTGCTTACTGTTTGTTCTAACAGTTTGCACTAAAGCGTACAGCAAGCCAAAAACATATTATTATAAACTAAAGAACTTTACACAAAATGTTAACATAGATTTATCCTTTAAGGATACTAACTAAGACCTTAGTTGTGGAAAGGTAAATAAAATGCAAAAAGTAAATAATAATAATATCAGCCTGTAACGCCCTGTAGCCCCCTCTTCTCATACAGAGAAGGCATGAGCATTGATCACCACGCTTGCTCATAGTGGTTTTCCGTCACCGTTGTCAGCGATGTCGAAAATAAACTAAGAAATTACGTTTGAATTAAAAAAGTGATATATATATTATAATATATATAATAATATAAGCCTCTCCATCCTGAATTTCGATTCTTTGTTCAGTTGTAGTTCTTTCCAGTTCTTTTTATAGTATATCTCTCAATTCAGTGTGCCTCCGGGCAAAGGCCTCCTCTAACAGTTTCCACTGTTTTCTGTCTCTAGCGACTCTTTTCCAATTAGGACCTGCTGTCAATTTTAATTCGTCCTCCCATCTCTTTCTCTGTCTTCCTCTGTTCCTTTTTCCACCTCTAGGATACCAGTCAGTCAAAATTTTGCTCCATTTTTCCTGTGAGTTACGTAGCATATGGCCTGTCCATCTCCACTTCAGTTGGTCTATCTTGGTAAGCACATCTGTTATTTTGGTCTTTGCTCTGATGACGGTGTTTCGTTGTTTGTCTAGTTTCCTGATAAAAAAAAAAAAGTGATATATACCCGGATTTAAATCCACTACCTCAAGCACGAGAGGTGAGGCCTTACCTACTAGGTCACCATGAAGTAACAAAAGGTCAAGGTAAGCAGAAAACCGAATGTAACGTTGAATTTTCGGAGCGTTCGAAAACGTGCTTAAATGCTCTCCATTTCTCTTTAAAATGTCCCTCCAACCTTCCCACAATTTAATGGTCACTTACGAATACTTGGGACTCTATTTACATAATATGTGGCCAACAGAATGTGCTTATCGATACCCCTCGGAAGGGTTGAGGGCGTCGTTAAGCGTTAAGTCCCTGGTTTAGAGTTTCGTACTCTTCATAAATTGGATTACTTTGAATTCTTTGATGATCTAGTAACTCGTTTGGAACAAGTTTTGACAAGTTTATTGGTTCGAAGTTTTGGTAGATTGGTATCGGGAAGTGTGGCTTGATTTTGGCGTTTCTGACATAACTGTTAAGAGGAAATTAATAAACAGAGTAGTTTCGGTTCTCCTTGCAAGTTTTGGGATTGTTATACCTACTTTGAATTTCAAAACTTAGAGTTTTAATATTAAAATATAAGAGTTTAGTTTACTGTATGGTTTATATGTTAATTCTAGTTGAGAAGATTTTCAGTTTTGAAAAGTACTATGAATTGATTTGCGCACCTATCAATTTCTAACACTAACTTCTTTCTTTTAAGTAAATTTGAATAGCTCTGTGACAGGTACACGTTGGGTACAATTTACAGCCACAGCTGTGAATAAGGAATTGGGCCGTAGACCGTAACTGAATAAGTAATAACCGCTTCTATGTACATCAGCTAAGCATGAAGTTGGGATAGGGGAAATAGGCTAAATATAAAAATAAAAATATAAAGTTTTTTTTAAGGAGAGAGATAATAAGGCTATGCAGCAGCAGTGCTAGGTAAATATTGAAAACCTACTTATAAATAATACAGAAATTAAAAAGAAAAAATACTTGACGTGGCCTTTTAGAAGACACGTAGATCAAACTGACTACAAACATGACGTTTATTAAGCACATAAAATTATTAATATATCGCAAACGCCTCCTAAAAGCTATTACCAACCACGAGTCCACGAAGTTATCCGCAAGATTAAGAATACTTTCTCACAAAACTAATAAGTAACATTTATAAGTTAGGGATTACTTTAGTACTATGTTTGGGAAACAATAAACCGCCATATTTTCGGTTCGGGATTATTATAATTCGTGCGTAAGGCATTAATATAATGTTTGCCAATAAATACGACTACCAGTGTATACTGAAAGCATCGCGGTAATGGCCACTCAAGATTTACTGTGTTGTGTCGAGCAGAAATATTGGAACAGTGTAAAAATAACGACATTCGTGAATTCTCTGAAA
Source organism: Orthosia gothica (assembly GCA_949775005.1). NCBI lineage: Eukaryota > Metazoa > Arthropoda > Insecta > Lepidoptera > Noctuidae > Orthosia > Orthosia gothica. Next base: position 4,375,131 of record OX459041.1, on the reverse strand, counting down.
ATGGTTTGAAATTTGAAAATGAAGTTAGTTCTGAAACTATTCCACTGTGGATAGTTATTATATTCTCAAACAGTGAACGATTATTCGTTACCATGCCGTTTTTGGAGGTAATTTTCTTATGTGTTTTCCTTCACCAGAAGTTAAATAGTTTTAACACAATTTTCAGTTCTGGAGTGGCGAACGCGTATCGTAAGACGCAGCGTTGCTTGGAAGGCTTCCCACTACTAGATAGACTAATGATCTAGTTAAGGCCGCGGGTATCCGCTGGATACCAGACGCACCGGACCAGTCGAAGTGCCAACACTTAGGAGCGGTCTATTGTTCAGCAGTGGACGGCTATCACCTGAAATGATGATAAACACAATTTTACAAGTTTTACAAGAAAACAAAAATGTATTAAAATAGTAGATTATTAACCAAGGGCTGTATGACATCAATTGCATACGAGGTTTTTGGCGCCTGAGCGAAGCGAAGGCGCTAATTAACCCGAGTATGCAATTGATGCTTACGCCCGAGATAAATACTCTGCTTTACATATCGATTGTGAGGTAAGTAAACAACAAGACAGCAGGTTTCAATGAACATTTATTAAGAAGAAAAAAATGTGTATTTAATTAAAATTAATAGTAAAATTATTACAATTTGTAAGAGATATGGTCACGTTCTTTTTAGGAATATTTATAGTTTGAATATGAGTTTGTGATGATAAGACTTGAGTTTGAGTGACTTGAGGTTCTTGCATCGTAAATGGCGGCAGTTGACTGGTACTATTTTCTTCATTAAAAAATGGCTCAGATGATGTGCTTTGACGTGGTGATTTCAAGTTTATATTTTCTGTTATTTTAGAAGTAATTTTGCTTTTGTTTGCCATCGAATCTTCGATATAACCTTCGGCCACTTTGCTGGACTTCCAGCCGCCGTGCCTTTTTAACAGAGTGAGGTTGGCTCCCGAATCAGCCAATAGAGTCGCTGATGTTCTGCGAAAGCAATGCCCGGTGTATAACTCTACGTTACTCAGTTTTAAATATGTGGCTATTTGCTTTGGCATGCCTGTAAATTTGTTTTTTCCTATTACTTGTCTGTGGCATTTTCCTTTACTGTAATTAAGAAAAAAACGATTTGTATCCACGTTTTCAGGCCGAAGAGCTTGATATTTTTCAACATAATTTGCAAATTCTTCATGCACAACAAATGACCGGTCAATTTTAGTTTTCGTGTTAGGCAGTTTTATGAGTAGTAATTTGTTATGTTTTTCTACATTTTCTATTGTCAAGTTTGTCAATTCCACGGTTCTGCAGGCTCCCGATATCCCAAAAATTAGAACAACCTGTAAAAAAGACATAAGTTGTATTAAAGGCACCAAATTCGCATAGTATTTTTGTGAAATATTTTGGTAACTTATTAAAAAGGGCAAGTAAATACGTAGGTACCTTTATTGCTAAATAAATTTCATCCGGAGCTTCATTTAAGAATTTCTGTACTTCTTCTGCAGTAAATACCTTCGATTTCTTGCTTTTAAAGCCGTCAGACTGCCTTTTCAAGAAAGCAGTAAGTTTAGAAAAATCTTTCAAATTCACGTCATGTTTTGTCATCATTGTAGATTTTAGCATGGAATAAAAGCACCATAAACTGGAAGGTTGTAGCCTCTTAGATAATTCATCAAAATATGATATAAAAACACTTTCAAAAAGAGATTTCACTTTTTTTTCTGACCGCCATTTCATAAATTCGTCGTATGCCTTTACATATCTTTCTTTCGAGTTCGGCGGTAATATATTTTCGACAACTGTTTTTGCCCTTTCTTTAATAAAATCGGGCGTTAGATCTATGTCTTCGTCACTAGACATGTTTAAAACTTTTGAAAAAGAACTCAAACAAGAAAATTAATTATTTTCGCGATGCTTTCGCGCCTACTAGTAAACTGCCTTTTTTTTTTTCACGCACGCGAGCGCGTCAAATCTTGCTGGCCAGTTTGATTTTTAAATCGATTCCATCTAACATACGATGTGGAAACAAATAGTTCCATATTTAAAATAAAATCTTTATAAAATAAATTGTCTAGATTCCGATTCGAGTAATTAATGGATACCGAGAAAAAAAATATTAACTTTTTAAAAATATTCTTCGTGCAGTAGAGTATGACAGTTCTTTTTTCAAATTCCAAAACCTATGCTGTAATGATAGTCATACACCCCGGCATTCAGGGGTGTAAGGGTGTACTTACAGAGCAAGAGATATGTAATAGTTATTTATGATACAAGTGCGGAAGGTAGGTGATTTCCGATGAGTGGCATTTTTATTCACGAGCGAGCGAAGCGAGTGAGTGGATAAATCGACACGAGTCGGAAATCATCTTACGTACGTGTATCATACAACATTTTACTATGCATTGTGCGAGGAAATAAATAAATGAATAAAATGAAATTAATAAAATGGCGAGCTTATTCAAGCGCGTTCAGCATATCCACAGATTAACTAATAGTTCCTCGGGCATATCTACTGCGCATGTGCAAATAGCTGTCACATCGTAACGCAATAAGGCACGAGCAAAATATACGTTCTGCCAAACATATTTAATAAATATTTAAAATTAATTTATTGATCAAAATCTACATCTAGAGTAATTAAAAACGCCTAAAATGAAGTATTAGTTTTATTTTACCTTTTATATGAATGATAATCTGTACATAACTAATTTTTAAAACTTTTCTCAAATAATAAAAACTCTATGCGTCGGGCTGACGTTGGAGTTAAAAATTAAAAAAATACAGGAAAGTAAAAAGCACTAGTGAAAAAAAGTGACACTTTCCGCACAGTTTGGCTGCTTGGAAAACCGCTCTTTTCGAGGACATGCATTGTAAAGAAAATTAAAGCATTGTGCTACTCCAACAACAGTTTGTGTACAGGCAATTTAAAAAAATACATGAAGATATGATGATCAGAGATGGTTTTTAATAGCAAGTTACCGCGGCGTGCGCCCATGTAAATGGCTTTAGCAGAGAGTGATAGTGACCGTGTTTTAAACTCAATTAAGCCATTGATTAATAAAAATTCAAAAATCAAAATCAATAATTTTTATTTCACATAGGCCTACATGGGCACTTATAAAACGTCGACAAAAGGTGCACGGTTCGGGTTGGTCATTTCCTATGGAGAAGAACCGGCAAGAAACTCCATGGTTACTCTTTTAAAAAATTGTTTGGTTTTACAACATTTCCATGTTACAGGTGGTGGTGGTGGTGTTGTAAGGTTCAGTTGAAAACCAGCGTCAGGCAACTCCCTGTTGTCTGGCATTTTGCTGAACTGGACCTTTTTGGCGCAGCCGCGGGGCACACTATGTATGTAATTTTTTTTTTTATTACGTTTCCTTTTATTTGTACATTGTGTGTATCTGTGTGTGCCAAATAAACTGGTTTTATTTCTTTCTTTACTTAGATGGGGGACAACGCAGTCCCGACAATAAGTCGTAAGAAACTAAAACAAAAATGATTATATAATAAAAAATCTTTTTACTACCCGGCCCTATAAGTGATGGGCATTATACAGAAAGCCCGATCAATTTAATTATTTCAATGGTTTTTTGCATATTGCGCTCTTATAGTGGGCATTTTTCGAATTATGCCGTATTAATCATTTGGTCCATATTTAATACATGACGATATCCTCAAGAGAAAAACGTGAAGATTTTTTAAACTTACATCACTTTATGGTATTTGGATAATTAAGTGAATTATAAGATTTGTTTGCGAACTGTATACGAGCATGCTCTGAAGATGTTCTCTATCAGTGAGACAAATGTGAGTACCTACCTTATCTTATCACGTTTCAAACAGCTGATTCTTGACAACAAACTGTTCACATGTGTTTAAGGACATTTAACTTGTTACAAGTAATGCATAATGGGAGTGGCATAATTAAAGCAATAGCAGTCATTGACCTAAATACATTTATTGGCATTGATAATTTGAAAATCGGATATAATTGAATAACGACGTCCTGAATAAATACTTTTTCTTTAGTGAAGTATAACTTTTTTACTAATGAATAACCTTTTTTACATATATATCTAGGTCTTCTTCTTCTTAGTCGTTACGCTTTTGACAGAGCGGTCGTGGTCGTGATGAAGTATTGGTAGTATATGGGACAGATGTAATGCGTTCACAGTGTCTCGCTACTTTGCACGATTAGACGTCATCCGGGTACATTCGTGCACGGGACCGCCCAGAGAAGACTTGATCTGATCGGTCCAACGTATGGGTGACCTACCACGCGGTTTAGTGCCTTCCACTTTTTCTTGGACGACTAACCGCTCTATGGATATATTATTATGTTTATATATCTAGGTAGCAACCCAAAATTTCTTTTTAGTATAGCAACAAGTCATTCCGTTTTCCCTAATAATTCTAATTTAGTGTTAATGATTATAAGCTAGTCAGGCACGACATGAACCAATAAAGAATATTAGCTAATTATTTAACAGTATTTAAATACCTAAACCTACGGACACACGGAACTACATCTGTTATTCTTATGGGTTATTTACCTCCTCATATCTGTGTGCATTTATCAAAATAACATCAACATCAACTTAACCTTATCTTTCACGTTTACACTCAATCTGCAAGTACCGACACGTTGTGGTAAGCACAGTGGCTTTACTGTGAGTTTTCCCATTTTATGAGCTGACGTAGAAATAATAATATTCATAATTCTTGTGTATTTTCATAAGACGGTATTAATTTATTATGAGTAGTAAACAACGTCTGAAAATAGTTTTACAACTCTCTTATCTTTTGTTAACGTAAAGGGAAATGATTTAATTTATAGAAACTCTTAGCTGTTAAGATAAGTGAGAAAGTTGCGAATCGAAACATAGTACTAGGGCAATGACATATAGTATTGAGTATTAAAAAGGGCAAAGATATTATTGTGTGAAACCGAGGTCCAGCACAAATTGCGTAATAAGCTAATCTCAACCGAACAGAGTTCCTAATTCATTGCTGCAATTAATACTTTTGAATTATCAAAATGACAGTTTGCTAACGATGCCATGCCACCTTCCTGATGGCTCGCCTCTCCTTTTTAGAAAATTTGCACGTAACAGTGCCTATTGACGCAATCTAAATTGTGTCGCACGATCAGGCGGTCCATACTATGCAGGCAAGAGAACAGACAAAAACCAATGGGAATTCTGATGGATGATGCATGTTGCCGCTTGCCCTTTGCTGGGCTGGGTACAGACAGAACAAGCACCGAATACAAGTACCGAATGCAAACAGACGAACATAAATGCGTGTGTAAAGGGCAGCGAGCCTTAGGTGATTTCCACTCGTTTGCTCTTTCGTTTAGTCTGTATCTGGCAAAAGACGATGTACAACAAAGGCGAAATTTTACGTAACACTTGACTTTTTATTTTATTGATTTGTTACTTTTTAGGGTTCCGTACCCAAAGGGTAAAAACGGGACCCTATTACTGAGACTCCGCGGTCCGTCTGTCTGTCTGTCTGTCTGTCTGTCTGTCTGTCTGTCTGTCACCAGGCTGTATCTCATGAACCGTGATAGCTAGACAGTTGAAATTTTCACAGGTGGTGTATATCTGTTGCCGCTACAACAAGAAATACTAAAAACAGAATAAAATAAATATTTAAGGGGGGCTCCCATACAACAAACGTGATTTTTTTGCCGTTTTTTACGAAAATGGTACGGAACCCTTCGTGCGCGAGTCCGACTCGCACTTGGTTTTGTATTATTTGTTTTTTTTTTAATTTTGTATTTGTTCATGTAATTTTTCTATTCATATGTGATACGGTGTCGAGATAGGACTATACCTAAATGTAATCCTAAATCCTCCATTTTTAGAGTTCCGTACCCAAAGGGTAAAAACGGGACCCTATTACTAAGACTCCGCGGTCCGTCTGTCTGTCTGTCTGTCTGTCACAAGGCTGTATCTTATGAACCGTGATAGCTAGACAGGTGAAATTTTCACAGATGATGTATTTCCGATGCCGCTATAACAACAAATACTAAAAATAAAATAAAATAAATATTTAAGGGGGGCTTCCATACAACAAACGTGTTTTTTTTGCCGTTTTTTGCGATAATTGTACCGAACCCTTCGTGTACGAGTCCGACTCGCACTTGGCCGGTTTTTATTCAACACTTATTTATGCCAAACTTGATATAATCTGTCTACTAAAGAAGCGGTTAACCCTCACACGGCTGGTGTAGTCCGGTCTTGGCACCTTCCCATCTCGACACCGTATCATATTTAAATTGAAACATGAGGTATTTAAAAATTCTAATTAAATAAAAATTAAAAATATACGTAAAAGAAGTATGTAAGGATCACAGCAGGTGGCGTTCTGTATTTTCCGAAAACCCCCATGGAAAAAGTCGTAACTTTATGAATGTATGTATAAACCATGTGGGAGACGAGATGAGACTAAACCGGTATATTCACGTTTAATATTCATTTATATTTTGTTTATAATGTTTTTGTAAACTGTCGAGCTAGTGAAAAGATGGAAGTTGCTGATTTATAGCACAAAATAGAAAGTATATACAGAAGGGCCACTACCACCTTTTCGAAAATTGACAGCTAAACTTTTCAGATTCACTAGGGTAGCTACTATATTGATTCCGGATGTAAAATAAGAGTAGGTTTTGTTTAAGTTACTAACATAAATACAGCGATTCGTATAAACATACATCATATCATGCTTACATGCCTTAGAGGGTAGACAGAGCATCAAATATCCATTAAATATCACGACGCCACATACGACGAAGATTGGAGGGTAACAAGACGTAACAATAGTGTAATAAAGATCATATTTAAAAAAAATTGAAAAGCACCAAGCTCGACAAAAATATAAATGTGAAAAAAGGCAATAAAATCAAAAAACCCGACATAAAAACCGAACTTAAAAGATGAACTTAAACAAGATCTAAATCATGCTGTGCAGTCGGAGGAAACAAACTGTGAGCTGGATGACATAAACCATATTATTATGACAAGTTTCAAATTTTGTCTATGGAGTTAAAATAATTTATTATTTTCTTAGATAATGAGTTTCTAACTTGTCATCTTGAAAAATTATAATGAGCGTTACAGTACCTACATAATGTGAATGACGTGACAACCACCCGAATAAAGCACTCGTGACAGCCGCGACTGAGTTCTGTCCAATAATGCTCAATATTCCCTGTTAAATCGCAATGTCCATGTGTGTGTGCAAAATGACGCTTTGTTCATAGTGGCCTCTCTGTATGCGGCGCGCCGCCGCTCACGTAATTTGTGATTATAGGTTGATTGGTTTGGCTTGTTACTTTTTATGTTGAAGTTTTTACTAGTTATATATTATACTAACTTCTGCCCGCGTTTTCGCCAGCGTAAAAAGTGTTTTATCATCCCAAGGGAATAAAAACTATCCTATGTCCTTGCCAGGGTCTCAAAATATCTCCATGCCAAATTTAATCTCAATAGGTTCAGTAGATCCAGAGATTACCCCCTACAACCTCACAAACTTTACCATTTTATAATATTATAGTACAGAATATAGATGACTGTAATGTATGTAAACTATTTAATCTAGATCGGCGGCGCCAAAACTTTTCTTTCAATCTTATTTAATTTAAATATATTTATAGAGTCCAATAACATTATTTACCTACTTTAGGGCTTATATTTTAAAAGTCTGTACAAACTTTAATATCAGCAGTCTCGTGTAAAAATAACTAACTAACCTGCATCAATAATGTTTCTTCCAGCTATAAACTTGGCAGAAGGCCACCACCGAACACCACCAGACAAGGGACGTCCATTGTCTGATCTTCTTCGGCTCGGGTGGTGATGCACTGAATATATCGCTAATATTCTTCTGAAAGTTTAAGACCACTGATTGACCTATGAATATAAACGAAGCAACAGGATTCGGTAAGAATCGTAGATATCGTTTTTGCCTTCCCCTTGGGAAGAAAATCGAGTTTATGTTTATGTTACAACTTAACAAGTAACAAACCAAACCTATAAATCAGGAACTCCCATCTATTCACTAGCTGGACAGCTTACAATAACCCCTGAAAACATTGGAAATTGTAAACAAAATAAAAAATAATATTAAATGTGAATAAATCTAGGTCGTTGCGGATAAATATGAACACAAAATTGTAAATAATGTGTATGTACCTACAGTGTATACGCTGTACACTTGAAACGCGAAATAATGACGCAGCCGCGCTTTTAAATAGGAGTTTGCCAGTAATTTTGAGGGTCTTATACACTGGCGAGCAATTATATTAGTAAGCTTCTAATTAGTTGAACAATTTTCCAGCAGCTTTCGTTTACAAATTAAATAGTTAGCAATTATGGTTTGCTGTAGTCTGAACATTATACGTCTATTTTACGTGTTAGGTATTAGGAAATTTAAGTTATATTTTTCTGTGTGTGTGAGTCTGTTATTAAGGTCAAGTGTTACGAAAATTTCGCCTTAGTTGAACATCGTCTTTTGCTGGATACAAACTAAACGACTTACACACGCATTTCTGTTCGTCTGCTTGCTTTTGTTTCTTGTTCTGTCTGTACTCAGCCCAGCAAAAGGCAAGCGGGAATATGCGTCGTCCATCATTGATTCCCATTTGTTATAGTTTGTTCTGTTGCCTGCACAGTATGGGCGGTCTGATGGTGCGGCAAATGCGTCGCTAGGCACTACTATGGAAAAAAACAAATCGGACGAAATGCATCGCATTGCGTCCATTTGAACGTACTTACAATTTGTCTTAGTAATAATCGCTTATCAGTGTGGTATAAATCGGATCGCGTTGAGACTCGAGCCATCAGGAAAGTGGCATGGCTTCGTTCGCATACACTTACATTTTGATAATTCTAAAGTATTAATTGCGTGATTAACGCTGTTGAGTTGACGGATTATTAAACATAATATAAAGCAAGGAATTATGAACTCTGTTCGTTTGGGATAGCAACTGTGAGTAGTGTATTACGCAATAAGGGTGCTGTACGGGCAATAGCTCCGCACACTGAGATGTAGAATGTAGATGGACGAATCACACGGGATGTGTACAGGAAATAAAATCACTGCTATGTGTCCGTTAATGATTGACAGTTTATTAGGCAAAACAATAAATTATATAATACCTAAAGTAGGTGAGTTGTGGCGGGCGTAATAGCCTAGTCAGCGAATGTACATAAATAATCGGTGAATTAGCGACTGCTTGTTCAGGTAAAAACTAAAACAAGTTATATCATGTGGCGATGCTCGTACATCCTGCCAACTATAAAAGTACAAAATATAACAAGTAAAATAGAGTATCCAAAGTAAGTAAAGTATGTAAAGAAAGTTATTAGACTGTTCTGCGTTTGCCGCTAACTGATATTGGCGACGTTTCGCGATCCACCGTGTTGCTGATAGAACGATGTCCGATGACCTCTTCTAGTGTCTGTGGATCTGCCTTTGTTTGTCTTTCCCTAGGGATATGACTTGGTACCATCTCAATCTCTTCCTTGTGCGCCTGCATTACTCTTAAGCTTCCTTGAAGTAAACGGACGCAGCATGCTTTTATTTGAAAGTATACCCATATGCTGAATATTATTGCACAGGTTATCATAAGACCATACAGGACGTAGTGATGCTGCTCCGCCTCCACGGAATTGACCATTTGGATGTCCTGTTGTTTTTTAACCAGCTCAATTTTTCTCTTAAGATCCTTTAGTTGTTCTTCATGGGTTTCCATTTCCATGTTAGTTATGTTTGTAATTTGACTATTGCTTGTTAATAGTTCGTTAAGGTTTATCTCTGGTATGTAGATCTCTTGCTCATTGCCTAATTCCGTTGTGCTTTGCATATTGTAGTGCGAATGAATTAGGTGTCTATCGCCGCGCATTATGCAACCTGTCGCTAAAGTGATTATGCCTGTATTTTGTAGTGTCTGTGACGTAATTCCAGCTGGACAGAAAATGCGCATAGCGCATTCCTCGCAACACGTAAATAGCCAAGCCCCCTTACTGTGTAGCTTTTTACATTCATTGTTGCAACTTGATACCTCAGTGCGGCAATTTGATATTCCTCGATTGTTAATTATGTCTGCTTCGCACATTTTTGTGGCTGTTTTTATTCCATATATAGGTAAGTCAAGGTTACATAGCAACAGCTGATTTGTGTTTACTTGTGTGGATATAGTCATGTAGGCTATATTTCGTTGACAAAGTCCGTGTAGTTGCTGGACGTATTGTTCAACGGCAGAAACGCTTTTCCAGTAAGTCGACATATTGTAGTACACCACCAGTCTCCATTCATCTTGTATTATCTGTAAGTCGGCGGCTTTATCAAAGTATACAAGACGGGTAGGGTCTAGGGCTGTTACATTGACGAGTTGTTGGGTGGACGGTGTCACACACGTAACCATGAGTACTAGTAACGTACTTAGGTACTTGAGGACGTTACAGCTGGAAACACCCTTCCGTTCCTGTTTAGAGCTCATCCGACGTTGTCGTTGTAATGTTGAGGAAGTCGCCTCTGGTTGTTTATTGTCCGAGGGTTGCATTGATTTGTTTTCGGTATTATTCCCTGTTTTAATGGGTAACCGGGACAACTTTGTTACGGGTCTCTTCATTATGTTGGATTTAGTTTTGAGCGTGACGACTCGTACTAAATTATCTGGTCCAGAGTGCGTCTCTATAACTCGCCCTAATAACCATCGGGCTGGAGCTACTTGTTCTTCCTTTATAAGGACGACATCATCCACTGCAATGTTGTGTGTTGGGGTTTGCCATTTTCCTCGTAATTGTAACGTTTGTAGGTAATCGTTGGACCATTTTCTCCAAAATTCCTTGTACATGTTTTCTGTCAAGCGCCATCGTAACGTTAACTGGCTGTTATCGCCCTCTGATGTCATCGGAGGTGCCAGTACCGGTCCACCGACTAAAAAGTGGCCTGGTGTCAGGTAATCGATGTCGTCGAGGTCATTTGTTAGAGCGACTAATGGCCTCGAGTTGAGACAGGCTTCAATTTGTACTAGCAAGGTAGTAAACTCTTCGTACGTAAGCTTTTGTTCACCAAGCACGCGTTTAAGGTGGTGTTTCATGCTCTTTACTGCAGCTTCCCATAATCCTCCCGCTGTTGGCCAAGATGGTGCGTTAAAGTGCCATTCAATGCCACTCTCAGAAGTGCTGTTGATCAGGTCGTCGTTGACGAGAAGTTGCATTGCCTCCTGGCGTTCTTTGGCTAGTGCTCTTGCTGCTCCGACAAAGTTCGTTCCGTTGTCACTATAGATATGTTTCGGCGATCCTCGTCGAGAGCATAGCCGCTTCAATGCTGCGAGGAATGTTGCAGTGCTGAGGTCGGACACCAGTTCAAGATGGATGGCTTTTGTGCATAGGCAAATGAAGATCGCGATGTAGGCCTTAACTGTTTTAATGCCGCGACCTTTGTTAGCCTTTATTTCAACGTGCCCCGTGAAATCCACGCCTGTGTGTGTGAATGGCCGTGAAGGTGTAACTCGAGGTGTTGGTAAGTCTGCCATTTGTTGATTGCTGCGTTGCGTTTTATAGCGATGACAGGTGACACATTTGTTTAGTTGCTTCTTGATTGTTTTCATGCCGCCTAGTATCCAATACTTGTTACGAAGGTGTCCCAATGTAAGCCTGGCACCGCCGTGGAGAGTATTCATGTGGGCTTGGTCAATCAAGAGTTCTGATAGCTTGTGGTTGTTTGGTAAAATTATTGGATGTTTTTTGAGTCGTTTAACTTGGCATGTTCAAGTCTTCCTCTCACTCGAAGGATGCCGTGGTCGTCTAGCATTGGGCTCAGACTCAACAGTTTGCTTGTGGCCCGTACCTTGTTATGTTTGTGTAGGTGCGCTATTTCATCGCCAAAGGTATTGTTCTGTACAGTTTTCACAAGCAGGTTCTGAGTTTGCACTATGTCTTCTGTAGTTAAGTGCGACCTACGGTTGGCTCTTGTTGCGTCACGCGAGTTATTTATAAATCGTATAAGCCAGCTGATGACTCGGGTTGCATAAGTCATTGAGCTGTATTTTTGCAGTAGTTGCTCGATGAGTGGCGCGTGTTTTGTTTGTATTGCGCAAGTTTGACCTCGTTTCCTTTTCTCTTCGTTCGTTGTAAAAAATACCTTGTTGGGGTATGTTGTTGTTTTGAAGCCAAGAAGGGCCTTTCCACCAGAGTTCGTGACCTATTAAGTCTGATGGTGAGATTCCTCTGCTTGCGCAGTCCGCAGGGTTATCTTCGGACTTGACATGTTTCCAGGAGTTGGATGGAGTTATTTTCGTTATCTGTGTGACTCTATTGGCTACGAAACTCTTCCAGCGACCCACGTCACCATTTAGCCAGCCAAGTACCACCATGGAGTCTGTCCAGCAATGTATGGTGACTGTCTGTGAGTTCATCGAGGTTTCCACTTTTTCGATCAGTCGTGCTAGCAGTACTGCACCACATAACTCCAGTCGTGGCAAGGAAATTGGGTTTTTCTGTGGGGCTAATTTTGTTTTAGCTGCTACTAGCCTGATCACCTGTTGACCTTCTTTGTCCGTGGACTTGCAATATATGACGCATCCGTAGGCTCTTTCAGATGCATCACAGAAGCCATGTAGTTCGAAGGGTTGTTGAGTGTAGCCGACCCAGCGTGGTATGGATATGTCGTGAATGTGCGCGAGCTGATTGCGGAATTGCTCCCATTCTTGCTGTATATTTGTTGGGAGTTGATCATCCCAGCTCGTTGTTGTCGACCATGCATGTTGAAAGATTAGCTTGGCTTTCACGGTAACTGGTGATACCCAGCCAAGTGGATCATACAGTTTTGATATATCCGACAGTAGTGTGCGTTTTGTGTTGACATCACGTTTGTTGCAGAGTGATATTTGTTTGTATGTAAATTGATCCGTGCGCGGGTTCCAAGTGATGCCTAGCGTTTTGTTTGTGTCTGCGTCCTTGAAGTCGAACATTTTCTGGCTTATCAATTCATCTGACAAGCCTTCGAGTAGGCGCGTTTTGTTGCTAGCCCACTTTCGTAAGTTGAACCCACCACCTTTCAGCATTGTTATTAGTTCATGTTGAGCTTTCAGTGTCGATTTGCGACTCGTGCGAATTGGTCGTGTGTACATCGATTCACTTTACCGGTTTTGCGATAAGAATTATTTCCATCGTTGCCGCCACGGCCGGCCATCAGGCCGTTCGTTCTTTTAAAGTATGAGCTACCCAATTAATTGTGTGATAAATGAATGTAGTGATACACAAAGAGAGGACTTAGAGGATATAATACATGGGGATATGGAGGTTCCTACTCAACAAGAGATGGGCAGTTTAGAAGGTGATGTTGACGATAATTTGGGGAGAAAAAGGGATAGGGAGGATGACTCGTCGGGAAGTTGGACAAAGGTAAATGGACGAGGAAAGAAAGTTGCAAGAAGACAGACATCAATAGAAGAGATAAGGTGTAGCAATGAGGAAGAACAAGTTGAGATATGTATTTACAATAACGAGAAGTTTCCAAAACAATTTGCGTTAGCTAGACTATTTAAAACCAACGAGATAGTGGGTATATTACGCGTGAAATATATTAATCCGTACAAATTGAAAATCACGTTTGAGAATGAACCTCATGCCGAAAAACTTATGAATTGCAAAATATTTTCCGATATGGGATGGCGTTCACAAAAATCATGGGAAGTTGCGGTATCATATGGCATAATCAGAGACATAGAATTGGATTTGTCAATTGAAGAATTCCTTAGTAATGTTTCCTGTGATGTAAAAATTTTGTCAGCAATACGTCTGAACCGTAGATGTAAGGATACCTCTGATGAAAATGGTTCTAATGGATGGACTGCAAGCGAAACTTTACGCATTTGTTTTAAAGGTGCACATATACCCTCGTACGTAAATATATTCGGCATGAGAGCCAAAGTCGAGAGATACATACTGCCCGTTACCCAATGCTCCAAATGTTGGAGATATGGTCATATTGCAAAGATGTGTACGTCTAGCAAAGTTATATGTCCCAAATGTGGAGGCGGACATGAAAATTGTGATAAAACTACATTTGTTTGTGTAAACTGTAAGGCTAACCATTTAGCCCTAGACAAGAAATGCCCCATGTATTTGAAAGAAAAAAGGCTACGGGAGTTAATGTACGAATTTAACTGTACATACCGTAAAGCGTTGTTGTTATATGTACCTCCATCTCCTACCCCTTCCTCTCAAGTTAATAAATTTGTAGCAACAGAGGTAAATAATACTACAATCTCACAAGAAATCACTAACCCATTACAATCCGATAACGTCGTGACAACATATGCAGATATAACTAAAACAGCTGTCACATTATCTGGGCAAAAGCAGACTTCGACTTTGTATTCTAAACCAGAATCAAAACAAAAACTGACACAACATAAACAACGTTGGCAGCCGCGTCCGACCACGACCGCGGCCACTATAGATATGGAGTGCGATTCGGATGTATCATCTATGTATGCTTCAAGTGAAGAACAAGGAACACCATCGCAATCAGATAAACCAAAGAAATCAAGTACTCATCGTAAAAAGACACCACGTGACCATGATATAACAGATAAGTCGTTTAGTTACGTAATAAGTAAAATAACAAATACACTAGTGAATAAAGGTTCGTTCAAGAACAAAATGAACAACGTTGTCAAGATAATAGTAGAATGGTTAATACTAATTATAGTTAATAATCTGCCAGAAAACTCAATTGTAAATAAACTCATCAATGTATTATCATAATAATCCACTTGAATTTAATATTTTACAGTGGAATGCACAAAGTCTTAGACCGAAAGCAACATTGTTTGAACAACTTTTATTTAAAGATAAGATTCATATTGCTGTTATTAGTGAAACTTGGTTGGAACCAGACAGTCAGTTTAATTTTAACGAATACAACATTTTCAGACTTGACCGTGATGATGGTTACGGGGGGGTAGCTTGTATTGTACACAAATCGATAAAAGCGCAATTACGTAACATAAATAACTTTAATCCAGGTATTGAACTCTTGTGCATTCAATTGTTAAATTGTCAGTATATTGAGAATATAGTTGTTATTTATTGTCCTTCAACTGTTCGTACGTTTCAAAGTGATTGGGATAATTTATTTTCAATTGCAAATAATAAAACTTTAATTTTAGGTGACTTTAACGGTCACCATTCCAACTGGTCATATAAAACCGATCAGCGTGGATCTCAGATTTTCGATTCAATGATAGATCACGACTTCATTTCAGTTAATGATGGAAGTCCTACGCGTATAAGATTAGTTAATAACGTTATGCAACAATCCTCGCCCGACATTTCTTTTATTTCTTTGGATTTGGCTTTGAATTTTATCTGGAAAGCCACTAATGAATCTTTAGGGAGTGACCACCTAATTATAAAATTATCCACCAATTTTAATGTTACTCAGCTAACTATTAGAAAAAGAAATTTTAAAAAATCTAATTGGGAAAACTATTATTCGTCCGTAGAGAGCATTCTCCGCGAATCAACCGCCCCCGTAGACCCGCAGTTGTGTTATGACTTTTTTGAAAATACTTTACAGAATGCAGCTGATGCCCACATCCCTCAGATTTTTATTCCTCAACATATCAGCTCTAAGTTTAAACCAAAACCATACTGGAGTCCAGATTTGTCTAGATCCGTGGCAGAGCGACGGTTAGCCTTAGCCAAGTTTAGGCGTAACCCTACGCCACAAAATTACGCACGAATGAAAGAAAAAATTCAGGAGTCGCAGAGGGTAACGCGTAAAGCAAGAGGTGCGTCATTTAGGAGTTTTTGTTCAAGTATCGATTCAACAACTTCTGCTAGTGATATGTGGCGCAAGATGAGATGGGTAAAAGGCCGTAAACCCAAATATCAGCACATTGATTCAAGTTTAGCAGAACGGCTCCTTAATGACCTAACGCCTGATTACGTTTCTCCCCCTGAACCCTGTTTTCAATCCTACAACAATAAACTAGAAGCTACAATTTCTATTCATGAACTGGAAAACTCCATAAAATCAAAAGATACGGCTCCTGGCTGTGACGAAATTTCATTTTCTATGGTCAAGAATCTCCCAGACATCGGTAAATTATTGTTACTTTCTTTATACAACACATTTTACGATTCTGGTTTTGTTCCAAGACAGTGGCGTAATATTCTAATCATTCCTATTCCCAAACCAGGACGAGACGCTGGACTATCATCTTCTCTTCGGCCTATTTCTTTGATGTCTTGCCTTTGTAAAATTTTTCATTCAATTTTAAACAAAAGGTTAGAATGGTATCTCGAAAATGGATGCATATTCTCTGATAATACTATAGGTTTTCGTAAGTCTAAGTCATGTTTAGATAGTCTTAATGCTTTGACGACAAAGATTCAACTTGGTTTTGCTTCAAATCTCGTCACTGTTGGTTGTTTTATTGACATTAACAATGCTTACAATAATATTGATATCGTTAGTTTGTTAAGCATACTTGATAAACTTAAAGTGGGTCGCAAAATATGCGCCTATTTGTGGACATTCTTGACTGAAAGAATACTAAAAATTATAATTAATAACAAAGAATATTGGAGGTGTACGGGCCGGGGGTTGGCTCAAGGGGACCCACTTTCTCCTCTATTATTTAATATCGCAACTTACAATATCTGCGAAACTATTACGAACGTTGATATATCTCAGTATGCTGACGATTTTGTTTTGTTTAAATCAGGTTCCAATGTCAATACAGTTGTCTCAGAACTGCAGGATGCTTTAAATTCGTTTAATTCTATAGTTAGTAATCTAGGGTTAGAAATATCTACTACTAAGACAAAGATTTGTATTTTTAAGAGAGGTATATGCAGACTACCAGTTAATCTGGAAGTTAATGGTAGTAATATCTGTGTAGTAAATAACATTAAATACCTAGGGATGTGGTTGGATCAGTCGCTTCGGTGGGGGAAACACATTAATGAGTCAGTTCAAAAAGTCTTAAAATTTATAAATATTTTAAAAGTGCTAGCGGGTTCTGGTTGGGGCGTTCACCCTAAACATCTACGCAGGCTATATATTTCATTAATTCGTAGCAGATTAGACTATGGTAGTTTTTTATATGATTGCAGCTACCAATGTCACTTATCTAAATTGGATAAAGTGCAAAATAAAGCTCTTCGCGTTATTGGTGGTTACATAAGAAGCACTCCCATCCACGTGATGGAGAGTGATTTGAATTTACCCCCATTACATATTCGTAGGAAATATCTAGCAGGCAAGTTCTGCCTAAAATGTATGTCTTTACGAGGGAACATTGCCATCAATTTAATTGAAGTATTAATCTTAAGCACTAATAATTCCCAATACTGGCGATGCAGGAAGCGGCCCCTATTGGTCTCAGTTTACAACGAGCTTAAATTGTCTACTATGCACTCAGTTAAGTTGATCGAAATGTTTTCTCTTGAGACATGGGTCAGCAACATAAATGTCCACAAAGCTATTAAGCACAACATTCCAGCTATAACTGAGCCTAAACGAGATTATGATGGTAACCGTTTGAGGCAAATCTGCACGAAATTTATAGATGAGGAATATACTGATTACTATAAAATTTACACAGATGGTTCTAAAACTGGTGCTGGTAATGGGGCTGCTGTTTGGGACCCACAATTGAATACGTCTGTCAAGCTTGCTATAGACTCCGATATCTCCATTATGTATATCGAGTTAATTGCAATAGCAGAGGCTCTTTCTTATTCTAACTCAGTTAGCCATGATAAGTTTGTCATCTTAACAGACTCGAAGAGCTCGCTGCAACACCTGGCTCGGTGCACCTCGTCTATACGAGGAGTACCGATAGCCTACACGATTTTGGAGTCTATATTCAGGTTTGGTCAGAACTCAATCTCGGTAATTTTACAATGGATCCCATCGCACGTACAGATTGAGGATAATGAAAGAGTAGACCTATTAGCTAACCAGGCCGTGACAGATGGAATTCCCGTAAATATCCCTCCTCTTTTTACTGATTTCATCAAACTAATCAAACAGCAGTGTTTAGATGTGTGGAGTGAATATTTTAACCAGAGGTCAACAGAAAAGGGTATTTGGTATAAGACGATCCAACCACAGCTCCCAGTGTATAATTGGATTGACCAAAATGTGCTAAGTCGAAGAGATTTAGTTATGGCATTAAGACTTCGTTCCGGTCATATTCCATCAAAGAAGTTTAGTTTTCTGATGAAAAAGGTTACGTCACCCAACTGTGAGGAATGCGGAGTAGTCGAAGATGTGCAACACGTTTTGATGGAATGTGTTCGGAATGGAGCTCTAAGATTTACTTTACTTGGATATACATATAATTACGATATTGGAGAGTGTAATTCCATTCTGGCTTGTCCTTTATCGGATCAAGCCAGAATCCTGTACAAACTGGCTTTTTTTGTTTTAAAATAGATAACTTTAACTGTTGGTAGTTAGTAAGTGATTATGTTGATGTTACAGGGCGACGTTATCGCTCAGCGATAAAGCCCTTAAAATAAAGAAAAAAAAAAAAAAAAAAAAAAAATGTTGAGCTTTCTGTGCTGTTATGAAGTCGTGACATCCGCCTAGTAAGTCGTCCATGTATAGTTGGTTGGAGAGAATAGCCGCCGCCAAAGGGTACTGTGCGCCGTCATCCTTGACTAACTGCTTTATGGTTCGCATTGCAAGGAAGGGTGCGGACTTGGTGCCATATGTTACTGTTGTCAGTTGTATCTCTTGTAACGGTTCTGTGACTGAATCCCCCCACACGATTTTTTGCAAGTGTTGGTCTTTTTCCTGAACACGTATTTGTCGGTAGAATTTCTCGATATCCGCTGTATACACGTATTCAAATGCCCTCCATCGTAGAATCATCGCTTGTAAGTCTTGTTGTAAGTTAGGCCCGCATTCCATCAATTGGTTTAGACTGTGTCCCGTGCTGGTGGTTGCTGATGCATTGAAAACCACTCGGAGCTTGGTTGTCGTTGAGTCCGGTCTCATTACTCCATGATGGGGCAGGAAACAGCTCGGTGTGTCCGGCTCTGTGCACTTTTTCATATGTTGTAAAGCTTTGTATTCGTCGATGAAAGCCTTGTAACTTGAAGCGAGGTTTTCGTCTCTAGCCCAACGTTTTTCCAACTGCTTGAATTGCGCGACTGCTTGAGGCTTTGATCGACCCAAATTTTGTTCGAAGTTGGTCTTCATGGGGATTCTAACTTCGTATCGCCCGTCTTCAAGTCTTTTTGTTGTGTCAGTATACAGCCTCTCACAGTACTCCTCCTCAGCACTCGTGGACTTGTCGTCTGACGTTATGTCTTCAATTTCCCAAGAACGAGAGATATCGTTAGTATCTACCACGACATGACAATTGAAGGTATTTGTGTTTCCAACTAATACCCAGCCGAGTTTAGTTTGTTGTGCTATAGGTGCGTATATGTTTCCTCGAATTATGCTGCTCATCACTATATCGCCGTATACTCCGGCATCAAGTAAAATGTCAATCGGCCTTGATAAGTTGAATTGTGGGTCAGCCAGGTTAATATTTTCTATGTGAGGCCAATCCTGTTTTTCGAAGGAGTAGTTAGGTAGGTTGTTGAGTAGTTTGGCCATTACTAGCGCCGGCGTTGAAAACTCGTAATCTCCGTAAAGGGACTTACAGTCCAACTGAACGGTTCCGTTGCTCTGGCTGGAAAATGTTCCGATTCCCGACACGGTTGAGTTGTGGTTGCGTCGCGGAAGGCCAAGTCGTTGCACAGCCGATTCTGTTATAAGGTTCAGTTGGGAACCTTGGTCTAGAAGACATCGGAGTACGGTGTAGGTTCCATCTGCGGCTTTGACTTTAATTTGTACTGTCGCTAGAAGAACTTCGTTAAAATTTCCTGACACGTGATTAGTTTTTCGCTGCGAGTTGCGGTCAGTCACGTTGTCGGTCAGTTGACTTGACGACAGTGTCGCTGACGTAGTATCACGTGTTAGGTCATGTAGCGTTGTGTGGTGTGCGCCGTTACACACCTTGCATCTTTTTTGCGAGTTGCATTTCTTTCCGTTGTGCGGATACATGCAGTTTTTGCAAACGTTCAATTGCTCAATTGTCCTAATTTTTATGTCTGGCGTCATCTCTTGAAACGCTTTACAGTGGAGCAAAATGTGACTTGCTTTGCATACAGGACAATTCCTGTCGGAGCTTGTATGGTTTGCTTTGGGGTAGCGTCTGTATCTGTGGTACGCATCCCTTTGTGCTGCTGTAGTCGAGCTGCCTGTGTCTGCATCTGTTTTCTTATTTGGTTTGCTTGTTTTCTTCACCACTGATTCTAGCGCCGTGAACTTCCCTTCGATGAACTGGATGAATTCTTTGAAATTGGGAAGCCCTCTTGGACTTTTCCTCGCCTCCATGTAGTCAGAGTAGGTCTGTGTGTCCAGTTTTCCAGCCAGAATGTGCACCAAAATCGGGTCCCATGATGTTGTGTCGATGCCCAAGTTACGCAACGCGTGCACGGTTTCAAGACTGGTGTCATGTAGGCGCTTCAAGTCGTAAGCGTTTTGATGTTGAACCGTATGTTGACTCATCAAAACTTGCATTTGTTTGGTGAAGAGAAGCTGTAAGTTATTGTACCTATGGTGGAGGATTTCCCAGCAGGAGTCGTAGTTGCTTTCGGAAACAGTCAAATGTTGCACAAGGCGTTCAGCCTCCCCTTTCAGCTTCCCTTTCAGGTGCTGCATCTTCTGCCCCTTCGAGAGGGGCGGGTTGTTGTGAATGGCCGCAACATATAGATCGAAGAATGTCGGCCATTGTGTGTAATTACCAGAGAATGTTGGTATTTCGATCCTCGGTGCATTGTCCCGTTGTTGGACAGCGAGGTTGAGCTTGCGGTTAAGATCTCGCTTTGTGCACTCGTACGTTTCTTCATACTTCAAAAACTCAAGCTCGTAGTTAACGTCGCTACCGACGAGAATGTTGTCAAGCTGCCAGTGTACTTCGTCAATCACCCTCCATCGAGATTCGAGGGTCCGAAGCTTGTCTTCTATATCCCATTTCTCAATAATGTCAGCAGTGCACAAGTTGCTGGTGAACCGGGAGAAGGCTCTGAAGTTCGTTGCTTGCTGAGTTTTGAGCTCGTCTGATTTTGAAAGGACTCCAGTGTATTTGCTCTCTTCGCCTTGGTAACACGCGGGTTCCGCAGTGCTGGTAGACCATGCTTGCAGCTTATGTTGTATACTTGAGTATTCCGCCTTGACTCTGTCGTACACCTTTGTACTGTAGTATACATCGGTCCGGTCCGCGGCGCCCTGTAACACGCCATGGTTCACCTCGAACTCGTTCCAGTGCGCCTGGAGGGTATCCAGTCTACCCCGGATGTATGTTGTGGTTTTGCGGTCAGGGCCATCTTTTCCGAAGTTGATACCAATTTTCCGAATGCCCTCTGCGATGATACCCTGCCGCTTGAGAAGTTCTTGTTGTCTAGCGTCCATAATTGTTATACGGGTATGTATGCGTATTGTTGACGGACGTTAGACCTGTTGACTTCACTGTTGAATTTGTTGTGTATTGTTGTTCCCGAACCACCAAATGTTGATGTTTCCTGTGGCAATCGCCGTCCGAAGGAATCTCTGTACGATATTGTGCGCCTTCTCAATCTGACTGGGGCGATCCGCTTGTGGAAGACCAGTCAAACCGATTCGCTATCGTCAGTAGAAACACTTCGTACCTGTGCGACTTGCAGGACTGTTGGCTCCAGTAGTGGCGATCCGGCTCGAAGGACCAAAAATGTACGGGCAATAGCACCGCACACTGAGATGTAGAATGTAGATGGACGAATCACACGGGATGTGTACAGGAAATAAAATCACTGCTATGTGTCCGTTAATGATTGACAGTTTATTAGGCAAAACAATAAATTATATAATACCTAAAGTAGGTGAGTTGTGGCGGGCGTAATAGCCTAGTCAGCGAATGTACATAAATAATCGGTGAATTAGCGACTGCTTGTTCAGGTAAAAACTAAAACAAGTTATATCATGTGGCGATGCTCGTACAGGTGCTGTACACCCTGTTTCACACAATCATACCTTTGCCCCTTTTTATCCGACTGCCGAAGGAGGGTAATGTGTTTATCAGTCTATGTATGTATGTTTGTTCCTATGTGGCGTTCTAAAGACCAAACGCATTGTCCGATTTTGATGATTCTTACGTTAATCGATTCGTACCTTTACCTTGCGAGTGTCACTGGCATGGCCTGGTGTACATTAAGATTGAAAAATAGAAAAATGGCGGCGTTTGGGCGCCATATTGTGGGGGCCCACTTTTTTTCTTCCTTTCCCATCGTGTGGGGTATCAAAATAAAGGATTTTAATAGAGAGAGAGGAATTTGTTTCGAAAAAAACAATGTTAACTACAAAAAAGTCTAGAGGTTCTACTAAGTTTCGATTCGTAACTTACTCACTTATCTTTACAGCTAAGAGCCAGCGCGCACTAGCGAATTTTTTTGACCGATAGTTTGATCTTTCAGGGAATCAGTATGGAGCTATAATGAAGTGCACGCATTTGGCGATTAAAATCTTATGATCGGCGTATTATAGCGATTTAAACTATTTTTCAATTAAAAGTTGTTTGTGCGCGCTGGCACTTAGAGTTTTTAAAGATTCAAATCATCTTCCTAGGTAATAGAGTTGTAAAACTATTTTCAGACGTTGTTTACTGCTCCTAATAAATTAATACTGCGTCTTATGAAAGAAAACAATTATTATGAAGATTATTATTTCTACTTCAGCTCATAAAACCGGAGAATTCACAGTTAAGCTCTGTGCTTACCACAATATGTAGGAACCTGCTGGCTGATTAAATGGAAAAGTTAATGATTAAGTTTAGTTGATGTTATTTTAATAAATACACAAAGACAAAGACAAGACAAAAGATATTTATTTCAACTGGGCCACCAAGCGGCACTTTTGAATGTCGCAATTTAAATTTAAATGGAATACAAGTTGATTCTACCGTGCATTCGGAAAGTAGCTAGTTATGGAGAAGAATGCACAAGAAACTCCATACTTTTTAAATTTACATGGAATAAAAGTTGATTCTACCGTGCATTCGGAAAGTAGCTTGTTATGGAGAAGAATGCACAAGAAACTCCATACTTACTCTTTAAAAAAAAAAAAGATGTTTACAATATTTAGGTACATGAGTACATACATTAATAAATTCACATATGTGAGGACAATGCACCCAGAATAGCACTACACACTATACTATGTAAAGGTATAAAGTATTAAAAGTACTCACACTGTGCAGTTATACAATAGGTACTAGAAAAACATCAACATCCGATGCAGTTGAGTTATGACCAATCCCAACTGACGGCGCCCGTTCACGAACATGACGCATGAATCGGCACCACCCAGCTCAACCATCATGAAGGGAACCGAATGATCCAACACACGCGCCACCATCAGAGAGACATTTGAGAGAGCATGAGACACTCAACTGCCAGGGCACACACAAGTCAACGAACGACACATAGGTATAGCAAATGGTAGATTTACAGTTGGGTACATAGTACCCACACTCGTGCTGTGCAGCTATACAATACTAAAAGAAATCGAGTCTATACAACACAAACATAAACATTTCATTTGTTTTAGCGCCCTAGTGGTTGTGGAGCAGGACTAGCATTGAGCCAAGCATTTTTATCAGTGATATAATCCCCAACTTATAATATGCCTGCCTGCATAGTGTGCGTTTTATACAATTTTTAAATTTCGTCTCATTCAGTTCTAGAATATGGGGAGGAATTTTATTGTAAAATTTTGTACAGTACCCCATGAAAGATGAGGCCACTTTTGCCAGTCTGAAACCTGGTTGAACTAATTGGTCCCTATTTCTAGTAATGTAATTATGTCTGTCTCCGTTTTTACTAAAAAGATGTAAATTCTTTCTCACGTACATGATGTTTTCATAAATATATTGACAAGGAACCGTCATGATGTTAATGTCCTTAAACAGTTCCCTTAGAGAATCACGGCGGCGAAGATTGTAAATCGCTCTGATGGCTCGTTTTTGCAGAATAAAAATAGACTCAATGTCTGCAGCCCTTCCCCATAGTAAGATACCGTAAGACATTATACTATGAAAGTAACTAAAATAGACTAGCCTAGCGGTATCCACATCAGTAAATTGACGAATCTTTCTGACAGCATAAGCTGCCGAACTCAGCCGCCCCGCAAGTGATACTAAATGAGGACCCCATTGTAACCTTGAGTCTAGCGTGATCCCCAGGAAAACCGTTTTATCGACGAATTCGAGCTTCTCCTTGTTTAATATAATGTCACAATCAGTACTTTTGACATTTGGCAACGAAAATTTTACGCATTTGGTTTTTTTACCATTTAATAATAAATTATTGGCAGTTAACCAATCCTGAACCTGCCGTAGCGCGTTATTTACGTCGTCAACCTGACAAGTACGTCTATTTACTTTAAAAACTAAAGATGTGTCATCAGCAAATAACACCATATTTAGTTTGCCTTCGAATAAATGGGGTAAATCGTTTTTGTATATTAAAAATAAGAAAGGACCTAAAATTGAGCCCTGGGGTACCCCCATTTTCACATTTAACCCCGACGAATTCACACCGTTTATTTGAACTAATTGTTGACTATCACTCAAATAAGATTTAATCAAACTTAACGCTGATTGACCTAGTCCGTAATGCTCAAGTTTCAGAAGTAATGTTTCATGATTAACGCAATCAAACGCCTTCGACAGGTTGCAGAAGATACCTATGGCATCCTGCGACTCTTCCCACGCATTAAATATGTGTTTTAATAGGGTGACACCAGCGTCAGTTGTACAACGTCCTTTGGTGAAACCATACTGTTTATCATGTAAGATGTTATTCGTATTAAAATGAATGAGCATTTGATTTAGCATTATCTTCTCAAATACCTTGCTGAAAACCGGCAACACGGATACTGGTCTATAATTATTTGTGTCTTTACTGTCCCCGGATTTAAAAAGTAGTATAACCTTACTATATTTCATTAGATCCGGAAAGACTCCTTGATCCACACACAAATTGAAAATCAAAGCTAAGTACGGCGCTATAGTCTGAATAATGGAGGTATAGGTGTACCAGAATCTCATGGCATTTTTTTTTTTTTTTAAATTGTGATTTTCATATGGCAATGTCAATTGTCACCTGTCGAATCAAAGTACTTGATGTGTCAACCGCTGCTGAAATTTTTTGATATTATCTTGAAAGTTTGTTATTTTTGTGAAAATGTCGAAAAAACCACTTCGATCTCATGCGAGACATATTGTTTTCAATGTGTATCATAAAATAAGGGAAGAAGAAGGCGTAAATCAAACACAATCTTTGATTTTAAAGTGCGTCGTAGAGTGGACCGGTAAGTTGGACTGACTTGTTTTGATACTTTTAGTTTAATTTATATTTTTCTTACTTAATTTTAATTTCATTCCATTACTATTGTATGGTAAATCGTAGGTCAGGGCACATCGAATGATGGCCGGAAGGAAATGGCAACAGTAATGTAACTGTTACTAATTCTTCGACAAGATATTGATTTTAACAGAGATTGAGAATCTTTGACGTAAGAAAAATATTAAGTAATAATCTGCGCCCTGCAGTGGGACGTGTATATAGACGGGAGTTTTTGGCGGGATTTTGTCGAGTGAAGTTCAGTGGCTGTTAATATTATTTGCAAATTCATTCCTAGTGGATATTGTGATATATTATTGGTGTAGTTTTGTATCTCAACTGTCTCCGCAACTGGACAATTTGTCAAATCATTGACAAAATCGATCTCGGGATAGTGGAGCGGTGTATTTTATTGTAGTATTGACTGCCTCTGCAAAGCTTACTGGGAAGACTGACTCGATACAATTTGCTGCCAAATACTCCTAAAAACATTAGAATCTGTTACATCCGCATTCTAATGCATACTAAAGAATAAATATAAGATCCAAAACTCTTTCCAAAGACGTGGCTAAAAGGTCCTAGCAACCAGGCCATAAAACTTACATAAAAACAAAATATATAGACTGATGATGATGAATGACTTTAAGTAACATGATACATTTTATTATTTTTTACAGACTTTATACATAAAGAGATTGGTTTTAAATATGTTAAATGCCAATGAAAAAGAACCATTTTGATGGAGAGAGATGACATAAGACTACAAAGATACAAGTTTTTGAAATGCCAGTGGAGTTCATGGAATCGTATTCTAGTTTTCTAGTTCTGAATGAGGTTTTAATTCATTAGTATGATTTAAATGCTAAATAATAAATTAGTACATAAATCAATATTCAATTGATTTATTTTTCCTATGTTAAGAACACGATGTATAACAACATTATTCATACACATACCTATAATACTCACAGTGGATCTTTGTGTCTCTGAATTGGTTGCAAGACCCCGCGCAGTAGCTATTTTTGTGTCAATGTTGAAGGTGAAGATAGCATTGTATAACTGTCTCTTTCACTCGCTTATGTATGTCACATAAGCTTACGGAGTTTCTTGTGCATTCTTCTCCATAACAAGCTACTTTCCGAATGCACGGTAGAATCAACTTTTATTCCATGTAAATTTTAATTGTGACATTCAAAAGTGCCGCTTGGTGGCCCAGTTGAAATAAATATCTTTTGTCTTTTTTGCATCGTCCTATCTCGCTTACTCTATGCAGTATACTCGATGACAAACTGTTTCTTACGCAATGGTTGGCAGGACCAAGTTCAAAGACACAAAGATCCGTTGTGACTACTATAATATAGGTACCTCATGTTCATTAATACTAAAGACATAAATAAAAATTAAACAGTATCAAGATCGTTTGATCCAATTTCCCCAGTATTGCATACAACAAATTTTTATTTCCCTTTTTGCCATGAGATTCTGGTAGACCTATACATGCTTTGATGGACATTCCCCATAGATCTTCGGTCGGTTTTATCTTGATTTGCTTAAAAGCTTTTATTACTGTTAAGGGGTTTATATGTGAAAAGTTAAGTTCATTGGGGTAGCCTGAAACGTTCGCGTTTAATAATCCAAAAGCGAGCGAGGGCGAAGAATTTAAGGGTTCAGTAGTTTTAATTGGGATGTTGGTAAAGAAATTTACAAACTCTTGAGCAACTGTTTTGTTATCTCTAATAAGTCCGTGTGTGGTCTCAAGTGTGTAATCATTATTATTTCTTTTATTCCTGTTCGTTTCATTGTTTATAATTTGCCAAACCGTCTTGATTTTATTTTCTGCTAATTTAACCTTATTGCTAATGTACAAGGCCTTAGCTGCCTTACATGTATTTTAAAAAATTCTTGAGTAAGTAGCAACATACTTATTAAACGTTTCAGTATTAATAAAAGGCCTCAAGTGTTTAAGGCCGTAAAGTTCGTAAAGTCTTTCCCTACTTTTTCTAAGTCCTGTAGTCGCCCAGTCACTGAATAAAAACTTAGGGCATATAGTTTTAGTTTGCTTCTTAAAAATTGAATTGAAATCTTTTTGAACCACTGAAAAAACTTCATCATACAAAATATTACCATCATTCACTGTGAGGTCCTGATCTCTTAACATATTGATTAAAGTGCTGTTAAATTTATTTAATTTACCGGAGTTTATTGGTCTGGATTGAATCTGCACTTGTTGTTTTAGCATAATGGACTCAAAGGCCACCAGTAGCCCACTATGATCCGAAGGCAAATAATTAATAATGGCCTTGTCAAAGTAGTTGCAGCAACAAAAAACATTATCAATACATGTAGCAGAAGTCAATGTAGTTCGTGTTGGTTCCATAAATACATGTGACAAATTAAATGATTTAAAGAGATTTAATAACCTACTGCTATCTGAATTTTCTTCTAGAATATTAATATTAAAGTCACCACAGACAATTACTTGTTTATTACCAATTGCAAGTTTAGCCAAAACATCTTCCATTACTAACTCGAATATAGAGTAGTTTTTATAATCAGGGGGTCTGTAAACGCACACCATGACATGCTTATCCAACTCAACACAGGACAGTTCAACACTATGTTCAACTGATAGGTCTACTATATCTTTACGGGGTTTTGATTTAATACCATTTTTAATTGATATAAGTGAACCCCCATGCAACATATATTTCTGTTAAAACAGCTGCCCACAGTATAATTTTCATAATTGATTAGTATTGCATAATCTTTCAGCCAATGCTCAGTAAAACAAACAATTTCGAAGCTTGTTTTTTCCAAAAACAGTTCGATTTCTAATTGCTTCGAAGAAAAGCCCTGAATATTCTGATGGAATAATTTCAGAGAATTCTGCTCAGACCTTTTCTTGAAATTAAATTTTTGCGAGCAAGAAGGTACCTTTTTGATGGTGGATATACTCTTATTTATTCTGTTATTGGTACCCTCCCTTGTCCTATCAACTAGTTTAAAGAATAAATATTAATAGCATCTTTGCTAACGTTATTCAAGGTATTAACCACCTTTAAATTAGTACTATTACTAATATCAATAATTATTGGATACTTCGACATACTACTTATGTCTGAGTTTATTGTATAAGATAATAGCCGAGCTATTTGATGTCTTACCCTAAGAGGCAGATACAAAGTATTGCCTGTCGACTTTAATTTATCAACAAAAATGTTGATGTCAAAAAAAACACGACAATTTATATAAGTAAGGGAAGGCACACAAAATAATTTTATTGCAATTTAACTTTAACATCTCTTTTACATACTCAGTGATGTCATCTTTTTTTACATTTTTACTATTACCTACAAATACAGTTATATTGGTATCTGGTTTATATAAATTCTTTGTCACACATAACATAAATACCTTTATATAAGTAGGTAAGTAACATTTAAGAATTGTAGCTGTAGTTCCATGTTTCCGTAGGACCCTTAATTTATTAGGCCCCAGACTCCGCGCAAAATATCATATTGCCAAAAAACTTATCCTCCTAGTACCTTCCTGAAGAAACGTGCCAGACACGGGGTGAAGAAGCCGAACTCTTCGTCCCATTCGTGCCTGCGCCTTACGTATCGGTGAGTAATTAAGTCCAAGGAGTTCACTGGACTCATGGGGGTATTTAAATGACAAATATGTTGCTTTGCTAATTTATTTATTTAATCGTATTTTAACCGTTAGGTTGCGTGAAAGAGTTACAAATATCCATTCGTACTCACAATGTTTCAGGTTTACTATATAGTAGGCTTGCACAGCCAGGCATACTTAGCCAGTTATAATAATTCATTTGGAAGTAAAATGTGTCATCACGAGGTATAAGTTTGATTGACTACGAATTAATGTTTAAATACTTACTTAGTTTAGATTTAAGACAAAGTTCGAGATCACTGTTAATTTCCGTCTTATACTTGTGTTCAGATTTTTTGCTTGTAAACAAAGTTGGTTACTAAAGGAACTAACTTGGATTGGTACCTAGGTATATTTGTCGAAACATATAACTAACTGAATTTATATTTGAACTAAATTGTTTTCGCCCTGAAAAGGGGTCATTGTACTCATCATTGTACAATAATGATGATGATGATGTGATATTTATGTAATTGTGTATGTGTGTGTTTGTTGTGTGTTGTGTTTTTTATATTCTGTAGGCTCGCGATTGACCACTATCTCATCTGATGGTAACCACCTGGGTGTCATTATGTTAATTACCTGTATATAAAAAAAAAAATGATAAAACCCGAAATCACGAAGACAACTGATGCCAAATACGAGTACATTTGTATTTGTAGGTGACTTAAGTCATTAGATGGGAAAGTAACTGGAAATAAATTTGTTTGAGGGAAAAAAATGCTAGAAATTGACATCTGAATCCTGTGTTTAAGTTCTGTAAATGAACACAAACAAGAAGGAGGAAGGAATCATCTGATTATGCAGATCTATTTAAATAGATTGTTACGCCAACAGCAGAACTTTCAAATTTAGTTAGTTTAACAAATGAACTATTGAGAAACTCCACGATTTACATCTACAAGTAAATCGTAGATATTGTCAAAACGTGTATATATATTGTATGTATACTGCCAACTAGACATCTCATTTACAGTTTCAATAATACGAGTACATTTGCCAAGTTTTACAACGTGAACGTTGTGATACGGAATACACAAGTTCCCTGCACCTGTGCCACAAATTGGATCGCACTTAAGTCCTAAGAAAGACTTTTTATCTATATTTGGTATTACAAGGTAATTTTTTCTGTGATTTGTTTGTCTTTGTAAAGGGTTAAAAAAATAATTATCTTTCAGAAAGTTACACTATGTCTAAATGCTATTGGCTAATATTTTTATAATAATACCCGCCCGTAACTGTCCCACTGCAGAACAACGGCCTCTTCTCATACCGAGAAGGCACGAGCATTGATCACGCTTACTCAATGCGGGTTGGCCATTTCAGACTTAAATTAACTATAAGTCCAGATTGTCTCACGATGTTTACTCTCGCCGTTTTCTGTGAAGTACAAGATAAAGTTAGAAAATAATTTTGTATTTGAAAGAAAAAAGAACTATATCTGATGCAAACCAGATGGGTACTTGAATTCAAATTTATGGATACTACACACACATTTCTTAGAGGTGGAAAGAAAAATAAAAAAGGGGTGGTGGCCCAGTGGTTACATCTCCGACTTACGAGTCATGGGATGGGTTCGAATCCAGGCAACCGCATTACATTATGTAATTGATTTCATCACTACTGTTCTCAAAACGGCGAAGGGAAACATCGTCAGGAAACCGGAATGTCTTAAATCTCGAACACATGTGACATCCACCAATCCATACTGGGCCCGCGTGGTAGATTATCGTATATTCCTTCTCACAGGAGGCCAGTTTTGCAGCAGTTGGAACGTTAAAAAGCCGATGATTATGATGAATTTAGTTATTAGAGGTGGAAGTGAACAAAAAATTAATGTCAAGCAGAAAACCAAATGTTACGTCGAACTTTCGGAGCGTTTGAAAACGTGCTTATATGCTTTCCGTTCCTCCTTAATATGTAACCATCTTTCCCACAATTTAATGGTCACTTACGAATACTTGAGACTCTATTTACATAATATGTGGCCAACAGAATGTGCTTATCGATACCCCTCGAAAGGGTTGAGGGCTTTGTTAAGCGTTAAGTCCCTGGTTTAGAGTTTCTTTCTCTTCATAAATTGGATTACTTTGAATTCTTTGATGATCTCGTTTTGAACTGATAAGTTTATTGGTTCGAAGTTTCGGTAGATTGTGGCAGCGAGAAGTGTGGCTTGATTTTGTCGTTTCCGACGTAACGAAAAAGAGGAAATTGGAAAACAGAGTAGTTTGGGCTCCCCTTGCAAGTTTTGTGATTGTTATACCTACTTTAATTTTCGAAACATAGTGTTTAAATATCAAGTTATCATAGTTTATACCTACTGTATAGTTTATATGTTGATTCTAGTTGAGAAGATTTTTGGTTTTGGACAGTACAATGAATTGACTTGCGCACTTATCAATTTCAAACACTACCTTCCGTTTCCGTTCATCCACTCACCCAGTAAATTTGAATAGCTCTGTGACAGGTACACGTTGGGTACAATTTACTGCCACAGCTGTGAATAAGGAATTAGGCGGTATACCGTAACTGATGCGTAGCGAAAACATACCAAATCTATGGTAACTGAATAAGTAATAGTCGCTTGTGTGTACATCAGCAAAGCATGAAATGGACTATAGGGAAATAGGGTAAATATAAAATAAAAATGTGAAAATCTATTTAAGGAGTGCGATATAACTTTGTGCACCAGCAGCAGGTACTAGGTACGTATTCAAAACTTACTTAGGTACATATTAAATACATGGCGTGTCTTTTTAAAGTCGATAGATCAAACTGACTACGATCATGACGTTTAAATACATACATAGAATGATTAATATCTCACAAACTCCTCCTAAGAGCTATTACCAAGCACGAGTCCACGACCTTATCCGCAAGATTAAGAAAACTTTCTCACAAAACCAATAAGTAGTATGTATAAGTTTAGGATTACATTGTCCTGTAGAAACTTTTTTAAACAATAAACCTCCACATATTTTCCGTTTGGGCCATTATAATTCGTGCGTAAGGCATTAATATAATGTTTGCCAATAACTAAGACCGCCAGTGTATACTGAAAGTATCGCGGTCACTCAAGATTTACTGTGTTGTGGGTTGCAGAAAAATTGATACAGCGCAAAAAAAAATAACCACATTCGTGACTTCTCTGAAAATGATTTGAAATGTAGAAATAATATTCGATTCTTAAGAAACTATTTCACTGTGGACACAGAGAACAATTAAGACCATACTTATTATATACCATGCTGTTTGTGGTGGTAATTTTCTCATAATTTTTCTTTCACCAGAAGTTAAACAGTTTGAACAAAATGTTCAGTTCTGGAGTGGCAACCGTGTACGGGTCGCTGTTGCAAGAGGCAGACGCAGCGTTGCTTGGAAGGCCACCCACTAGGTGGACTGACGACCTGATTACAGCTGCGGAAATCCGCTGGATGCGAGACGAACAGAAACAGTCGATGTCGGCATGGGAACGGCCTATGTTCAGCTGTAGACGTCTTTCGACTTAAATTATGATAAATACAATTATACAAGTTTTAAAAAGAAACAAACAATGTATAAACAAGAAAATTGCAGAACTATACTTTAATAACAAAAGTCTGAATATAGAACGTTAAAAAAAGAAACAAATGACAGAAAAACCCACTTAAATTCGATTTCCGGTTGATCAGAAATGGCTTTTAATAGTTACTGCGGCGTGCGGCGTGCGGCCATGTAATTGGCTTTTAGCAGAGAGTGATAGTGACCGAGTTTTAAACTCAATTAAGTCTTTGATTAATGATTAAGTAAGCCTTTGTGATGTAAGGATATTTATCTGTTTGTCTCTGGTTTTATGGTTATGAGAAAAATAAATTGAAACTTATTAAGCGGCGATTCGATAGTTGGACGAGAATTGATAGTGTAATTTTAAGGACACGTCACGTTTAGGCACATTTCATTAAATGAGTAAGAAGAATGATATAATTCCTTCCTGCTCTCACACTAAATCTTTCTTATTCTTTATTTTTTAGAAGTATCACTTCTATCACGTGTGCTGCACGTGCAATTTTTTTTCAATATATTATTTTTGGCAATGCATTTTCCAAATTATTCATTTAAACTAGCATAAAGAAAGAAGGTTGGGATCTTCTATCTCTATTTTGAGTTCAAGTGAGATGTTTTCAGCCGGAACATGGGATGTGTGTATGACGATATCCTCAAATCAGCGTAGACCAGCGTAATAGCCATGCTTTACACTGCTCAGCATATGCTGAGCCCGCTCCTTTTGCCATTCTGAAATAATTGTGCCTCAGAACTAATTTGTGTTCGTTCATGTTTTGTTACAGTTGGCAATAAATGTTTTCTTTCTTTCTTTCTTTCTTCTCAAAGGGTTTTGCCCTTGAGAAGAAGAAAGAAAGTTAAGATTTTTGAAACTAATGACGCTTTTTTATTTTTGGATAATTAAGTAAATTTTATGATCTGTATACGAGCATGGTCTAAAGCTGTTCTATGTCAGTAATACAAACGTGAGTAACGTGACTTTATCTTATCACGTTTCCAACAGCTGATTCTTGACAACAAACAGTTCACATGTGTTTCATGACATTTAACTTGTCTTACATGGAGATCATAAGGGAAGTCAGCAGAGGGCAAGTGCAATAAAGCGGCCTTAACTATTGAGCTGTTTTGAGTTAGCATTGCAATGCCAGTTATTGACCTAAATACATTCATTGAAATTATTAATTTGAAAAGCAAAACCATTGTAATAATACCGTCCTGAATAATTATACTAACAATCGTTATCCTGTATAAATATATATTTTTTTGTAATAATCAGGATCAACCTCAACTTTATACTAATGAATAACCGATTAATTTGGGTTGCTACAAAGATATATTATTATGGAAATTAATGCCATTTTAAAATGAAAGCACTAACCTAACCGAACCTAACCTAACTAAACCAAAGCAGAATATTGGCTTATAAATTAATTACCTGCGGCAACACGGAACTACATCTGTTATTCTTATGTAAGTCTTAATAAATTTAAATCATTCATTAAACGTAAGTTGTGCCAAAAAGCGTTTTATAGCATTAAAGATTACGTTGAGGATAAAATGGCTTGGGAGTGAGCTGCTCCAATTAAATTAATTTAGTTTTTTTTTTGTTTAAATATTTTGCACTATGAATTTTGTTATTATTTAAAAAATTTTTTTTTTTTTTATTTGTTTTTTTGCAATGACAAGAATATTTACTTTTTAAAGTATTATATTATTTTATTTTAATTATTGTGAATGTGAAGACTATGTGGATCATTATTTAGTTTTTTAATTTATCTTAGTTTTTAATCATGGTCTGGCAGTTTGAGTAGTTTATGCGGCCTACCCGAATGTCCTTTCTTTGGTATTGTTCGTCGAATCGTTGAGCTCCTTAAATTCTGAGTTGAGCTGCTCGGTTATTGACAAATGCGTGCACTGACTGGACAGGTCCACTCAATCTGGCTGGTTCTTTCCTCAAAAGACCATTTCAGACATCAGTCTACATGGTCTTCACATGATCGAACCAAGATTTTGTCAGGACTTTAAAAGAGACTGTGACCTCTGAGTTTGTTTCGGCCTTTCTTCTCAGAGTAGTCAGATAGGAAACGCCGACCTCATCTGGTTTTAAAAAAAAATATGTTAGACATGTAAAAGCGTTTGTACAAACCAACTTACAGAAATAAAATCATTTATCATTTATGTGCTATTTACCTATTCATATCTGTGTGTGAATATCAAAACAACAACAACATCAACTTAACCAAATCTTTCACTTTTCCACTCAATCTACTAGTTCGTACATTTTGTGGTAAGCACAGTGGCTTAACTGTGAGTTGCCCCGTTTATGAGCTGACGTAGAAATAA
Source organism: Orthosia gothica (assembly GCA_949775005.1). Classification (NCBI taxonomy): domain Eukaryota; kingdom Metazoa; phylum Arthropoda; class Insecta; order Lepidoptera; family Noctuidae; genus Orthosia; species Orthosia gothica. The sequence goes on along the minus strand of OX459041.1, from coordinate 4,340,114 downwards.
TAATCTTCATAAGACGCAGTATTAATTTATTATGAGCAGTAAACAACGTCTGGAAATAGTTTTACAACTCTATTATCTTTTACTAACGTTAATGAAATGATTTGAACCTATAGAGGGTAACAGTTTGTTACCCGTTTTGAACTTATTACAGATGAAGAAGTTGCAAATTAAAACTTAGTAACCTGGGAGTGGCATTCCATATCAGGAATTAGAAAGGGATAAGAGTATGATTATCTGTGGTCTTAATAAGTGAGAGATTTATACGTACTCGATCGCGCGAACGTAAACGTCAAAGAGTATTGAAACTGCAAATGTAATAATTTAAACTTAATTTCAGAAAAACATAACACGTAAAACAGATGTATAATATACAGACTACAGAAGAACTTAATTGGTATTTAATTAGTAAACAAAAACTGTTGAAAAATTGTTCAACTAATGAGAAGCTTACTAATATAATTGCTCGCCAGTGTACATGACTCTCAAATTACTGACATACTTCTATGTATTTTTAAAAGCGCGGCTGCGTCATTATTTCGCGTTTCAAGTGTACAGCGTAGGCATATTATTTTATTTACAAGTTTGTGCTCATTCTTACGCGTAACGAGCCAGATATATTTACGTTTATTATTTATTTATATTTTATTTACAATGTACAATGTTTCAGGGGTAATTGTAAACTGTCGAGTCAGTGAAAAGGTGGAAGTTGCTGATTACCGTTTAATATTGGGTTGGCTTGTTATGTTTAGAGGTGGATCCTACTTATTGTAATAATTATGATGATGAAGTACATATCTATCATATTGGCATGGATAATAGCTTCCCCTTGTCTTCTTATATATAACAATTAACTGGATTCTGTCTGACAAGTATAATTAATATGCGATTTTCGTCATTTACTGGGCTCAGGATAGTTAGGTATCCCACATAATTCTACTGATAACGGGGTTTGTAAACACATATAAAACTTAAGTCCTAATGAAAATAAATACTTTTGACTTAATAAAGATATTTGAAATACGATTAAAATAAAAGATTTGGCGCCGGTCTAGATTAGACATATTTACATTGTTATTTAGTTTATCTTAAGATTTTAAATAAAAACAGGTATTTTTGGTTGTAGACGACTTTTATTTCGGTAAATAATGACATAGTGAGTTGGAAGCAACCAAGGCGTCATATTGTGAAACATAGTGCAATCATAATGATAATTGTCCATCGTGGTGTTACAATTCTCGTTGTGATAAAGACGTGTTATGGTTAATCTAGCCTTAATAAATTAACGCAAAGCTGATTAATAGGTTCAATGTCCACAAAGCAGACACACTAGTTAAACAAGCACAAATGCCATATGTGGGTCAACTGTGAACTGGTTCAGTTTATTCTTGATCCAAACGCATAACGCTCTGGTATTTTATTTTTGGAAAAAGCCCACCGCACTATTACCAAAGCACTGTAACTCCTGAAAGCCAGAATCAACAGTGGCGATCACCAGAAAAGCGCAGAGGCAATGAAGCTCGACGAAGTCCCGGAGAATGAATTTTATACTACACCTGCTCGGAAAGTACCTTGATACTTTATCAAATTTACGGTAGAAAGTACGTCATTGCATATCGAACAAATATGCGGCGAGAAAACGCATCTGAGCGGGAGAGAAAAGTGTATGAAAATCCATTTCTTACGTGGTTTTCTTTTTTAATTTTGGGTAAGACTATGCGCTGGTAACCTAAATATCAAAAGCCAAAAAATTTTTACAGTGAGTTTTTATCTCCAAGTTCGCAAAATGACACTGGCCACTAGCTGTGTGTTGGATGGTGTCAAACAATTTGAAAAAAGAACATGTGAAAATTGCAGACGCCATTGGCGCCATTTTCAATTTCAATATAAATTTCAATTTAGTTTTTAATTTTCCTCGTAGGTGTAGTATAAAGCACTATGTATCACTCGAGAGAAAGTGCGATTCCCGATCTCGGGTGTTTTAAACGACACCCTCGACGGTAATCGGTCACTTTCTCCTCTCGGTGAACAATGTACTATAACTGTCTTGGATCCCGCAACGAAATTATTCAGAAAAGAATAAAGGAGGAGTAGGAAACAAAAACATACTTTCCACTTCAACGTAAAACACTGAACACAAAAAAATAAAAAGAACTCTGACCTTGACAATCATGAGACATTCTTACCTTGATATTCAGCCAAGGGCCATTCAAAACTTACATTACAAACTTCGAACCACATTACTGACTAAACTACCCAACCGAACAAACGCGAGGTGAACTATATACAGGACGTGTTTATTCTCTCCTGTTTATTTTGTTACCCACGAACTTTGTTATTACGTCCAAGTGGATTGGACTGAACTCCACGGGGGTACAACTGACACCCACAGAGCTACAGCTGACCCCGCGGGTTTCTACTAACGTTACAAACGGGCACTTTGTTAGTTCTCTTCGTTTGAAGACCGCAAATTTTGTTAGATTACTGTTTGTTTTAATTAATTTACAACTTTGAGTTCTGAAAACGACGGAATTTTAAGGAAATCCAGTAAAGTAATTATGAAAATGTCTTCTTAAATATCTATAGGTAGCTTTATTAAAAGAAATATTGAAATGGAAATGAGACGTTTTATCTTGGACGTCGGTGAAGAATAACATTGTGAGGAAACCTGGAAGTTTGAAATCGCCAATTTACCTTGATCCTCGTGGTGATTAGAACTGATATGGCTATATTCCATTATTAGGACAGAACAACAACTACGTCGGGTCATCCAGTATTTTTATCATGCACATTTGCGAATGGACAGTAGAATCAATTACTATTCACACTTTGATTTTTTTTGACATTCGAAAAAACAGTATAATGCCTTAATTGAGTTATAAATTATTTGAAAACTAGGTACGATGTTTTCCTTCTAATTCGGTGAAAATACATTCATTTGTATGCCACATTGTGTTTTCCCTGAAATTCAGGCGAAAATGTTCGGCCAAGCTCGGCGGTCGTATATGTAATCCCTTTTTATAAACAATTTGTATGCGTGAGGATTAATACAGTTTTCTGTACAGAGTTTCGTAAAACTGTTATTATATAGCTAAGTTTTAATAGCATCACTACTTTTGGAGCAAATATTTCAATTTAACATTGCCCAGAAAAATCTCTACTACCTCAGTGGTAAGCACCACTATTGAAAGTGATCATGGGATTCATTTCTACTTCCGTGTGAGGTAAAGTGTAATTGGTTTTTTACATAAGGAAATTATCAGGAGTTTAAGGTTGTGCCCAGATAATGAAAATAAAACCTTACTGCCTGTGATGATAATATGGTCATACTCTATATCTCTACCTATACACTTGTACAACTTATGTGAGTTATGGCAAGCGTGGAATCTTCCAAAGTAAACATGTAAGTTATACGCTGGGGTCACGAATACATCTTAGTGGTCTTGCGGCAATTTATAACACTCACTTCATGGATACAAACATTTTCTCACTTTCTAATAGATTCTAAACCTTCGTTATAAGTGTTTAACTATCAAAATCCCAAATACAAACATGAATATATTTATCTGAAGAATCTCATTAATTTTTGTCCTTGATTAATAAAATAAAAGAGGCAGTTATCAGCTATTAGGGATCCGAAGCTTTCCTGTAACGAATAAAATCGAAGGGATAAACTTGTAATCACGACGACGCGAAGGTGGATTTGTGATGGCTATAAGATGTTATCAGCACTTGGACTGCCCATCTGAGCACCTACCGACCTTTCCTTATTACTCTGATTTAATGGAGGTGACCTATTTTTAGGCAAAGATCTTGAGGTGGCCCCAATATATTTAAATAGTATTTTGAGGCTTAGAATAATTAACATATATAAACTCACGCCTTTTTCCCTTAGGGTAGGCAGAAACTACAGAAAGGAAGGCCAGGTACGACGCATATCACAAATAAAATAAACTTAAATACCATAAATAGGGAACGCCACTTGCTTCGATCCAGTTTAGAATATCTGAACTTCTTATACGGAAGAGGTCAAACTGTTTGTTTTCGTAAGATTGACATTGTAGAAGGTATTCTTAGTTTAGAAAGAATAAACAAAATAACACTGTAATGAACAGAACTCAAAAAACGAACAAGCGTTCTGACATAATTTGAAAGAAGTCTGTATCCATGTTCTTCCAGGTTGCCTGGAAGAGATCGCGGTATGCGATAAGGCCGCCCATTGTATGTTTTTAGTATTAAGTTTATTTTTCTTGTTTATTATGGTGTACAATAAAGTGTATATAAATAAATAAACCACAAAGTACGTAAGCGGTGGCGCGCCACAGACAGAGGGTCCACTACGAACAAAGCGCCATTTTGCTCACACACATTGACATTGCGATTTTACAGGGAATATTGGACCGAGCTCAGTCGCGGCTGTCATGAGCGCTTTATGCGGGCTTTGCCACGTCATCCATACATAAAGTACTGTAACGAGGTTGCATTGGCTGGGTTACCTTTATTAATTGTTATAGACCGAAAATACTTTAAATTCGTTATTTCATTCATTTTTAAGTAAAAAAGGTAAATCAATTTTTCAAGTGAATAAGGTAGAAATGCAATATCTAGGAAATAATAAATTATTGTAATTATTCGAAAGGGTATGAAACTTGTCATAATAATATGGTTTAAGTCATCCAGATCACAAATATGTTTCCTCCGACTGCACTGCATAATTTTCTTCTCGTTTAAGTTCAGCTATTTAGTTCGCTTCTTAAGCAGTCAGTTTTTTTGATTTTATTACCGATTTTTTTCACATTTATATTTTTGTCGAGCTTGGTGCTATTCGCATCTTTATGTTTTTGGTGGGATCATTATTGCACCATTGTTACGTCTTGCTACCATCCAATCTTCGTCGTATGTGGAGTCGTGATCTTTAATGGATATTTGATGCTCTGTCTACCCTCTAAGGCATGTAAGCATGATATGATGTATGTGAGAGATAGAGACGAATCGATGTATTTATGTTTGTAACAACAACCTACTCTTTTTTTTTATTCGGATTCAATATAGTAGCAACCTTAGTGAACTTGTCAAGTTTAGCTGTCAATTTTCGAAACGGTGGGAGTGGGCCTTCTGTATACTTTCTATTTTGTGGAAGAACACAGCCGGTACGCGCCATCTTTCTTTTTACTTTTTCTGCTTCGAATTTCAAATGTTTCTTCCGTCTTTTCTACAGTTTGTAAAATCGAGTTTCTCATCAAAGTAGGCGTGGAGATTCGTGCAACTGTGTAAGATATTTCACAAACTTTTTACTGCAACTTTCACTGTTGCCTTAATTGTGATTGTATTTTTCTGTTGTTGGTAACATTTACTGCCACTCTCTAAGATTATGAGTAAATTGAAGTGTCTAGATGCTTAAATAATAGGTGCTTTATCTAAGGTCTAATTGTAGAAATATGTACCTATGGCACACGGAGGATGGTTAACCAAAGTGCCTGATGAAGTGAAACAAAAAGTGAGCAATAATGTGCTTGATGAAATAATAAAACATATTAGGAGAGGGCTCTGTAATGATATTGGATGTATGTAAGTATAAGCATTTCTTTTTTTCGCCTCTTTGTTCTCTGTGTTTTATCTGTGAATTTTCGAAATCAGAACAAATATTAACTTCAACAAGCAAACAAACAGTTTGCCCTACTTTTTGTTTTAAAACTACTTTAGAGTAAGAACTCAAACAACTCGAGAGACTCAAGAAGCTGTATAGTTATAATAGTTTGTACTTTGAATCAGGTTAGTATGAAACTCATACATTGTTTCACAACTATTTGGTGTATGGGTGGCTAGTTGTAGTGGCGTTCCAACGTAAACCAACACTGCATGTTTCAGGCATTGAGATAGGAAATATATGGAGGCGCCGCGATGTTCTATACATACATTAGCTTATACAAATATGAGTGAAATACGATACAGAATGTGAAACATCGTTTTGTTTCATTCTTTCTAATGTATTAAACGTATTTGATGAAAGAGACAACAATATTTCAGTTGTTGCTCATTATGGCAACATTTTGTTATGACTTAGTGACGGTTGTAGGTACGTGCCATATTCGCCATTTTATGAGACGAATTTGGTGGTTGTGTTCGTGGTAGTCCTGCTGTCAAATGGTTGTTTACATATTGTATTATTGAGATTTGTGAGTGTGTGTGTGTTGCTTGATTGACACAACCTTAGAATCGGCGGCCATTTTATGAGACATTTTGAGGTTTAGGTAGGCACGTTTTTTTCGTAGGTATTTCCAGTCCATATTATTTAGTATGTCTATGGTTTCAGGTAACAAGCTTATACGGAGAATAGACATATTCTAGGTATTTCGAATATGACTTTATGCAAACTGAAGATGTTAGGTAAATAACTAGGAAGCTTGTTTTGTGTTTATGTACTCAAATTTTTTGCACTAAGAAGTGGTTTAATGTATATTGAAATGACATTACTTACCCCACTTAAATACGGTCGATTTGCAGGTATGCAATGTTCGTAACTCTAATTTTCAGTCCAAATAAATGCATGAAATATATTCACTCAAACATTAGAATATTACTGATGTAAGTAGGTATATTTATTATTATTAGGTACAAGCTTTATATTACTTTGCATTTGTATGTGTAGCAACAAGTTATCGATTTTTCAAGCACTTTACATTAAGGTCGACGGCACGAAGTGGATGATTATTTAGGACGATAACGAGTGCGCGAAATTTTATAAACAGACCTTTGGGAGTATGGATATCATGAAAAAACGACTAAATGTATATTACATACATACATACATAAACTCACGCCTTTTTCCCATGGGGGTAGGCAGAAACTAAAGAACGCCACCTGCTACGATCCTTACATACTTCTTTTGCTTCACACACATTCATACATCTAGTCATACACACACGCCGGTTATGGGTACTGCGCACTTGGCCTTTCTGAAGAACATCACCTATAAGGTCTATGTATGTCTTTCTAGGGCGTCCCCTCCCGGCGTTTCCATTCACGTCTGCCTTGTAAATAATAATAATAAAATTATTTGCATTGTTGAACTACTAGTCTATCCCTGTATAGTGACTGTTATGCAATTTGTCTTCTACCTATGGTATTTATTTTCGCCCAAAGTAGCGTTAAAATTAGTCTTGAAATATGGCACTTTCAATGCTCAATTTTTTTTTTTTTTTTTACTTTTTGTTTCCATACTGGGCTAGATAATAATGACACAAATTGATATCATTTTTTTTTTGGACGTACACCGTCAAACAATGGAGTAATCGTCATACTACGTTTGTATGGAAGAATGATCGACTAGGGCAACCTTAAGCTGAAACTTGACGAACTTATGTAGCTTTGGAAACAGTGAAATAATATGGTACTATGGAACTGGTCTCGTGATGAAGCCGGAAGGTAGCAAAAGCAAATCAGTAACCAGACGAGACAGCACCATGGGCTCATTGGATGTCAATTACAAGCGATATTACATTTCATATGTTTTAACACCCGAAGGAAAAGAGGGGTTTTATAAGATGGTTTTGTGTACATATCTGTTTGTGTATTTTTGTGTCTGTTTGTGGCATCATAGGTCCTAAACGGATGAACCGATTTTGATTACGTTTATTTTTGTTTGAAAGATGAACTTTATCGAGAGTGTTCTTAGCTATGTTTGATGAAAATCGGTTCATAAAAGAGGAGCTCGTGGCTAAATAATAGCTGTTATAATAAATTCCGACATCTCCGTAACCTTAAACAAGGAATGATTTCGAAGAAATAAAAAAGTCCTAATCAGAAAGTTATTCAATATCTCTCCACGAAACTTGAAGCAATCCTTCTGACAAAAGTATTAGAACTACAGTTTTTCTATGAATATTTATTATCTTAGAAAAAAGGCTATTTGCAAGCATATTCTTCAGTAAACATGTTGAAAGATTGGTTTGTTCTCGTAGTGAAATTACTCACTCTAACATCCCGTATTCTTTGGCCTCTTTTAATTCATAATGTTTTCAGTCGGGTTTGCTACATTGGATTTAATAACAAAAATAACAAAGCCTTTTGTACTGTTGCTATTTCGTTTTGAGACAGTTCTTTGTACAGACACAATAGAAATTACCATTGTTCCAATCCGATTCGGTCTGATGGACAGATGACCGGATACACCGTGTTTTATTCGGTTAATATTAAAAGAGATTTGAATCTTGAATCTCGAGATTTTGTCAAGGATTTGGTTTTCAAGCTGCTTCTAGAATTTAAAACTGAATTGCATTCACCTCAAGATTGATATTTGCATGTTAGGAGCTGTTGAGAGGTTTTATTGCGCGTTGAAGCAATTTGATATAAGAAAATGAGTATTGGATCATTATTATGTTTTATTTGTTACGTATGCCTAGGAATCTTCTGACATTGCGGACACTAAGTATTCATAGACCTTGACAACGGTGCAGTTACCTTGAAGCTGACGCACGTAGCTGGGCAATTGCTGACACAGAAACTACGTAGCATTAATATAGGAAGTTACTGACGATGCAATTACCTAGAAACCGATGCGGCCATGACGTCAAGGAATCAATCAATACCGAAACAATATTTAAGAGCATTTGTTGTTAACTGTGAATACTCCACACAAAAGGCGCTAGATGGCACACAACAAGTAGCGGTCGTCGCCGGCACAACAGCTGTCGCCAAGCAAAGGTGCTGCCTGGAGGATTTTTGAGGTACTAGCGTCGGGCGTCGGACCAATAAGGGGACGACATCAGCCCGCCGCCACCGCGAACCTATCAGGGTTGATTTTTGGATTTGAAGAAGGAATAACGAAGTGTTGTTTTTGCCGGGCGAATTTGGGAGCAGTTAAATTTTTGTAACCTAGAGATACCTAAGCATTTTTAGGGTTCCGTAGCCAAATGGCAAAAGCGGAACCCTTATAGATTTGTCATGTCTGTCTGTCTGTCTGTCTGACTGTCTGTCTGTCTGTCCGTCCGTATGTCACAGCATTTTTTCCGAAACTATAAGAACTATGCTGTTGAAACTTGGTAAGTAGATGTATTCTGTGAACCGTATTAAGATTTTTACACAAAAATTGAAAAAAAAAAATAAATATTGGGGGTCCCCATACTTGAAACTGAAACTAAATTTTTTTTTTTACTTCAAACCCATACGTTTGGGGTATCTATGGATAGGTCTTCAAAAATGATATTGAGGTTTCTAATATAATTTTTTTCTAAACTGAATAGTTTGAGAGACACTTCCAAAATGGTAAAATGTGTTTTTTTTTTTTTTTTTTTTTTTTTTTTTTTTCTTGTGGGTAGTTGTACCAGTTGCATTAAAAAACAAACGCTCTTAATTAAAATTTAATAATAATCAAATATAATAATATTTACAGTCATTTAATGTCAAATTTTAGAAGATAATAATCAGTACCTGCTGGTGTAGCGTTCTCCTCACAATATATTCTCTTCAAGACACTAATAACATAATTTTATCACCATGGATTCGCTAGCAAGCACTTTGAGTGATCTCAAAGAGTTATTTCACACACGCATGTCCGTCTTTGAGGCTGAACTGCAGAAGTCCCCTACATCACCTGCCACAAGTTCCAGCCTAGCAGCAGAGTTTGCCATCTTCAGGACTTTCATCTCGCAAGCTCTCAACAGCCTTCAGTGTCAGGTGGAGCTACTAGCCCGAAGTGTTGACCAAATTGAGATGCGAGGACGGAGGAAGATCTTGCTTTTGCATGGTGTGAGCGAGGAGCAGAAGGAAGATACTGCCAAGGTGTTAACCGAGGTGGTACGTAGCAAGCTCCAGATGACTGAATTCACCGCGGCGGACATCAGCCGGTGCCACAGGATGGGACGAGCAGTGGCAAGCAAAACCCGGCCTATTCTGTTCAAGGTTGGCAGCCTCGCAGTTCGGGACAAAGTTTGGTTTAGTAAAGCCAAATTAAGAGGTTCGGGCATCACCTTGTCCGAATTTTTAACAAAGGGGCGACATGACATATTCTTAGCTGCAAGGGAAAGATTTGGCGTTTCCAAGAGCTGGACTAAGGCGGGCTGCGTATATGTTCTTGGTGCCAATGATACGCGTCATCGGGTCGAGTCTTTTGCTGACTTGGACAAGATTGCGCCCATTCCTTGTGAGCCGAAGCAGAGCGATCCCAAAGCGCCAGTGCCGGGCTTTGTTCCGAACGCTGGTCCTATGAAGACCACAAGATTGAAACGTACAGCTGCTGTGAAAAAGTGATTTCATCTTTGTGATATTTACTAAGGGGCCGGGTAATATTATTTTATATTTATTAAGTTTTGTTTTTCACCTTCACATTATTTTTAGTTGTGTTTACAATTTTACGTCAGACAAAATTGACATAAGTCACTGTCAGCACTGTCTACTGTCAGTTTGACGTCAATTGTTTTTTATGGGTGCGTTCCGTTTTAGGTGACGGCGCACTGGTAAAAGACATAATTTGGAATAATATTTTATTTTTATGATTCTTGTTGATAAACTGTTTAATTTTTTCACCTTATAAGTTATTTTGGTTGTGCTAGTGTTACCCGGTCACTCATCTAGTTTTTTGTTTAAAATCTACGTAATCACGCAACCGGCAGGTGAACTTTTTATTGGTTTTTAGTTATAAGATAGGGTTTTATATATAATATTAGGAAATATTTATGTCTATTGATGACAGCAGTGTTAACAATAGTTTTTTTTCGGCAGGCAGCGATGACAGTTTGGTGAGCATACCGTCTCTTGCAGACAGTCTTGAGGCGCAGTTCTCTGATGTTCCGAGGAATTTTAACGTGATTCATATTAATGCCCAGAGTATTCCGGCCCATTACCACGATATGTTGGCAAGTTTTGACTGTAGAAACATTCATGCTATTCTTGTATCCGAGTCATGGCTTAAACCTTGTCTCCCTTCAACTAGCTACTCTCTTCCTGGTTTCGTACTCATAAGAAACGACAGGACGGCTGGTGGTGGTGGTGGTGTTGCCATATACCTCCGTGCACACATTCCCTTCTCTGTAGTCCATATGTCAGCGCAACCACCGCCATCAAATGCTGGTGAACATCTCTTTCTTGAGGTCGAACTTCACCACTCGAAATTACTTCTTGGCGTCTATTATTGTCCCTCCTTACGCATCAATTTCTTCGCATCGTTTGAAAAACTCTTAGAACATCTGGTCCCTTCTTACAGTCATAGCATAATCATGGGTGATTTTAACACTTGTCTCCTGAAAAAAGACCATCGCTCTTCTTCTCTGACTAATGTTGCGACTTCTAGCAATCTTTCCATTCTGCCGCTATGTGCTACTCACCATTTTCCAAACTGTACTCCTTCGCTTCTTGACTTGATTTTTGTCTCCTCTCCTGATCGCGTGGCTAAGCATGGCCAATGCGCAGCCGACGCCTTTTCACATCATGACCTGATTTTTCTTTCTTATAAAATTCGTCCACCTAAGGCTAAAGCCAAAATTCTCATGCAGCGCAATTTTAGTGGTATGAACGTTGACAGACTTTGCGAGGATGCCAGCAATATTGATTGGTCTCCTCTGCTTGCCTCCACGTCGGTCGATGAGCAGGTTAATGTCTTTACTGCTAAACTCATCGAGCTTTATGATGTTCATGCTCCTGTACGAGCTGTTAAAGTAAGACATTTGCCGGCGCCGTGGCTGACAGATGAGATCAAAAAGTTAATAAACAAAAAAGTTGCGGCAAAGGCCAAATTTAAGCGACGACCTACTGATGCGAATAGGGACAAATATGCCTCTATCCGCAAACTCTGCAACAAGGTGTGTAGGAATGCTAATCGCCAACACATTCATAACTCTGTCCAAAACGGGGACGCATCCAAAGTTTGGAATTTTCTAAGATCATTGGGGGTCGGTAAAACGCGACAAGAGTCAATCCCTAAAGATTTAGATATCGATGCATTGAATAATCATTTCACAGCTTCGTCCAATTTCGATAGGACAGTAAAATTGAATACGTTGGATTATCTTTCATCTCTTCCGACTGCCAGTTATGCTCCATTTGTTTTTAGTCAATTCACCGCATGTGATGTTAAGAAGAGCATACTATCAATTACTTCCAATGCAGTAGGAAGTGACTGTATCAGCCGTAAAATGTTACTCCCGGTGCTGGACATTATCCTTCCTGTCATTTGCCACATCCTTAACTTTTCTGCGTCTAGCGGTGTCTTTCCATTCTCATGGAAAGATGCACAGATAATTCCTTTACCAAAAAAGTCCAATCCCACATCCTTTTCTGAATACCGCCCAATATCTGTCTTACCATTCCTTTCCAAAGTCCTAGAACGGTTAATCCATAATCAAATAAGCACTTTCCTATCCAAAAATAATCTCCTCAATCCCTTCCAGTCCGGCTTCCGTCCTGGTCACAGCACCTCCACAGCTCTTCTCAACATTACGGATGATATTCGGTCAGCCATGGAAAGCAGTAATCTGACGGTCTTGGCATTGCTCGATTTCAGTAATGCTTTTAATACTGTTGATTTCGATGTTTTGCTTGGCATTCTATGCTCTCTTAATATATCTCCATCGGTGGTTGACTGGTTTCGTAGTTACCTGTTCGGGCGCCGGCAACGTATTAACATCGGAGAGAAGTTGTCTTCCTGGTGTAGTACTTCTGCCGGGGTACCACAGGGTGGCGTTTTATCCCCTTTACTTTTCGCAGTTTTTATAAACTCAATCTCCAATGAACTAATTTCTTCCTACCATCTTTATGCAGACGATCTGCAATTATACTCGCGAGCTCCTCTCGGAAGGCTGTCTGAGGCTATAGCTACCATCAATCTTGATCTGGCTCGCATTTGCGATTGGAGTAAGAGGTATGGGCTTATGGTCAACCCTGTAAAGACGCAGGTAATTGTAGTGGGCAGTTCTAGAATGGTTTCTAGAATCGACTGGACGTGTCTTCCCCAAGTTATGTTTGACAATTCAGTTATTCCCTTCAGTGAGAAAGTTAGAAACTTGGGGATTTTCATCGACAAGGACTTCTCTTGGACTGCTCAACTGCAAGAAGTCAGCCGTAAGTTGTTTTAATCTGCTGCATCTTTGAGGAGACTGCGTAATTTTCTTCCGACTGCCACTAAGATTGCGCTTGCACAATCTCTTCTTCTTCCCATCCTTGATTATGCTGATGCCAGCTATCTTGACCTTACTCAAGAACAACTCGATAAACTTGAGCGGCTTCAAAATGTTTGTATACGGTTCATATTTGGTTTGCGCAAATATGACCATGTTTCAGAATTTCGTGTAAAGCTCAAGTGGTTGCCAATTCGCCTTCGCCGGAATGCTCACATTCTTTCTCTTTTGTTTAATGTGCTCTTTACTCCTTCTACACCTCTTTACCTCAAAGATCGTTTTAAGTTTATCTGCGATTCCCACACGAAATCTCTAAGGTCATCAGATAACTTGCGACTTAGAATGCCAATGCATTCCACAACTTTCATGGATAAATCCTTTACTGTCCAGGCTGCTCGTCTGTGGAATGCATTGCCTGACCCAATTAAACGTGCTCAGTCGTTGCCTGTATTTAAAAAACTCATCAAAGAACATTACCTATCGCTGTGATTGTGCTCTTTGTTTTTAGACATAATGTGCTATGAATATCGTAAATCATTTACTTTCATCGCTTATATATTTGTATGTATGTATTTATGTATCTATTATTTAGTATTTATTTGTGTTTTTAGAAAATATTATTGAAATTACATTATGTTCATTGTTGGTATTGTCGCACCAATGACAACCCCATGTCATGTCCAGGTAATCTCTGTCCATTCCAGGTTGCCTGGAAGAGATCGCGGTATGCGATAAGGCCGCCCATTGTATGTTTTTAGTATTAAGTTTATTTTTCTTGTTTATTATGGTGTACAATAAAGTGTATATAAATAAATAAATAAATAAAATGTGTCCCCCCCCCCTGTAACTTCTAAAATAAGAGAATGATAAAACTAAAAAATATATATGATGTACATTACCATGTAAACTGCCACCGAAAATTGTTTTATTCGCTGTTCGGCAATTGTGTTTTATTTCTAGGGGATATCTTTGTCGTAGCTTACTGGAGTTTCATTTGAATCGTTGGTGATTAGATTCTATTGTTTTATAAGGTTCAAGGTAACAAAACAGAAAGCATTCCATATTCCTACTTCGAGTAGGATGGATATTCGTAGGCTAGTTAGTTTTAGTTAGTCTATTTAATTATTGTAACTCCATGTCCCAACATCGGCTTGGAATGGACATTCGTAGGTTAGCTAGTTTTAGTTAGTAGTTGCAACCATTACATGTCCTAATATTGGCTTGCAATGGACATTTGTAGGATAATTAATTATAATGAAACGTATTAATTAAAAGTTTAGAATCATTTCGGGTTTCCAATCCCCCGGCTGTGGTAAATGTAATTTGCGTATACGTTAGTAAAAAGCTTTCATATTTTAGAATCAGAATCATAACTTTATATTATTATGTAAAACATAGGTTACACAGCAGTGTCCACACACTGCTTTACTGCTGCACTGTCTTTAATGTTGTAACACCCCGCGGTGTTCAAGAGACTCGCTATGTTTGCCACGAGGCGTATAAATATGATTTGCAATATCCAATTATAATTGATTACTGTTAAAATTAAATGATTACCAATAATAAGAGGAAAAGAGCCAGAATCTGAGACAAGGAACTCAGTTACACAATTCTGAATTAACATCATAATATACCAACATTAAAAGCATCTCCATAATTTCAACAATTAAATTCTACTATACATGTCATTGAGTTAATATCCAAATAATAAATGTCAAATAATAACCAATCCATTATTAAAACACAAATTAGTATCAGTCAGTATTTGGATGTCAAAATAATACAGTTTAAACAATAATACAGAATGGTCAATAATAATAAAAAATGTAGTCAAAGATCATAAAATAAGATGTCCCTTCACTCACACTCTGAAATGTAAATAATTCAAAAACAAAAAATATAATAATAATAAAGGAACAACCGCGTTGATTAAAACACAATTTGTTTAATTATTTCTAGTATGTGATCATAAATAATTGGTGCCATGTAAAAAACACTATTACGCATCAGTGCCGTTTTGGACAGTGTCGAGCATAATTTATTACATGTCGAGACTCCGGTTATTTCTAACTGAAAGCTTGGGAAATAGATTTGGATTGGTTTTCACAAATACTGCAACTTCGAATATGTACATACACGGTAGTGTCAGTATTTTGCATTCAACAAAAAATGGTTTGCAAGTGTCTGTAGATTTAACTAGAACAATTTTTTGGATTTTAAATATCAGCTCCCCAGTGGTTGAGTTTCCCCAAAAACTAACACCTTATCTTAATATTGAACCAGCTATACTATGGTATGTTGTAACAATAGCGTCCGTTCCTATGACTGGCGCAAGTTTTTATAAACCACTAGCTGACCCGGCAAACTTTGTTTTGCCATAAAAACACCAAACATTTATTTACCCTACCTACCATACCTACCCTACCTACCCAACCTTACACTACCTACCCTACCCTACCCTACCTTACACTACCTACCCTACCCTACCCTACCCGACCCTACCCGACCCTACACCACCCTACCCTACACTACCCTACCCTACACTACACTACCCTACACTACCCTACCGTACACTACCTTCCCTACCCTACTCTACACTACCCTACCCTATCCTACACTACCATACCCTACACTACTCTTCACTACCCTAAACTACACTACCCTACCCTACCCTACGCTACACTACCCTACCATATACTACCCTACCCTACCCTACCCTACACTACCTTCCCTACCCTACGCTACACTACCCTACCCTACACTTCCCTACCCTACCCTTATACAATAGCAATAAAGCTCAAATTGACTCTACGTTTTAGTTAGAAAACTTTTGTATGGGAAAAAGAAAAGGGCTGTTTTTTTTTCCGGCAATTTATAGAATTTTTCTCCCCGTAAAAACCATCTTTGAACTTCAACGATCATTTAAAAAAAAGAATTGGCCAAATTGGTCCAGGCGTTGTTGAGTTATGCGCTTACCAACACATTTTGCGATTCATTTTTATATTATAGATAAGCGGATTTGCTAAGTCTCTTAGTCTCTTCGCCAAACCTATCGTGTGTGCCTTCCAACCACCATGTCGGTGGTCTATGGTTAAGCTAAGGAATTTGGTTGTGTTAATTTGATTTATTCTTTTGTTCTCATAATGAATAATCATAGTCTATTTTTTGCGTTCTTTGAATTCCATTAATTAGGAATTTGTCTATATTTATCTTAAGGTTACTGTTATTTAGCGATTGTATAATTGAGTGTATAGTATTAGTCATGTCATTATCCTTATTTAGTTTAGCTTTACAGTCGATGGTAACAAACGGTGCAGTCGTCTGGAAAAAAGTGTCACCTGATGTTTTGTCACTTTTGGCAGGTTTGGTTAGGTTTGGTTTTGGTTGGAGTATATATAGATGGGGGCCCAGCAGGCTCTTTTGTGGCACACTATATGTGACTATTTGTTCACGCGACCGATAAACCATTTTGTTTTTTGTTTTTGGATCCACTTGTGTAATTTCCACATATTATATACGATTTTTGAGATATGATTCGATAAGCTGTAGATAGATAGATAGATAGATAAACCATTTATTCAGTGCACACAAAAGACACAGCACAACACACAAAATCACATACATGTGGGTATTTGGAAAAAAAAAGGTGCCAGAATACAAAAAAAGAAGAAGAATAAACAACATAATACAAATAAAAGTGACACAAGTAACACACCTACTTCAATTTAAACACAGTGCGGTGTGCGTCTCAAGGTTGCACCAAATGGGAGTCCAGCTCAGCATGTGTCAGGCAAATATACCTAACGCTGATATTCTGCTGGACCCCTGGAGTGACATACGGTCGCTGAGCAGTCGTAATATGTTTGTGTTATGACAGTGTGATGTGAGGTACATAGAAGCAATTCTTTTTTTATTGTGTTTGCTAACAGCATTCGAGGGGTAAATATATTTTCAATAAATAAATATACGTAAATAACATGAGTATTTAAATTAGTAGGTAAGTTATTTAATTACCAAGAGACCATACCTATCTTTTGTTTACAGGTTTTGACCACGAGATACGCCAAATAGACAGATTGGCTCGGAAAGGACATGACAGCCAGTTATATATCGGACGTGTTCAAAACAGTCATCCCCAGTTTTTTCTGTGAGGCTATAAGAAACTGCCGCAGTCGAACTCTGAACGTTACAAGGCATTTAAGATTCCTTATCGGCGGGGGAATATTGTTCCAGCATTTAGATGCGGCGAACTTCCCCTGAAAGCCGCTGTCTTGTGCGAGTGTGTGGAGAGTTGCTGTGAGCACTGTCGGCTTGCGCATTCTCTTCTACTAGCGATCCAGCTCAGTTTATTGTACAGATAGGTCGGCTGTTGCCGTAGGATATTGCCTCTTATTACGCAAGCATATAATTTATTTGGCAAGATATTGTGGTCTACGTAGTCAAAGGACTGAATCACATCACAGTAGATAGAACATGCAGGTATATTTCTGTCAAAATTTGCGATTACTTTATTCAAGAAGTCATATATTGCCATATTAATGGTTTTGTTTTTTCTGAAGCCTTTTCTGTTCTCCCGTCAAGATGTCGTGTTTGACTAAATATTTATAATTTTTTTCATATATATATATATATTTTTCAAGTACCCTTGAAAATATAGGAACGAGTGCAATTTATCGAAGAAGAAAAATCTGGGTCGTGACGAACTCTAACCTACATTTATTCTCAAGTTAAGGCAGCAATGTGATTGAAAACACAGGGTGTAGACTGTGCAATATGTACATGACCGACCGATGTGGCGACACTTTGTGGAGGCCTATGTCTAGCAGAAGACGTCTTTCGGCTAAAATTATGATGATGATGAGGACGTGTACTGTACACTCTAGTGCGCGTGCATGACCAGATGTATGAAAACAAATGAAGCAAAATGAGTAAGTCAGGATTGTAGCAGGCGTGCGTTAGTTTCTGACTGCCCACATGGGAAAAAGGTCTTGAGTTTTAATGTTCACTGCACTTCAGTATGAATGGGTAAACCCAGCGTCTTCGAGTCACCCATAGGTACCTACGTCGATCCTACAGCAAATGCAAAAAAACTTTTTAACAAAAAATCAAACCGACTTCCAAAAAACTACAAATTAAAAAATAAATTTATTTTCCGAAGTCGGTGTCTATTTTACCCATTGTTTTCCGTTTTTCGACACCGACTTCGGAAAAGAAATTTATTTTTTAATTTGTAGTTTTTTGTTCTGGAAGTCGGTTTGATTTTTTGTTAAAAAGTTTTTATTTTTTTCCCTTTTTAGTTTTGGTAGGTACCTCCAATTAACACGATTATCATTTAGGGCCAAAATACATCTACGATACATTGATTTATTTTAGAGTTCCAGTGCCTACCGCCGGCTTCATCATCAGATCAGTTCGATGGTGCCATTTTCATCAGTACCATTTATTTATAAGTATTTTTTGCTTCATTATAGTCGTTTAACTATTCGAGATATCTTATCACCGTGACATTCTTAGCATTTAGGAGTTCTAGTGGCCATCTGTGGTCTTCTTCATCAGTTCCACTCCACCAAATGATACTTTCTGAGTGCAAATGATAGCATTGTTGATGAAAATACCAAAATCGCTATAATATTTGAGGAGTTCCCTCGATTTCTCTAGGATTCCATCATCAGATCCTGACCTGATGACTATGAGACCAACTAGGAAGTATACCCTACCAAACAAAAGAAGAATTTTTGAAATCGGTCCAGGCGTCTTTGAGTAATCGGGGAACATACATAAAAAAAAAAAAGATACCGACGAATTCAGAACCTCCTCCTTTTTTTGAAGTCGGTTAAAAACAATAAGCGACCTTCAAACAACCAAAATTAAAACAAAAATAACTACGACGTTCCAGAAAAAAAAACAAAGTGAAATAAGCCCGTCACCTCGTATTTGATCAGGAAAACAATTTAAGTGGACAGTTTTTTCATTTTAATGAAAAATTTATCCACTTAATTGTTTTTAAAACGTTGCCCCACACTAGGAACGTCTTCCTGTATCGTGGGTGCGTTTTCCTAACAAACAATGGTATTGGATCGCGAAATAAAATCGGTTTATAGGTAACTTGTTTGGCACCGTGGCGGTGCCCGGTGTCAGGGCCGGAAAAAAATTATAACACGACGTGTAAAGGCGATCACACATTGATTGGTGTGTCGCCGGTAGTTTTTATTTCCTTTTTCTTTACTCATCTTAAGATTTTAACACCTAGCTTTTCCCACTAGGATCATCATAATCATCATTTCAGCCGAAAGACGTCCACTGCTGGACATAGGCCTCCCCCAGGCGTCATCACATTGACCGATCCCGTGCGTCTCGCATCCAGCGGATTCCCGCAACCTTTTAGTAGGAGGCCTTCCAACGCATAGTATTTCGGTGCGGGGTCGCAATTCCAGAATTTTCTGCCCCATTGGCCATCCGTTCTGCGAGCAATGTGCACCACCCACTGCCACTTAAGTTTGCCAATTCTTCAGGCTATCTCTGTAACTTTGGTTCCCCTGCGCATATCCTCATTTCTGATGCGATCATGCAAGGAAACGCCGGGCATAGCCCTCTCCATTGCCCTTTGGATGACTTTAAGCTTTCTGATGAAGCCCCCTGTGAGCGACCACATCTCGGTCCCATAGGTAATTACTGGCAACACAAACTGGTCATAGACTTTTGTCTTGAGACGCTGCGGTTAACTGGACGAGAAGATACTGTGCAACTTCCCGAACGCCGCCCAACCGAGTCGGATTCGACGGTTGACTTCTTTCTCAAAGTTAGATCTACCCAACTGGACTGTTCGGCCCATGTAGACATAATCGTCTACAACTTCGAGTGTAGTCCGATCTTGATAGGATTGGGTGTTACATGGCCACCATGACCTTGGTTTTGTACGATAGAAAGTCGTAACAAAATCGTGAATGATAACTGTTAATCGTGTCTTGACGGTTTCCTCATTACACTTTCGTGAAACCTTGCTATATGAATGTTTTGATGTGATTGTGATTAATATAATGTGAACATATAATGTGATTTTACAGTATAGTGATACAGTAGCACTATTCTGTAAAAAAACACCGTGAAAACGTAAGACAAGCGAGTGAGCCTGAAGTGAATTGTCAATCCTTACAAGTAAGGTAAAATTAAAGTTCATAATTATGTAAATAGACCAATTGCTTATAGCCGTAAGTATTTAATATTTTGTGGTGCGGGTTCCAACTCATCATGCAGGAAGAATTTAGGCCGACGGGTGTCGTGTATCGGCTACATGACACCACGACTCAGCGCAATACGTCGCCGACTCAACGTACTAAATAGATATGTGTTAACTTTGTTAAGAATTATGTATTAGTTTATTTTTGTATGTTTAATTTGAGTTTTTTTATCTTTGGGCCTTAGTTGTCTGAAAATAAATAATAATTATTACTATAATTCTATTAAAATTAGTAAGATGTTTCCTTGAGAAAAAAATATTTTCTTGCAAATAAACATTTTGATTTGATTAGACGCATCCAATTTGTGTGAATTTTCTTAAAAAGAAAAATTATTACAAAATATCCAAGTAATTATAATTTAAGTAATGAAAAGGTTAGGTAGCTCGGGCGGTACCCACACCTATATTAAATGTAAAAAAATCGCATAACACAATCAATACGACGAGTATAAGACCCAGTGGACACACTCACTTACAATACAGGATACTACATTACTTTTTCCCGTGAGGGGAAATAGAGGAAAATGTGTACATTTATACGTGTAGTCGGAATTAAGGTGCGATGCTATCGCAGGAAGGGAGCCTTGATTTGTAGTTATAGTGCAGGTACCTGTCGTTCTGGAGAAGATCTAATATTGCGTTTGTATTTTCTACCTAAAGGACACGATACGAAATGAAGACTCTACTGCAAAAACACCAACAACAACAAGGTCTTACAAAATAAAGGTAGTTTTTATAATACTCTGACTCCTAAACGTGTATGTTCCTATGTCATAAGAAACACTATTCCACCGTAGTTACAAAGTCTTTAAAATCACCTCAGCTGATGCACTGTTATACGTAAATAGCTGTTGTATTTTGAACCTTGTTTTGTGAGTATGAAAATTAATGGATGATAAAGAGATAGAATGTAAGTATTTCACAGTACTATAATAATTGTAACAACATCGTGAATAAATGATTAACCACTCAGCAGGATTGGTGGCAGAATTGAGTTCTTAGTATCTACCAAGTACAGGAATCTTAATTTAGATGAAAGATCTGGCAGACTTTCTCAGAATCCGAATTAAATAAATGCGAAAATATCTTTGTCTGTTTGTTACATTTTCATATCTTAGCAGCTGAACGTGTTTGGATAAAACTTGGTACATGGATAGACTATGTTCTTGATTAGGATTTAGGATACTTTTTATAGCGGGAGTATGCTCTCTTGTCATAATTTTTGACTTCCATGCAGGTGAAACTGCTGGTAGATCCTATAACTTCTTATAATAGTAAAGATGAGCCTCGCAAAATTGTTAACCTAAAAATCATTTACTGATTATTAATTTTCTAAGAGAAGCACTTTAATCATACTTCAACAATTTAATCTAACCTTTAGCATCAAATACCCTTAGGCCTGTAATATTCGCGAGCCCTTTTACTACGTAAAGGCCAGGTATCATACTAAAGAGTTATATCAAAAATGCCGAGACAAAGTAATGTATAAATTAGAGATGGACCGACTCTAAACTTGGTCGACTAGCTGACTAGACCACTATTCGATAATCACTTGATCGCTGAGTAGTACATGTATGACTAACTAATATGTGACTATATAGTCGGTTCATTCCCATTTAATTAGTTTTTGGTTTTGAAAAGTTTGTCGAACGAAATTACAAATTATTTTTGATATTACGCACTGGGGGGATATTACGCACATTATATTTTTCAAAACCATATTTTATTATTCAAAACCGAAAACTAATAAAATGGGAATGAACTGACTGTTCTTGTTAGACTGATTCAATTTAGTCTTAAAAATACATTGTGAGTGGTAATTTGGTACGCTCCTTGAAATAGGATAAACACTTGAGCTAATTTGCAACAATTTTGATCCCATATCTGGGATCCGAATTGTGACGTTTTAGAGTTATCAATATTTGAATATATAGCGGCACGTGTCGAGATATTGCTTCGTCACCGATGAACGTGCCTCTCAAGTGAAAAGCGTGCAACTATAAAGCCTTTTTATGATTGCTTCGTCTTCGGCAAAGAAGATATATTTTTAGTACTGTAGTAGGTCTACCTTTAAAACCTTTTCTAGATCTTATTATAGTAGAATATCAAAATTATTATTTGAATAAAATGAATTGGTAAATGTCTCAGGCTCGATTTTTCAATAGTCTGATAACTTTTAACTGAAGAATATAAAAATGGCGGTTTGACAGCTTTTGTATAGAAAATATGACAAACGGCCATTTTTATTCCTCAGTTAAAAGTTATCAGAGTATTGTAAAATCGGCCCTTATAAATCTGAAATACTTTTTTTCCAGACTATTAATTAGTACTTTAGTAAATAGCACAGACACAGTGTCCCTTTACAAGGCTTTTTATAAAGGTCTTGTTTTTTAAATATTTACGAAAGCTAACATATTTTTCAGTTCTCAAAATACTACAAAAGTTAAAAGTCCTGCAATATAAAAGGTTTCAACTGTAATAGAGGATTTCTGTAACACGTGGATGACCAGGCATTCAGTCTGAAGATTTCACACTAATGAAGTCTAAGTCTGGCCAAAGTAAGAATAATAAAAAATACAAGGTTCGTACTATGTAGTCTGCGGCATCGCCAGCTGATGACTTGCCACCTCGAGCACAGTTTTGATTACACGCGAAGAATATAAATAGTTTTGCGACGGCATGTAACCTATATCGATCTTGATATATAAACTGATTTTGCATTTATTTTTCTATGCGCGTTGTACTCATGACGGCAGTGGTGACCATAAAGGAGGGTCTGGCGGACGCGTACAGCAGAAACACGAGGTTGACGGCGATTCCGATGACGATGCCCAGCTCAGCAATAGCGTCAGGCACTAGCAATGGTTAGAATTCAAATATTTTTGTTTGAGTCCTATTTCTACTTTATTCGTTTTTTTATTTTATGTTTTTTTTTTTTTTTTTTTATTTCCACAGTGCCCAAACAAAGTGAGTGTACTGGTATTTTAAATAAATGAATAAACTCTAGCACCATTTACATTACAATTTCAAAGTTTTCGCCCAAGGAAGGGAAAAGTTTTGCAAAAGAAAACGCTGTTGTTTGCAGATTATTTGAAAGTTTTCAATGCTTCCTTAATTTTTGGCATAGATTGTGAATACGTTGTATTCGATAACTAAGTTTTGAAACTCGGTTAGTTACTTCGATTATGTTGCATTTTGTTCAGAGCCTTGAACATTGTCGCCGAGTTGCCAGCTTGTCGGTGTTTTGTCGGTTGTATTTCCGGCAGTGTGCGATAGAAATGCATGATCTAATTCCGCCTAGCCCGTTTCATCATCGGACTAGAAGACGTACGGCGATGCGCCATCGGTACAAAATGGACATCCCACCCACATGCACTAAACGTTTTGAAAATACTTTCATTATGCGTACAGCAGAGGTGCAGAGCAGTGGTGGCCCAGTGGTATCGGCCGCGACTTACAAGTTGTAGGTCGTGGGTTCGAGCCCAGGCAGGCGCTTTACTTTGTGTAAATTATTTCTTCACCACTGCTCTCAAAACGGTGAAGGAAAACATCGTGAGGAAACCGGCATGTCCTAGAACCAAAAATTCGAAGACATGTGACATCCACCAACCCGCACTGGGCCCGCGTGGTGGATTTCGGCCCATTCCCTCTCACAGAGAGGAGGCCTGTGTCCCAGCAGTGGGAACATTAATAGGCTGATGATGTGATGCGTACAGCTAAGGAGTCTAATTCCCTGCCAGAGTCTGTTTCGTGATAGCTACAACCTAGTTGTCTTTAAGTCAAGAGTGAGTTTTACTTCTATGCAAGCGTGCTACACCGTCGATCACATCATCGCTTACCATCAGATGATATAGTGGTCAAGCGCAAGCCTACAGAAAATTATAAAAAAACCGTTCTAATATTCCTATTATAAATGCTAAAATAACTCTGTGTGTCTGTTTTTTCCTTTACATGTCATAATAGCTGAACGGATAAGAATTTAACTTTTCACACGGTTAGGGTTTGCTCCCTTGAGATAATTTAAAACTTTCATGTATGCTATTTCACTGCTGTCTTTTAAATACTTAGTTTTTAAACGACATTTTCTTGTAACTTTATTTTATATTATTATTATTTACTTTATTTTATTTTATGAAAGGCCGATGTTTTACTACATTCAGTGAGAAGGTCCTATTACAGAAAAATAATCTAATCTTATTACAGCGTGCTTCACCGTCGACCACATCATCGCTTACCATCAGGTGAGAAAGTGGTCAAGCGCGAGCCTATAATTTATAAAAAAGAAAATGTTTTAAGTCGGAGTATTTATTCGTTTCTAATTCTGCAGAAGCTGAAGACTGCGTTAATTAAAATCACAGAAAAGGCAGGGAGAGGGGACAAAGTCCAGCCAGTACTATGTCTAGTCAATGACATCACAAATGCCGTTATGAGAGAGAGATAGAGCTTTACAGGACGAATGACAATATCCCTTTCTAACAACGGGATTATACGCGACCGTCTTCCTGTCACCACAAGTAGCAAAATGTGTCTGTCACATCTGCCAACCCTTTTAGGAAATACAGGAATTATATTATTACTTATTAAATTACAACCCAGCATGTACTCAGTATTAACATAATTTTAAAGCTACATGTAATCTGTGGCTTTCGCTACTTTAGAGTGTTGAGTACCAGGACAACATAGATAAGAAAAGAAAGACTACTCCATTCAGCGACCAAAATCGCTCCTACACGCTTCATGTACAGCGAGTGCACGCGCGTTCGCGATTGGAATTTGTTTGAGATCGTCGTTCGGACGCATCTATGTGTGCTTGGGCCTTTGCTTGCTTGTTGTATGGAGCTGCGCATTTTGCGAAGCTTGTGGCTAAATAATAACAACCACAAGGGTCGATCTTCATGATTAAGTTACTTTTGGCATGGTCGGTCTATGGATGGGGTTCCACCCATTACATACCACGTTTCCTCCATGCCTCGGCAAGCATATGGCAAGAAAAGATGGCGCTGCCGTCACGACAACATATATCGCTCCGTATTTTTTTTAAATATTTTAAAAGCAGTAATATCAAGATAAATTTAAACTTAAGTGACTTGAATAAACAATATACATCAGTGATAGTGTTATCTAGCACCAAGAATGGATAAAAAACAAATAAACATTGAAATAAGACAAGAACCGTGGATGTGACAGTGTTTTAATTTAAACATCTTTTAACTAAAACAAACGGTGTAATATCAGTAAAATCTGTGAAGATGTGAGAAAAGACCATTTTAAGTGAGAATACCAGCAGTGAAAGTGATAAACCGTATAAAAATTTAATTTCTTGTCAAGAATAAATCGTTAAGAAAAATAATTTTGAATGATGGCACCGTGTTAAATACTTACGACAACGCCATCTATATTGTAACAACCGCATCAACTTACACGTAAAGTGAAGTCGATAACACAGAACACCTAAAAAATTACTGGATGGACAAAGCGATCAATTTATTTGGTTAGTCGGACTTATTAGGTGTGCATCTTAATTATTTTATCGATGAGGGTAAATCGGTGGACATATTATGCATAACAGAAACAAACATGAATAAGGACGATCATATGCATGTTCACGTGCCTAACTATACACTCCACACATTCGCGAGAAAGTAGGAACGGGGGCCCGTTTATACTAATGAAGAATACTCTAATGGGAAAGTAAATTGATGTAGGAAAATAGTGTAAACCAAACATTATTGAAGGTTGCGCAGTTGAGTTGCAGAATTACCCCGTAATAGTCTTGCGTATATACAGTTCTTCTTATATGGATAAGGTCTCATTAAATACATTCCTTTTTAATTTAGATTTGATTCTCAATGTCATTCAAACGTAATAAAAAACTCTTTTTATGTGGTGATTTCAATATAGATCTTCTGAAAGATAACTATGCCTCTCGCGATTTTAAAAACCCATTGCAAAGTTTCAATCTTATAATAGGTGTGCTCACACCTACACGTCTTTGTAGCGGCACCTGCATTTATTAAATTGTCGACAATATACGGGGTAGTAATGCGTTACTATCGAATTGACATTGTCAGATCATACAGCACAACTACTAAAATGTCCTGTTAAAAAAAACTTTCATTATCCCTTATTGTTACATATTTAGACGTAGTTACTGTACAGAACATATGCAAAACTTTAAACGGTGTTTACAAATTTAACATTTATGATATATATTCCTGCAAAGAACCCAATGACGCATTCAATAAATTTTACGACACGTTTAAACTTTTTTACGATATGTGCTTGCCGCTTAAAAAACTTAAGCGATATGCAGTAAAATCACCTAGGTGGATCAGTAAAGGAATAAAATTATGCTGTAAACACAAGCGCGAAATGTTGTGGCAGTTTTGGAAAGACCCAAACCCCAATACTAAATCAAGTTTTAATACTTATACGCGACGATTAAAAACTATAATTAGTCTAACAAAAAAATCACAGAATAACAACCATATTAATAATGCGTCCAAAAAGAGCAAGGCTACATGGCAAATAATAGAATAGAAAAGAAATAATAAAAGTCGGTTGAAGGAATATCAAAACTTAGAATAATTAACGAAGATTTAACTGACCCAAAAATAATCGCCCAAACCTCCAATGACTATTTTATTAATGAAATTGAATCAGTATCTGACATGAACCGAGTCACCCACGTCCGTAGGAGTGTACCCTTTGATTCCCTACACGTGGTCCCCGGGTGGTGCAAATCAGGTGACACTTACTGGTGGTAGGCTTCGGCCGAAGGCTTGTGACCACCCACCGGGCAAAGACGTACCGCCAAGCGGCCTAGCCGTGTTCCGGTACGATGCTCGGTGTAGCCACTAGAGGAGTTGGGTCGAGATAGCTGTTCCACTGCAGGCTGACTAGTTCTGACGCGCACTGTTTGGGACGTATCGGGAGACTGGTCGCGGAGGGTAGCGGGATCCGAGGCACGGTGCACCGCTGGTCGACCGCAGGTAGTTGGGGGCCCAAGTAGTGTGCCAGCCACACATGAAAGGCTGCCCCGCCAACTGTCGAAAAATCCCGGAATGCACCATCGTGCTGGATGGCGACCAGATGGGGAGGGCCCGATGGACATTCCGGGGGGGCTCGGGCGTCCCCGCAGTCTCCAGACTAGTGCCCCAATGATGGCGTCCTTTCAGTGCGTGTCTGTAGGTTACCAGCGTGGAACCTCGTCTCACTTCCATCTCCTCTCCTCCCTTCACTCACACACAATCATGACAAGGAAACGAAATACTGGAGTTCAACAGCGGCTGCACCCCCTCCCCCACAAAGTGCACCTCACCAACATTAGAGGTCTGCACTCAAATCTCTCTGCAGTCCACTACCACCTGGAGGCTGAGAAACCAGCGCTGTTTTTCCTTGCGGAGACGCAGATAGCGAGTCCGCCAGACGTGTCGTACTTGTCTTACCCAGGGTTTACCCTGGAGCACAATTTTAAACCACGCGCGGGTGTGTGTATGTACGCCCGCGACGACACTTGCTATCGGCGTCTCCGTAACCTTGAGGACTCCAGATTCTCAACGCTTTGGGCTCTGGTGGACACAGGTCTGGATAAAATTATCTACGCCTGTGTCTACCGGTCGCACAGCGGAGATCAGGAGACAACCAGGCTCACAGAGTACCTCAGTGAGGCGGCTGATGCGGCACAGCAGCGGTACCCTTCCGCCCAGTTAGTGTTACTGGGGGACTTTAATGCACACCACCAGGAGTGGCTCTTCCCATACCAGTGCACTGACCATGCTGGACGGGAGATGCGTAAGCTTTCGCTTGCACTAAACCTTACCCAGCTGGTCCAGGGGGCAACAAGGGTGCCGGATGTTGATTCGCACACGGCCAATTGCTTGGACCTTCTGCTGACAACAGATCCAGACCGATACTCTGTGTCGATAACTTCACCGTTGGGTAGTTCCGACCACTGTCTGGTGAAGTCTGTGTCCGTCTACTCCCCGCCCGATCCTAGCCCAAGAGGCACCCGGCGGGTTTGGCGGTACAGGTCAGCAGATTGGGATGGCATGCGATCTTTCTTTGCATGCTATCCTTGGCAGCCTACTTGCTTTTCTTCGGCTGATCCTTCGTCGTGCGCGGACGCCGTGACGGAAGTGTTGCGTCAGGGAATGGAGTACTACATTCCGTTCTCTGATGTGACAATGTCCAGCGTTGACCGGCCATGGTTTGGCGCCGAATGTTATCGCGCCGACGCGCTTAAGCATGAGGCGTACCTGGCATGGGTCGACGCTCGATCGCGCAAAGCGGGTGACGTGGGTCAGAAGAAGAAGGCCTTCAACAGGGCTGCCAAGTCCTGCAAGTTGGTGTTGCGAAGGGCTCGTTTCGACCACATTGGCCGAATAGGGACCAAACTTGCTTCTTACCCAGCAGGTAGTAAAGCGTTCTGGTCCCTGGCTAAGTCGGTCGAGTCGAACTTCTGCCGTCCCTCACTACCACCACTGCTGAAACCCGACGGGTCGTTGGCCCACTCCGCTGAAGAGAAGGCAAATTTATTTGCATCTCTTTTTGCGGAATCTTCGCGTCTGAATCCTGGTGATTCGCGGCCCCCTCCTTCTCCTGTTGGATGCGAGACGAGTATGTCGGACATTCGCATCCATCAAAAGGACGTTCGTAGGGTGCTGCGCAACCTCGACGTGAACAAGGCTAGCGGCCCTGACGGAATACCAGCAATAGTTCTTAGAACCTGTGCGCCTGAACTGTCTCCGATCTTGACTCGTCTATTCCGCCTTTCATATGAGACTGGAAAAGTGCCGAATGCTTGGAAGCAAGCCAACGTTCAGCCTGTGCCCAAGAAGGGCAGTCGAGCTGACCCGGCCAACTACAGACCCATCTCTGTAACGTCCATACTCTGTAAGAGTATGGAGCGTGTACTTAACAAAAAGCTCCTGGCATACCTAGAATCTAATGATATCCTTAGTGACCGTCAATACGGCTTCCGCCGAAATCGGTCTACTGGGGATCTTCTAGCGTATGCCATTCACATATGGAGTGAGGCCATCGAGAGACACGGGGAAGCGCTTGCCGTCTCCCTCGACATCTCGAAGGCTTTCGATAGGGTCTGGCACGAAAGCCTCATTGGTAAGCTTCCTTCATTCGGTTTGCCCGGTGGTCTGTGTGATTGGATTGCAGACTTCCTGAGAGATCGGTCCATTCGAGTGGTTATCGATGGCTGCTCTTCGGACCAATTGGATATTAATGCCGGGGTCCCTCAGGGGTCAGTACTCTCAGCAACATTGTTCTTGTTGCACATTAATGATCTGCTAAAACCCGGCACCTTTGGGTATGCTGACGACAGCACTGTTGCTGAGAGACACTTGTCCAACGCACGGGCTACCGGGCCGCAGATCCGGTCTCTCCGTGAGGCCATGGTGGAGCGTTTGAACCTGTCCTTGCAGGCAGTCTCCGAATGGGGCGATGCCAATCTGGTCAGGTTTAATGCTGCTAAAACCCAGGCGTGTCTTTTTTCCGCTAAAAGGAGCCAATTCCACCCGGCTCCTTCTTTCCGTGGTGTGACCGTGCCGATAACGGACCATCTTGAACTTCTTGGTGTTTCGTTGACATCGACTCTCAATTTTGGCCCATACATTGAGGGAAAGGCTCAGCTGGCTGCCAAAAAGTTGGGGATCCTTGCAAAGGTGAGACGGTATTTCACGCCGGAACAGCTGCTCAACCTGTATCAAGCGCAAGTTCGATCATGCATGGAGTACTGTTCTCATCTCTGGGACGGATCTGCCAAATACCAGCTTGATGCACTTGAATCGATCGAAAAGCGGGCCAAGAGACTCATCGGCAATGTGGCACTGGTCAAGTCAAAGCTCCAAAGCCTTGAACATCGTCGCCGAGTTGCCAGCTTGTCGGTTTTTTATCGGTTGCATTTCGGGGAGTGTGCGATGGAATTGCATGATCTGATTCCGCCCAGCCCGTTCCATCATCGGACTACCAGACGTACGGCGATGCATCATCGGTACATGGTGGATATCCCACCCATACGCACAAAACGTTTTGGGGACACTTTCATTATGCGTACAGCTAAGGAGTGGAATTCCCTGCCGGAGTCTGTGTTTCCCGATAGCTACAATCTTGGGGTCTTTAAGTCAAGAGTGAATAGGTTTTTTCTAGGCAAGCGTGCTTCACCGTCGACCACATCATCGCTTACCATCAGGTGAGATAGTGGTCAAGCGCAAGCCTATTGACGATAAAAAAAAAAAAAAAAAAAAAAAATGAACATTTGTAATCAAAATTTAAAATTTGCCATGCACCTTGACTCTTTATTTTTAATACCCACAATACCAGAGGGTATTGTGGGCAATATAAAACTAATAAATCCGTTAAATAATACAAATAGCTCTAGGTATGATGACATCACAACAAATGTCATTAAATATGTATCAACCATCATAGCACCAGTACTTACTTACATAATAAATATGTGTTTAGAATCGGGTGTTTCCGGATCGGCTAAAATTGGGTTGTTGAATTTAAAAAAAAATGACGATTTTTTTAATTTATTTCGGAACTTTACATAACTTAAATTATATTGTCGTTTCAAAAAACTCTTAAATATTTTTTTTTCAATTTATTATAAGCAATTGAAAATCGATAAAATTTTGAAAAGAACCACGTGACTACAAACGGGCCACAATTGCTCGCCATGTTGGTGACGTCATAACGTTCAAGGAAATCATGATACTACACGTAGATTGACTAAAAATATCCGAAAATCAGTGCAAAAATATTAATAAACAACAAATTTTGTTTAGTCATGTGTGATAAAGGATTTATAAAGGCTAATGTCGATAATATACCCACCTGATGGACGAATTGGAAGTTTTGAGCATAAATAAAGTAGTCGTAATAAATAATACGTGAGAGTGGACCGGTGGTAGTTATTGTTGTTTACCTAGGAAACATAATTGTCATAACGTAATCGTTTTTACATATAGGTAGGTGATATGGGTGTAAAATAAAAAGTAAACAAACACGATTGGCGCGAAACTTTGACTTTGGTTAACAAAAAGCTTCATTAGATACCACTAAATATGATACCACATACACATA
Source organism: Orthosia gothica (assembly GCA_949775005.1). Classification (NCBI taxonomy): domain Eukaryota; kingdom Metazoa; phylum Arthropoda; class Insecta; order Lepidoptera; family Noctuidae; genus Orthosia; species Orthosia gothica. Next base: position 4,308,668 of record OX459041.1, on the reverse strand, counting down.
TTTTTTTTTGGAAATTCCCATTATTTACATATCCCTTAATAGAGGAGCTCGTGGCTAAATAATAACAGCCGCACTGTTCGATTATCAAGGTTAAGCAACGCTTAACGAGGTCGGTCCGTGGATGGGTGACCATTTCAACATACCGTGTTTCCTCCGTGCCTCGGAAAGCACATGAAGCCGTTGGTCCCGGCTGTCATTTGAAGATCTTTGACAGTCGTTACGGGTAGTCAGAAGCTTGAGATAGGACACCAGTCTTGCCAAGGGGTACCGTGTTACCCAGTTACTGGGTTAAAGGCTAGGCAGATTGACAATATCCCTTAATAATATTGAACACTAATGTCTATATTATATATTTACAAACACTAAAAAGTTTGTAGAACAGAAACGTAAAAATATTAACTTGGTAGATTTTCGTTACACTAATACGTCGATCGATTCTCACGATTCAAACAGAAATATTAGTTTTACGCCTATATCTGTCATTTAAGTATAAAATAATGAATATATCACCATAAACAAAAAAACATGTTTTCAAGTTACGTAATTATGCTATTGCGCGAATCACATATAATTGGGCTCTTTTTGTAGTATTCGTACATAATGGTACGAAGCAAGCATGATAACTTTTAAGGTTCGATATTTATGATCAATATATTCGATATTCATCAATATATTGACGATAATAACAAGATTGAATCGGTTAAAAGTCAAAACAATGTATCAGCTATGTGCTACAATGAGTAGAAATGAACGTTGTGACGTCATACGGGCTCGGGTTTGTTCGGCAAACTATCGGGGTGTTTTCGGTACTGGATTCAAAAATATATTTTCAATTGGATTTTACTTTGTAATTACAGTGAAAAAAAAAAACTAAAAATAGTTTTGTACGGAAACTTATATATGATCTTTTCATTTTTTACAAAAAAAAATATGTTCAACAAACCAATTGGCAGTAATAAAACCACTACATAAGAAAGATAGCAAACATAATCCAGCCAATTATAGACCTATTTCTGCCAATATTCTCCAAAATAATAGAGAAAGTAATATACAACACGTTGTACTCTTTTTTTTAACGGAAAAATTTTTTTGCTGATGAGCAGTTCGGTTTTAGAAAAAGAATATCAACATGGCGATTTTTAATCTCTTCGATAAAATTATTACTAGTATTGATAATACAAGTTCAGTAGCTGCATTATTCATGGACATGAGCAAGGCATTTGATTTTGTTGGTCGAACTATATTGTTAAAGAAGTTGGAAAGATATGGAGTTAGGGGCAATGCTCTAAAACTTTTAAAATCGTACTTGTCAGACAGAAGACAAGTTACAAGAATAGATAAAGTATGTTTTGCTTCAAAAACCGAGCGTACGTATATGTCGAGTCAGAGACCAAATAACTATGGTGTACCCCAAGGTTGTATTTTGGGATGTTTATTATTTATTATATACATCAACGACATGCTAAGAGAAACACATCACCCTATGTTTTTGTTTGCAGTCGATAGCACAGTCGTTTTTAGTGGCAACAATTATGCGACGACACTTGAGAGAGAGATAAGCCACTATATCCAAGTATTAGTAGAATGGATGGGCGCGAATAATTTGAAAATAAATATTGTTAAAACCAAAATAATTACTTTTGAGCAAATGACAAATCATAAAAATCGGACATAAAATATAAAGACAAAATAATCTCAGATACTAACACTACAAAATTTTTAGGACTAGAGCTAGATAGAGATATGTCGTGGAAAACTCACACTGTCAGAATGTGTAAACGTCTGAGCCAGCATTCATATGCTTTACGCAATCTAGCAAAGAAAGTACACCAAAAAGTTTTGGTCACAGCGTACCATGCATATGTTACATCTACGCTGCGCTACTGGATTATATATTGGGGTAACTCCACGGATATGGCGACGTTATTTAAATAAAAAAAATAAAAAATATCGTTTATTTTTAGGCATGACACCCAAAAATTTACAACTACTAAGTTCTAAATTGAGACACAATTTTCACAAACAATATATAATAAGCATAAAATATCATAAATAATTATAAAATATAAATTATTTAATTTATAAATAACCAATCAAATTTAAAAATAATCAAATACACATTTAAAAATAATTAGGTAACCAAAAACAATCCCATTTTAAAATAATCAAACACACATTTAAAAACATTAATAAAATTATACAAATTCTAAAATAATCAAACATATAACATAATTAAAATAATCAAATTTTAATCAGATAATACAACACATATGTGACATGGTTACATGTTCGTTTTATATACCGGCAGTTCAAAGATACTATCTTAATTTTCAATACTATAAAATATAGGACGCTTAATTTGATTTGTACTAACGCGTCTTTCTTTATACCTTCTTTACAGCACACCACGAGGCCAGAACTTTGCGTCTAGGAAGATGGATTCCTGTTTTTGTTCTATTGTAATTTTGAATGAAGAAAAAGCCGTATCTTTATGTTGAGATAGTTTTTCAACCTTCACAGCCGTGTGACCTCCGTCCGCTATAAATTCGCAAATACCTTTTTCTGAGGTGTGGGTATCAAAACGTGACGCGTATATGTAGGATAACTTAGGCACTATTTTTATTTTGCTTGACTTCAGCACAGCTTTTCCTTGCAGATTCCTGTTTTTCCTTCCTGTTTTGTACATAAGATGATTGTTTACAATAGTAGTAAAACGATGGTCATTGTCGGTATCTATCATGATCCCACTCCTGGCCTACATTGGTTATTTTAGGACATCTAGTCCGTTGTATGGGATTACTTTTGAAACTATTGTGATGTTGAACAGCTTCGGCAAACGTCTTCTCCGTGTTCGAGCGATCAGCTGGCGTGTGAGCTGGCGCGTGGCGCGTATTACACACCAGCGCGGGCGCGTGACGCGATGCAAGAGTAGCGGGCGACGGGGGAGCGGCGCGTGCCGGCGCGGGGCTAGACTGATTACAGGCAGTTTTCATAAATAAATCATTTCTTAATTCAATCACCGAAGATTGTTTACTTTGCGGGTTGGTCTTGATGTCTTCTAATTCCATTTGGACTTTAGTCAGCTCAGAAGATTTAACATAATCACACTAAATACGGTGGACGTCCTGTTTTAGCATTAAAATACTTTTAAGTAGGCTCGAGACATCCACGTAATCGAAATATACTGGCAGTAGGCGGTTTAGATCTTTAGCAACGAAGGTAGGGAGAGATGTTGGTTCAGTTTCTTTAAGAGTCTTTATTATATCTTGAAGTAGACGCTTATTTTTGCCATCCCCCTTTCGTATGGAACGGGCATTATTGGCCTCTCCGAGAATAGTATTTACTTTTAGAATCTCGTCTTCGCTAAAATTTGATCCGCAAATTTGTATCAAAGTAAGTTCGTCCATAAGATCAATCTTACATTGTAGAAAACATAGAAGCTCGTTGATCACCAGGTTGCATTGATTCGACATTACTAACGTTGATGCGATGCGACTAGATCATAGCACAGGTGCTGCAGCGGAGTTGCGGGTAGGCAGGCAAAAAAGCATTTGAAGTGCTCGCCGCGGGCCGTTGAAAATGCAATTTCGCAATTTACACTTAATTCGCAGTTTATTTTCACTGACTAATTGCACATTTAGTTTGTTTACTTCATTCCGAACCGAAGAATGTATGTTAAACTAATATGTGTTCACTTCAAACATTTTTCTTTCGTATTTAATTTACGGAGTGAAAACGGACGACATGTCGCCAGTAGCGTGATTCGCGTAATGTCAATGCGTGTCATAATTTAGAGAGCACAAAAGATGTGTTAGGGCGATATGCAGTATTCAAAGCACGGAAAGCTGTAAACCGTTGTTTCCGTATTTTCGCATTTTAACAGAACCATGTCTGTACATATACGAAGTGGCTGTCTTTGTTAAAACAAACTTTCACTTGTTTGAAGAACTACATAGCGCAAGATACAGAATTAAAATAAGCGGTAGACAGCAAAAAAAACAGTGTTTTATAAAAACTTCACAGAAATGGCTCCAGAAATTTATAATAAACTATCAAATTCTTTGTTAAATATTAATGGCATCAATATACATATTTACAAAACAATTGAATAATTTAATGTTAAGCAAGACATACTATACAATACTTGAGTACCTGTCAGACAGAAATTTATCTGTATAAGTGGTGTGATTGGGGTGGTTACTTGGGTCCGACTTGTTTGTTTGCTTGTTATTTTGTTAATTACTACGCATTGTATAATCTGACATTACTTATCAATTTTAATTTATGATATTGTTTACGTTTTAAATTTGTATACATTGTTTGTTTGTATACATTTAAATTTTATCTATGACATAGCATACATTTGATCTCTTTAATTTATGACATCGTTTATAATTTTAAGTTTAATTTATGATATTGGATATGTTTTAATTTTTGACATTGTAAGCGTTTTAAGTTCTGACATTGGATGCGTTTTAATTTTAAATTTATGACATTTTATAAAAAAAAAAAATTTATGTTTTTTTTTATTTATAACATTTTAAACCATTTCATAATTTATGAAATTTTATAACATTTTTTAATTTATGACATTGAAAACGTTTTACAATTTTTAATTTATAACATTGTATTATCTTAGTTATTATTTTATGTATATTATTATATTATATATTATATTATTATTATTTTTGTAATACACACGGTTGACTGCGCATTCACTTGACATCTTGAAGTGTATTTTTATGTACTGTGTTTTTGTTTTATGTACTGTTTAATAAATTAATTGAATTTGAAAACGTTAAACTGTTGGTACCGGCAGTAAATTGTAGATCTTTGACTGTCAGAACGGGTATTCAGAAGTAGGAAAATCGGATACCAGTCTTAACAAATGGTATCGTGTTGCCCGGTTGCAGGCTCGTGTAGTGCCCTACACAACCCAGTAATTGGGAAACACGATAGGAAGTCGCTCTATGTAAAGTATAAAAAGCCAACTCAAATATAGTTGAAAAAAAGGTCTGCAGATTGATGCAGCTGACCTTCTGTACTTATCTATTTTGTGGTACCGAGTTCCAATTAAAAGATAATGCAATGGAAACAGCGAGTGGAGGAGATGAAGGATGTAAAGTGGCTAAGTTAAAAGCGGCAGCGGGTTTGGAGTGCGGCTGTTATTTTGAGAGCGGGTTTGGTGGAGTTCGAGGTAAATGATAAAATGATAAATGATTTTATTTCTGTAAGTTGGTTTGTACAAACACTTTTACATGTCGATCATATTTTTTAAAACTAGATGAGGTCGGCGTTTCCTATCTGACTACTCTGAGAAGAAAGGCCGAAACAAACTCAGAGGTCACAGTCTCTTTTGAAGTCTTGACAAAAACTTGGTTATATCATGTGAAGACCATGTAGACATATGTCTGAAATGGTCTTTTGAGGAAAGAACCAGCCAGATTGAGTGGACCTGTCCAGTCAGTGCACGCATTTGTCAATAACCGAGCAGCTCAACTCAGAATTTACGGAGCTCAACGATTCGACGAACAATACCAAAGAAAGGACATTCGGGTAGGCCGCATAAACTACTCAAACTGCCAGACCATGAGTAAAAACTAACTAAGTTATAATAAAAAACAAAAATCCACATAGTCTTCACATTCACAATAATAAAAATAAAATAATATAATACTTTAAAAAGTAAATATTCTTGTCATTGCAAGAAAACAAAAAAAATAAATATCAAAATTAAAAACAAAAACAAAATTCACGGTGCAAAATATAAAAAATCAAAATTAATTGGAGCAGCTCAATCCCAAGCCTTTTTGTCCTCAACGTAATCTTTAATAGTATAAAACGCTTTCTGACACAACTTACGTTTAATGAATGATTTGAATTTATTAAGACTTAGATCTTGTACGTGGCTTGGAAGCTTATTATAAAAGCGTACACATTGACATCTAAACGAGCCACCTATTTTCTTAAGCCTTGTTGTAGGTACTACAAATTTGTGTTTGTTCCTAGTATTTATGTTATGCATATCACTGTATTTTTTAAACGAGGTGGGAAATATTATTGCTTTTCAGTTTCATATACAGCTTTACCTCAATGGTAAGCAGAGCTGACTCATTCAATAAGCTACTTTGGAAGTTTTTTTTAGAGCTCGCTTTTTAAGCTCAGTTGAAAAACAGAGTCTACCACTAGTTTAGTTGTCTGTTATTTTGTTGAACCATACCTATTTGGTGCAATTGTTTTTAGTTTTCCTTTTAATTTGTTCGTACTTAAATGTATTGTGTGTTGGCCTTTGTGCCAAAAACATGTTTCCTTTCATTCTTTAAAAGAAAGTTTGTTTTTCCAGACGGATTGATAGATATTTTCTTTCTTTCTTTAGATCAAACGACTGAATATACCCAAAACATAAAATACAAAGTATCCTATTCTTCCTTACGAAAATACACAATATACACAATACAAAAAATACTAATATCCTATTTTTCCTTAGGAAAATACACAATATACACAAAACAAAAAAATACAAAAAATCCTGTTTTTCCTTAGGAAAATACACAAATCATAAAATACAAAATATCCAATTTTTCCTTAGGAAAATACACAATATACACAAAACAAAAAATACAAAATATCCTGTTCTTCCTTACGAAAATACACAATATACACAACACAAAAAAATACAAAATATCCTGTTTTTCCTTAGGAAAAGCGCGCAAGATGATGCTTTTTTATAAATTTTTGATACATAATCGCTTGTCGCGTCTCCTGCAAGTATGAATAATCTTATTAAAGTTAGTTTGAGCCCCTTTCAGACTCGAGTATACTTGGGCCAGGGTAACTACTCATATCTGATCTCCAAATCCTACAGCATCTTGGGTCTTATGAAGGTCGTTGCACTTTGACTCACAAAATCACTATTGTATCATAACATTTGTTATTTTTTTTTTTATAACCTTTTGGCTCGCGCTTGACCACTATCTCACCTGATGGTAAGCGATGATGTGGTCGACGGTGAAACACGCTTGACTAGAAATAACCTATTCAATCTTGACTTAAAGACCCCTAGATTGCTTATTTGCACATGCTTGTGCTAACATAGGTGCACTCTCTCTTCCCACACTCTCATAGTCACGGCGAAACGAAAAGAACATTGAAAGATCAGGGACAGTAGTCTCAGACTGAATGTGCTGTTTTAGCAAAGCGCGGGCGAAGGCACTGGCAGAAGCCAGAGATGAGGTAATTTGGATTATGAGCTAAAGTGGTTTGGTACGCGGAATAATTAATATGGACATAATTATGTTATAACATAGCGTAACAGGCTACGCCTTCGCGAATGTTAAAAAATATTTTGAAGGGAACATAACTTAAATTTTGCAAGGCGGTGTTCCTGTTTTTGTTTTTTCGTGTTTTGACACCGACTTATGTGGAACTTATTTTTCATGTTGAAGTGTTTTTGTTTTGGAAGTCGATTGTAGTTTTTTGTAAAAAGGCTTTTATTATCACATTTAAGTTGTGGTACATAATAGATAAGTTCTATAGTAAAGAACCTATAATGTACAAAGTTATGCCAGAAAATATTATCCGAATAACATAAAACTTCAACATATCTGGTGAAATGAGAGAGTACCAGGTGAACTATATACATCTGCATAGCCCTTAAGAGCATACCTGCGTGATTTTATGTTATGAAATGGCGTAAAAAATAAGCAGGCATGCGATTGCAGGAATACCGAGAGATTATCCGTTGTTTATTGAAGAGTTCTGTTGCATATCTCCGAAGTTCTTCATCAGATCTTCACCAAATTTAAATAAGACCAGCTTTCAAATAAAAAAAGAATAACCAAAATCGGTTCACCTAGTATAAATATTGAGGTAAAACACATAAAAAATACAGTTGAATTATTTTGAGTTGTCAAATTGAAAAGTAGCGTCCTGTTGTCAAAACAGTTATGCAATTGGTTTGTTGAACCAATTTTTTTTTTTGTAAAAAATTAAAAGATCATATATAAGTTTCCATACAAAATTATTTTTCGTTTTTTTTTTTCACTGTAATTACAAAGTAAAATGCAATTGAAAATATTTTTTTGAATCCAGTACCGAAAACACCCCGATAGTTTGCCGAACAAATCCGAGCCCGTGTGACGTCACAACGTTCATTTCTACTCATTGTAGCATATAGCTGATACAGTGTTTTGACTTTTAACCGATTCAATCTTGTTATTATCGTCAATATATTGATGAATATCGAATATATTGATCATAAATATCGAACCTTAAAAGTTATCGTGCGTGCTTCGTACCATTATGTACGAATACTACAAAAAGACCCAATTATATGTGATTCGCGCAATAGCCCCTAGTACCTAGCAATCTACTAAATTTGAGCAATGTTCTATGTCTAACTAGATTCCAATTATAATGTGTTAATTCTGTTGTTATCTTGTTCTAATTTAGTATTAGATTCGTATTAAATTCTAACTTTGATCATTAAAGACTGAGAATATGAAATTTTTAAGGGAACTTTCGAGCAAAGTTGACATTGTTGTATAATTACGAAATTTGAAAACATGATTTTTTGTTTATGGTGATATATTCATTATTTTATACTTAAATGACAGATGGGAGGCGTAAAACTAACATTTCTGTTTGAATTGTGAGAATCGATCGACGTATTTATGAGATATTTACGGAAGAATTAGTGTAACGAAAATCTACCAAGTTAATATTTTTACGTTTCTGTTCTACAAACTTTTTAGTGTTTGTAAATATATAATATAGACATTAGTGTTCAATATTAGTAAGGGATATTGTCAATCTGCCTAGCCTTTAACCCAGTAACTGGGTAACACGGTACCCCTTGGCAAGACTGGCGTCAGATCTCAAGCTTTTGACTACCTACTAGACGTGTGCGCCGCGCCGGCGCGCCGCCGCCGCCGACATTTTTGCCACGCCGCCGCCGCCGATTTTCGTATCGGCGTAAAATCGGCGTGAGGTGTTTTAGAACTTACGTTTTAGGTAACGCTACAACAACACTCACAGTCTTCAATTCTAAACTGATTTTCTGAATTATCAGTATTATATTAACAACGAGAAGAGAATTCTTACCTACATAAAAACCATACAGAGATATTGGAAATATTATCCCAGTGAGGGTAAAAAGAATTGTTTTTCTTTTATTTCTCTAGACCCACTACATCTACGTCGCCATCGGTGCTATCAATTAAATCTGAATCGCCTTCTCGCTGGCACAGTACTTTGGCGATGCTGCAAAGTTTAAGTAGCAAGTGCAACCGAAACACAGTCAACGCCTTGTTTGCGAAATATTACATGTCAGAACAAAAATTTGATGATCAGCAATGGGCGCTCATTGAAGATCTGACTAGGTTTTTGGCAAAATTGAAAACAATTACGGAAGTTTTATGCACGCAGACAAATTGCTTTTTTATATTTCATAGGGTCGCGATTGACCACTATCTCAGCTGATGGTCGGCGATGATGTGGTCGACGATGCGGCACGCTTGCCTAGAAGAAACCTATTCACTCTTACTTAAAGACTCCCAGGTTGTAGCTATCAGCTAATGCAGAATCCGGCAAGGTATTTCACTCCTTAGATTTTTTTCTTCTATATATTTTTGGTGTGTTTAGATGGAATGTCCACCATGTACCGATGACGCATCGCCGTAAGTCTTGTAGTCCAGCATTTATAGGCAGCATTGAACCTGACCAGATTGACAACGCCCCATTCGGAGACTGCCGGATCTGGGCCCAGTAGCGCGCTCGTCTCTCAGCAACCATGCTGTCATCTGTATACCCAAAGGTTTTAGCAGATGTGCAGAATGTTGCTGAGAGTACCGACCCCTTAGGGACCCCGGCGTTGATATCCAGTTGGTCAGCCGTGCGGCCATCAATATTCGTATAGACCGGTTCCTCAGGAAGTCTGCAATTCAATCGCACCGACAACTGGGCAGACCGAATGAAGGAAGCTTACCAATAAGGCTTTTGTGCTGGACCCTGTCAATAGCCTTCGAGATGCTCGATAAACTTCGCATTAGTGTCAAACTTTGAATGATGACGAAAAGTTAGTAATGTTACAGATGAAAATAAATATGGCAGCAATGCTCAATCACAGATTCTCATTTACCGTTGTTGTTGAAGCAGCTGCTTTACTAGATTGCCGATTTACCAAATTACAAATTTTACAACCTAACGACAAGAGTAGATTTTTTAGTCAGCTACATATAGTGCCAGCGAGTAAACTAGAGACTCAAGCCAGCTGCTACAGTACTTCAAATCCGGGTGACAAAGATAGTAGTTCTTTTATTACAAAACTAGTTTAAAACATGCGTCTGAATTTGATGATGATAATGATCGACAAGATTTTTTTGCAAAAGAATACCTGAAATATTTAGTTTCTTATGCTGCCAGTGATTTAAGACATGGAAAAGTTATTAAATACTGGCAAGATAGGCGAGCAGCATTTCCGTTGCTATACAAATTAGCGCAGGCTGGCCTGCTACAAGCACGCCTAGCGAACGGGTGTTTTCTGTTGCCGGTTTGACGGTGACGGCAAAAAGGCCTCGTTCAAGTCCTACACGGGTCGACAAAATTATATTAATCGTAAATTAAAACGGCTTTTTTTTGCTGTTATTGTCTATTGTTGATTAATATGACTGATACATATGTGCTTTTTATTTTGGCTTTTTTTTTTTTTAAACTTTACCCGATTATATAAAAAAAGAATTCGTCAATCTAGACAGTTTTATTAAGATTCTCCACGCCGAATTCACGCCGAAAACACGCCGCCGCCGCCGACTTTTTGACCGGCGCCCGCCGCCGATGATTTTTTCATCGGCGCACACGTCTACTACCTACCCGTAACGACTGTCAAAGATCTTCAAATGACAGCCGGGACCAACGGCTTAACGTGCTTTCCGAGGCACGGAGGAAACACGGTATGTTGAAATGGTCACCCATCCACAGACCGACCTCGTCAAACGTTGCTTAACCTTGATGATCGAACAGCGCGGCTGTTTTTATTTAGCCAATATGTAAATAATGGGTATTACCAAAAAATTTATGTGTATGTGTATCATATTTAGTGGTATCTAATGAAGTTTTTTGATATCCAAAGTCAAAGTTTCGCGCCAATCGTGTTTGTTTACTTTTTATTTTACACCAATATTACCTACCTATATGTAAAAACGATTACGTTATGACAATTATGTTTCCTAATGTACCTGGTTAACAACAATATCTAACACCGGTCCACTCTCACGTATTATTCATTACGACTGCTTTATTTATGCTCAAAACTTCCAATTCGTCCATCAGGTGGGTATATTATCGACATTAGCCTTTATAAATCCTTTATCACACATGACTAAATAAAATTTGTTGTTTATTAATATTTTTGCACTAGTTTTCGGATATTTTAGTCAATCTACGTGTAGTTGACACTATAGTATCATGATTTCCTTGAACGTTATGACGTCACCAACATGGCGACTCATTGTGGCCCGTTTGTAGTCACGTGGTTCTTTTCAAAATTTTATCGATTTTCAATTGCTTATAATAAATTGAAAAAATATATTTAAGAGTTTTTTGAAACGACAATATAATTTAAGTTATGTAAAGTTTCGAAATACATTAAAAAAATTGTCTTTTTTTTTTAATTCAACAACCCAATTAGGGTGTCCAAAATGAGTTCAAAGTCGTGTTACAAGATAACCTACAGTTTTATGAGTTTTGATTTTATTTAAAACCAGTCGCGCGACTGGTATGTCTTTTTATTTTCGAACGCTATTAAATTTTATTTTATTTTAGAACAGCTTAGGGCTGTTCAAAATACCCTGTTAAGTTTCCAGGCTTTTCGAATTTTATTTATTGTTTTGACAGTTCTACTCATGGCTTTGCTTATAATCTCGATCTTTTTAACAGACTTCAAAAAAAAACTTATTTAAAAAACTCAAAAAACCCGACTGCTTCAAAAGCGAACTAAAAAGTCGTAAACAAGGAAAAAATCATGCTGTGCAGTCGGAGGATACATATTCGCCGGCTGGCTGACCAAAATCTGGTATATCCTCCGCCTGCACAGCATGATTTTTTCCTTGTTTACGACTTTTTAGTTCGCTTTTGAAGCAGTCGGGTTTTTTGATTTTTTTAATTAAGTTTTTTTATTTATAACTTTTTAGTTAGTTTTTTTGAATTAGATACATTTAAACATATAAGTGTTATATATTTTTGAAATCACCTCTTAAAACCCTTTATTTTGATACCCCACACGATGGGTTTGGAAGAAAAAAAAAAATTGGACCCCCACAATATGGCACCCAAAATCCGCCATTTTTCTATTATCCAATTTTAATGTAGCCTATGACACTCGCAGAGTTAAGACGCATCGATTGGCGTCCGATTCATCAAAATCGGCCAACGCGTTTGGTCTGTGGAACGCCACATAGGAACAAACATACATACATACATACTTACATACATACATACATACATACATACTTACATACATACTTACATACATACATACATACATACATACATACATACATAGACTGATAAACACATTCCTCCTTCGGCAGTCGGGTAAAAAAGGCTTCTTTTTTATGTGTGTTACCTCAATATTTTCTAACCGGTGAACCGATTTTGAATATTTTTTTTTATTTAAAAGCTGGTGCTTCTCATGTGGTCTTATTTAAATTTGGTGAAGATCTGATGCAGAATTTCGGAGATATGCAACAGGGCTCTTCAATAAATAACGGCAAAAATCTCGTATTTTTTTGTTGGCTGCTTTATTGCAGCAATCGCATGCCTGCTTATTATTTACGCCATTTCATAACATTAAATCACGCAGGTATCTATTAATTTAAGGTAAAGGGCTACGCAGATGTCTATTGTTCACCCTGGTACTTTCCATTTCACTGGTTATGCTCAAGTTTTATGTTATTCGGGTAATATATTCTGGCAAAACTTTGTACATTATAGGAACTTTACTACAGAACTTGTCCATTATGTACCACAACTAAAATGTGAAGAATAAATTTCCTTTTCACAAAAAACTCAACCGACTTTCATAAAAAATTCTATAACGTGAAAAATAACTTGAATTTCGGCAGTTGGTTGTATTTTTTTGTAAAAAGATTTTTATTGTTAGACGAGTAGCTATATAACCCTTATCATTTCAGTTCCACAATCTAACCTTTCTTCGTTTTAACCTTTCATTATTTGAATCATTATATTTTGAAGAGTGAAATAAGCAGCTTATTGTTACTTAGATTAGGTAAGTAAATTAAGAGGCTGTTTTTCCTTATTTTTCTCTTCCACAAAGTTTCATAAAGCGGCTTTTGAGAGGTTTCGTGATGCAAGACAAAGCTCTTTCCTGTTAGCTAACCACTTTACGCAACGTTGACATTAGGTAAGTACTTTATACAAGAGGGTAACTTTATATTCGGTGGTAATGTTTCAGTACTCAAGATTATTACAGTCAAACAGGGAAAGCGGCACACCGTTATACCGGCAATCCTCTGCCGCCATGGCCTCCAACCCACAGCCGCGATGCCTCCGATACACGACATCGCGGCCCGCCTCAGTTGCGATGTTGCCCAGGTGACACCGCAACCTACCTGTTGGCCGCTACGTCATCGGTTTAACGGCAAAAGAACTGACTAACGGCCCTTCCTCGGGTTCCTCTTCGCTTAACCGTGGCGTGTGTATGACCAGGCCACGGCTACTGAGCCCCCCTGCCTTGACAAAGCGGCCACCAAGCCCACCGGGGAGTTCTATTCACTCCTGCGTTCCTATTCACCCCGTTTGACGGTACCTAACACTAGGTGTAGTTGAGTAGTATATTTATGTTGATGTAGGAAAATTTATTCCGTCTGTTTTTCTGCACTTTCAGAGTTGGTAACTAGAAGAATTCTTTTAGTGAGAGAAATTTATATTCATGATTAATTTGATCTTCTTTTTGAGAATGAAAGTACTATGAATCTGAAATGTGTTTCCAATTAAGTAATAGACAGACTCTATAAAAGATTAGTAATTAAATGCCATCGTGATGCAATGTTGCTGGAAGTGGCTGACTTTTATTCAAACTTACTCTAAGATTGCCAAAAGTAACGATTGCCATTACGTGCCACGAGATTTCTACAAAAAGCTACAATACATGCTATTATTGTTACAGCTCAAGTATGTATTCGAATATAAGTAATATTCGAATATTCGCCTCATACTTAATATTCCAATATTAATCCGAATACGAGAACGCTTTAAGGCAGGCATGTGTTTACGCGTACCAAATGAAATTATTTAGCGGTCAGTGTAGCAAAGTGGAGACCTGAAGACAACTTTAAAAGGGGAAATGTTATAAAAAAATGCCACAGCTGTATTATATTGTCCAAAGACGATAAAGATTATGAGAGACAAAGATATGATTGCGGATGATTGGCGACCCCTACCTATTATTAATTTTACAGTTAATGTAGATTCTTCTCTGCCTGCCATTTTATTTCTGTCTGAAATTGTCTTACTTAAGGATACATTTTCCGAAATTATGTAAACAATATGTAAACGACGTGACTTTCGAGTTTTATCAACTTTTTAAGTTACAAACTGGGATAAGTTTGTTTTATGTTACGGCAGTAACTTAAACGTATTTATCTTTTATGCGGTACTTTGTGGAAAAGATAAATATATTTTTTTTCCGTGATAACAAAAGTAATTCTTAGAAGTCATCAGTGTAATTCAGTTTTGTATTTCAATTTTCTTTTGGATTGCTGCTGCTCGTGGCTTTAGCAACTGTGCCAAATTTAATTAGTTAAGGAAACTTCAAAGCATTGGTTACGTTGGTTATATTTGTTGTTGTTCGAAATTACCTATATTATGTGAGTGCGATGTAAAAAGAATAGCACATTAAAAGCGTCTAGTGTAAAACAAACAATTTAAAACATTCCCAACTAACGGCGCCCGTTCACAAACCTGACGCATGGATTATCATCACTCAGCTCAACCATCATGAAGGGAACCGAATGATCCAAAACGTAAGCCACCAGAGATATATTTGAGTAAGCATGACGTACTCTGAAGACGAGATATCAGGGTATCCATATCTAAAAGCGTCAAAAGACTCTTCATATCTACTGACTACGGTGCTCATTAACGACTTGTAACTGTTGTACCGACTACAGTTACATATCGCTAATGAGTACCCGACTTGACTTATTTAAAGTTGTATAAAACCCACTACACGTGAGGTAAATTGCACGTAAAAACTTAACAGACTGACAGACACGCTCTTTCGCATTTATAATATTAGCAGTGATTTACAACCACAACTTAGCACATGCCACTAGGCACTAGACCGACCCGGCTGTGTTGACCTTTGTGACATTTTGCCGGCTAGTAATGTTGCTGCACCCTACGTTGTGCTTTAATTATTGCAGCTTGCCGCATGTTGACAATGTGTTAAATACTGTCTTGTCTACTTGAATTGAGCACTGTTCGAAATCTTATAATGAAATGTGTTATTTTGTTCTTCCCTTTACAAATAATTACTTAATTGTGTATGGTGTGCTTGTCCAGTTTGACAACAATCTCGTCTAAACATCTCGCTGCCGGACGACCAATATTCTTTCTGCCTGTCCTTGGTCACTTCCTTACGAGGTAATAAACAATTCCACCTGTCTTCACCACACCTTGCCATGTGAGTAATTCCAAAATCCTCGTTTACAACGAGTATCAAAACAGATTGCAGGTAGGAACAACGTGAGTGGACACAAAAGCTTAAACTGGTTTGCTCAGTAAAGCCTATTACTGAATTTCCTGAATTTCAAAGGCGAACGGGCGATAGTTTCAATGTCCATGGGCGTCTCTGTTAACTCCGGCTTTGTTTGGGCAGGCTCGAGCAGACAGTCGAGTGGTACTCTCAAGCACTGAGCCAATATTGTGACGGCAAGTGTTGACCGAATTGTTAATGCGTCCTTTGTTGGTGCGGGAAGTACCGAAATATTCATGGGTTTTTGGACACTTCGTCTGACGTAGGTATAAATTGTGTCTCATTTTTCTCATGATGTGTTTCTTCAGTTTAAATATATATTATACTTTTTTATATTCCTAATTAATTATATAGAGCTGTGAATACTCAAAAATTTATATTTGTATAAGCTGGGCTAAATCGGTATGGTGTACCAATTTGTATAAGTTGTTACTGTTTTGTAACAATCGTTGGTAATCCTTAAATAAATAAATATTTATAATGATGTTGTTGTTTCAGTCTCATAAATTTTGTTTTAATCGATACGATACGATTTGCCGCACTTCGTTAGGCCCCACAAAAATATATTAAAGCCGATATGTTTATATTTTCTTTATTTTAAATAACCTGTCTTTTTCACACGACTGCCGAAGGAGGGTAATGTGTTTATCAGTATATGTATGTGTGTGTATGTTTTTTTTTCCTATGTGGCGTTTTAGAGACCAAACGCGTTAGCAAATGTTGATGATTCTTACGTCTATCGATTCTCCTTAACTTTGCGAGTGTCACTGGCTACATTAAAATTAGAAGATAGAAAAATAGCGGATTTTGAGCGCCATTGTGAGGGTACAATTTCTTACAAACCCATCGTGTGAGGTATCACAATAAAGGGTTTAAAGAGGTGGTTTCAAAAATATATCACATATATGTTTAAATGTCCCAAATTCGAAAAAAAAATGTTAACTTAAAAGTTATCATTAATAATCAAAAAATCCAATGCTTGAGAAGCGAAATAAAAAGACGTTAGCAAGAAGAAAATCATGCTGTGCAGTCGGAGGATACATATTCGCGAGCTAGCTGACCAAGCCAGATATGATTTTTTGTATTCACTTTTTTATATTTCGCCTACTGATACACGCTTTTATTTTATTTAAATGGATATTTTTCACCTTACTGCATAAAATGTTAAATAAAATCCTAAAAACGTGCTGCACCTGCTGAATTTATTGCCACGGTACGTTTAGCTACGTAAAATGGCCGTTCCAGGCCATGTGAACAAATCGGTGCAATATATCTCTTTGCTCACGACATCTAGGCATTTGTGTGGAAAAATGGGAACCATTAATTTGCATGGAACATGCATCAGACTGCGGTCGTTGGCCTGGTTGCCAGAATGGCTGTAAAAGTGGATCTTTATTGAGAAATATTGATATTATAAAATGGTGTCGTTTAATGCGCGAAAAAATAAAAAAGGGGTGGTAGCCTCATAATGATGAGAAATGATGTTGTTTGTGAAGACGTGCCTTTTTGTGAGAAATTATACAATATTGAAAACTTTGAAATATGTGGTGTTAAAGATTCTAAATCTAATATTTACATCTTCTGCTGTTATAGAAATCCTGTCGATCAAAACTACGAAACATTTATATCTAAGTTGACACAATTAATGGAACACTTCTTCAGTTAAAAATGCATTATATGCGGCGATTTCAACATCGACTTGCTTAAAAACGACAAAAAAACTTCTAACTTTTTGACCCTGCTGAAATCTTATAATTTTAGACCGCTAATAAACGAAGTGACATATAAACGTAATAATGCGCAATCATGCTTGGACAATTTTTTGACGAATTTACCAGATGATTTTATCAATGAGCAGTTTGTCGACCATAATTGCTTGGCTGACGGGCATGCTGCGTTGTTCTGCCACGTAAAAACTGAAACAGTACTGCCAGATGGCGATAAAGACTTTTTAAATATAGAAAATAGGCAGTTTAGTGGCAAAAATTCTAATTATTTTAGACGTCGTGTACTAAATATCAACTGGATGGAAGAAGGTATAAATAGTTTCTTAAAGAAATTTGGACAAATATTCCGCAATAGCTTTAAAAAATGAAAATACGAGTTAGTTTTAAGAAATGTCACAAGTCAACCTGGATAACGAAAGGAATAAGAGTTTCGAGTAAAATGAAGCGATTCATACTTCAAAACATAAATAGGATGAATTGCACTGAGAAAATAAGGACGTACACAAAATCTTATATTAAAGTATATAGGCAGGTGTTAAAAAAAGCGAGACGTATTGCGATTAGGAAAGAACTAATGAAAGCAAATAAATCTTCAAAAGCTATATGGCAGCTTGTGAATACTGCTTAAAGTTGATAATAAAGGGAAGTATGTTCACAAGGGATGGAAACATTGAAGAGGATGTGGAAAGGAGAGTGAATGAAGGGAATAAAGTGAATGGTGCTATATATGCAGTTGTGACCAGCAAGTCGATGTCTCCGGAAGCTCGACTCGCCGTTCACAACAGCGTGCTGGTGCCTACACTTATGTATGGAAGTGAAGGTTGGGTATGGCTAAAAAGACATGAAAGTAGGATTAAAGCAGTAGAAATGCGCTCCTTGCGGAGTACGTGTGGTGTAACTTTAAATGATAGATTGAGGAATGAGGTAATACGCCAACGTTGTGGTTTAAAAGAAAATGTAGTTACTAAAATTTAAAACAGTATGTTAAGATGGTTTGGCCATGTTGAGAGGATGAATGAAAGGCGACTAACGAAAGGTATTTACAAGGCAGACGTGAATGGAAACGCCGGGAGGGGACGCCCTAGAAAGACATATATAGACCTTATAGGTGATGTTCTTCAGAAAGGCCAAGTGCGCAGTACCCATAACCGGCGTGTGTGTATGACTAGATGTATGAATGTGTGTGAAGCAAAAGAAGTATGTAAGGATCGTAGCAGGTGGTGTTCTGTAGTTTCTGTATGTAGTTGATAATAAAATAATATCAAATCCTCAAGAGATCGTCGACATTTTCTCAAACACGTTTGATAAACCTGAAGTAGTAGATGAAGTAGATTCCTTTGAACAAGCTATAAAAAATTTGCAAGATAGCGTTAACAGAGTAGACAAGGAAATGACATGCGAACAAGTCACGGCATATGAAATAAAGAAACTAGTCAATTCAATGGCTATTAAGAAATCTTCTGGACATGATGAAATACCAATACAGATAATTAAAGATCATATCGACATACTGGCCGGACCTCTCGCACATCTAATCAATAAGTGTATAAATATGAGCATATTTCCTGATCAACTCAAGATAGCAAGGGTCTTACCAATTTATAAAAAAAGGTTGCAAACTAGATCCCAACAATTATAGACCGATTTCTTTGTTACCAATAATATCAAAAATCTTTGAGAAAATCCTTAAAATGAGACTTCTAAGACATCTAAATAGAAACAAAATACTTAATCCTAATCAATTCGGTTATCAGAAAAATGTGGGGACAAGTGACGCAATTAATAGTTTAATGGAAAAAGTAGTTAGCGGAATTATATATATAATTAAAAGTCGTTGGGCTATTCCTTGACCTTAGTTCTGCTTTTGACACAGTAAATCACAAGCTGCTATTAAAAAAAATGGAGCATTATGGAGTACGAGGACCGGTTTTAAACTTATTTAAATCTTACCTGGAAAATCGAAAACAATACGTAGAAATTAAAGTAGAGGAAGAAAACTGTGAAAAATATACAAATTGGGACTTAAACTTATAAAACAAGGAGTCCCACAAGGTTCTATACTAGGGCCAATCTTGTTCATTTTGTTTGTTAATGATTTGATTAACTTTATGCTAAAATAAATGATACTGAACTTGTTCTATTTGCTGATTATACAACTTGTTATATAAACTGATTATATAACAAGGAGTCCCACAAGGTTCTATACTAGGGCCAATCTTGTTCATTTTGTTTGTTAATGATTTGATTAACTTTATGCTAAAATAAATGATACTGAACTTGTTCTATTTGCTGATTATACGAATGCTATTATATCCGCTAAAGATCTAGATACCTTCAGTAATAAAGTAAATAAGGCTTTGACTCTTTTTCATTCTTGGTTTGGCATCAACAATCTCAAGTTGAATGCTAGCAAAACGAATGCTATTTTATTTGGAACAACATCGAGAAATAAAGAAACGATAGACATAAAAGTGAATAATGATCGAATAACATTGGTAGACAGCGTGAAATTTTTAGGTATTTATATTGACGAAAGTTTAAACTGGAAAAAGAACTGACAGCCATAGAAAGCTCAATTAGCTCAGCTTGCTATGCCTTAAGAAGCCTTCGAGATTCAATTGATATTGAACAATTAAAAGTAGTGTATTATTCGCTTGTAGAGTCAAAACTCAGATACAGTATCGCTCTATGGGGAGGCAGTTACACATACAATTTAAATACTGCTTTTGTTATACAAAAAAGAGCCATACGAACCATGGTGAGAATTCCACAGACGGCACCGCGCACCGCCGCGGACGCGGAGAGAAGAGCACCGCTCGACCCGCGCGGTCGAGCGGTGTACGTGTGTTAGGCATCAACGGATTTATTAGAGGCTAATGCGACATGAGATCCGCTTCACCGCCTACCGCGGCGGTGCGCGGTGCCGTGTGTTAATCGCCTAAAGGTCCCTTGCTTGTTTATTTTAGTACTACTTACGGATCTTCTGAAAAAATTATATAATCTCGAAACACTCGAGGAAAGAACTAAGCGGGAAGCTACAAGGCGGAGGGACTTACAGTATGAGATACAACCACATTTGGAAGTAGTTAGCCATGCTGCAGCATACCAATCAGTTAAGCTATTTAATAAGGGGGAATTTTTAACTGCACCTCTATTTAGAAATTTAAGCAAACAAAATATCTCCACTAATAACCTACTGCAAAACAATATTACTCACCGTAAAACAAAAATACTGATTTGCACACAAATTATTCAATTAAATATAAAATAAATGTGAATTAGTCCAAGAGCGAGCGAAGCGAGCTCGGGAGCTTAGGGCACCCCGACACGGATAGGTTAGGTTCGAAGGAGATGACGGGAGCTGAAGTGAGCGAGCAAAGCGAGCGAACTCAGCTCCCGTCATCTCCTTCATGTTAGGTTACTTTAGACCCTGCAGACAGAAATAGGAGCCCTGCGCAGCGGGGCTCCGTCGACTTTGTTTCGTTTCCCCCCCTCCCTTAAAACTTAAATATTTTGTTGCACTCGAAGAATTATTAGATTTACTTTTAGTTAACAGATAGTTATTCAGTAAAACAGTTAAGCTTTAAAGATCTAGCAGTATAGTATAATTCATTTATTTGATGAGCAAATTTAGTGTGCAATTCAGTATTTTTGGTAGTAATTTCGAATATTTTGATTGAAAAAAGGGGAATTACAGTTAAAGTATTAAATACCACCCTTTAATAAGCTGCCCATAAAATTCGAGTCCATTTATAATTTAACTCAGTTTAAGCTCCAACTAAAGTCATGTCTGATAGATAAATGCTATTACACGCTTGACGAGTTTCTCTGTGACACTTACACCTAGACCGCTACCAAATCTATATTATTGACATTATATTTTTACTATTGACATATATAATAAAATTTGTGTTTAATTGTTTTTATATTTGCATATGACATCTTTATATGACATAGCTGGATATTTTATGAAAAAACTTTGACTTATTTGTTTTTTTTTTTTGTGACTTTGTTGAAGATTGAAATAGCAGTATAATAAGTATCGTTTAGTGAATATTCTTTTCTGATTGTTTGTATCTTTCGGAGTTGGGGTGTATAAAGGTTTAATAGTTACCAACTCTATATTACTGTAATTTTTATTTTATTTTTCACTTTTGAATTTTATAATGGAATTAGTTTTTTTTTTTTGACATATCTGGATACTATATAAAAATTATTTGACATATTTGCATACTTTATTGACATTGTTAAAGAGTGATTTAGCAGTATTGCTATTCTTGCTGATTGTCTGTAAAGCTTTCATTTATTTTTATTTTTTTCTCAAATCTTAAGATGATATTATATTATACGATTGACATCTTTATTTGAATCTGAATTATGTGTTTTTATATTTGCGTTTGACATTTTTATTTGACATATTATCTGTATAGTATATGAATATCGATTTGACATCATTGAATACTTGTCTGACTATTTGAAGTTTGAAATAGAAGTGTATTATTGCTTGATGTAAAATTTTGGCTAATTGTCTCGTAATTCTTTCAATGTTAGTTTGTATCGTGTAGTGGTGCTTGTTGCCAATTACGTTTTTTCGACACAATGTAAAAATTGTTTGTAATGAAATAAATAAATAAATACAATACAATAAATTACAACCGACTTCCAAACAAAAACACTACAAAGTGAAAAATAACTTCAATTTCGGAAGTCGGTGTCAAAAAACAAGAAACGAAAACAGGAACACAGTTTTTTTATTTTTCACTTTTTAGTTGTGGTACATAATGGACCACTTCTCAAGGCTAGGTGAACTGTTCACACCTGCGTACCCCTTTAGAGCGTACCAGTGTGATGTTATATTATGAAATGGTGTAAACAATAAACATACATGCGATTGTAGCTATCCCGAGTGATTTGCCGTCATTTATTGAAGAGTTCTGATGTATATCTCAGAAGTTCTTCATCAGATCTTGACGAAAATTAAATGACAAGCACCAGCTAAAAACATAATATTCATATAAAAACATAATCATCAAAATCGGTTTATCTAATAAAAAGTTCTGAGGTAAGACATATAAAAAAATATATATACAGTCGAATTGATAACCTCCTCCTTTTTGCGAAGTCGGTTAAAAAGTAGGTTACATTCATATTGTAGTATTAATACTCATTCAAATAAATAGTTTAACAAATTGGTAGGTAGGGTAGGTAGATATGTAGGTTAGGGTAGTTAGGTTCATCGGTAAGGCAGTTGAGTAGGTTGGTAGGAAGATAAGGTAGGTGGTAGGTAGGTAAGTAGGTGGTAGGTAGGTAGCCAGTTGAAGGGAGCGAAGCCGCGGGGGTCAGCTAGTGTTATATAATACCTGAACATTTATCTAAGTTTAACAAATATTACCTTAATAATATTGATTTATAAATATAATTCAAATGCTCGTTCTTTTCAGAAGTTCGATACTGTACCTACAACGCCCATTGTGATGGATGGATGGCTGATGCCATGAACAAATGTTTGTGTGTGCACCCGGATGACAACAGCATCATCGGCCATTGTGAGTGTGGAGATCAAAACAACAACTATTGACGATTTACGTAGGAATAGGAAACATTATTTACATTATTTTTTATCTAAGAAAGAGGTAGGTTATCTTATCAGCCGAAAGACGTGCACTGCTGGACATAGACCTCCCCCAAGCGTCACCACATTGATCGGTCCCGTGCGTCTCGCAACCAGCGGATCCCCGCAACATTCTCCAAGTCATCGGTCCACTTGGTGGGAGGCCTTCCGACGCAACGTTTCCGGTTCGCGGTCGCCACTAAAGAACCTTTCTTCCCTATCGGCCATCCGTTCTGCGAACAATGTGCCCTGCCCACTGCCACTTAAGTTTGGCAATTCTTTGGGCTATGTCAGTAACCCTGGTTCTCTTACGCATCTCTACATTTCTGATTGGATCACGCAAGGAAACGCCGAGCATAGCCCTCTCCATTGCCCTTTGAGTGACTGTAAGCTTTCTGATGAGGCTCATTGTAAGCGACCACGTCTCAGAGCCATATGTTATCACTGGAAACACACACTGGTAGCTTAGACTTTCGTCTTGAGAGACTGTGGTAAGTTAGACGAGAAGATACCGCGCAACTTCCCGAACGCTGCCCAGCCGAGACGGATTCGACGGTTGACCTCTTTCACGAAGTTGGCCCTAAAGAGGTACCCGTGGCTAAATAATAACTTCGATCTGCCACACGGGTCAATTTTCAAGGTTCAGCAACACTTGATGAGTTCGAACCGGGTGACTATATTAACATAGCGAGATTGCTCCGTACCTTGGCAAGCCCGTGAAGTGGTTGGTCTGGGCGGTCACTTGTAAATCTTCGGCAGTCGTTGCGTTAATCAGAAGTTATAAAATCTGTCACCAGTCTCGCCAAGGAGTATTGTTATATCCAGTCACTTGTTCGTGGAGATCGGATGAGCATTTATATCATATATTGAAATTCAGCTGCATCTAGTTTGAGTCGAAGCAGACCCGCAGCCTAATTGTGTAAGTGAATTCGGCAAAGGAAACAATCTGTTTCTTTCCCAAAAACGACTTTTCGTATCGCGAAATGTCGTTTTTGGGAAAAAAACAGATTGTTTCCTTTGCCGAATTTACTTACACAATTACGCTGCCGAACTCATTTGAGAAAAAGTTAAGCGAATTGATGTTAACGATGTTAAGATAAAAAAAACTAGTGGATTTGGTTGGCAAGACTTGCCTCTTGCCTTTAACCCCTTCAGGTAAATTTTCCCACTCGATGATGATGAGTTGATGACACAGTATAATTTACCTAATGAGCTTAGTTTCTTTAAGACATTAAAAAGGTCAAATAAACTATGTTCGTTTAAGAATCTAGTTAGCAGAATATTCAAAAGAAAATTAATATCAACATGGCGAATAAAAGCCAACAGAAAAACCGAAAAATAATGAAAAAGACAGTGAGGAAGAAATAACTGAGAGAAAAGCCATACAATACTTCTTTTGAATTGTCCAAAATACTCAGTTATATCTTGCGGAATTCACAGTAAGTGCAGTAAATGCATATTTCTACGAAACTGAGGTTTGCTGTTAGAGAACCCAACTATTGATTAAGCTCGCCTTTGTACATAAACTGTCCTATTGTATTTGTATGTTTTTATGATTGGTGTACAATAAAGAATAAGAAGAAGAAACTTCTTATACTAGTCGCTAAGATGATCATCGAATAACTATTATTACAAGCCTATGCAGAGACAGCACTTAATTAACAACACTGCATCCAGGAAGAGCCTTACAAGCCTAGATAGAGACCGCACTTCACTAAACAACGCAACGCAGTGTGTGTTTTGGGAATCCTAACTAGTATTCAGAATACTTGTTACAGTAAGTTGGCTTAATTAGCTAGCGTGAATTGTTCCTGGCTTCCGTAATCGATTAGTTTCATTCCTAATTGGATTCCTTAATTCTGTATAACTTCTGAAAGTCTCAAACTATTCTCCTGCGCTAAATACAGCTATCTGCCTGATTATTCTACGCGATTCGATTTGTATCACACTGATAAACGGTTTTTACAAAGCAAAACGTACTTGCAACTTTCCAATGGCCGTAATGAAATGCAATTCGACCGATTTGCACTTGACATTTTCTTAGAAAATACGTGATTTCTCATCACCTATTGACGCAATTTAAATCGTATCGCGTCACCATAAAGATCCCTTACCCCTATAGGTAGCCACTTAAACTGAGCCTCTCTCAGTAAAAAATGACAGTTTATAGCTTGTTATTTCTTGACATTAGTTGAGGATAATTATAAAAATAGGATAGGATATAATGTTTATTTTGTTACCAAATTCATAAGGTAGATACAGAATACAGTAGATTATAATAACTCAGATTTTAGCACTACGTCTAAACTACAACTGTTATGTAATTATTAATATTCAGACTAAACTAAATAGGCTGAATATTCATGCACAGGGTTTAACATTTACATACCTTAAATAATATTATTTAGGTTCTCTCTCAGTAAGACCATTGTTTAGAGATAAAAGATGAATAATGAAAATGGTGATTGTAGTGCGATTATACAGCTATACAGCATAATATATTATTATTTTGAAGCTGTGTCCATTTTTTTAACTTATTTATACTAGTACGAATATTTACAAGAAAAGTTTTTTTTTAATAAAAATAGCAACAACGAGTAGTATTCTAAAGTGTTTCTTTTCCCCGAAGGGATCATCTGCTAGGAATAGAAGGCGAGCTTCTGTTAATTGCCGGGCAAAAAGCCAGATTGAGGTCTGCTTCAAAGAAAGGCCAAATGGTAAATAATATGCAAGTTGTCTTTCGGGGTAGTTTAGAAATGGACGAAACATTTCGTTTGCGGGATCATTCCAAGACAGTTGAAACATGCTTTTGTGGTCGCCACTGTTGGCTTGTAAGAATTTTAATAATATTCAAGTTGTCTCTGGGTAGTTCAGAAAGATATGGACGAAATATTTCGTTTTCGGGATCAATTCAAGACAGTTTAATCATTGTACGTTGCTTTTGTGGTCGCCACTATTTGCTTCTAAGAATTTTGTGGTAGAAAAGATATTCTGCGCACCTATTACTAAACGAGGGGCCTTAGTATTACGTATTAATGGCATCATGATAGTGAAAGTAGAAAATGTAGAAAAAGGGATAGTGCTATTCGATCTCCGTATCTCTCTCAAACTATAAACATAAAATTAGTACCCAGAACAATGACAACCAGTGCTTATACCCATACATTAGGTGCCATCACCACGGACCATTTTATCAATAAGAGGAAAGAGATTTAGGCAAGATTGATGGGATCCGATTATGTGCTCACAAATCCAATAAAACTTAACCTAAACTTCGTCTTGAATTTAAATGAGCAAAATCCTTTACTGAAGCGTACTTTTGACTTTTTGCAACATCAGAAGCGATTCCATTTGAATGCATTGTAAATTCTTTAGCCTGACTTAAAGCGCGCTCGACTGGAAGAACCTTTCATAATATTGTTTAAAACTTATCTCTTCAGTTAAAAACATGTTCGAGTGTTGATCAGGGTAACTTTGTTGATTAAATCTCAAATGGCCGTGCAGAAAGAATGCGAAGCTATTTGTGGAGAATTAAAATAGTTTGATGACTGGAAAAATGTTGATGTAAGTACTATAGATGTTACTCAGCCCAAGCTTTCGTGGGATACAGGTATGATTTTATAGTATATACGAGTAAAATAGTTTATTAGTTACATCTAAGTATAGTATGTGTGTATCTATTAGCAGTGGTCTTTGTCAGTCATTGCAGCCTACCTATATAAGATTTTGATATCTTCTGGAATGAACAGAAAGGAGTAACGTCGGAATGGGGGAACCTAAGTGGAACGATGGTCTGGTGAGAGCCGCGGGAGCCAACTAGATGCAAGAAGCACAGGACCGTTCGAAGTGTTTTGCTCAGCTGCAGTGATGAAAATATAAAAGATCAGAATTTGCTGACACATTATGTTGTTATTATAACAAGGCTTGATCTAGATTAGGTATATACTATTGAAAATATTTTAACCTAATAGCCAGACATCTCTTCCTAAGGGATGGGTTTTTTTCTGGAAAACAAACTAAGTAAATTGGATACAATTTTTTTTTTCATAACTAAGTTTTCATCCCTTATTTACTGTTGAACCTTTGCATTCCGCTACCCTTTTTAGGTTCGTTCCGGGCAAGCGACGACGACGTATCACTTTTCGACCCATGACCCCGAAATTGAATCTTCAGAAGGGTTTTTTAGGGTAAACAAATATTATTCAATAGAGGGAAATTGTGAGACAAAATCATAGGAACCCGCTATCTTTCTCGTAAGAAGTGGTTGGGATTCAGGATGTTACTTTCCCAACTTTTGAAGATGTCGGAAATACGGATGGTGAATATTTAATAAGAAAGTATTACACACGAAACAGGTTTAAACAACCGACTTCAAAAAGTAGGAGGTTCTCAATTCGGCTGTTTGTTTTTGTATGTTTGTTACGTGATTACTCTGCCAATTATGCACCGATTTTGATTTTTTTATTTTAAAGCTGGTACTATTCATATGGTACCAAAAAGTTTGATCGAAATCTGACGAGCAGGTTGTAAGTTATCCCTAATAATACGTATTTTCATTTTAATATAAGGTACCAAAACTAAAAAGAGCAAAATAATAATCTTTTTAACAAAGAAATTAAACATGCCATAAATAATTGTTTCAAAAAAAGCGAACTAAAAAGACGTAAACAAGAAGAAAATCATGTTGTGCAGTCGGAGGATACATCAATCAGGTTTTGGTCAGCCAACTCGCGAATATGTGTCCTCCGACGTAAATTTAAACATACACGTGTTTTATATTTTTGAAATCACCTCTTAAAACCCTATATTTTGATACCCCACACGATGGGCATAGAAGAAAAATAAATCCCCCACAAAATGGCGCCCAACTCTTGTTCTCACATACTTACAAATATTACAAACATAGGTGAAATACCTAATTCAACAACAACGGAACAGTGTGTGAGAAAATTTTAAAAAAAAAAAAACAGTGAATACAATAACTATATACATAAATTGTCCTATTGTATTTGTATGTTTTATATTTTTTATACAATAAAGAATAAGAATATGAATGGGAATATAAATTAACAAATTTGATTTTGTCTACACCAAAGATTGCCCTATGGAGCAGGACCAGCATGTTTCCAAGCATTCTTATCTTGAATATAATCATCTAATTTCTAATATACTTGTTTACAAAGTTCGCTTTTAACTAAAGTTTTAGATTTACATTCATTTAGTTTTAATATATCACAAGGTATTTTGTTATAGAATTTAACACAGTACCCCATGAAAGATGATTGTACTTTAGCTAGTCTGTAAGAAGGCTGATCTAACTTGTCTTTATTTCTGGTATTACAATTGTGTCTATCACTGACTTTACTAAAGAGATGTATATTGGCAAGAAACTGTCATAATATTAATATTTTTAAACATTTCCCTAAGAGATTCACGGTGACTTAACTTAAATATGGCTCTGATAGCTCTCTTTTGCAATATAAATATGGATTTAATGTCAGCCGCTCGACCCCACAGTAAAATACCGTATGACATTATGCTGTGAAAGTAACTAAAATAGACCAAACGCGCGGTCTCTACATCCGTTAACTGTCTTATCTTTCTAACAGCTTAAGCGGCTGAGCTTAGCCGACCCGCAAGATATGTTATGTGAGGACCCCATTGCAATTTGTCGTCTAGAGTGATTCCCAGGAAAACTGTTTGTTTTACAAAGTCCAGCTTTTCGCCATTCAATATGATATCGCATTCGGTACTTCTAACATTCGGCAATGTGAATCTAATACATTTGTTTTTTTTTTCATTTAGTACTAAATTGTTTGCCGTGAACCAATTTTGGACCTGATAAATGGAGTTATTCACGTCATCAAGATTTCGTGACCGCCGATCTATTTTAAATATCAAAGATGTGTCATCAGCAAACAACAACATCTTCGGTTGATTTTGTAGTAATTGGGGTGAATCGTTAATATAAACTAAAAAGAGGAAAGGACCCAATATCGAGCCTTGAGGAACACCCATTGTCATTTCAGACCCTAGTGAGTTTACGCCGTTTACCTGAACTTTAACTTGTCTGGCTTTTAAATATGATCTAAGTAACTCAAGGGCTGGCATACAAACATATATACATACATACATACATAGACTGATAAACACATTACCCTCCTTCGGCAGTCGTGTAAATACAAAACACTACAAAGCGAAAAATAACTTTCTTTTCTGAAGTTGGTGTATTTGGTACCTATTTTTTTTCGTTTTTGACACCTTATTCGTAAAGGAAGGTTTTTCTCACTTTATTATATTTTTTTGTTTTTCAACAATTATTTTTGTACCTACTTACGTAAATGTTAGGATAAAAGAAAAAGAAAAGAAAGAAAAAGTGTTTATTTGTCACAACACGACATATATATAATATAAGAACATACTCATGCTAAACCCTTAAAAATAGTATTAGTAGTACTTAAATTATGTTAGTAAAGACGAGAAATAAATCAAACAATAATTACTACCTACATTTTTTATGATATAAAAGAAATAGGGTGAGGAATATGTCAGGCAGATGCATGTTGTGACTGTGGCAAGAAGGCTTCCACTCAGCATAATGCTGTGCCGTGGGGACCCACAGCACGGCGCTGATTTTCAGTGGTCGCCTAGGACGTGACGTACGGAAACCAAATCTGTTGTGTATGTTAAAATAGATAAAAGTAACATAAAATAAATACACAGAACATAAAATAAATACAGTAAGATAAAAAAAAAAAAAAAAACCACCCAAAATTATGATGTGACATAAACCAAAACGAGTAGCTAGAATTCTTGACGTAACATAAAAGTAATACCCGCAAAACACGGCACACCATGTTTTATCTCGCTCCCACACCGCACTCGCGTGGCGCTCTTTTTCGTATAGCCATATTTTGACAGCCTACGTGACGTCGTGTACTAGCGTCCGGTCCGGGCGCATGCCACTCACAGACGCGCGCCAGCCGGAGCATTACGACGTCAAGCGGCGCCCGAGGCCTGTGCTGTGTGCGGTCATGATAAGTATTATCATCTTCCTACCCATATATCATTTGAAATCTTTTTTATTTCTCTCTTCACAAAGGTACACATCAGTATTCACCGCGTGCTTCACCGTAGACCACATCATCGCTTACCATCAGGCGATACAGTAGTCAAACGCGAGCCTATAGATGATCAAAAAAAAGAAGTATATTATACTCACATACTACATTTAAACTTAACAACAAAGAGATTGCATAAAAATATGATGAGAGACTGGAGCCCATACTAGGATACCCTGTGTAACGGATCACCATGCTCTCGACCCGAGTTTGCGTCTATGTCTAATTATTGCTATAATATTAATCTGTACAATTCAGATATTGTTAACAAACAAAACTGCAAGATGTAAGGTATCATTTTAGCCTTACTCACCAACTAACTCAGGAGTAGGTGATTAGCATGAGACTAGATAGGGTATGGTTTCGCATGAAGTTGATTGAAGTAAAAGTCACATAGTGTTTGGTCAACTTATTTAATTCTCCAACTTACAGTCCGTCATCACAATTTCTTGAGGTTAATGGAATACAATGAAACTTACTTTTATGTGGGATACATTTTCACCATTAGTTTTCAATACCGGAGGTATGATGTCTCAAGCAGTATCATTCGCCTGGGAAGCTATAATCCAGCCTCGTGCAAGCTAAAGTGCCATCTGTATTCGGAACCCAATGTTGGAGTTTAACTGCTGTTCTTCTTAATAATAGTAGTAGTTGTTGACAATTTTCTTATGTATATGTATTAGTTCAAAATTAATCCTAGAGTGCCCTGCCAAGGAGAAGAATGCACAATGAGCATCAAACAAAGCACATGTTTTCACAAGAATAGAATAGAATAGAATAGAATAGAATAGAATAGAATAGAATAGAATAGAATAGAATAGAATAGAATAGAATAGAATAGAATAGAATAGAATAGAATAGAATAGAATAGAATAGAATAGAATAGAATAGAATAGAATAGAATAGAATAGAATAGAATAGAATAGAATAGAATAGAATAGAATAGAATAGAATAGAATAGAATAGAATAGAATAGAATAGAATAGAATAGAATAGAATAGAATAGAATAGAATAGAATAGAATAGAATAGAATAGAATAGAATAGAATAGAATAGAATAGAATAGAATAGAATAGAATAGAATAGAATAGAATAGAATAGAATAGAATAGAATAGAATAGAATAGAATAGAATAGAATAGAATAGAATAGAATAGAATAGAATAGAATAGAATAGAATAGAATAGAATAGAATAGAATAGAATAGAATAGAATAGAATAGAATAGAATAGAATAGAATAGAATAGAATAGAATAGAATAGAATAGAATAGAATAGAATAGAATAGAATAGAATAGAATAGAATAGAATAGAATAGAATAGAATAGATTAGAATAGAATAGAATAGAATAGAATAGAATAGAATAGAATAGAATAGAATAGAATAGAATAGAATAGAATAGAATAGAATAGAATAGAATAGAATAGAATAGAATAGAATAGAATAGAATAGAATAGAATAGAATAGAATAGAATAGAATAGAATGGAACAGAATAGAATAGAATAGAATAGAACAGAACAGAACAGAACAGAATAGAATAGAATAGAACAGAACAGAACAGAACAGAACAGAACAGAACAGAATAGAATAGAATATACTTTATTGTACATGATAAAAGTATGGAAATTTAGATAAATTCAACAAATACTCATAGCGCCTGCTGACACATTCTTTATTTATATTTGGGGCTGGTTCCCTGCCGCCTAAAAGTCATTTTCTTTGCCTTTATGAACGCTTTTAAGGATGAAAAATTTATCGCAGGTGTACTTTCAAGTATACTAATGAAAAAGAAAAGTCACTCTTGTCAGTCTTAGACATTGAAAGTTTATAGACCAATAGACCCGTTATGTCTATGGTTTTTCTTTATGTAAATATTTTAAAGAAGTTAATAATGTATTCTTTAAGTGTTGAATTGTGTGTTTGATGAATTAAATTGATACACCCACATTCTTATGTTTTATATTATCATTAATTAGTTTCTCCAGATAGCAACGCCATCCAGTGTCACAACACGATCAACTGGTGACACACCCAAGCTGGTTCTCATGTTTGGCACAAGATGTCGCTTAAAGATGTTATGATATTTATATTCGTTACAAAGAATATGTAAAAAAGGGAAACATACATATTCAAATTAATAAACAAACAGAAAACAAGATTAAATTTAGCTCTCTTAATCCAATATCAAGTGATGCTTGTGAGTGTGTGTAGCTAAAAGGTGAGTGTAAAGGTTGTATGATGGTGTTATCGTGAGCAAGCGCGTGTATGGTGGCTATTTTAGGCATGAAAGTAAGGTCAAGGCAATCATTCTACGAGAGAACAATGGGCAACTGCTCCGTGGCATCGTAATCCAACTTTTGTAACCAGGCTGACAATTTTTTTGCAAAGCTGTTTGGGTAGGACATAGATTGAGAAGTTGTAAGAAAGCGAATGGTGGGCCAGACTGCATGTTTACGTCGTTTACCCTTGAATAAGTTAAGATTAAAATATTGGGAGTTGGCGCAGCATGCCTCCTTCTTCTAGACATATCTATTTGTTGCCATCTCAACAGTCGGCTCCTTTCAAATCTCATGATCATTTACCCGATTCATCCATCGTTTCCTTGACATTCATACATACGACATATTTTTATTTCCTTCACATAATGTAAAAACAAAACGACTTTATTAATGAATAGAGTTTAATTCTATTAATTATATGATCACTCAATAAGGCTAAAAATTATAATAATTATGTGGAAGGTAGCAAATTTCAATAAATAATTTTGATCATGCCATGGCAAAGCTTTAAAGGCATGTATTGTACAATCCACCATTTGCTGAACAGACTATAAACACACTACAAAAGAAGGCAACCAGTCGAAAAACACGTCTCTCTTTGAGAGAACATACGTAACACGTACATTCGTATACAACTCTATAAATAAAATATTCGTTTAATCCGAAACGCTCCTAGTACGGAAATTGGATTTTTCTTTATTGTAATCTGTACATCTTTTGATGTCGCTGTCTTAGAGCGAATTCCGTGCAAGTTGACAAGCGGATATAATTGCCATTCCGACTTGCGAGACACACTGGAGTGGAAGGACGGTTCTGTTAGCCGAAATTAGACTTAGATGGATTTTATCACTTGTATTTTAAATGTATGCCATCGTGAGTAGAACCCGGGTGAGGCTTGAACAGGACACGTGTAGATTGGCACACGAAAAGTGTTGTCTACACTCAGATGTAGGCAGTCGGGATTAGATATTCACTCTCTTTTTATTAGCAAGTGGTGAAAACGTATAAGTGCGTTTAAAGCAATATAACTTTTTAAGGGAACAAGACTCCCAAATAACATCGACATTAATTATTGATGTTTGTTGTAACAGGTTTTTAAGAGGATTAGCGGAGAGCGAGTATGTAACTGAACCGCCGGAAGCGCATCGGGTTAAACGTTATGAAAACACAATCCCCTTTGTTCGAGGGCTGATTAAAAATAAGGGTTAAATTCATTGATGCAAGAGGATGATACTAAGTGTAGGTAAATACATAATCTGTTTACTACACGTACATAGTGTTAAATTGGCAGATTAAATGCAACACTCTACCAGTCAATCTACAGATCATGAGAGCAACATGAAGATACAATACAATAATAGCAATAATGATGGTTATGGCAAAAATGGAAAGAACGAAAATTATTGCACGAAAACTTTATCAAACGACAGATTTATTTTTTGTTTCAAATACTAATCATATTGTTGTCAATCAAATTCGTTTAGGAGTAAGTGCTTGAAATATAAATAAAACACTTACTACAAATCAAAAGCCAATCGGAGCTTCATAAGATCAGCCATACAATT
Organism: Orthosia gothica; assembly: GCA_949775005.1. Lineage (NCBI taxonomy): Eukaryota > Metazoa > Arthropoda > Insecta > Lepidoptera > Noctuidae > Orthosia > Orthosia gothica. Next base: position 4,274,590 of record OX459041.1, on the reverse strand, counting down.
TCTCTGCTGTATATATCAATTACTGTTTGATTTCAAAGAATGCGTGCATTTACAAATCACTTAGCAATAGTCTCTCGGAGTTCCATAACTTCTGCCCATACATCTCTACTGCTATACCTTACATAGTCTTCCTAACTAGACCCCTGGGGCACCTTCACTAGGCAGTGACGTCATTTACGCGGGACACAAACGGCTAGGAATTGGTCGTGTATTTTGGAATTCAATGGTAACGGGAGCTTCCCTAGGGCCGTTTTAGTTTGCAGGCACGATATGTGCGTGGTTCAAGTTATGAGATAATTGCTGGCACTGTAAAAATCTCACCACGAGAATCCGGTATATTCTCCAATTGAATAGCACCATAAGAACTTAAGTGCTCAGTTCACCGAAGTTTGGTGTTATTTACAGGATGTAACAGGTGCATATTTATATCGATGAAAAAATACTCTGTTATATTACTGTGTCAAAGTCATGATTTCAATAAGGCCATAGCCCACTTTTGAGACAACTGTCCATTCGCAAAGGTAGATTGTTGTGGAGAAGAACAGACAAGAAACTCCACCGATGTGCGTGATTTTATGACTTTAATAGTAAAATGGTCACTCGCCTCGATTGTCGATGCTGAAAATTTGTTGTTTTTATGAAACCAGTTTTTTTTAGATTTGGGGCGTATAATAACCCAGAAGAAAGAATGCAGCCGTCAAATTTTTCACCGAAAGAAAATTGCAATTGTCTATCTTACTTTTATCATCACACTAATATTATGAAGGCGAAATTTTGGATGTGTGTGTGTAAGTTTGTTACTCAATCACGCAAAAACAGCTGAACGGGTCTGGATGAAATTTGGCACAGATGATTATAGTCTGAAATAGCAGATAGGCTACTCACTACTGTCATCTCGGTGTAATGTTCTCTTGGGATAAGAAAACGCTTTGAGGAGTTCGTGGCTAAATAATAACGCTTGACGAGGTCGGTCCGTGGATGGGTGACCATTTCAGCATACAGAGTTTCCTCCGTGCCTCGGCAAGCACGTTAAGCCGTTGGTCCCGGCTGTCATTTGAAGATCTTTGACAGTCGTTACGGGTAGTCTTAAGCTTGAGATCTGACACCAGTCTTGCCAAGGGGTACCGTGTTACCCAGTTACTCTTGTAGAGGTCAGATAGGCAGTCGCTCCATGTGAAACACTGGTACTTAGCTGTAATTCGGTTAGACTGGAAGCCGACCCTATAATAGTTGGGAAAAGGCTAGGCAGATTGATTGGGATAAGAAAACGCTTTTGATGCGAGCGAAGCTAGTACCTTCTATTTTCGCGGCACGCCAGAATCCAATCATCAGTACAAATACGCACATATTATGGCAACATGAAATACGAAAGGTGTTACATTGTACATAAGAAAATATAAAATATGTTCCAGAAGAGAGTCTGAAACGGTATGTTTTCCTTGTTTTGAAGAACTAGACTTTATATAAATAAAAAAGATTTGTTCTCACAAGAATATTCCCACATCTGTTTACCGAAGGAGAGCAGACAAACAATTTGACCGAAAACAATGATAAGAAAATGTATTGGCGCTAAAGGTAAATAAAAAAAGATATATTTGTCTGGCAATTAGCTGGCGATTTTTCTTATCTCTCTCTTGCATTGTGCTTACAGCTACTAAGGAGTGGAATTTTCTCCCGGGTGTTGCCTGATGCGACAACTTGGTGATCTTTAAGTCATAAGTGAATAGGTTACTTCCAGGCAAGCGTGCTCTACCGTCGACCTCATAACCGCTTACCATTAGGTGAGATAGTGGTCAAACACAAGCCTAACAAACATAATTTAAAAAAAACACTAACCAGCCATAAGATAGATGTTGTACCTCATCATCATCATCATATCAGCCGAAAGACGTTCACTGCTGGACATAGGACTCCTCCAAACGTTGCCACATTGAACGGACCCGTGCGTTTCGAATCCAGCGGATCCCCGAAACATTCACCTTTACCATCGATGTTTGGTACAACTATGAATTTATTTTCAATACACTGAGACTTGTTCTTCTATTAATATAGAAAGGTAAACAAATAAAAGTGCCATTATTTATACACAGTTATCGACGTTTTATAAAAAAAACCGGCCAAGTGCGAATCTAACTCGCGCACAGAGGGTTCCGTATAAACAGCTACATTAACCAAAATAAATAGGTAACATTACTAACGTTCATAAACAATGAAAGCACCAAACATTGCTCTAACGAAGGGACAAAATTACATTTTCCGTTCAAAAACTGTTGTACCCATACATCAATATACAACATTTTTACTTTTCCAAGTACATTTTAAAAGTTGGTCGTCTACTACTCGTAAACTTGTAACGAAAATTGGCTATTTAAAGCTTAAAGCAAACGGATCCCTGAAACGAAAAATAGTTTGCACAGACCCTTTATATTTTTGAATAGCCTTTCCAACGATACCCCACATTATGGGAAAGACGAAAACAAAAACATAGTTAAATTTTACCACTTCTTCTTCTTTTACTTTATAGGTTTCCGTAGTAAGTTGTGTACGGACGGACGGACGGACAGACGGACATGGTGAAATTATAAGGTTTTCAGGGTTCCGTAGTCAACAAGGAACCTTGTTGACTACGGAACCTTAAAAACAAAAATATAAAATAGAACAGTATTTATTTTATTCGCAATGAAATGAAAGGAGTTACAAGAGAAAATGTTGACACAACGACATTATAAACAAGTACCTTTTTATAAAATAATAGTGACATTTACTCTGAAAGCTATTTTTTATGCTCTTCTTGAGAGGTTATTAATCGAAGAGTTCTTCAAAGGAATGCAAAAGAAAAATAATTGAGAAGTGAACTTTTGAATGCCAGACAACGCGACGTTCCATATTAGCGAGTATTTCTTAACTTCTGCTTGGTTTTAGATTTTTATATCTTCTTCTTATTCGTATTCGCATAGCGAAATTTTTGTCTTAATTAATATAATGTATTTACCTACAACAAATACAATCGTTAAGGATTTTAGTTTAAGCATAATTATTGCCACAGGGGTCTGTGGCAATCAATGCTTTTGCTTCCTTTTCTTTCTTACATTGCTGAAAGTCATCCTGAAAAACTATGACGAATTCACTGACGAGGTGCTTCCAGGCTACTCTGTCTTCGGCTCTTCTCAGGACAGTGGCCAAACTGAGTATAGGTAGCCACTTAAACTGAGCCTCTCTCAGTAAAAAATGACAGTTTATAGCTTGTTATTTCTTGACATTCGTTGAGGATAATTATAAAAATAGGATAGGATATAATGTTTATTTTGTTACCAAATTCATAAGGTAGATACAGAATACAGTAGATTATAATAACTCAGATTTTAGCACTACGTCTAAACTACAACTGTTATGTTATTATTAATATTCAGACTAAACTAAATAGGCTGAATATTCATGCACAGGGTTTAACATTTACATACCTTAAATAATATTATTTAGGTTCTCAGTAAGACCATTGTTTAGAGATAAAAGATGAATAGTGAAAATGGTGATTGTAGAGCGATTATATAGCTATACAGCATAATATATTATTATTTTGAATCTGTGTCCATTTCTTTAGCTTATTTATAACAGTACGAGTATTTACAAGAAAAGTTTTTTTTAAATAAACATAGCAACATTTTTTTTTAAATAAAAAACAAGTACAAGTATATCCTATTCAAAAGTGTTTCTTTTCCCCGAAGGGATCAACTGCTAGGAATAGAAGGCGAGCTCCTGTTAATTGCCGGGCAAATATCCAGTTTGAGGTCTGCTTCTAAGAAAGGCCAAATGGTGAATAATATTCAAGTTGTCTTTCTGGGTAGTTCAGAAAGATATGGACGAAATATTTCATTTTCGGGATCATTCCAAGACAGTTGAATCATTGTACCATGATTTTCTGGTCGCCATTATTCGCTTCTAAGAATTTTGTGATAGAAAAGATGGATTAAATTGCGCGCCTATTACTAAACGAGGGGCCTTAGTATTACGTATTAATGGCATCATGATAGTGAAAGAAGAAAATGTAGAAAAAGGGATAGTGCTATTTGATCTCCGTATCTCTCTCACATTATAAACATCAAAAGACAAAAGCCAAAAGTTATTTATTTCAACTGGGCCACCAAGCGGCACTTTTGAATGTCACAATTTAAATTTAAATGGAATACAAGTTGATTCTACCGTGCATTCGGAAAGTAGCTAGTTATGGAGAAGAATGCACAAGAAACTCCATACTTTTTAAATTTACATGGAATAAAAGTTGATTCTACCGTGCATTCAGAAAGTAGCTTGTTATGGAGAAGAATGCACAATAAAGTAATGCCAGGTAATCTCTGTCCATTCCAGGTTGCCTGGAAGAGATCGCGGTATGCGATAAGGCCGCCCATTGTATGTTTTTAGTATTAAGTTTCTTTTTATTGTTTATTATGGTGTACAATAAAGTGTATATAAATAAAAAAAAATGCACAATAAAACTCCATACTTACTCTTTAAAAAAAAAAAGATTCTACCGTGCATTCGGAAAGTAGCTTGTTATGGAGAAGAATGCACAAGAAACTCCATACTTACTCTTGTAAAAAAAAAAAATGATTTTTACAATATTTAGGTACATGAGTACATACATTAATAAATTCACATATGTGAGGACAATGCACCCAGAATAGCACTACACACTATACTATGTAAAGGTATAAAGTATTAAAAGTACTCACACATGTACTGTGCAGTTATACAATAGGTACTAGAAAAACATCAACATCCGAAGCAGTTGAGTTATGACCAATCCCAACTGACGGCGCCCGTTCACGAACATGACGCATGAATCGGCACCACCCAGCTCAACGATCATGAAGGGAACCGAATGATCCAACACACGCGCCACCATCAGAGAGACATTTGAGAGAGCATGACACACTCAACTGCCAGGGCACACACAAGTCAACGAACGACACATAGGTATAGCAAATGGTAGATTTACAGTTGGGTACATAGTACCCACACACGTGCTGTGCAGCTATACAATACTAAAAGAAATCGAGTCTATACAACACAAACATAAACATATCATTTGTTTTTGCGCCCTAGTGGTTGTGGAGCAGGACTAGCATTGAGCCAAGCCTTTTTATCAGTGATATAATCCCCCAACTTATAATATGCCTGCCTGCATAGTGTGCGTTTTATACAATTTTTAAATTTCGTCTCATTCAGTTCTAGAATATGGGGAGGAATTTTATTGTAACATTTTGTACAGTACCCCATGAAAGATGAGGCCACTTTTGCCAGTCTGAAACCTGGTTGAACTAATTGGTCCCTATTTCTAGTAATGTAATTATGTCTGTCTCCGTTTTTACTAAAAAGATGTAAATTCTTTCTCACGTACATGATGTTTTCATAAATATATTGACAAGGAACCGTCATGATGTTAATGTCCTTAAACAGTTCCCTTAGAGAATCACGGCGGCGAAGATTGTAAATCGCTCTGATGGCTCGTTTTTGCAGAATAAAAATAGACTCAATGTCTGCAGCCCTTCCCCATAGTAAGATACCGTAAGACATTATACTATGAAAGTAACTAAAATAGACTAGCCTAGCGGTATCCACATCAGTAAATTGACGAATCTTTCTGACAGCATAAGCTGCCGAACTCAGCCGCCCCGCAAGTGATAATAAATGAGGACCCCATTGTAACCTTGAGTCTAGAGTGATCCCCAGGAAAACCGTTTTATCGACGAATTCGAGCTTCTCCTTGTTTAATATAATGTCACAATCAGTACTTTTGACATTTGGCAACGAAAATTTTACGCATTTTGTTTTTTTACCATTTAATACTAAATTATTGGCAGTGAACCAATCCTGAACCTGCCGTAGCGCGTTATTTACGTCGTCAACCTGACAAGTACGTCTATTTACTTTAAAAACTAAAGATGTGTCATCAGCAAATAACACCATATTTAGTTTGCCTTCGAATAAATGGGGTAAATCGTTTATGTATATTAAAAATAAGAAAGGACCTAAAATTGAGCCCTGGGGTACCCCCATTTTCACATTTAACCCCGACGAATTCACACCGTTTATTTGAACTAATTGTTGTCTATCACTCAAATAAGATTTAATCAAACTTAACGCCGATTGACCTAGCCCGTAATGCTTAAGTTTCAGAAGTAATGTTTCATGATTAACGCAATCAAACGCCTTCGACAGGTCGCAGAAGATACCTATGGCATCCTGCGACTCTTCCCACGCATTAAATATGTGTTTTAATAGGGTGACACCAGCGTCAGTTGTACAACGTCCTTTGGTGAAACCATACTGTTTATCATGTAAGATGTTATTCGTATTAAAATGAATGAGCATTTGATTTAGCATTATCTTCTCAAATACCTTGCTGAAAACCGGCAACACGGATACTGGTCTTTAATTATTTGTGTCTTTACTGTCCCCGGATTTAAAAAGTGGTATAACCTTACTATATTTCATTAGATCCGGAAAGACTCCTTGATCCACACACAAATTGAAAATCAAAGCTAAGTACGGCGCTATAGTCTGAATAATGGAGGTACAAGCTTTGATGGACATTCCCCATAGATCTTCGGTCGGTTTTATCTTGATTTGCTTAAAAGCTTTTATTACTGTTAAGGGGTTTATATGTGAAAAGTTAAATTCATTGGGGCAGGCTGAAACGTTCGCGTTTAATAATCCAAAAGCGAGCGAGGGTGAAGAATTTAAGGTTTCAGTAGTTTTAATTGGGATGTTGGTAAAGAAATTTACAAACTCTTGAGCAACTGTTTTGTTATCTCTAATAAGTCCGTGTGTGGTCTCAAGTGTGTAATCATTATTATTTCTTTTATTCCTGTTCGTTTCATTGTTTATAATTTGCCAAACCGTCTTGATTTTATTTTCTGCTAATTTAACATTATTGCTAATGTACAAGGCCTTAGCTGCCTTACATGTATTTTTAAAAATTCTTGAGTAAGTAGCAACATACTTATTAAACGTTTCAGTATTCATAAAAGGCTTAAGGCCGTAAAGTTCTTAAAGTCTTTCCCTACTTTTTCTAAGTCCTGTAGTCGCCCAGTCACTGAATAAAATTCATCATCATCATAGTAGTAGGTACCCGGATCAATGACAACCAGTGCTTATACCAATACATTTTTGTGCCATCACCACGGACCACGATTTTATCAATAAGAGGAAAGAGATTTAGGCAACTTTGATGGGATCTGATTCTGTGCTCACAAATCCAATAAAACTTAATTTAAACTTCGTCTTGAATGTAAAAAAGAATAATCCTTTACGGAAGCGTACTTTTGACTTTTTGCAACATCAGATGCGATTCCATTTGAATGAATCGTAATTTCCTTAGCCTGACTTAAAGCGTGCTCGACTGGAAGAACCTTTGAAAATATTGTTTAAAACTTATCTCTTTAGTTCAAAAACATGTTCAAGTGTTGAACAGGGTAACTTTGTTGATTAAAACTCGAATCGCCGTGCAGAAAGAATGCGAAGCTATTTGTGGAGAATTAAAATAGTTTGATGACTGGCAAAATGTTGATGTAAGTACTATATATGTTACTCTGCCCAACCTTTCGTGGGATACAGGTGTGATTGTAAAGTATTATTATTATGTCCTTTATTTAATTTAATTTCTTATTGTATACATTTTTAAATATTTTTACAAAACACATTATATTATTATTATTATATTATATTATTTATCCGGTTACCCGCTAATTAGCAGACATAATAGAAAGGACCATTGTCTTTCGCCAAAATGGGTATTTCGACAGATAAGCGGATATACAGGAGAAAAACATAAAAAAAAAGTTAAATCAAAAAATCAAAAAACCCGACTGCTTCAAAAGCGAACTAAAAAGTCGTAAACAAGGAAAAAATCATGCTGTGCAGTCGGAGGATACATACGCGCGAGCTGGCTGACCAAAACCAGATGTATCCTCCTCCTGCACAGAATGATTTTTTCCTTGTTTACGACTTTTTAGTTCGCTTTTGAAGCAGTCGGGTTTTTTGATTTTTTGATTTAACTTTTTTTATTTATAACTTTTTAGTTAAGTTTTTTTTCGAATTAGATACATTTAAACATGTGTTATATATTTTTGAAATCACCTCTTAAAACCCTTTATTTTGATACACACCCACCCACACGATGGGTTTAAAAAAAAAAAATTGGGCCCCCACAATATGGCGCCCAAAATCCGCCATTTTTATATTGTCCAATTTTAATGTAGCCTATGACACTCGCAAGATTAAGACGAATCGATTGACGTATGAATCATCCAAATCGGCCAACGCGTTTGGTCTTTGGAACGCCACATAGGAACAAACATACATACATACATACATACATATGTCGGAGATGGTTATTAATGAAGTTTGCGGGTAGTCAACATAATTTGTAATAACTTGTTTTCTTATTACTAATTTAAGTGATTTTACTATCAATTATTGCCTAATAAATCAAATCATAATTTATTGAGTATTCGGTGTACGCACAGATTGATTTTTGGCAACTTATTTTGATAATAGTAATCGATGGTAATGTTCAAAACGATTGTTGACGTGTTAATTTGATTATTCTTTGTGTTATCACCATTATTTGCTTACGACAATTATTCTTGTATTACTTGATGATTTAAGAATCAAAGTCTTATTAGATTAAGCACATTTTAGTGTTTTGTATCAAGTAAACACGTGACGTTCTTCCGTATGTCATCGGACAGAGTTGTTGTGGAGGGATAGCAAGGTATAAAAGAGCTTGCATCGGTATGCAAGTTAGTCTATCTTCGGATTAGACTCGATAAAGAGCTCCCCTGCTCCCGACAAAACTGTCGGTTTATTTGGTACAGCACTGCTGTATATTCACATAGCTGTATTGGCTTGCTGATGGCGAACGATACACTTTGTATTTGGGTGGCTTAGGCTGCTGTACTAACTGTAACCTTAAGGGTTTGTTCGATTAACTGTATTGTTGTTACTGTACCCTTTTAACCTACTTTATCTTGTTACTTTTATTTGTTTTGTTATAGTAGAACCATTATTGTAATTAAAAACCTTGTTATTGTTTGTAGTCTTGTTTATCCCAATAAAATGGGAACGTCAAAATCCTGACCATATATACCGCTCGGCTACCCCTGATCCTACACATACATACATAGACTGATAAACACATTACCCTCCTTCGGCAGTCGGGTAAAAATAAGTGTACAATGGGCGGTCTTATCGCACAGGGCAATCTCCAAACAACCTTTGGATGGACTGTACGAGAGGAGAGAAATTTATTATAGTATGTACGAGTAAAATAGTTTATTAGTTACATCTAAGTATAGTATGTATGTATTTATCAGCAGTGATCTTTGTCAATTATTGCAGTATACCTATATAGGATTTTATAACTTTTGGAATGAACCGACAGGAGTAACGTCGGAAGGGGAGAACCTAGGTAGAACGATGGTCTGGTGGAGTCTATTGGATGCAAGAATCACAGGACCGATCGAGATGGCGACGCTTGGGGAAGGCTGATGTCTTGAAGTGGATGAGATGGTCTTTCAGTTAAAATGATGAGAACAGATGGATATAATACTCTTTAATATGTATACTATATAATAATATATTCACAGAAAAGATAGATGAATGAAACATAACTTACGGGGACCATATAGGCGGTTGCGAGGGATGTATATGGATGTAATCCGAATTGGCGGAAATTAAAACAAGGATTGATTATATTAGAGGCTCTAAAATAGCCGGGCGAGCACGGCCTCTGTAATAGGCTTTAGTTACGTATTTTATCATGGATTTTGCTCCCAAACTGTGATAATAATGTGTTACTCAGGCCTGCCACAGTAGGTCGTCGCGCGGCAGCTGCTCTTGCCAATCTTTTGACATAAAACTCAGACATGTCTGCCTAAGGGGTGGCCTTTTTTTCATGTTAACAAACTAGGTTAATTAAATACAATTTACTGTTGAACCTTTGCATTTCGCAGCCTTTTTTATGTCCTGTCCGGGCAAGCAACGACGACGTTTCATTTTTCGAGCCATGACCCCGAAATTGAATCTTCAGAAGGGTTTTTGGGTAAACAAAAATCAAAACGGGGATCCTTTACATAAAATATTACTCAATAGAGGGAAATTGTGAGACAAAATCATGGGACCCGCTATCTTATTCGTAAGAAGTGGTTGGAATTCAGGATGTTACTTTTCCTATCTTTTGAGGATGACGGAAGTACGAATGGTGAATACTAAATAAGAAAGTTTTACATACAAAACAGGTTTAAACAGCCGACTTGAAAAAGTAGGAGGTTCTCAATTCGATTGTTTGTTTTTGTATGTTTGTTACGTGATTACTCCGCCAATTATGCACCGATTTTGATGATACTTTTTTTTATTTGAAAGCTGGTACTTTTCATATGGCTCCAAAAAGTTTAATCTAAATCTGACGAGTAGTTTGTAAGTTATCCCTAATAATACGTATTTTCATGTTAATATAAGGTACCAAAACTAAAAAGAGCAAAATAATAATCTTTTTAACAAAGAAATTAAACCAACATGCCATAAATAATTGTTTAAGAAAAAAAGACGTAAACAAGATCGCGAATATGTGTACTCCGACTGCACAACATGATTTTCTTCTTGTTTACGTCTTTTTAGTTCGCTTTTTAAGCAGTCGGGTTTTAGATTTTTAAATTAACTTTTTTTTTTACAACTTTTTAGTTTTTTTTTTTTCGAATTTGGTAAATTTAAACATATAAGTGTTATATATTTTTGAAATCACCTCTAAAAACCCTATATTTTGATACCCCACACGATGGGCTTAGAAGAAAAAAAACCCCACAAAATGGCGCCCAAAATCCGCCACTTTTTTCATTTCCAATTTTAATGTAGCTAGTGGTGTCACTGGCTTGCAGGGTTAAGACGAAACGATTGACGTGAGAATCATCAAAATCGGCCAACACGTTTGGTCTCTAGAACACCATATAGGAACAAACATACATACATACATATATATATACATACATACATAGACTGATAAACACATTACCCTCCTTCGGCAGTCGTGTAAATACAAAACACTACAAAGCGAAAAATAACTTTCTTTTCTGAAGTTGGTGTATTTGGTACCTATTTTTTTTTGGTTTTTAACACCTTATTCTTAAAGGAAGTATTTTTTCGCTTTATTATATTTTTTGTTTTTCAACACTTATTTTTGTACCTACTTACGTAAATGTTAGGATGAAAAGTATTATCATTTTCCTACCCATATATCCTTTGAAATCCTTTTTATTTCACTCTTCACAAGGGTACACATCAGTAATCACCGCGTGCTTCACCGTAGATCACATCATCGCTTACCATCAGGCGATACAGTGGTCAAACGCGAGCATATAGATGATCAAAAAAAAAGAAGTATATTATACTCACATACTACATTTAAACTTAACAACAAAGAAATTGCATAAAAATATTATCCTATGTGAGAGACTGGAGTCCATACTAGGATACCCTGTGTGACGGATCACCATACTCCCGACCCGAGTTTGCGCCTATGTCTAATTATTGCTATAATTATAATCTATACAATTCAGATATTGTTAACAAACAAAACTGCAAGATGTAAGGTATCATTTTAGCCTTAGTCACCAACTAACTCAGGAGTAGGTGATCAGCATGAGACTAGATAGGGTATGGTTTCGCAAGAAGTTGATTGAAGTAAAAGTCACATAGAGTTTGGTCAACTTATTAAATTCTCCAAAATACAGTCCGTCATCCCAATTTCTTGAGGTTAATGGAATATAATGAAACTTACTTTTATGTGGGATACATTTTACCCATTAGTTTTCAATACCGGAGGTATGATGTCTCAAGCAGTATCATTCGCCTGGGAAGCTATAATCCAGCCTCGTGCAAGCTAAAGTGCCATCTGTATTCGGAACCCAATGTTGGAGTTTAACTGCTGTTCTTCTTAATAATAGTAGTAGTTGTTGACAATTTTCTTATGTATATGTATTAGTTATAAATTAATCCTAGAGTGCCCTGCCAAGGAGAAGAAAGCATAATGAGCATCAAAGAAAGCACATGTTTTCACAAGTATGGAAATTTAGATAAATTCAACTAATACTCACAGCGCCTGCTGACACATTCTTTATTTATATTTGGGGCTGATTCCCTGCCGCCTACGAGTCATTTTCTGTGCCTTTGTGAACGCTTTTAAGGATGAAAAATGTATCGCAAGTGTACTCTCAAGTATTCCAATGAAAAAGAAATGTCACTCTTGTCAGTCATAGACATTGAAAGTTTATAGACCAATAGACCCGTTATGTCTATGGTTTTTCTTTATGTAAATATTTTAAAGAAGTTAATAATTTATTCTTTAAGTGTTGAATTGTGTGTTTGTTGAATTAAATTGATACACCCAAATTCGTATGTTTTATATTATCATTAATTAGTATCTCCAGACCGATGACCTGGTGAAGGTTGCGGGGATCCGCTGGATGCGGGACGCACGGGACCGGTCAATGTGGCGACGCTTGGGGGAGGCCTATGTCCAGCAGTGGACGTCTTTCGGCTGATATGATGATGATGATGAGTATCTCCAGATAGCAACGCCATCCAGTATCACAACACGATCAACTGGTAACACACCCAAGCTGGTTCTCATGTTAGGCACAAGATGTCGCTTAAAGATGTTATGATATTTATATTCGTTACAAAGAATATGTAAAAAAGGGGAACATACATATTCAAATTTATGAACAATCAGATAACAAGATTAAATTTAGCTCTCTTAATTCAATATCAAGTGATGCTTGTGAGTGTGTGTAGCTAAGAGGTGAGTGTAAAGGTTGTATGATGGTGTTATCGTGAGCAAGCGCGTGTATGGTGGCTATTTTAGGCATGAAGGTAAGGTGCAATCATTCTACGAGAGAACAATGAGCAACTGCTCCGTGGCATCGTAATCCAACTTTTGTAACCAGGCTGACAATTTTTTTTTTGCAAAGCTGTTTGGGTAGGGCATAGATTGAGAAGTTGTAAGAAAGCGAATGGTGGGCCAGACTGCATGTTTACGTCGCTTACCCTTGAATAAGTTAAAATTAATATATTGGGAGTTGGCGCAGCATACCTCCTTTTTCTAGACATATCTATTTGTTGTCATCTCAACAGTCGGCTCCTTTCAAATGTCATGATCATTTACGCAATTCATCCATCGTCTTCTTGACATTCATACTAACGACATATTTTTGTTTCCTTCCCTTATATATCAAAACAAAACGACTTTATTAATGAATAGAGTTTACTTCTAATAATTTTATGATCACACAATAAGGCAAAAAAATATAATTATTATGTGGATGGTTTAGCAAATTTCAATAAATAATTTTGATCATGCCATGGCAAAGCTTTAAAGGCATGTATTGTAAAATCCACCATTTGCTGAACAGACTATAAACACACTACAAAAGATATTGTGCGAAGGCAACCAGTCGAAAAACACGTCTCTCTTTGAGAGAACAAACATAACACGTACATTCGTATACAACTCTATATATAAAATATTCGTTTAATCCGAAACGCTCCTAGAACGGAAATTGGATTTTTCTTTATTGTAATCTGTACATCTTTTGATGTCGCTGTCTTAAAGTGAATTCCGGGCAAGTTGACAAACGGATATAATTGCCATTCCGACTTGCGAGACACACTGGAGTGGAAGGACGGTTCTGTCGGCCGAAATAATACTAAGATGGATTTTATTTAAATTTATGCCATCGCGGGTAGAACCCGGGTGAGGCTTGAACAGGACACGTGTAGATTGGCACACGAAAAGAGTTGTCTTCACTCAGCTGTACGCAGTCGGGCTGTGGTTGTGGATTCAATATTAGCCCTTTTTATTAGCAAGTGGTGAAAACGTATAAGTGCGTTTAAAGCAATATTACTTTTTAAGGGAACAAGACTCCCAAATAACATCGACATTAATTATTAAGGTTTGTTTTAACAGGTTATTAAGAGGATTAGCGGAGAGCGAATATGTAACTGAACCGCATGAAGCGCATCGGGTTAAACGATATGAAAACACAATCCCCTATGTTTGAGGGCTGATGAAAAATAAGGGTTAAATTCATTGATGCAAGAGGATGATACTAAGTGTAGGTAAATACTGTAGCGTTACGTATAGCTCCGGAGAGCTATACGTAAGCCACGTTAATAAAATTAAGTTAAAAAGATAAAAAAAAATTTATAAAAAGGATATAGAAGTATAAAAATAGGCCGGCTTCAGACGACGTTGGGCAGTTGACCAGGAGCAGGTCGGGCAGCTAACCAGGAGCAGGTCGGGCAGCTAACCAGGAGCAGGTCGGGCAGGGTGACGTGGCATGGTGTGAGGGACGGCTGATGGTGCGCTACCAGCGTGCGCACACAAGCAGCAGGTCGGGCAGGATGATGAGTAGGCGCAGGAATCTGCGCGGGCTGAAACGGGCGCGCTGTGGCCGCGCGCGTCTCCGTAGACCTGTCTGCCACAGCTCTTACTCCACGTGCAGTAGATAGGCAGCATGGAGTGTCAAGGAATCAGGGCTGTGGCGTTTCACGCCGTAGATACGAAGGTACACGATAGGCAGGATTCACACAAATGATACTCAATATATCTCACACCATATATATTATTGGAGCACTAAAGATATTAATAGTCATACATGAGCTTAAGAGTTTTAGAATAGAAAATACACTTTGTATCGTATCACAGACTGTTCGCATTCAGACCAGACCTAAGACTCAAAGAAAAAGCTGAAGCCCGTTTTTCATTCGATCTGCCATCTCTTCTCAATTTCAAATTCAAATCTCAATCAGAACAGAGCGAATAAAAACGGCTTTACAAAGGCGGGACAGTCTGCTCTGACCTTACAATAATGTACAACTAGCTTAAGGAAAGGTCTAGGTATTATAGTCCATGGTACCCATGGTATGTCTATGGCTTTATGAAAATAAAATAGACAGACATGTCATGTCAGATGAAAATGTCAGAGTATAAAAAATTCCATAATTTTGCAAATAAGCAATACAAATTAAGTTAAAGAAATAAAGAAACAATCAGAAATAACTAAAAATATGCTTTACAGGTAATAATACAAAGAATATATATAAAAATGAGTTACACAAATTGATGCGATATCAAAAGATGTGAAGATGGATTGTGGAGTGTTATGAAACGTAAGTAGATCTTTAATAAATACCACATTTCCCCGATGACCCCAGAAAAATTTTCAACTAGAAGAAAATTTTGAGGTTTAAATATAATCCTTGCTCTATCACACAACATCTTTCATACTTTCGTCAAACACTCTCATTCAATCACACGTTAGGGGATATAGTTCACATTCAATGACGTATACTCCACAAGGAAATATTTATTAAGATATAACGAAGGCTTATTTATTTTTAATAGGTGTCGTAACCCGCACCTGTTTGAAAACCCTTTAAGAAACTATTTAATTAAACAAGAGGAACTCAAAGAGGAGGAGGACTCAAGTCTATAAGAGGGAAGTCTCAAGTCTATAAGAGGGAACTCAAGTCTATAAGAGGGAACTCTCAAGTCTATAAGAGGGAGCTAGGTTGAGAGGGAACTAGGTTTGAGAGGGAAGGATACAAGAGGGAAGGATACAAGAGGGAAGGATACAAGAGGGAAGGATACAAGAGGGAAGGATACAAGAGGGAAAAAAAATATATTAAAGAAGACTCCACGTATTTGGCTTATTTTTAAAGAGTTACGGGACCGCTCTTTGCATATAAGGCTTTCCGAGTTATGCAAACCGCTCTAAAATAACACCTCATTCTTTAAGAATAAGATTCAAGGGATTTAAGAAGTTTAAGAAGACTCCACGCATTTGGCTTATTTTTAAAGAGTTACGGGACCGCTCTTTGCACATAAGGCTTTCTGAGTTGTGCAGACCGCTCTAGAGGAATACCGCTCTAAAACTAAAACAAAGAGAAAACATATGGAGGGAAAAAGAAGTTGCCTAATAGGTTTAGTACAAGGTGAAAGAATAAAAGTTCTAGCAAAAGTGAAAGATGATGATGATATGAGGGCCTGTATGAGAAACCAAAAGTAAGCTTATGTACTTGTGCAAGTATGTTTTAGAATTTTGAGAAAAATAGGTTAAGTTGCTATCAAAAGTGAAAAGAAAAATGATGATGAGATGAAGCCTGTATGGGAAACCAAAAGATAGCTTATGTATATACTTGTGTAAGTATGTTTTTTAGAATTTTGAGAAGGATGATGAAAGGTCGAGCCCACGTTAAAAAAAAGTGTAGTAAGTAAGTAGAGTGTGGGTGATGGGGTGAGTTCATAAAATTGGGCGCAAAAACAACGTTGCGCCTAATTATTTAAAAGTTGGGCGCCAAACTGTAGCGTTACGTATAGCGCCGGAGAGCTATACGTAAGCCACGTTAATAAAAATTAAGTTAAAAAGATAAAAAAAATTAATAAAAAGGATATAGCAGTATAAACTTTAGGCCGGCTTCAGACGTCGTGGGCAGCTAACCGTAGGTCGGGCAGGAAGTCGTGGAATGCCCGAGGTAGGCAGGTGAGCAGGCACCACGACGGACTTGCAGGCAATCGGGCAGGTAGGCAGGTCAGCAGACACCACGGGTAGGTGGTCAAGCCAGGAAATCAGTCAGGTAGGCAGTAGAGTAGATAGCAGGACGGATAATCAGGCAAACGGGTAAATACGTAGGCTCCGAGGTGTGTGGAGGCCGGCTATGGCTCAATACGCCAAACAGCGAGGCCTTTGATGTCACGAGATGGCCGTTGAGGGTAAGTCTCAGGAAATAATGCTCTCGGGAACCACACAAAATATATATATATTAACTGGTGCACTTCAAACAATAATAGTTTTTACATAAGCGGATAATTCACCGTTTTTAAGAGTTCAAGAGTAGAAAAATACACTTCGTATTCTAGTACACAGTATATCCACCACTGTCCGCGTTCAGACCAGTTCCAAGACTGAAAAAAGCTGAAGCCCGTTTTTCATTCGATCTGCCATCTCTTCTCAATTTCAAATTCAAATCTCCATCAGAACAGAGCGAATAAAAACGGCTTTACAAAGGCGGGTCAGTCTGCTCTGACCTTACAATAATGTACAACTAGCTTAAGGAAAGGTCTAGGTATTATAGTCCATGGTACCTATGGTATGTCTATGGCTTTAAGAAAATAAAATAGACAGACATATGCCATGTCAGATAAAACGTCACAGTAGAAAAATATTACAAGAAGAATTATAAATTACGAATATAATTTAAGTTTAGATATTTAAAACAGTCAGAGATAACTAAATATGCTTTCCAGATGTAATAATACAAAGAATATATATAAAAATGAGTTACACAAATTGATGCGATATCAAAAGATGTGAAGATGGATTGTATAGTGTTATGAAACGTAAGTAGATCTTGAATAAATACCACAATACATAATCTGTTTACTACACGTACATAGTTTTAAATTGGCAGACTTAATGCAACACTCTACCAGTCAATCTACAGATCATGAGAGCAACATGAAGATACAATACAATAATAGCATTAGTGATGGTTATGGCAAAAATGGAATGAACGAAAATTATTGCACGAAAACTTTATCAGACTACAGATTTATTTTTAGTTTCAAATACTAATCATATTGTTGTCAATCAAATTCGTTTAGGAGTAAGTGCTTGATTTATAAATAAAACACTTACTACAAATCAAAAGCCAATCGGAGCTTCATAAGATCAGCCATACAATTTCTCTGCTGTATATATCAATTACTGTTTGATTTCAAAGAATGCGTGCATTTACAAATCACTTAGCAATAGTCTCTCGGAGTTCCATAACTTCTGCCCATACATCTCTACTGCTAAACCTTACATAGTCTTTCTAAATAGACCCCTGGGGCTCCTTCACTAGGCAGTGACGTCATTTACGCGCGTGGCTCACTGCGGGACACAAACGGCTAGGAATTGGTCGTGTATTTTGGAATTCAATGGTAACGGGAGCTTCCCTAGGGCCGTTTTAGTTTGCACGCACGATATGTGCGTGGTTCAAGTTATGAGATAATTGCTGGCCCTGTTAAAATCTCACCACGAAAACCCGGTATATTCTCCAATTGAATAGCACCATAAGAACTTAAGTGCTCAGTTCACCGAAGTTTGGTGTTATTTACAGGATGTAACAGGTGCATATTTATATCGATGAAAAAATACTCTGTTATATTACTGTGACAAAGTCATGATTTCAATAAGGCCATAGCCCAATTTTGAGACAACTGTCCATTCGCAAAGGTAGATTGTTGTGGAGAAGAACAGACAAGAAACTCCACCGATGTGCGTGATTTTATGACGTAAATAGAATTATGTGTAACAAAATGGTGACCATTTTGTTCACATCGATTTTCGATGCTGAAAATCTGTTGTTTTTATGAAAACAGTTTTTTTTGGGGCGTATAATAACCCAGAAAAAAGAATGCAGCCGTTAAATTTTTCACCGAAAGAAAATTGCAATTGTCTATCTTACTTTTATCATCACACTAATATTATGGAGGCGAAATTTTTGATGTGTGTGTTTAAGTTTGTTACTCAATCACGCAAAAACGGCTGAACGATGAAATTTGGCACAGATATAGATTATAGTCTGAAATAGCACATATGCTACTCACTACTTTCATCCCAGTGTAATGTTCCCTTGGGATAAGAAAACGCTATGAGGAGCTCGTGGCTAAATAATAACAGCCGCACTGGTCGATCATCAATTCTCGCAGGCAGTCTCCGAATGGGGCGATGCCAATCTGGTCAGGTTCAATGCTGCTAAAACCCAGGTGTGTCTTTTTTTCCGCTAAAAAGAGCCAGTTTTACCCGGCTCCAACTTTCCGAGATGCGACCGTGGCAATAACTGACCATCTTGAGCTTCTTGGCGTTACGTTGACATCGACTCTCAATTTTGGGCCATACATTGAGGCAAAGGCTCAGTTGGCTGCCAAAAAGCTGGGGATCCTAGCGAAGGTGAGGAGGCTCTTCACGCCGGAACAGCTGCTCAGCTTGTACCAAGCGCAAGTTCGATCATGCATGGAGTACTGTTCTCATCTCTGGGACGGATCTGCCAAATACCAGCTTGATGCACTAGAGTCGATCGAAAAGCGGGCCAAGAGGCTCATCGGCGATGAAGCACTGGTTAAGTCAAAGCTCCAGAGCCTTGAACACCGTCGCCGAGTTGCCAGCTTGTCGGTTTTTTATCGGTTACATTTCGGGGAGTGTGCGATGGAATTGCATGATCTAATTCCGACCAGCCCGTTTCATCATCGGACTACCAGACGTACGGTGAAGCGCCATTGGTATATGGTAGACATGCCACCCATACGCACTAAACGTTTTGAGAATATTTTAATTATGCGTACAGCTAAGGAGTGGAATTCCCTGCCGGAGTCTGTGTTTCCCGATAGCTACAATCTAGGGGTCTTTAAGTCAAGAGTGAATAGGATACATCTAGGCAAGCGTGCTCCACCGTCGACCACATTATCTCTTACCATCAGGTGAGATAGTGGTCAAGCGCGAGCCTAAAACGAATAAAAAAAAAACATCAAGGTTAAGCAACGCTTGACGAGGTCAGTCCGTGGATGGGTCACCATTTCAACATACTGAGTTTCCACCGTGCCTCGGATCGGAAAGCACGTTAAGCTGTTGGTCCCGGCTGTCATTTGAAGATCTTTGACAGTCGTTACGGGTAGTCAGAAGCTTGAGATATGACACCAGTCTTGCCAAAGGGTACCGTGTTACGCAGTTACTGGGTTGTGGAGGTCAGATAGGCAGTCGCTCCATGTAAAATACTGGTACTCAGCTGTAATCCGGTTAGACTGGAAGCCGACCCCATTATAGTAGGGAAAAGGCTAGGCAGGAATAATAGCAGGAATGATTGGGATATAATAAGAAAACGCTTTTTACGCGGGCGAAGCTAGTACCTCCTATTTTCGCGGCATGCCAGAATCCAATCATCAGCACCAATACGCACATATTATCGCAACTTGAAATACGACAGGTGTTACATTGTACATAAGAAAATATAAAATATGTTCCAGAAGAGAGTCGGAAACGGTATGTTTTCCTCGTGTGATGAACTAGACTCTATATAAATAATAAAGATGTGTTCTCACAAGAATATTCCCACATCTGTTTACCGAAGGAGAGCAGACAAAAATTTTTATCGAAAACAATGATAAGAAAATGTATTGGCGCTAAAGGTAAATAATAAAAGATATATTTGTCCGGCAATTAGCTGGCGATTTTTCTTATCTCTCTCATGCATTGTGCTTACAGCTGCTAAGGAGTAGAATTTTCTCCCGGGTGTTGTCTGATGCGACAACTTGGTGATCTTTAAGTCATAAGTGAATAGGTTGCTTCTAAGCAAGCGTGCTCTACCGCCGACCTCATAATCGCTTTCCAATAGGTAAGATAGTGATCAAGAGCAAGCCTTACAAACATAATTAAAAAAATAATTCTAACCAGCCATAAGATAGATGTTGTACCTCATCATCATAATCATATCAGACGAAAGACGTCCACCGCTGGACATAGGCCTCCTCCAAGCGTCGCCATATTGGACGGTCCCGTGCGTCTCGCATCCAGCGGATCCCCGCAACTTTCACCAGGTCATCGATGTTAGATACAACTAGTTGTACTGAGACTTGTTCTTCTATCAATATAGAAAAGTAAACTAATTAAAGTGCCATTATTTATACACAGTTCTCGACGTTTCATAAAAAAACCGGCCAAGTGCAAATCTAACTCGCGCACAGAGGGCTCCGTATAAACAGCTACATTCACCAAAATAAATAGGTAAAATTACCAAACATTAACCAATGAAAGCACCAAACATTGCTCTAAAGAAGGGACAAAATTAACTTTTCCGTTCGAATACTGTTGTCCCTATACATCAATGTTAAAATTTTGTACTTTGCCAAGTACATTTTAAAAATAGGTTGTAAACTTGTAACAAAAATTTGCCATTTAAAGCTTAATTTTGCGCAAAAGGATCCGTGAATAGAAAAATGGTTTGCACAGCCCCTTAATATTAGTAAGTATATTGGTTTATTATTCAAAAATATTAACATGGGAAAGACGAGAACAAAAACATAGTTTTATTTTACCACTTTGTCGGCGTAATTAATATTTATACCCATACAAATTTATAGGTTTCTGTAGTAGGTTGTGTACGGACGGACAGACGGATATTACGGACATGGTGAAATTATAAGGTTTTTAGGGTTAAGGAAACTTGTCGACTACGGAACCTTAAAAACAAAAATATTAAATTGAACAGTATTTATTTTATTCGCAATGAAATTAAAGGAGTTACAAGAGAAAATGTTGACACAATGACATTATAAAAGAGTACCTTTTTATAAAATATTAGTGAGATTTACTCTGAAAGCTATTTTTTATGCTTCTTGAGAGGTTATTTATCGAAGAGCTCTTCAAAGGAATACAAAATAAAAATAATTGAGAAGTGAACTCTTGGATGCCAGACAACGTGACGTTCCATTTTAGCCGGTATTTCATAACTAAAACCTACAAAAAAAAAAAACACCATCTCATACATTGTGTCATACATAAACTGAGGCAGCTCCAGTAAGTTACAATAGTACTTGTGTCGGAGCTGTGTCACTCTTCTGTTCGTAAATGTAGTTATAGATTTTTATAGGTTCTTCTTACTCGTATTCGTATAGCGAAATTTTGAACGATGGATTCACTGACGTAGTTCTTCCAGGCTACTCTGTCTTCGGCTCTTCTCAGAACAGTGGCCAAAGCAAGTCCTATTACCTTCCGGAATCTTCCTCTATCCGCCGGAAATTATTGTGGGCTTTATTTTTCTGACAAGCTGCTTCTTCTACTACTAAAAGGAATCAATGATGAGACGTACTAACCTTGGCACAGCGTATCTCAATTTATGAGCGATACGGCCTAAACGAAGGACCCCTTACGAGGTGTTGACGCAGCTTCTACCATAACTCCTAAGAAACTAAACTATACTAGCCCATCCTCCCTAATTGATACCTCTCTTCATGGCATTATTTATGTATGTTCCTACTACGGTAGCAAAGCCATAGGTATATTTCACCTTGAATGGAGATGTGACACAATGTAGCGAGAAATTTCACGGGTTTCTGCGCTGTTTCTATCTCAATTTGTTTTTATTAGGCTGGTACACGATTTTTCTCAAATGTACCAAGAATTTTCTTTGTTATTTTATTTAAATAACGAAGAAAAGTGGATAATAATAAAGGTTGCAAAAGGATTCATTCAAAATGTGTAAGAAAATGTACCGTGAAAGAAATGAATTCTTTTTATTCAGTTGAAGTATGAAGGAAAACCTTTAAAGGCTTACATGAATACGTACTCAAAACGTCAAGCATTGATCACTTTGATTGACAGATGATTAATCTTCATCGTCTCCTCAAAAGATGGGCATATTTTACGTACATAAGTTCATAGTAGGGAGGATAAGGTAAGAATATGGCTCTTGTCAGGGTTTTTGATTAATTTATTATTTTGTTATAGTCTTTATGTTTATGTTTGATGACCTGCTCGTTGTATCTTTATTCATTTACTGACAGAGCAAATAAATCATAAATCTCTAGATCCACATAAAAGTATAGAAGGATAAAAATTTGCACAAGACTGATTAGAACAAAATAGCACTAAGTAACCTCTGGTGTTACATAGGAGATAAACTTTTGTATGGAAGCCTGTAATTTTGACTGATGGAAAATTCCATCGGACGCACAGGCTTCTTCATCATCATAATTTCAGTTGAAAGAATTTCACTGCCGAACATAGACCCCAAGACCTGCCATAAAAAAACGCATACTTGTCGTGTCTATTCAAACCATCACACTAATATTATAAAGGTTGAAGTTTGTGAGTGTGTGTGTGTGTGTATTCACGCTAAAACGCACATAGGATTTTTATCCCGGGAATATGTTCCCTCTCGGGATATTTTCGACATTCACGCTTGCAGAAGCTAGTTAATGTATAAATCACAAAATAACACACTGAATAAAAAATACCTATCATGGTTGTCACAACGATCCTATTTTAATGCTAAGTAAGTAACTGTGTTCCAACTGAGGAAGCTGTAAAAAAATGGATTTACATATTTATTTACCATAATACGGGCTCTCAAGATAATTTGCACATCTGTGAGCACTTATCAAAGCTCTACTAATAGTTGGGGCCGCTCAAACTTCGCCTGTCTGAGTTTTAAAATATTGTCTTAAAGCATAAAAGCTCTTCAAGTTTCTTGAAGACCTGACTTGAAAATCTAGACTGTGAGAATAACGGTTAAAATATCTTGATAAAAACAACCGTGCGGGTGTTGTTACTTAGCCGCGAGCTCTTTCAGGGAAGAAAAAAGTACAAGCCAAAAGCAAAAAAAAAAGTATAACCTTAAGGCAAGTCTTCTCTAAAATAGGCCTCATTACAAAGATGGCGCATTCGCAAGATATGACACTGAAACAATCTCGTTAAGCTCGAGAAAATTGAGATGAAAGTTGAATAGAGACAGTATTTTTTTGTAGCACAGTGGCTGTCAAAGTAGTTAAATAAGGTTTATGGTTAGTTTTGTATCTATATAATATTATTTTAAGTGTATATTAAATAAACGTCGTACAGATATTTTCAACACAAGCCTTGAAAGAACTCTACCTGTAAGCTATAGATATCTTATTTAATTTGATTCTAATAATAATGATTTAATTAACACATTCACTGCCTGACCAACTCCACCACCTGTTCATTAGAAAACCAGCTCAACTAGCTTCGGGGATAATGTGCCTGATGTAGTGATTTACAGAGTATAAACATAATTCACTTGGTGTTCAGTTCGCGTAGAAAAAGCGCAAAAAGTAAAAAAAAGCGCTGTTTGCATGTTAATGCTAAGTAAATAATCTAATTTCTCAAGCACTCGGCTACAGATTTTAATTAAAACCTCTCTTGCTTCCTCATTTTTCTATTCGAAATGAAAACATAAACAAATTAGCATTTCCATTCCTTTGTTCCAAGAATTACCGAGAAAACTTTAAGAGCAAGGAATCTTTACGCTCAATGAAACACGAAAGCGTAGATCAAGGAAACTCATCATCCATCAAGATTTCCGGCTTCGTAAGTGCTCGTGAATCTTCGGCAATTCTCGGGTCGCGGTCAAATTCACGGTAGAGAAGCTATTTGAAACTTTGAGACCGACTGCTTTCATGTTTTCAGAAAGTTTTTGACGTACGTCGATGAGATTTGTATGCCCTATTGAGTTGGGAAGTGAGCTGAATTCGTATCAAGGTTGAATGTTTTAGTGAGTCTTGAAAATTTCAAAAGATTCAGATTTTATCATTCAACTTAATTAGTTTTTCAGTTTTAGTGAACTTTTGTGAGTTAGAGAGTTACTTGTTAAAACAACACTATTTTTATAAGAAATACCAGATCCGTCAGTGACAATTACTTGTGGACTTAGTTTTACTTTATTTTTTATAGAATAATTCATTTGTGAAACTACTGATTCGTTTTCTCTATAAAAACTTCATGTTAAGATGTAGGTTAACACCGTCGTCATTTAAAGGTGCTATTAAACAAAGCGATTTTTTTCTCAGAACTAGCTTTTACCTCGTCGTCGTTTTAAGAGTTACATTATATATTCTAGAAAATTATAGAAGGTTATTGATATCTATCGAAGGTATTCTCTTTGTACATCATCATCATCATACTAGCCGAAAGGCGCCCTGGACATAGGTCTCCCCCAAGCATCGCCACATTGATCGGTTCCGTGCGTCCCGCATCCAGCGGATCACCGCAACCTTCACCAGGTCTCGGTCAAACTTTTAACGCAACGTCGTCCGGTTCGCAGTCCCCACTCCAGAACTTTTCTACCCCATCGGCTAACCGTCCTGCGAGCAATGTGTCCTGCCCACTGCCACTTAAGTTTGGCAATTCTTCGGGCTATGTAGGTAACTCTGGTTCTCTTGCGTATCTCTACATTTCTGATTCGATCACGCTAGGAAACTCCGAGCATAGCCATCTCCATTGTCCTTTGGGTCACTGTAAGCTTTCTGATGAAGCCCATTGTGAGCTCGTGCCTCTTTTTACACATTGATAAATTCACGTTCTTTTTCCGTGGTAGGCAGATACTACAGAATATATGCTAGTATCTCTTTGTGTTTCAAGTTTTTTTTTTGATTATGCTACATAATCAGCGTAATATATTATTCGCATAGCTGCATCTGGGACACTGCCATCTCTGTGAGAGCGAGTGGACTGTAATCCATCACGAGTGCCCAGTGCGGGTTGGTTATTGTCACATCATGTCATATAACTTTTTTTACATCGTTTATTTATATATGCTTTATTGTAGGTAGGTACACCAAGTTTAAACACAGAAAAGGAAACTTAAAACTAAAAAACATACAACGGGCGGCCTTATCGCTGACCGCGATCTCTTCCAGGCAACCTGGATCGTTCCTATATTGAAATAAAACAAAGAAGAAAATCTTGCGAGCAATGAAGTACAACTAAATTCTATCATCTTCTCGTCAACCTCATTTTCAAACACGTTGTCTGACAGACACTCATACCAACAAAATAACGTTTCTAAACTCACATCAAACTTAAAAATTAATTCCACTTTGCAAAAAACCCGATACTCAACCAGACATGATTTCATAAACAATAATTTCAATAAACGTAAATCTAATATGACTCAATATCAAGACCTTGGCATTATCGAAGAAACTTCCAGAGGCCCTTGAAATGCTGTGAAAAAGTATTCCGTTCAACATAACGATAATTCGATATCAGGCCATTAGCTCTTTCGGTTTGCTGCGAAAAAAGGACGGCATTTAAGGCGAGAATTTCGGGGTATAAGAATTTGCCGGGGTATTGATTCCGTGCGTCTTATTTCTGTAAATAGCTACATGAGAATGCTTTGTGCCTATTGTTTTAATTTTGCATGCTAGATACAATTTTAGAAGAGTTGAAGAACATTTGAAGAGTTGCCAAACCTAAGTGGCAGTAGGTACATTGCTCGCAGAAGGGATGGTTGGAGTGACGATCGCGTACTGGTAAAGCGTTGGCAGGCCTCCCACTAGATGGAGCGACGACCTGGTCAAGACTGCGGGAATCCGGTAGATGTGAGACGCACAGCACCAATCAATGTGGCGACGTTTGGGGGAGGCCTATATTCAGGAGAGTATGTAATGGGAGCTGTATTAAACAGTTAGTTTTGGTAACAGGTTTATGCTTTTTATGCCATCCTTATATTTATGGGATAGAACTCAAAATCGGTTGAACGGACTGTAAAAAGGGGTTTTATAAATTTGTAATATTATTTCAAATGGAGTATAGGTGTTTTCTACTCGTTCGTTTGTATACTATAATCATTGTGGTAGTAGATCATGCCGCTTCCTTACACACGTAAGTAAATTACCAATAAATTAGCCATTTATCTCTAAAATTGGTTGGTTTCTAAATAGTCTTAGCCCTCTATTACAAGGGAATTAAACATAATTAGCGAAATATGGGTGTACAATAGGTGCACCTCTGGCTAATCTTTCAGGAAATAGATGATGTTGTATTATGTTTTCTCTAAAATTGGTCAAACAAGGTGATAGATATGCGAACAAGGGTAGCAAGTTAAACAACGGTTAGCTGGAAACACACTGAGTATAATTGTCAAGAAACACTTCTTTTATTGTAGAAATGGAATGGATGCCCCTCATCCCTCTCACCCTCATATTTGCATATATAATATTCCTCCCCCTAGCTTGACAATTTACAAGCGCGAGGAATACACCACTACATTAGCAAGAGGGTTAAACATTAATGAAACTTTTTATAATCAACTCTTGGTACAGGCCGCAACAATTGCCCGGCACTCTGTTGCCTTTCTGTCTGTGCTTGTTGTTGTGGGGGTATTTAATGTACTCATGACGACAATGATGCAGCTTACGTGCACTGCGCACGCTCTCTGCCAGCTCAACTGCTTTTGCCAGTGTTAGTTCCTGTAGGTCACGCGCAAACAGCTTGTCTTTCTCCGGCGCCGGTAGCATTCCCATGACGAACCGGTCACGAAGCGTTCCACCTTCCTATTCCACGTTTAGGAATACGCAATGCGTAGTAAGCCCACGGAGCCTCGCGGCCCTCTGAGAGTATGTTTCTTCCGCGTCTTGAGTAGCTGCGTAAAACCACATTTTTTTTGGGTAAAGTGCTTATCGAGGAGTATCAAGATGTCTTCATACGTCACTTATGTTAATTCCTTCGGTAACGCCAAATTAGCTGCTAGTTTGTAAGTGCTGTCTGTGAGAGCGCTCAGCAATATCGCCCTACCTTTTCACACCCGGCGAATCCTTTGCATCGTCGATGTCGTTCGCAATAAACCATTGAGTAATTCTTTGTTTGTTAGTTTGTCACGTATGGATATTGTGATCAAAACTTGATAAAATGCCAAAATGAGAATTAATTTTTTATTCTCGGGTACTCGTCGCCACTGATAGATATGCGAACAAGGGTAGCAAGTGAAAGAACGGTTAGCTGGAAACACACTGAGTATATTTGTCAAGTAACACGTCTTTTATTGTTAGGAGTGGATGCAACCACCCTCATATTTGCATATATACAAGACGTCGTCTAGGATATTGAAATGAAAACTTTTTCACAAGAAAATTAACCGACTTCAAAAGCAAAACACTAAAAGTGCAAAATAACTGTCGTTTCGGAAGCGTGTGTCTTTTTAATCATTTTTCGACACCGACTGCCGAAACGACCGTTATTTTGCACTTTTTAGTGTTTTGCTTAATAATTTTGTTGTGAAAATGTTTATATTTTTCTTTTTAGTTTTGATACACCATCACTAAAAAGTGAGCAATTTCTATAGTAAGATACCTAAAGGATAGACAAAACACCCAAAATAATTCAATTTACACATTCGTGCTGTTTTTCGTTAAGGAGTTTGGCTGTACGTTCCATATCTTAAAAACTGCAGAACCGATTTTGATAAATCTTATACTATTTTCTAAGTTGACAAATACGTAAACCAATAAAAAAAAGAATAATCACAATACGAGTACGAGTTTCGGAGAAATGCGAGGACTAACATAGGTAAATATACTGACATACAGCATTTAACCTGTTCATTCCGAAGTGTTGCGCGGTAGTATGGAAAGCTTTTTTTAATAGTTACTAATAATTATAAGTTTATTTTAAAGCTTATATGTAGTTATAGTTAATTTACATTTTAAACAATGTTAATTTTTACCTAAGTTAATAAAGTAGTTCGTCAGTTCGACCTCCCAGTAGAATTGATCATCATCTTCCTGCCCTTATCCCATGTTCAAACGTGTTGCGCCGACCCCAATTAGGGGTCGGCGCAACACGTTTGAAGAAAAAGGTGATGATGGACTCAAATCTCCTCCCGTGCCTAACATACGCAAGCTACTTTTCTGAATGCATGGTAGAATCAATTTTGATTACTTTTAAATTTTAATTATTGACGTTCAAAAGTGCCGCTTAATGGCCTAGTTGAAATAAATATATTTGACTTTAAATTTTGCTTCTATTTTGCCTGGGTAAACATTTAGTTATGTAATCACAAAACGCATTTATCTGAATGAATGCATCGCAGAAGAAACGTTCTGTCCATCAATTGTAGATAATGGTTGATAAACTATCTAGCTCAATATTCTAATAAACTCTCTCTCTCTCTCTCTTTCTCTCTAAATAACAAGCTATAACAACTGTCAATTTGATTGAACGAGGCTAAATCATCATCATCATATCAGCCGAAAGTGGACTCACTGCTGGACTTAGACCTCCCCCAAGCGTCGCCATATTGACCGGTACGTCCCGCATACAGCGGATCCCCGCAACCTTCACCAGGTCATCGGTCCACCTAGTGGAAGGCCTTCCAACGCAACGTCTTCTGGTTTGTGGTCGCCATTGCAGAACTTTTCTGCCCCATCGGCCATCCGTTCTGCGAGCAATGTGCCCTCCCCACTGCCACTTAAGTTTGGCAATTCTTTGGGCTATGTAACCCTGGTTCTCTTGCGGATCTCTACATTTCTGATTCGATCACGAAAGGATACTCCAAGCATAGCACTCTCCATTGCCCTTTGGGTGACTGTAAGCTTTCTGATGAGGCTCATTGTAAGCGACCACGTCTCAGAGCCATAGGTCATCACTGGCAACACACACTGGTCTTAGACTTTCGTCTTGAGACACTGTGGTAAGTTGGACGAGAAGATACCACGCATCTTCCCGAACGCTGCCCAGCTGAGTCGGATTCGATGGTTGACCTCTTTCTCGAAGTTGGGCCTACCCAACTGCATCATTTGTCCCAGGTAGACATAATCGTCCACAACTTCGAGTGTAGAGTCTCCGACCTTGATAGGAGTGGGTGTAACATGGGCATTCAACATCACCTTGGTTTTTTCCATGTTAATTTTAAGGCCCATTCTTTCGGAAGCTCTACTGAGTTCATCGAGCATTACACTGAGGTCCTCCATTATCTCAGCCATGACCACTATATCTTCGGCAAACCGAAGGTGAGTGATGCACTCACCATTGACGTTGATGCCTAGCCCTCTCCAGTCCAGAACCTTGAAGACATCCTCCAGTGCAGCGGTGAACAGTTCCGGAGATATGACGTCTCCCTGTCTCACACCTCGCTGCAGAAGGATAGGTTTCGCGGTCTGATCCTGAAGTCGAACTGACATGGTGGCGTTTTTGTACAAACACTTCAACATCTCGATATACCGGTAGGCTAAACCAACGTTAAGTAAAATGGAAATTTAACGCATCTTGTTAAGTTAGCTCGATTAGTTTTTAAACAATTTTCTATACTTATCCTATACCTATTTACATATTGTTCTATTACTTCAAGGCTTTCAGTGTTACGCACAAAATAATAAATTACTCTTGACTTAGAAGGTATCCTATATATTACGTTCTGAGCCAGTTACTTAATCACTATCGGGAATCGGATAGATAATACACGGGGGATGTTCCCGGCAATTTGTTGACGTAATCCCTAGCCGTTAATCACACCCAGCGGACGATGATGATTTACCTTCCACTTAATAATACTGACATCTTTTCAAGACAGTAATTAGGTTATAAGTAAAGTTTTTTATTTATTTATTTGTTTATCCTCGCACTGGAACGCCTTACAGAAATTACACCAATGGAGCAAAAACTTATATTAACTATAAGTTAAGGTTACCTCACGATGTTTTCCTTCACTGATGTCAGAAAGTACATAAATTAATTGAAAAATCACATTGGTCCTTGCTCGGATTTGAGCCAACGACCTCAAGCACGAGCGGCGGGGTCGTAGCCACTGAGCCACCAATCAACAAATACAAACACTAGAATGATAAACAACTTGAGAAACTGTTGCTAACTGACTGGATTAAGACTCAAGAAAGATACAAAAGGCAATACTAGTCTGGGCGCTTTCTGGAAGTAAATTATCACAAATTCAATGCAAGTCAAGTAGGTTATGCAATTGGCTGTTGAAAATGCATTCAGACAATCACAGCAGTTATCGCGCGTTTGGCAATTTGTCACATTCATCATCTTCCGTGTTACTTGGATTCTTTATGGGAATAGAGGATAAACAGCAGTATCAGAGCAGAAACGGAAGTGTGAACCTCTGTATGTGCACTTCTCATGATCAGATCAGAGGCCTTAGTGCGAGTTATTACTCACGGTCAATCGCGTTAACGTAAACGTCAATTTGTATGGAAACTGGATAAGCGCCGTCTGGGGACGGTAAGGAGAAACCTCTTTTTTTGTATACATTTTGACATAAGAGATCGTTTACGTAACGCGAGTGAGCGTGAGTCACGCGTGAGTAAAAACTCGCACTAAGGCCACAGAAGCTCACTCTTGCCCATCTTGTCTGTAGTTAGGGTATCTAAGTGATGTTGATATTTTGACAGCCAACGTAAATTCAACATTTAGTGTTTTATTATTTATGCAAATTTTCGTGAACAACAATGCTAATCCCTCAGGAACCCTAATATATCACCAGTGGTGTACGAATACTCCATCTATCAGCGTCTAATTTTACTTACATAAACCTAATTACAAATATAATGTTTTTGCTCACCTTACGTTCGCTCATTAGCACGGCTAACTACGACGCCATCATTGTGTCACTCGCGTTGAATTACCCTTCACGTAACGTGTCACTCATGACACGTCACGTTACGTGATTACGTCGCTAGTACTCAGTGGTGCAGATTAAAATGGAATTGTCACGTTAAATGATAAAGCCACTCCTTTATTTCTACTTTGTATTCTAAAGAAAGTTACCTTAACCTACTAAGGATGTTAGCATTTATTACGAAAGATTTCTCAGGCGTATGTGTCACACTAAACATAGATACGGAAACAATAACATATTTTTTTACATAATATTATATCGAAAGGTTAGTTCCTAGCGCAGGGCTGGGTCTTGCTCTGCCCTCTGCTGCAGCGCGCCTCGTTCACCTGCTTTATGTATGTGGTAGTATTAAGGATAATTATGTACTCACAATTTTTTGATGAATACATTAAATTTAAAATTGAAATTGAAAGAAAACCTCTGCTGAAATAATGCTGTGCAGCTTTCTATAACACTGTTCAGGAATTTTCAGCAAAATCTTCAAAAAAGAACATGTGCTAGTTAAGAGTGACCTACGTCAGAATTAATGATTTTTAATTAATATTAGTCCAGTCTCCAAGGCAGTTGGTTGGTTTATTTATTCATTCCCAAATAAACTGAGATAATAGCTAGGAGAAACCGTGGCAAGCACTTCTGTGTTCCATGGTATTTTTAACCTTCATCCTTTGCTACTAGAACTTTCAACGCTATCATCTGACGCCCGATTATATTATACCACCCTTATCGCCGTAAAATATTTTGATAATCTTCACGTGCGAACCCAACACCCACGTTAATCCGCCACGTTTCTGCCACGATAGATTAAAAAGGATATTTCACGTCAATTAAAACATTTTGTCGAAAGGATTAATTCTGATGAAAAGGTGTTATACAATGTCAGGGGATAATTAGATGAGCGTGGGTGAAGCTTATGGGAATACAGTGGATAAATGGGATCTCAACGGAACTTCGATTTTGTTCCGGTTAGTACCGTATTCTGAATTGAGTATTTGGAGTTAAGAACGTAGCAAACCCTACAGTAATGCCACAGTTTGACGGGTTAAAAATACACACATACAAAATAATAACTAAGTATAGGATAGGCTTAAAATGACGTTTTCGAAATGTTTGTAAACAAATAAGTACTCAACCTGTCCAGACCATCATCCAAAATGATAAATTATGAAATAACTGTCTTATATGTGCTAATGAACTCGACATAGAAAAGTCATGAAAATTAAGTTATTCTTAGAAACAGAGTTTGCTATACAGAAGTATCGGGACCTCATTATAATTATTAATATTAGTAGTAGAATTTTATCATGTGGGCGTGCTGCATTTCTGCTAAAGCACTCACTTAAGGGTGCCCCAATCGGCGGCACTAACTATTAGGGGGCGAGATTAATAAAATGCATGCTATCTCATACTATAACACGTGTGACTGTGATAGATGCTGTGATGAGCAGTAAGAAGCTATTGAACGTACGAATCTATTTTTTCATTACACAATACACGATTTAGAACGAAAACGAGCGCACAAAATTTTATAAACAGGCTTTTGGGATCATGGATATCGTTTAAAACTACTGAATGTGTCGGATCAAAATAATATTATTTGCATAAATTGCAAAACAATTACCATAC
This sequence comes from Orthosia gothica, assembly GCA_949775005.1. NCBI lineage: Eukaryota > Metazoa > Arthropoda > Insecta > Lepidoptera > Noctuidae > Orthosia > Orthosia gothica. Next base: position 4,241,716 of record OX459041.1, on the reverse strand, counting down.
AAGAAAAGATTTTCTTGTATGGTTATTGTTTTGCAATTTCCCTTCTACTTATGGTATTTATTTCCACTTAAAGATGCTTTAAAATTGTGCTGAAATATGGAACCTTCAAGGTTCATAACTTTCAAATAAATGTATTTTTACTTTTTTTCCATACCGGGCTAGATAACGATAAGACAAATTGATATAATTTTTATTTTGAACGTGCACCGTCAAACAATGGAGTAATTAATCGCCATACTACGTTTTTATGGGAGAATGACCGACTAGGGCACCCTTAACAAATCATTCATTCCAAGCTTAATTGTGTTTTAAGCTTATCAGTAATGTGCTGTTATTATGCACATCCGTACAGTTTAATCTTCTCAGAGAGAATGATCCATCACTCGTAGGGACGCATCCATTACTATTGCCAAGTATTAATGGATGTTACCAGTAATGTTATTACCAGCCTCCAAGCAAAGGATATCGCTTCTCCTAGCTATGTAATTGGAAACACAGTAACTTAAGTTACCCCTATATTTTCAATGCTATGTCCTCAAACACAAAGCCAACATCGAATCAAATTCGAATTATCAAATTGTCAGCTTGGTGTTAGAGTATTTGCCGGCGTCGTGACAACTGAGTCGAGTGGAGGTCCGTCAAACTAGCTTAACGAATATGGGCTGAAGATCCGTGAAAGCTAGCCTAGCCGGACCATTGAGTAACTTTTAACTTATTCTTTCTCCTTTTAGGATCGATGTGAAGCACAATTTAAACCAAATCCTCCACCGGGATAGGGATTGGCATGAGCTACCGAATTGTCACGTGGTCAATGACATTTTAGCATTTCGACAATCACTATCAGCGTTACAATGTCCCTTCTAGATCCCATGGAGCTAAAGAATACCTTCCTATCCGTATTTTGTTCTATTTCAAAGTTACAAGACACAATAGTATGTATTACGCATCGCACTTACCTGTATTTAACTTGTACGATCAGTATGTAAATAATTCCATTTAACATGTCAGTTGACAGATCTTCGTGGGAGCTTCAATTTTCCGCGAATTTGCCTTCACACGTAGAATAACGCTCCAATAACTTACGGAAGATTTTTTTGCTAAAATTGTGTGAGTTTATCGAGTTTTACCTTGAAAAAATCTTTGCTAAAGCTTCGTGAAGACAGGCTTTGGTGATGATACCTTTACGGAAAAAATCATACAATTGTGTACTTGTATCTGAAACGGATATTTTTTGGTTGAGATCTTCCGCCAAAGTTTCCTAGATAGTTGCTACTTGTACTGTTTAAGCTCTTCGCATGGATTATAATCCAGAAATAATATAGTTCACAAGGTTATGAAAACAAATCAAATTTAATCCTGTTTTAATTATATGTAAGTATTGCGCAGTTTTAGTATTGTGTTGTATTGTTGTGTAGTTCTCAATAGAATAATAAATCGACAAAGGAGGAGATTCAACTTTTTTTTTTTACGAATGGTCATTTTTATCTATCAGTTACGTGATTCTTTTTTTCATTTGAAAGACATTTTGTGTTAAATTGGCTTTTAATATTTAAAGGTAACTTCAATAATAAGATTTTCATCCACTTCATCTATGCTGATGATGATGTAATGTCATAGTACTACATAGTGGTACAATATGTATGGTGTATGGTGCAGTATAACCACTAAACTCTTTGACTTAGAGTCCACTTTTACGTATATCTTCTAAAATCTCTACTGCAAACGTTTACTTACCAGCTGTGAACTCCTACCGACTATAGCTGCAGCAGTTCACAACGCAATTAATAAATATTATATTCTTTTTTCTTTCATTAATTAGGTACGAAACACGTACGGTATCTTGAATACACGTAGTTTCACGTAATAATACGATTCTATCGCTCAGTTTACTTCGCAGAAACATAATATTTTTCTAATAAACATGTTAATGTAATATTCACCCTTACACGGTTGTTTCCCAGATGAGGTTCTCCAGTTACTCCAGATACCTGGAACTATTATTTAGGTACAAGGTAAGTGTAAATACCTAAATATGTCGCAGTGAATAAAGAGTATTTATACTGATATATGAGATATCATTTTGTGAAAATTTTTGGACTGCTGCCCCAAGTGTCACCACATCGGCAAGTCTTGTGCATCTTGCATCTGGATGCGGGAATCCTCTGGAGGATCCGCGACCTCTTCTACACAATGCCCAGTATTGTTATAATTTGCTGAGTATTTTCTAGAAGAGCAAGTACTTTGTATGGGAAATAAGTTTCCCTATTTTTATCATTTTGTTTCTTTATTTTTTCATGTAGCTAAGCCGCTGTCACATTTCATTTACCATATTTAATAGAAATCGTACAACATTTGCATGTTTCTCTGAATTATGATGAATCAAATACATTCTGTGTTACAAATGTAGTGAAATAGTTTGCGAGCTTGTAGCAACATAATACGTGGAAACGATAGCGATGAGCTCCTCTATTATGAAATTATTCAACCGTTTTGTTGTTATTTTTCGGCGATTATTCCGTGTTTTTTGTCCGAAATACAATTGTCTGTGATGGTTGTAGCGAATTTGGTAACTACCGGGAATCATATCACCTGACATGAAATTTTACAACAATGGAATAAGCTTACGGAAACCGGACTTCTCTTTTTCTTTTATGACCGCAAAACTAGAGATTATAGCTGTACCTTATCATAAGTAGGAAGTAAGAGATAGGTTTATTATTACTTCGCTATGACCCAGTTAATAAAATCTCAATCTCGCCCGATGGAAATTGAAAACGAAGTCTACAAATAGAACGAGCGTGCCAAGAAGTTTGATGGTCACTCTTACTTTAAAGGTTGACTGCTAGGTGGTAGGGAACACAGATGGTGCCGTGCTGGCTGAGAGCTCTTTACTTAATATTGTTAACCTCTTAGTCGATGGTATCCGTGGAGAGAGTTGCCTAGCAGGGTGCAGTGTATTCAATTTATCACGTAATTGGTAACCATAGCACTAACTATCGATTATTCCAATCAATATTCATCAATCGAACAGCATTTCAACAAAGCATCCAGTCCAGTTTAGTTCATTGCACTAAAATTCAAGACAGCTCAACAAAGTTTATGTGAACTAGAATGAACAATATATATCTAAATTAAAGAATAAAAAAAACCCGAAAGAATAGGTCCAGACAGTGCCAATACTTATTCTGTGAAAACCCAGCGATAATAGAAATTCAATAAGAGCCAGGAACTCTAAATGACCGTCCCGATTCAACTATTGCTTGGCTGATCGGTGACTACATGCTTACTTTATCACGCTATCTAGAAGATTTATTTCTACGTTTTTTCAACCCGTTTACTGCATACTGCACTGCGTATATTAAATTCATTGAGAACATTATTATGTTTGAGTTTTCTGTTTACAACTCGGTCTTGGTATAGATCAGAGGCTTTAAACATTGTGATTTTCGATGTCAGTTCGGTTTTGATCCCAACGGCTTCAATTCAAGCACGAGAAATGAAGTAACTAACTAAGTAATTAACCACATGGCATAACTTGTTCATATTTTACATTATACCTTTAGATAATCTGGCCTGAAAAAAAAAAATCTATAGCGATTCCAAGTACCTTTGGGGGTGGGTGGAACAGAGTGTAAAGTCCCACAAACCTCAATTGAAAAGGGAGGATCCTCCGACCAGACGGGTGTTGTGTCTGGTCCGGGCAACTGCCCAACGGTTGTTGTCGGACTGTTGTATGTGTTCTAATCGCGCCGAAAACTTTGCTTGCGCAATGCAGGATTTGTGTGACGTCATGTCATTAGTTCGTAAGTTGCGGCGTCTGTGCCGCTACATCGCTCCCCTCCGGAGACCGGAGGTCGATAGCAGGTTAGGTTGAGTCGTCCGTACATCTTGTGATGTGTGCCTGGCCAGTGGAAGGTTGGTTCCAGTGAGTCGGAACCGGAAGTCGCAGTGTTCGCGATGAGTCGGAACTGTATGCGGTTGTGCCCCAGTGAGTCGGGGTGATGATATCCCAGTGAGTCGGGATAGAGTTGCTGGCTCCAATGGGTCGGAGCGGTGATGATGTCCCAGTGAGTTGAGTCGGGACAGTGGTGCTGGCTCCAGTAGGTTTCACGGTAATAGACCGTGTAAAGCGTCAAATAACTTTTTCATCCCACCATCTCGGAAAGAGTATTTTTAATCTTCAATATCTGAGTGGAAAAGCCGTTTTTATTCACTAGAGGATAAAGTAAATTGAATTTAGAACATCGTGTGCACTAAGTTTGTGAATTAAAAAAAACATTAAACCTATTTACTGCTATCTCTATGGTGCCGAATATATCATACAACTTTTTTTTAATTTGTTAAAAACTCAGACTCGGAACCTTCTTGGTGTTATTTTTTCAATTTGCTTTATACGCGGTTCTAACCATCTCCCTCTCTCTCCAACATTCACGCCAAGGGAATCCGATGAATCGGTACAACTATTAAGTATGACAGATAGTTTACCGAAAAACAGTACACAAGTGACTAACACCAAAATTACAGTACCAAACAAAAATATCACACTCAATTTAAATAACTGTAGCAACGTTGCTTTAAAATTTTCTTAATTATACCTTAGTATTATTTTGTTATAATTTAAAGATTATTCTGTAATACTTACCTGTCATAATGTAGTAATTAATACCTAAACTGAAATAAAAGTGTACCTATCTTGTGATTGTAAACTTTTTTTTGCATTTAGTCATTTCCTCGCTGAGGTGGAATGAAAAGTTACGTGTTGCACTCGAGTGCAAAGATTTTTCACCTCGTGCTCTTTGGATTCCCTCACTAACGCTCAGGATTCTAATTTTGAATCACTCGCTGCGCTCGTGATTCAATTTTAGAATCCTTCGCTTGCTCGGTCATCAAAATTGAACACGCGGTTAAAAAGCAACTTTGCACTCTTGTATAACAAATAACTATTTTTATATTACCGTCACACACTTTAATAGTTCTCGCCAAACTTCTTGCCCGTACCGAAGTTGGCTACAATGGTTGCGCAGTAGTAAATCTCATACAAAAACAACACTGTTTTACGCCTTGCGCGTCGGAAATCAACTTCAGAGCGGCCCAGAAGTTTGGCGAGCACTATACTTACCTATCTATATACGTAGAATACTTATCCCTACTACCACTCTTACTACCACTAATTGACTCTGACAAGCTCATTACCAGGCTCTCAGTATTTTGCAGGAAGATTACCGATTTAAGGAAAAAGTTAGTAGAAGAAAGTACTTTTAGGATTCCACGAAGCGTAATTGTATCGAATATAGACGAAGTTAATAGATGTGACGAACGAGAAATGTATTTCATGAAGATATACTTACTTGAATATGAATGTTTTATGATAGGAGTTATTATTTTATCTATAGACCATAGACAGTGTCATCAATATTAAGGTTAAACCAGAACGTTATTTATTTCCTTTAGCTAAAATCTAAACTGGGAATAAGCTATAATCGAATTAAAATACTTCCAATCGATGTTCAATGAAAAAAATATGTTAATCAGTAAAGTGTCTATTGCTAGAGCTATTGTTGCGATATTTTTCTGGCCAGTTGAGTTTCACTTTGAATAGATAAAGGGTGGGCTTTTAATGAGCTGTTATTTTTTTCGTTAAAAAGTGCTGGTTCACAACCAGTTCAAATATAATAATAAATATTAAAATCATACAAAATAAACTTTTATATTCAGAGCATTTTCAAGGCAACTGAAATTCTCAACATTATTTAACTACATGGTTTTAAAAGCACGCAAAAATTTACTGAAGCCCTCACAATATCCTGAAATACGCCATTCTCTTTCAAAGTCTCCTTAATTTTGAGTTCATAAAGTTTAAATTAATTTCAATTATTGTTCAGGCTCGCGTTTGTTCAACACATCAGACTTTTATGCTATTATGTACATTCTCCCGCCGTTCTCGACAGAGTAAAGCAATAAAAATAGCGTCAAATGACTCGAGATTCTGACAAATGGGTGCAATCTCTCAGACGTTGCTCTTAACCCTAGGCCTTATTGTTAAAGGAATAAGGGTAATTGTTCAATGGCTTGTTGACCGTTTAGGAATGAATTTTTCCGGCGTTGAAGCCTCTATCCTTTATAATGGTTGAGGCGTTGTGTGAGAACATCCTCCAAGGAATGTCTTTTTTGCAGTGAATCATCTTGATTTTTTTCATGTTGGGCGGGCGAATGTTAGTGACTTTTACATAATATCACATTATAACATCACGCCGGTATTCCCTGAAGGTATTAGCCAGAAGTGAACTTATTGTACACCCATATTTCACCAATTATATTTAAGCCCCATGATATAGGCGACAAGCCTGTTGTTATCAACCGGGCACAAATCCAAACTCCGGGCTGATACTGAGAAATTCCAGTTGGAAAAACCCAATAACACTTTGCCTGACGTGGGCATCAAACCCGGGACCTCATGCTCAGCGCTTGCGACCACTAGACCAACGAGGCAGTAAAAAACTATGAAAATATTCTATGATTTATACTCGTATATGCTACGATGATTAGCAGTAAGGTTAGTGTTAATAGAGGACTGTTTTGGGTGGCATCCGATGGTTCTAGTAATATTGTTGACATTAGAATCGATGAAAACATCTCTGCTCTAAAAACGGTGAAGGAAACCTTTTTGACGGTTTCCTCAAGGCATGTCCTAGAACAAAAAAAAATAAGACTTATGATATCCACCAACCCGCACTGATCCCGCGTGGAGGATAACGACTCATTCCCTCTTTCACAAAGAGGAGGCCTGTGTCCCAGCAGTGGGAACGTTAAAAGGCTGATGATGATGATATACTGAGGTAGATACGGTTTACCGACGTCTACAAAGCAATAAAAACACAAGCTGATTTGCTTGAGTGAACTCAGTCCGTCCTGCGTCTAGTCGCAACACGAACGTACGTTTGAACAGTATGTTTATATCATTCTGACAACGGGGTCCTATTTATATCTCTGTGACCTTGAAACTACTTAGTGATAGAAATAAAGTTCCAATTTCACCATCCATCAATATATCGCCAGCCATGTTTTTATTTCTTTATAATGAGAAGGACATTTATATTGGTAAAATCTCATTGATTAGAATTGATTTGATTGATTTACTGATAAATTCAGAATGTTTCGATGCCGTCTAAGTTTCAATTCTTTAGTCCCCATATTAATCCTCAAGAATCGGATTATCCTTTGATTGAATTAATATTAGATTTGATTGATTTAATAGTAATAGGTTCGCCCACTATTACATAGGACTTTCGTAGGCAGAAGGATTACTTATCTTATTCAATATGTACACATCTGTCTAATCCTTGGCGGAATAGAGGAGTGATATTATGTTATATTAATCAACCCTTTAATCTAACACAAACATACTTGCTACCATAAACACGTGCCATATCAATCTCCTCTCCTACTCGCGCCAGAAGCTATAGTATACTATCTCACGTCAGCACTGTCTACTGTATATCACTGTCAACCTTTAAAATACACTCGTGATATTATATTCTCTTGAATATTATAAAGGCACTTATGAACATACAAAGTACGCTTTTATATGTAAAATAAACAGGTAACTTAAAAGGTAAACTCAAACTAAAACTATAATAGCTAAAAGTGTTTGCATGCCTTAGTTAAGGTAGTAAGTATAAGGATCATTACGTTAAAAGTTAACATCTGTAACTTGTACCTACTTTCTGTGCAAATAAAGGACTATTCTATTATATTCTATTCAATAGCCTAGTATAAATACTGGTATTGAGTTGCGCCCGGTAAGACTTGAAGCCGACCCCAATCTAAGGCAGCTTGATTTTCCTGCCTCTAGTATCATCTCCCGTCAATTCTAAAACTATTTTGTAGAAAATCTGCTAGCCATCGCTAAAATTGACGGACCGACCGTATTTGTTATGTCCAATGAAAATAAAACAAATATTCAAGGTCCATCAGTTTTACAAAACCTGCATTTCATAGTATTATGTGGGCCGATCCCGGCGGCACTGCAATGCCGGGCCGACCCGTGACGGGAGTGGAGCGAGCCCCGAACATCCCGTCAGCTTACAAAAATCAGTTTAATATACTGGTCCCTCAGTGAGGGAACTTTCAGATATTAAGCTGAAAAGAACAGATACTACACTTTGATCTTAGCCAAAAGGCCGAGAAGCGATAACAAATATCGAAAATTCCGGAGGGTCGTTCAGCCGCGGAGAATCTTAACACCGCGATTTAGGATTGCGCGCCGTATGAACAACGCCATCTATCGAGGTAAAGCGAACCAACCGTCCATTAAACTTGGAATTGAATCATCGCCTATGTTAGTTCTTATCTTGATGTATTATATGTTGCGAGCTACAATTCATTCGTTTTTAGATTGATGTAATTAACATTTTTTTTGAATAAGTGACATGCGGTATTTCAATTTTATAACCACAATATTGGTTGCAGAAGACCTACAAATATATTATGATACATGTTTTCAATAACTGCTAATCCTTCGTTTTCTTTGATATCTCCATCTACTTAAGAAACTTCTGGTGATTAAGTTATTCTGAATACTAGGTTTATTATTGTTACTTTTCTCTAATCTTCTTTTGTAAACTTATGATCCATCGATTATTGCTAGTATTCAGCAATTTTCTGATTAACATGGGTTATTCATTATAATTTATTAGATTCCTTCAAAGCCCTCCAGAAAACACCCTAGCCTTAGCAACTGCGGCTTTCCATACTAATCGTTACGTTACTATTATTAATATCACAATGTCTTTTGTTGTCATCGCTCCCTTCCTGAGATTTACCGTGACAGCTGGCATTACCTGTTTGTACATCTGTAAACACGTTTGTATTGTTATGATTTATAAACATGTCTACTTCCTTACTACATTTTCATTAATTATTTGTTATTATTGTATTAGAAATTAAAGATAGGATTTTCTCCTTAGCAATATTCTTATTTGGCATGAAATTTACCATATTTTTTTGCAAATATAAAATAATAAAATAAATAATAAAAATGTTTATTTTATCTCCACAAATTACATCAAGTACATACATTATACAGCTGACATTATAATTTTTTACAAGTTTGTAATTTGTGGGAGATCTGGAGAATAAATAAAATAATAATTATACTAAACTAAACTATACTAACTTATACTAAACCAAACTACTTATATACAAATACAAGGTACACATAGGCGTTGAAGTACTTCTCCACATCGCAGTCATCCGGATACGTACCCAGAAGGACTTCTGGGTGCCAGTAGTATGTTGTTATTAATTTTATTCTAATCATTACCGTATATATTGCAATTTATATATTTCTATACTCACGTGCAGTATAGCCGCAATCTTGAAATTATCCGTTCATGTTAATTTGTTTAAGGGCTACGGCTAGATTAAAAGGTTTAAAAAAAAACATTTGCCTTCAACGTAATAGGTATGTCTTCTCAGACTCCTCATACAGATATATTCCTACATTCATACTCAAAACAGTCGTTATTTTAGTTTCCTCATGAAGGCGATACCGTTACCTAAATAAGTAACAAAAGCGATCTTCCTGTTTGCTCGAAGCAATTCGATTTATATCACACCGACAAGCGAATTTTGCCAAGCGAAATTGCAATTTTGTTGACATGGACGAATTGCGATGCAATTCTGCCAATTTGCACTTGAAATTTCCTTCGAAGGCACGTGCGCGATATCACCTATTGAAGCAATTTAAATTGTGTCTATAACATTTTTTAAACCGAAAATATATCACACTACACCGACCACTTAACTGCAATAGCTTCCCTTATCTTTTATAATAAATTCTCTTGTCCATCCATCAGTCAATAAGCGCTTTTAGGGACATTTTCGCCTTGTTCGTGTGACAGCGGCCGTGAAATATGGGCCACTCAACGTCCAGAATTTAAAATATGGCGCAGCCTTGCCCCATTGTAAAAAAACGCTGAGGCATGCGAGTCAGCATTCATGTTTTTGAGGAAGTTCAAAAAGGTTACCGCGTGTTTGAAAACACCTTTAAGAAGGTCAAACTGTTAAAAATTCGCGAGAACTCCACGAGACAGGCCTAGTGTGATGTCCTCTAGTTGACGTATTTCTTTTCTAGTATTTAATTCATTTTAATCGGCTTCCACTCCGACGGGATTTATTTATTATTTAGATTTCATGCACAAAACGTACAAAGGCGGGCTTAATGCCTAAGGCATTAGGTAAAATAGACGTATAATATATTGAAAATAATATATACTTATAAAGAAGAAAGTAAATTCGCAATTTGTGCTTGAATGCAAAAAATGTCGAGAGGAAACGCATTCCAAAGAATAAAAGACTCGATATGTAAGGAAGATTGTTCAAAATCAGTAGTATAAAAAGGAAAGAGAAAGTAGAGATTATTGGAAGAACGCATATTCCGAGCATGTGAAGAGCATAGATATTGAAATTTAGACATTTGATAGGAAGGAGGGGTGAGAGAATTGAGTAGGGAGAAAAGTGTGGTCAAATCGTGCAAAACAGACCTCAGACCTCTAGTTCGACATGACATGACCATATTTTCTGTGGTTAAATATAAATCTGATACAGTTGTTCAAGACCCTATCTATTTTATCCAGCAAGACCGCGTTCAAGACAAAGTAGCACACGTCATCATAGTCGACCACTGCGAAAATTATCACTCAGTATCAGTATTTTAAATGCAAACACTTCAATAGATAATAATAAAGAGGACTTCTTTATTATTATCTATTGAAGTGTTTGCATTTAAAATAAATTTAACAGAAAATGTATTCGACCGACTTAGATGAAGGTTTCTGTATTCATTGCTAATCTGTATAAATTACTGACTGGGCTAATAAATGACTCTGCTAAGCCTTCACCAATTATTGCAATAATTAAAAACAGCTTTCAAACATTTTACACTCGCATTAAAACTCATAACCCGAATAATTGCTTATGCCAACCAAAAAGACGGATTATAATTTAAATTCTCAACAGATTTCCCTTCCATCTCCTGCATATCTGATGTTATTCCCGAGGCGGTCGTTAGATTTTCACTGAAGTTCGATTATTCCATCCATCTTTTAATGTGAAAATAATAATCTCCTTGAATATTCCAGACGGAATTGTTACTAAGTTGAGAATTCATACTACAGATTTTTTATGAAAGGTTTTTCTAAGAACATTATGTAACTTAGTGCCTTGACCTCAGAGTCTTATTAAACTTTTTTGATTATATTTTTTGAGCCCTAATCTAATCTGTTGGCCAGTTTACTTTAGTATGTACTTACTTTGAGGACCATTGAATGGCCTCGTTATGTAGTTACTTACTTATCGACGAGTGTAACAATTGTAAATCAACGTTAGTCCCACTTTTTGAAATAAAAACTGCTTTCTAAATACAACAACCAACTTTTCCTGATTTTCTTGGATGCTACTAACTTCAAGCAATGCAACTTTTAACAAACTTTTTCTATTTTTTGCTGAAGTAAAATTTTAAAAAACACCATGACTTTTTTTTACATCTGGATATTTATAATAGCATAGCGTACAATATGTACACAATCGACTGAGATAATTATTATCCATCCATACTTCTATACTAATATTATAAATGCGAAAGTTTTCTGTCACCTGTTACCATTTCAGGTCATAACGGCTGAACAGATTTGGATGAACCTAGGTACACGGGTAGATCAAGTCCTAGATTAGGTCATAGTATACTTTATATCTCTTTAGTGTTTTTCCTTGGGCTAATAAAACACTTCACACGCGGGTGAAATCTAGTTGTTCATAAGATTACTTATTTCAAGGCTAAGAAATCACACAAATACCAGCGTCCAACATCTGGTATCCCAACATTCCCAAGTATTGGCGCGTGCCTGTGTTAGAGCCGGTTCATTAAGTACATGTACGGGATTATTAGGGGAGGAATCTTTCTACCAACATTAGGAACATTCCGAACTGACTGGCTATATTGTGGGATATATCCCACAGTATACAAATGTTTATGTTTTAAGACCATTATCATGTTTGTGCCCTTGTTCCACGTTAGTTGAGGTGAACTGATCACGTTTTCTTGTTCTATGTTCCTCTCACAATCTTACAACTTATAAATGCGAATGGACGGATGTTTCTTACTCAATCAAGCCAGTATTTCATCTAGTTTATGTTATCAGATATTTCTCTAAAAAGCTGGTGAAAAGACTTTGTTGAAGAACTTGTAGCTACCGAATGAATTAACAAGTCAAAAAGCTAAAGTCAAAGAATTGTAGCAATTGTGAAAAAAATGGTCAGAAAAGTTTCGAGTAGGTTAGCAGGTATGAATTTTAAGCCTATCGTATCCCTCCGTATCTTAGTTATTATTTTGTGGGTGTGTATTTTTAACCTGTCAAACTGTGGCATTACTGTAGGATTTCCTACGTTCTTAACTCCAAATACTCAATTCAGAATACGGTACTAACCGGAATAAAATCCTAGGTCCGTTGAGATCCCATTTATCACTGTATTCCCAAAAGCCTCACCCACGCTCATCTAATTATCCCCTGACTTTGTGTACACCTTTTCATCAGAATTAATCCTTTCGACAAAATGTTTTAATTGACGTGAAATATCCTTTTTAATCTATCGTGGCAGGAACGTGGCGGATTAACGTGGGTGTTGGGTTCGCACGTGAAGATTATCAAAATATTTTACGGTGATAAGAGTGGTATAATATAATGGGGCGTCAGATGATAGCGTTGAATGTTCTAGTAGCAAAGGATGAAGGTAAAAGATTCGATAGATCACAGAAGTGTTTGCCACGTTTTGTCCTAGCTATTATCTCAGTTTATTTAGGGATGAATTAATAAACCAACCAACTGCCTAGGAGACTGGAAAAAAAAATCAATAATTCTGACTTAGGTACAATACCTCTAAACTAGCACTTTTTTTTTTGCTCTAGGTAGTTAAAAATTTGGAGATAGTTTTTTAAGATAGTTGAACAGTGTTATAGAAAGCTTCACAACATTATTTCAGCACAAGTTTTCTCTAGATATAATATGATGTAAAAAAAACTGTTATTGTTTCCATAGCTATGTTTAGTGTAATACACATACGCCTGAGAAATCTTTCGTAATAAATGCTATCATCCTTAGTAGTGTCAGGTTTTGTCTACGTAGAATACAAAGTAGACTTAAGGAGTGGCTTTATCATTTACATTACAATTCCATTTTAATCTGCACCACTGAGTATTAGCGACGTAATCACGTAACATGACGTGACGTGAGTGACACGTTACGTGAAGGGTAATTCAACGCGAGTGACACAAAGATAATGTCGTAGTTAGTCATGCTAATGAGCGAACGTAATGTGAGCAAAAATATTACATTTGTAGTTAGGTCTATGTAAGTAAAATTAGACGCTGATAGATGGAGTAGTGGTAAACCACTGGTGATAGATTAGGATTTCTGAGGGGATTTGCTTTGTTATTCACGAAAATTTGCATAAATAATAAAACACTAAATGTTGAATTAACATTGGCTGTCAAAATATCAACATCACTTAGATACCCTAACTATAGACAAGATGGGCAAGAGTGAGCTTCTGATCTGATTGTGGGAAGTGCACAAACAGGTACTCACTCTTCCGTTTACAAATCCTGCACTTAAGTTCTGTAATTAAACACCAAGCTGTGATCAATACTCGTAGCTTTTTGTATAATATAATTGAGAAATAAACTTAGCTGTGGATGGAATGACAACCTGCAGTCCGAGTGACCTATATGTGCTAGCTCCTGGGGATTCCATATAAAGGCAAAGTATAAGGCCAATACAATTTTGATGTACGATCGACATGAAGGAAGAAGAAGTAGATTATATAACACAGGCTATACTATTATCTTTAATTCGACGTCCGTTTTATTCATGTGTAGTAGTTTCGTACGAAGGGAATAATACAAAGATGTCACCGAGATGAATATATTCTCATCATCCAATATATTAATAACTTAGTATAAACTTGACAATGTCATACAGATCTCGTCAACTATATATATTATGTAGATTGCAGGCGTGTGGTATTGATTTGAGTTGGGTGTGTGGCATGGCATCGTAATGAGCCCATGCGATATTGAATGACGAGTAGTGGCTGCAAAAAGAGAGGAGTAAAACAATAATTTTATATAAAACCTTGTTGACTTTGGTATGGTGCAACTGGATCCACTTGTCTGCTAGCCAGCACGAGCGATGTTGTGATTTTGGATACTCACATCATTTGGACTGCTGATGCAAAGAACGGAGTAGATTGGAATCCGTTCTGTGTATTGACCACAAACCACAGAGAGTATTGAACTAGACCCACGTCTGATCTGGAATCTAGACATAGTTAGAATTTACAAATAAATTCTTGTTTTGTCTCGACTTGAATTTTAATAATTATGTTATATTTGTAGAGAAAATAGAATGTGCTGCTCCACCGAAGTTACTTCGTCACATAACTCGTAAACCTATTTAATAAAAGTGCTTTTCATATTTTCACTATGCAGTACTACATAATTCCCTGCTGCCTTACTACACTCGTCTAAAAATACCCATTACAAAAAAAAAATACAAAATCAAATGTTCATATGAAAACTTTTCTGCTGACCGTACTTAATCCGGGTTTTATTCAGTGGACAAGAGTGTAGCAGGACTCATTAGTGTGCCAAATACCAACACAATATCTCGAGGACTGAACAAATATACGCCTAGGGTCACGTGGTGAAATGATAAACAAACAGAAAGTAAAAATGTTGTTATGAAATCTGCCTTTAAAGAGTACAAGCTAAAATTAAGTCACAGGTAACGGTGCTAAGGGGTCTTGAGTGAGGCTCTTCTTTACATTGGGTGCCGAGTCCAAGACTTGCTGTTAGTTTCTGAAATACAAATTTAATGTGGAATTGTGAAAATATGGATGGATTCTGGGCGAAATGAAAGACCATTTCTTTCATTTCGGCCAGAAGTTAGTGCTTAAAGATTAAAATGAAAGAGAAAAACGTGTTGCGCCGACCCCAAGTAACACAGGATGAGTAAGGAAGATGATGAATGTGATAGATTGTTAAACGCACGTTAACTACCCACTTTTTTTCGTGTTAGTATGTGGCCACCTCTGGTGTCAGAGTTAATTAAGCTGCCTGTGGAAACCCCACAGGCCTCTAACTTAGCTATTTCAGACTTATCTTATCTTGTGGAGAGGCCGAGAAATACTCTTCGACCTATTGGGATCTTTTGTGGTCCCCTAGATAACCTACTACGCCTAAATTTAATTGAAGCAGGTTTGCTTCATGAGTTTTACAACGAGATTAGGAGATATGAGCCTATAGTCTTCTGGTCTTGGATGTCCTACCCCTAGAAGACTCATTCGCTTACCAGCCAGTGCATCGCATGTGCATAGAACACATTCTTGCGTGGAGCACCCTCCATGCATTCCGTGTGTTCCCCACACAACCTGCACGTGGGCGTCGCGGTTAGAACCATCTTTATGAGCATATCGTTGGTTCCAAAGTGGTCAGTGAAGGCCCTAAGCAGGTAGCGGTTTTGCCCCCAGCTGATATTCCAAATACATTCCCGTGTTTTGAACTTAGAGCCCAGGAATGTATTGGAGTGTTCCAGACTGGTATTAGACATGTGTACACAATGTGTTTGCTGACTGTAGTCTGCAAACTCCCTGAATGTGGCTTTTACGAAATACGTCGGAATGCCTACACATGGTTCTGGACCCACAAAATCATTTGAAAAACCCTCTCTTGCCAGTTGTAACGAATATATAGGTCTACCGGAATCTCATGGCAAATGTGGAAATAAAAATTTGTTGCGTGCAATACTGGGGAAATTGGATTAAACGATCTTGATACTGTTTAATTTTTATTTATGTCTTTAGTATTAATGAACATGAGGTACCTATATTATAGTAGTCACAGCGGATCTTTGTGTCTTTGAACTTGGTCCTGCCAACCATTGCGTAAGAAACAGTTTGTCATCGAGTATACTGCATAGAGTAAGCGAGATAGGACGATGTGACATACATAAGCGAGTGAAAGAGACAGTTATACAATGCTATCTTCACCTTCAACATTGACACAATAATAGCTACTGCGCGGGGTCTTGCAACCAATTCAGAGACACAAAGATCCACTGTGAGTATTATAGGTATGTGTTTGAATAATGTTGTTATACATCGGGTTCTTAACATAGGAAAAATAAATCAATTGAATATTAATTTATGTACTAATTTATTATATATCATTTAAATCATACTAATAACTTAAAACCTCATTCAGAACTAGAATACGATTCCATGAACTCTACTGCCATTTCAAAAACTTGTATCTTTGTAGTTTTATGTCATCTCTCTCCATCAAAATGGTTCTTTTTCATTGGCATTTAACATATTCAAAACCAATCTCTTTATGTATAAAGTCTGTAAAAAATAATAAAATGTATCATGTTAAATAAAGTCATTCATCATCATCAGTCTATATATACTTTTTTTATGTAAGTTTTATGGCCTGGTTGCTAGGACCTTTTAGCCACGTGTTTGGAAAGAGTATTGGATCTTATATTTATTCTTTAGTATGCATTAGAATGCGGATGTAACAGATTCTAATGTTTTTTGGAGTATTTGGCAGCAAATTGTATCGAGTCAGTCTTCCCAGTAAGCTTTGCAGAGGCAGTCAATACTACAATAAAATACTCCGCTCCACTATCCCGAGATCGCTTCTCTCAATGATTTTACAAATTGTCCAGTTGCGTAGACAGTTGAGACACAAAACTACACCAATAATACATCACAATATCCACTAGGAATCAATTTGCAAATAATATTAACAGCCACTGAACTTCACTCGACAAAATCCCGCCAAAAACTCCCGTCTATATATCCTCGTCCCACTGCAGGGCGCAGATTATTACTTAATATTTTTCTTACGTCAAAGATTCTCTACCTCCGTTAAAATCAATATCTTGTCGAAGAATTAGTAACAGTTACATTACTGTTGCCATTTCCTTCCGGCCATCATTCGATGTGCCCTGTGTATTTACCATATAATAGTAATGGAAGGAAATAAAAATTAAGTAAGAAAAATATAAAATAAACTAAAAGTATCAAAACAAGTCAGTCCAACTTACCGGTCCACTCTACGACGCACTTTAAAATCAAAGATTGAGTTTGATTTACGCCTTCTTCTTCCCTTATTTTATGATACACATTGAAAACAATACGTCTCGCTTGAGATCGAAGTGGGTTTTTCGACAATTTCAAAAAAATAACAAATTTTCAAGATAATTAAAAAAAAATCAGCAGCGGTTGACACATCAAGTACTTTGATTTGACAGGTGACAATTGACATTGCCATATGAAAATCACAATTTAAAAAAATAAAAATGCTTGAGATTCTGGTAAACCTATAAATATCATTACATCTTTAAGCGACATCTTGTGCCAAACATGAGAACCAGCTTGGGTGTGTCACTAGTTGATCGTGTCGTGACACTGGATGGCGTTGCTATCTGGAGATACTAATTAATGATAATATAAAACATAAGAATTTGGGTGTATCAATTTAATTCAATAAACACACAATTCAACACTTAAATAATACATTATTAACTTCTTAGAAAAACCATAGACATAACGGGTCTATTGGTCAACTTTCATTTCTTTTTCATTGAAATACTTGGCGAGTACACCTGCGATAAATTTTTCATCCAAAAAAGAGCTCAAAAAGCAATCTGCATGAGTCGTAGGCGGCAGGGAACCAGCCTTAAATATAAATAAAGAATGTGTCAGCAGGCGCTGTGAGTATTAGTTGAATTAATCTAAATTTCCATACTTGTGAAAACATGTGCGTTGTTTGATGCTCATTATGCATTCTTCTCTTTGGCAGGGCACTCTAAGATTAATTTTTAAATATTTAATACACATAAGAAAATGGTCAACCTGGTACCTCTGGTTCCTCTATCTATATTCTCTTGAGCACATGTCATTAAGGCATGTCATCATGGCATGTCATCATGGCATGTCATTATGGCATGTTTCTGCTTGGAATACAGTACCATCTTCCTTATTTCAGACTTATATTAACTATATAACTAAGTCCAGGTTGCCTCTCGATGTTTTTATTCACCATTGCCTGTGATATTCAAGATAAACTTAGAGAAAGTATAAATTATGAATTTGAAAAATTCATATTTGTACTTTCCCGGATTTGAACCCACGACCTCAAGCACGAGAGGCGAGGTCATAGCCACTGGGCCACCAATCAACAAGGGTGGATGCAGGAAAACATCGAGAGGAAACCTGAACGTATAGTTAATGTAAGTTTGTGCTCAGTTGGGGTAATTATTGTAAAGCGTTCCATTGCGAGGATGAACAAATAAATAACTTCCCTTTTAACCTAATTACCGTCATGAAAAGATGTCAGATTATTATTAAGTGGAAGGTAAAGAATAAAATCCTTGTGATCGTTCGCTGGGTGTGATTAATGGCTAAGGATTACGTCAAGAAATAGCTGGGAACATCCCTCGAGTATTATCTATCCGATTGTCGATAATGATTAACTAGCTCAGAGCGTAATAAAGGATACCTTCTAAATGAATGAAGAGTAACTAATTATTTTCTGCGAAATAGTGAAAGCCTTGGAGGAGTATAGTAGAATAATAAGTATGGGGAATGTATAGAAAATAGTTTTAAAATAAATCAAGCGGACTAAGCTAGGTGCACGAACGAGTGGTCCTATAAAAATCTTTCATGTATTAACACCCATTTTCTGAGTCATTTCCTCTACTCGATTCAACGTCGATTCAGCTTCCCTCCATGAAGATATAGATTGTTATTTGAAAGTTCTCGACTATAGGGTTTTTAGAATATAGGGCTATTAACATTTTTTTGATATTACTTAGGTAAATTTATACTCAGGCAAAATATAATAACGGGCAAATTCAAATTCAAAATTCATTTTTTATTTTTTTATTTCATATAAGCCTACATGGGCACTTATAAAACGTCGACAAAAGGTGTGCGGGTTGGTCGTTTCCTACGGAGAAGAACCGGCATGAAACTCCATGGTTACTCTTTTAAAAAATTCTTTGGTTTTACAATATTTCCTTATTACAGCATTAGTACTTAGATATGGGGGAACAACGTAGGCCCGACAATAAGTCGTAAGAAAAACTAAAAAAAAAAGATTACATATTAAATAAACAAAATAAAATAAAACTAATTAAAAAGTTAACAAATGTTAACAAGCATCTAGAAGGCCTACAATTACAAAACACACACACACATTTACAAAACAATCGGTAAAAGAATCTAATAGGCAATATTCATTGTTCAATAAGCAATATCAATTAAGATAACTACAGCTGCGTTTACGCAGAACCACCATGGCATGGCTATACATTTTTAAATACTAAACGTGTGACACATTTTGTAGCGCTTAAACGTGCTGGAACGGCCAATTGCATACAAAAAAGAAAATGCTGCGGTTTTTCAGCTTTTATGAATGTTTGTTTAATTTGATATCTTATCTATAACTACTTTATCGTATCCTTCCGATTAATATCTTAAATGTGAAGTCTGTATGTTTGGATGTCTGTTAATCAATCACGTCTTAATGGCTAAACACATTTGGATGAAAGTTTATACTCGGATAGACCATGGCCAGGATTAGGAAAAGGGATACCTCTTATTGTCTTTCCCATGTGATCATCAGCATCATCATCATCAGCCTTGTAATGTTCCCACTGCTGGGACACAGGCCTTCTCTGTGAGAGAGTGAATAGGCCATAATCCACCACGCAGGCCTAGTGCGGGTTGGTGAATGTCATATTTATTCGCATTTTTGATTCTAGGACATGCCGAATTCCTCACGGATTTATGAAATAATTCACACAAAATAATGTGCCTGCATGGGTTCGAACCCAAGACCTACGACACGTTAGTCGAGGCTTCCCACCGTTACCAGTGAGCCACCACTGATAATACTGGGCCCTGTGATACTAAAATGCTATTCAATTTTATAAATGGCTACTAAAGGTGCAGTATATAAAAAAAGAGGATGAAATATAATCCGAGATACAGGCTTCCGACTAGTTCAGATGCAAAAAGTTCTTATCCATAGGTATAACAAACCCTGGCCGTACATTGTCATTTCGTAATATGTGTGTAATTATTTTAGTGAATAATTTCAAGACGGCAAAGTTCCGGACAGAAAGAAGATAGTGGTGAATAAAATGGTAAAACTGCTAAGTGTAGCTTTAAAAGAGTGTGACAACAACGTATTGCTTGAAAAGCAAATGCAAGCTTTGCACGTTACCCTGTGTATTCGTCCCACGAAAGATTTGTATTTTTCAGAACTTAGCAGGATTTAAAAATAGAATTCAGGACAAGTGCATCATTATAACCGGCCAAGCTCATTATATTACATCGCATTTCCGGGCGAACTGGAGAGGAGAATAACAAGGACTTCGCTGTAATGATACGAAACTCAATCATAAATCAATCACATGAAAGGTAAACGAGGTTTGTTCTTGTTGTTCACAAGACATGGATGGGCATTTTGTATGACAGCGATGGTTTTTTTTATGATAAGAATGAGAGAAAACAAATATGTAATTAAATGATTGAAAACAAAACTTTCAAGACTCGGTAGTGTAGTGGTAGCTTCACCTATACCACATACGAACTACAAAAAGACATGAAACCACACAACTACAAAAAGACATGAAACCACACCAATCCTACATCCCACAGTTCAAGTTACAAGTAGTATACAATTTAACATACGCAAGAGCCCGACAACAACCATCAGGCAGCTGGCCACTAGGCACGACACCCGTCTAGTCGAAGGATCGTCCCTTTTCAATGGAGGTTACGGGACTTTGCTCCCTGTTCCGCATGCCTCTATATTTCCTTCGTTGTTAAAACATATTTCACAATTTTAGCCAGTTATTTGGTAGTTTTGGTAGTTAGGAAACTGACTCGAGCCTATGTTCAAAAGTTCGTTGGACTTTCAAAAGTCTTATTCATTTTATTTCATTACTTTTCAAAGATCTTTATTTTAGAAAAATGCACCTTTAACACAATACAACAGAGAATACACTATGAGGCAAATTTTGCTCTTCAAACTAATAATTTTGATGCTTGCGGTACGTTTTAAAATAGAATGTAGGACAAGTGCAATATAAGGGAGGCCATGGTGGAGCGCTTGAACCTGTCCTTGTAGGCAGTCTCCGAATGGGGCAATGCCAATCTGGTCAGGTTTAATGCGGCTAAAACCCAGGCGTGTCTTTTTTCCGCTAAAAAGAGCCAATTTTACCCGGCTCCAACTTTCCGAGATGCAACCGTGCCAATAACTGACCATCTTGGGATTCTTGGCGTTACGTTAATATCTACTCTCAATTTTGGCCCTTACATTGAGGCAAAGGCTCAGCTGGCTGCCAAAAAGCTGGGGATCCTTGCAAAGGTGAGAAGGTACTTCACGCCGGAACAGCTCCTCAATTTGTATCAAGCGCAAGTTCGATTATGCATGGAGTACTGTTCTCATCTCTGGGACGGATCTGCCAAATACCAGCTTGACGCACTAGAGTCGATCGAAAAGCGAGCCAAGAGGTTCATCGGTGACGAGGCGCTGGTCAAGTCAAAGCTCCAGAGTCTTGAACATCGTCGCCGAGTTGCCAGCCTGTCGGTTTTTTATCGGTTACATTTCGGAGAGTGTGCGATGGAATTGCACGATATAATTCCACCTAGCCCGTTTCATCAACGGACTACCAGACGTACGGCGATGCGCCATCGATACATGGTAGACATGGGCACCCATACGCACAAAACGTTTTGGGAACACTTTTTGTACAATATCGGTACAAGGTGCCTTGGAGTCTGTGATACTCAAATAAAACGCAGTACTTCAGAACAAGACAATTTTAATCATAAAAACCCGAGTCCTATACACCCTGCCAGGTAACAAAACAATAGCGCGATCTAATTCGATCCCAACGCCATCTATCGAGCTATCAGGTAGTTTTTTAACAAATGATTGAGTATGTTTGTGGGATAGCGTGGAAATCGAATTAGTCTTGTTACTATTATTTGTACATTGAACATTCCGCCCACCAAAAGGAATATGTTCCTTTTAGAACCGCCCACCATGAACAAACTCAGCAAATACAAGAACAATGGACTGTATGATAATTACAAATAAATACTAAATAGTGGACGGCTTCATTACGTAATTGACAGGTATGGTTCCTATCAAAACATGACAAACACAACAAAGTTTAATCTACTTGACAAGTTAGAATAACAACATACAAGTAAAACTTTATCATAACATTACCGAGTTCGCTTGAACTCCATCAAAACACAAGTAATGTTTCATAACGCACAAAATATAACACAGTATTTAAAACAATAGTGCAGCGTAAAAAAAATACAAAAAAAAACAAATCTTAGCACAAAATGAATGCTTTGTGAGTTATTCAGTAACAGGAAGAAAACACAATTTTGAAATTGGACGTTTAATCGTAGTGCCCTTACAACGAATAGTGACAACGCGCGTCAAGCTATCTTTACCCGGATGCAGCTGTATAATTCTACCATATAACCATTTAGCCGGAGGTAAGTTATCTTCCTTTATTAATACTACATCGTCTATTTTATAATCAGGGTTACGAATGTTCCATTTATGTCTTTGGAAGAACTGTGTTAAATATTCCTGTTTCCATCTACGCCAGAAGTGTTGCACCATACGTTGTACCAATTGCCATCTGCGTAAAGTACTAACTGTGACATGCTCATAATTGTAGTCGGGTGCCACTACTAATGGATGACCCACCAAAAAATGGCCAGGAGTTAAAGGTACAGGATCCTCTGGATCGCTACTACCTTGAGACAAGGGTCTAGAATTTAGGCATGCCTCAATTTGAGAAAGGACTGTGGACAGCTCTTCAAACGTCAAAGTAGAGTCCCCTACGATGCGCTTCAGGTGATGTTTAACGCTTTTAACTCCTGCTTCCCACAATCCACCAAAATTTGGAGCGTGGGGAGGAATAAAGTGCCATTCGGTTTGAGAGTTCGCAAGAGCAGCTGCAATATCTTTAAACATTGAGCTCTCCTGGTTGAACAGTATCTGTAACTCCTTGGCAGCGCCCACAAAATTGGTGCCATTATCGCTCCAGATATGACGACAATGACCACGCCTGGAAACGAATCGTTTGAACGCTGCTAGGAAACCCTCAGTTGTTAAGTCTGAGACAGCCTCAATGTGTACTGCGCGCGTGGCCATACACACAAATAAGCAGATGTATCCCTTATACGACCGCTGCCCACGACCCTTAGAGACCCTCATATTAATGGGGCCGGCATAATCGACCCCGGAATTGAGAAACGGCTTGCTTGGGGTCACTCTGCAAGCTGGAAGCTCTCCCATCAACTGTTGTTTTGTGGTCGCAGCATATCGAATACAGGGAACACAACGTCGTATATGAGCTCGTACAATATTTTTTACTCGACTGATCCAGTACTTGGTGCGTATAAAATTGAGTACCAGTTGCTGTCCTCCATGAAAAGTCTTTTCATGAGCGTCGTCTACAATTAACTTGGCCAAACTGGAATCATGAGGAATAACAACTGGGTGCTTTGTATCATCAAGTAGTTGAGAATAGCGCAGTCTGCCCCCAACGCGCAATATCTCACATTTATCAATAAACACATTTAATTTATATAATGGACTCGTTTTGTCTAGGGGAACTTTATTTTTCAGGGCTATAAATTCTGCATGAAACCATTGCTGTTGGCTTTGCCTGATACACACATCCAAGGCTTCACGAATTTCTGAAGCTGACAGGTATGCTGTAAACTTAATGTTTGCTTTACGAACTCTTGTTGACTGCAAAAACCTTTTACAGTACGCAACAACCCTCACTAAACGTGTAAGTGATGAATACCTAGATCCCCAAATGGCTTCAAATTCAGACACGAGGTTAGCAGTGTAAACTTTAACAAGTTTCTTCTCCTCATTAGTGCGTATTGCGCTGGGTCTAGTATATTCTATGTGATCATTTCTTAACCAACCTGGTCCTCGTTTCCATAGATCATCATTAGGTAGAACAGCTGAAGAAACTCCACGAGAAGCGATATCCGCTGGATTGTCTGTGGATTTAACATAAGCCCACTGTGTATTGTCTAGCAAACTAAGGATCTCGGAAGTGCGGTTGGCCACGTAAGTTTTCCAACGACTTGGATGATCATTTAACCAGGCCAAAACAACAGATGAATCTGTCCAAGCGTGGATGTTAGCCTTCGAAATATTCATTACTTCAGCTACTTCGGTCAATAGTTTTGCTACTAAAACGGAACCACACAATTCCAACCGTGGAATGGATATCTGCTTAATAGGAGCTACCTTTGTTTTTGCCGTTATGAGGTGTGAGTGTATTTGCGTGGTAGCATCGATAATGCGACAATACACCACAGCCGCATACGCTACATTCGACGCATCGCTAAATCCATGTAGCTCTATCGTAATGTCCTCATCACTCGTGCTTATCCATCTGGGAATGTGAAAATCCACCAGTTTCTCTAATTCTGATCTGTAATATCTCCACTCTTGTGAGAGATCTGGTGGCAGTTCATCATCCCAGCCTATGCCACTAATCCATAATTTTTGTATGAAGACCTTCGAGGTTATAATGCACGGCGCAATCCACCCTAACGGATCATAAAGCCGTGATATTTCTGATATGACCGTTCTTTTTGTTTCAGATGCAGCAGGAGGTGACATCTTCACAGAATAATCAAATTCGTCAGTGTTCCGGTTCCAGGTAAGTCCCAAAATCTTAGTTACCCCATCAGTTTTAATTTCCAGATCTCTACCAGAATTTTCCTTTAAGGATTCCAATAAACACATCCTATTGCTTGTCCATTTTTGCAATTGAAATCCTCCTTTCTCTAATAAACTGTTCATTTCACTATAAATTCTTTCTACTTCTGTTTCAGATTGGCAGCCAGTCATCAGATCATCCATATAAAAGTCTAACTTCACTCTTTCAGCAGCCAATGGATACATATTCCCTTCATCGCATGCAACTTGCTGCAATGACTTGACAGCCAAATAAGGGGCGCATGACGTACCAAAGGTGACAGTCAGAAGTCGGAAGTCCTCTATGTCTTTGTTAGGATCCTCTCTCCAAACAATTCTTTGGAAATCCGCATCTGACCGCGCTACTTTGATTTGGCGATACATTTTTATTATATCTGCTGCCAGACAGATTGGATGTTGTCGCCATCTCATGACAATATGTCTCAAATCTGCCTGAAGAGTGGGTCCTACCATTAAGGTGTCATTTAAGGAAACCCCGTTTGTTCCCTTACATGACGCGTCATAAACCACTCTTACCTTGGTGGTCAGTTTATCTTGTCGAACCACTGCGTGATGGGGCAAATAAACTGCATCACTGTTATTTATTTCAGACTCGTCGGTGATTTTCTCTAAATGGCCCAGCAATAAATACTCCTTTATCACATCAGTATACTGCGATTTTAATTCAGGATCCCTAACCAACTTCCTTTCTAAACCTAACAATCTTTTTACAGCTATATTTTTAGAATTACCGTATTTACAAGGTGGATCTTCTGAACGAAAAGGTAATTTTACGACGTAACGCCCATCTTTCTCTCTTTTCGTTGTGTTTGCGTAAAGTTCCTCGCAAGCCCGTTCTTCAGGCGTAAGAAGCTTTTTCGTTAAAGCAGGTTCAGAATCTAGTTCCCATAAACGTTTTAACATTTCGTTCTCTTCTATTTGAGTGTGCATCGCGATCACAGTATTGTGGGAATCAAGAGACTTATCCACTTTACTAACATGGCCTGACACAATCCAACCTAAATGCGTGTCTTGTGCAACCGGAGAGCCCGCGGGGCTCTTGATTAGACCCTCCTTTAAAATACGGCAATATGTTTCAGCTCCTAACAAAATGTCGATTTTATTAGGGCAATTGAACTTTGGGTCGGCTAGATGTATACTGTGAATTTCTGGCCAATTCTCGAGTTCAAAGTTTGTATTTGGCATAACTGAGGTCAGTGAGCTTAATACATGCGCAGTTACCTTTAGGGTAAAAGAGGGATCATGCAATGATTGTATATTAATAGTAACCACATATCTAGAGACGATATTGCCATGGCCACCTCCTATACCTGCAATAGTAGTCTTCGAGACTACTCTCTTTAAACGAAGCAATTGCGCGGCTGCCTCAGTTATAAAAGATGCTTGTGATCCTTGATCCAACAAAGCTCTCAACATGTGAGAGGACCCATTTTGTGACTCGGCCTTTACTAGAGCCGTGGCTAACAAGACTTGACCCTGTGCTTGTCCATTCACAAAATGAGTTGCTATATTTGCACTGACATCATGTACTGGCTCTGAAGTACCTTCATGTGGGGTTGCAGGCACCGCTGGCGTAGTATCCCCACTGGCTCCACTTAGGTTCTTAGGATGCAACAACGAATGATGCTTCCGCTGACATATACGGCATTTTGAAAGAACACGGCAAACTTTGGAAGTGTGATTACTGCCCAAACAATTAAAACATACACCCAAAGACTTTGAAATGGCACGACGCTCGTCAGTATCTAGTTGACAAAACTTCTTACAATTGGTGAGCTTGTGACTCTCAGAACAATGTGGACATGAACCATTAATAGCACCATGCATTACTTTAGCGTGAGATGTAGAATTACTATCGGCTTTTGATTTATATTTAGGTTCAACGCATTCTAGGGCTCGAAAACGCGTCTCTAAAAACTCGCAAAACTGTTTAAAGGAGGGTAGATCGTCGGATGTTTTACTAACATGCAGTTCCCACTGCTTCCTAGATTCTACGTCCAACTTCAAGCTTACAACATAAACAACAATAACGTCCCACGAACTAACATCAATCCCAATATTGGCAAGTTCATGCAAACAATCATTTGTAACATCAAGCAAATCTTTGAGTGCCTTCGATGATTCGATTCCAATATTACGTTGGCCAAATAGTCGGTTTAAAATACATGTTGACATAAATTTCTTATTATTGAACCTATGTTGTAACATATCCCAACATTTTTTATAGTTAACATCAGTTATAGGAACATGTCTTATAAGCTGCTCTGCTTCACCTGACAGCTGAGTTTTTAAATAGTGGAGACGTTGTACGTCATCAAGTTTTTTGTTATTGTGGACTAATGATATGAACAAATCTCGAAACGACGACCACTCTGTATATTTTCCACTAAAAGTAGGTAAAACTATTTTTGGCAACCTTCCCACACTATCAGATGAACTATCGCAAACTTCTTTATTGGAACTATTAACCTTTAATTGAGACAGAGCATTTTTTAAATCAACCTTATACATTAAATACGTTTCATAAACCTTTTCATAAATATCTTCCTGAAAGTATTGATACAATTCTTCACCTTCACATTCGCCTACTATTCCTTCGTATTTTGCAGTAAAATTCCTGAATTGGTCCTCCAACATCTCTAGACGTGCGTCCACATAGTTGTAATTTATCCGATCTTTCGGAGACTTTTTGAAGTTTATCAAGCCCTTCTCAATTTGTCCTTGGACATCCTTCAACTTTCTCAATTCCTTTTCCATGTTTTATGTCAACAGTATTTTTTCTAAGTGTCAATAAGTGGGACTTTTCTAAGTCCAGTGAAGAGTAATTTTTCTAAGTCCCAACAAGAGTAAATTTTCTAAGTGCCGCCAAGTGTAATTTTTCTAAGTGTTTTGAACACTTATCGCTACGAAATCGGGCATAGATTCGATGTCTGGTCGTTTTTATCGAAACTATTCTAAGTCCCTGACCGCAGTATTTTTAAATAACACTTAAATGTACTCACGGTTTTTTGTCCACTATCCACTTATGCACTTCTCTACTCACGTGATCCACAATCCTCAACACTAGGTTTGTTCACCGACTACTAGCGCCACCTAGTATCAAGTAGCGTAACTAATCCTTGTTACTTGTGTTCTTCCAATATCGCCCTTCGGCTCGTATGGACTCCTCCGTCCATAACAAGAATTCAATTTTCGCTAATGAAACATTTTACTACGCCCTAATTTCGGATTTAATAGGAAAGTTTTATATCGCCCATCTTTCTGCGACCACTGACTGAAAGTCACGTTGCGACCCATCCCTTATCGTTAGAACATTGCTTTTAACTTTATAATTACTATGCCTTTACTGATACGGAATAGCCAACTGAAAGCTACTGCTGGATTTGGAAAAAGGAAACTGAACGCTTAGAACCATCTCTCTAAAACACTTCCATTTCTATTGAGGTCTGTGTAAAGTGTCCTCTTCTTCGTGCTTCTTTTTTACTCATCATTTCCCTTTTAGCCATATTATCATCCTCATGGTCCTTCTATCATTTTTTATACTCATTCATTCCTACCTACTCATAACTTTCCTAACGACTTTTTCCACAACTGCTTCGATTCTCTGAGTTTATCTTTTGAATTTCTTAGTTGCAAGTTTTTCAGTGAAGACTTTTAGTCAGCTTTTAACAGATATATCTAATAACATAAACTAGATATAGAGACATGGCCAAAATAAAATATGGATGGATTGCTTGAATAATAATATGAAAGAACAGGCAGCACAACGGGTGACATTTGACAAAGAAATATAAAAGAAGAACACGTGTTGAGCCGACACAAACTAATGTGATACAAAGGCTGATATTGATCTGACAACAAAAACATTTGTATACTGTATTTCACATTGTATACCCAGCCAGTCAGACCGGAATGTTCCTTATATTGGTGGAATGAAAGATATTTCTCCCAATAATCCCGTACACGTAGTTAATGAACCGGCTCTAATACAGGCACGCGCCAATACTTGGGCATGTTGGAAAACCAGATGTTTAACGCCGGTATTTGTGTGATTTCGTGCCCGTGTGTAAAATAAAATATGTAATCTTATGAATAACCAGCTTTTTCCCGCGTATGAAGAGTCTCTAGAATCTAAGAAAATCAGGCAAAGTTGGTTGTTGTATTTAGAAAGCGGTATTATATCAAAAAGTTGGACCAAATATTGATTTACAATTGTCACACTCGTCGATAAGTAAGTAACTTAATAACGTGGCCATTCACAATAAGTACCTATTAAAATAAACTAGCCAACAGTTTAGCTTAAGGCTCAAACAATAATAATCAGAAAAGTTTAATTAGATACTGAGGCCTGGGCACTAGGTTACACAATGAAAATCCTTTCATAAAAAATCAGGAGTAAAAATTCTCAACTTAATATAAATTCCGTCAGGAATATTCAAGGAGATTGTTATTTTCACATTAAAAGATGGATGGAACAATCGGCCTTCAGTGAGAATCTAACGACCGCCTCGGGAATTTATCTTAAACATCAGATATGCGGGAGATGGAAGCGACATCTGTTGAGAATTTATATTATAATCCGTCTTTTTGTATGGCATAAGCAATTATTCGGGTTATGAGTTTTAATGCGAGTGTAAAATGTTTGAAAGCTGTTATTAATGTAATAATTTGTGAAGGAATCGCCTTCATGAGGCAACTTTAGTAAGGGCTGTTTTGAGTATGAATGTAAATATGTCGCTGTATTATGAGGAGCGTGAGATGACATACCTATTACGTTGAATACAAATAAATTGGGATTTGGGTTATAGGCCAGAGAATGACGATAACAGATCGCCTTTCATTGAGTTTGGTAGGGTCAGGTAGTTGTACAAAATACTTAGATTGAAATGAAATGAAATAAAATCGTTTATTTGCTAAATGTAGGTGTACAGATTAGATGTTCTTTTTGTAGAGAGTCCCTATACATTTTGCCTTACAGCATTCACATTTTTATTATTTTTTAATTTAATATAGGTACAGAAACACCAATATTTTTATAAATTATCATCACTCCAAAGCAGTAAAACTGTAATAAAATTTAAAAGGGCGCTTAACGAAATATTAATTGAGAAATGTTATTACAAAATTGAGGACTTCCTCAATGATGAATTGTTGACTGTTTAACTTATTTTATTATTGAGCTGCTGCCAAGTATACTGATTGACATACTTATTATTTTGTTTTGACATCATTGTGATAATTTTGTACTAGCGTAACCAGTCTGACATTTCTACATAAAATTATTTAGCTAAATGTGACATTTATAATTTCTTATGATTTGACATTTATCTCTATTCGTATTGTATTTTAGAATTGAATATTATTTGCATGCCCATGCGACGGTAGAATATGGAGGACTTTATTATGTAAAAAAGAACATCTATGTATCAATTACCCATGTTTGCAAAGAAATAAATGATTTATGATTTATGATTTTATGATTTAGTAAACAGTCCAAACATATAAAATGGCTTGAAACAGGAAATGAAAAATGATTTAGGTTATTATTAGCGAAACAATTTGAATACAACAATAATCTGAGCCACAACTATCATTGACATTATGCTTAAACAGTTAACTCGTTAGGATAAAAAAAAAACTGCGTGAGTTACGTGAACGGACAATTCCAAGATTGCGGCTATACTGCATGCGAGTATAACAATATATAAATTGCAATATATACTGTAATGATTAGAATAAAATTAATAACAAGATTAGCAATGCCACGGTATAAATATGCCACAGTATAAGTATTTATACCACTCCTCAAACAGGGGCCTTATCGCAAAAATTGTGGCGTGCCCAGCACTGGGTTGCGACAGTCGCTCTCTCCATGTCGCCATGAGATCCTGCCGGATCTCTGTCCGCCGAGCCACGATTTGTCGTGACAGCGGAGTTTCACCCCGGCATTTCGCCTCCTCGCGCCACTCCCAATTGTGCGCGAGGATTTTTGCCTCCAGATCTCATGGCGAGTACTTCAACGGCAGGGTGAACTTTGTTTTTTTGTAATAAGTAGTTTGGTTTACTATTAGTTAGTATCATCATCATATCAGCCGAAACACTTCCACTGCTGGATATAGGCTTTCCCCAAGCGTCACCACATTTATCGGTTCCGTGCGTCCCGCATCCAGTGGATCCTCGCAACCTTCACCAGGTCATCGGTCCACCTGGTGGGAGGCCTTCCAACGCAACGTCTTCCAGTTTACGGTCGCCACTCCAGAACCTTTCTTCCCCATCGGCCATCCGTTCTGCTAGTAATGTGCCCTGCCCACTGCCACCTAAGTTTCGCAATTCTTCGGGCTATGTCGGTAACAAAATTAAATCAAATCAAATCAAAATATTTATTTGCTAGAAATACATTGTTCAGAAGGGAAGATCTTAAAGCCTAAAAGTAATTGTATTCTGCCTGCAAGCAAGCGTGCAAATTATTTATAATATAAATCGTAAGACATTAAGTGAACATTCAAAAAAAAAAAAAAACATAACAACACTGATGCATTTCAATAAATTAATGAAATTGAGTCCATAAATCAATAATAAAATTTCATCAACTCACTCAAAAGATATAGTTAAAAATGTGATAATAAAAAATAAAATTACAAAAATCAAAATGTCAATAAAGTAAAAATAAAAAATGTCAAAATATAAATTAAAATATCAAAATTAAAAAGAAAATAATAATAATAACCAATTAATAATTCATACACTGCAAACAACTTCATTCCTAACATCCATTTTTATGTTCTAAAAATTCCCTAACGCTATAGAAACAACATTTTTGTAGCCACTCTGTCGATTTTGTCTTAAATACATTACCATGTAAAAATTTAAATTCACATGGTAAGTGATTATAGATCAATATACACATATTAAATACATTTTTCTTATTGATATCTTTATGACAAGGTGGATGATACAAAAGGTTTCGAAACTTTGCCCTTTTCTGTCTTGTTATAACCTCAGTATGCTGCTTAAAATAATACATGTGAGCCTTTGTAAAAGTGCAGATATCTCTAATATATAAACAGGGCAGTGGAAGTATTTTGCATTTTTGAAAGAGCGGTTCACAACTATCCAAGAACCATGCCTTGTTAATAACCCGGACGCAACGTTTCTGGAGCTTGAAAACTCTGTCGGTATCAGTTGAGTTGCCCCACATGATTAGTCCATACCTTAGGACAGATGATACGTAACCATGGTAAGCCGAAAGAGCAGCTTCTACAGACACATTTTGTCTCAGCTTTTTCAAAGCAAACACAAATCTATTAAGTTTTTGACAAATATGTTCAACATGGATTTTCCAATTTAGATTTTTATCTACGTTTAGTCCTAAGAAATTAAATGCCTCTACCTGTTGAACTTTTTCGCCTTCATACATAATATCTAAGGGTAATTGTTTTGTGTTATAGGAGTTAATTTCTATTAATTTTGTCTTGTCAATATTTATATTCAAGCCATTTTCTTTCACCCAACTTATTATTTCTAATAGGGTCTTTTCGGTAACAGATTTGTAGTCCTTTTTTTCCTGACATTTTATAATTACTGTAGTGTCATCCGCGAAAAGGATACATTTCTGCAAAGTGGCCTCCGGAAGATCATTTATGTAAAGCAAGAATAATAACGGACCGAGAATGCTACCCTGAGGCACACCACACATATTTATTATTGTTTTCGATTTAAATTTCTCTTTGGAGTAAATTTTATAATTTTTCTTAATTACTTTGGCTATCTCTGTACACTGCTTCCTGTTACTTAGATAGTTAGAAATCCATTCATAAGCTTGCCCCCTTATACCATAGAATTCTAATTTCTTTAGCAGCTTAGAATGATTTACAAAATCAAAGGCTTTACTCGTATCTAAAAATAAAGATATCGCTGGATTGCCATTGTTTATGCTTTCAGTTGCCAGTTTAATAAAGTTAAAGATTGCAAGAGCAGTTGAACTACCTTTACGGAAGCCAAACTGCTCCTTGCATAAAATGTTATGAGTACCGAGAAAATTATTTAACCTAACAAGCATTGCCTTCTCAAAAAATTTCGAAATAATCGGTACTATTGTGATAGGCCGGTAGTTATTAGGGTCTGTCTTATTTCCCTTTTTAAATAATGGTTTTACGATTGACATTTTAAGCTGGTCAGGAAACACACCTTCCAAAAAAGATAAGTTAATTATATGTGCTAGAGAATGACATATCCAACTAGCACAAGCTTTCAAAACTTGTGTGGCGATGCCGTCATATCCACAAGTTTTGCTGTTGTTTAGGGACATTATGATTTTATGCACTTGCATCGCATCTACAGGATTTAAGAATATAGTATATAGATTTTTGTTTTTTTTTTTTAAAGTAAGAGGTTTTATGATTATTAGAAATTGGAATTATTAGAAGTATTAGAATTATTAGAATTATTAGAATTATTAGAAGTATTAGAATTATTAGAATTATTAGAATTATTAGAATTATTAGAATTATTAGAATTATTAGAATTATTAGAATTATTAGAATTATAAGAATTATTAGAATTATTAGAATTATTAGAATTATTAGAATTATTAGAATTATTAGAATTATTAGAATTATTAGAATTATTAGAATTATTAGAATTATTAGAATTATTAGAATTATTAGAATTATTAGAATTATTAGAATTATTAGAATTATTAGAATTATTAGAATTATTAGAATTATTAGAATTATTAGAATTATTAGAATTATTAGAATTATTAGAATTATTAGAATTTCAAATATTCGAATTATCATTAAATATATTACAGATGTCCGATGGATTTTTATATGTCACATTATTAAAATTTATTTCGTCAATGTCATTTTTATACAAATTATTATTAGTTATTGTTGAGGAGATTGCATTCCAAGTGGCTTTACATTTATTTCTATGCTTTTGTATGCGTCTTGTATTCATAAGTCTCTGCGCTCTCTGTCCACAACGTTTAAACATATGATTATAAAGTTTGTTGTTTTGCGCATTATATTTTTTATTGATTTTACTAGATTTAAATTTTAAATAAAGCTGACGTTTCGTTTTGCTAGACTTTTTAATCCCTTTCGTTATCCAGTTTTGTTTTTCTGGTTTATTGTTAACTTTAACCCTAATCACCGGCAAGCACAAATCATAAAATAATGTAAAGGATTCATAAAACAAATTAAAGGCTTCTGTTAGATTATCTGATTTAAATGTTTCCGAAAACGAAAGAGAAGATATGCAGTCGCAAAATTTATTGATGTTATCTGAACAGTAGTCACGTTTTAACTCAAACCAACAAGTTATTGTTTTGATTTTATTCGCATTTATAGTAACCGTTTGTGCTGTTTCGTGATCTGACAAGCCGAGGTGATAAATTTCAGACTGAACGCACTTTATGTTACTGGCGATTTGGTCAATGCAAGAGTTAGCCCGAGTTGGTGATCTTATATGTGCTTCAAAATTGTAATTTTCAAGTATGCTTAAAAGGTCTTTAGTTGAAGAGTTATGCTTTAAAATATCAATAATGCAATCTCCACAGTTTTTTTTTTTCTCTTGAAGTTTTCCGTCAAGTAATTCAACAAATTGTCTAATTTATGAAGAAATATACCTACTTGCGTCTTTCTCTGATCGGGTATTCTATATAAAGTGACAACTATCAGGCTCAGACCAACAATCTCAACGCCACAGCATTCAAAGTAAAACTGCGTAGCTAGACTTGAAGGAATACCTAAAGTTTTTGTGTCAAATTTATTATTTGTTAAAATACAAGTACCCCCTCTACATTTATCTCGACAAAATGCTGCAGCCAATTTAAAATGATTAATTTTGATATTAGCCTACTTCCCCTGCTTAACAAAAGTCTCACTAAAACATAGTATATCTACCTCCTTGTTTATTTCCACTAATTCAGATAGAGTTATTTCTAATATGTCAAGTTTGTTGCAGACGCCGGCTATATTTTGATGTAGATTCGCAATTTACTATGTTGAAAATCTTGTTTTGTTTTGTCATAATTAACGGCAGTTATATGAATGTGGGAATTAGTAACGAGAAAATGTCTTGTTATTATTACTAGTGCCATGAAGTGAGTTTCGTTCACTTACATTCAGTCTTGTAGAACTACTTTCATGTTGCATAAAATCAATTTCCATATTAAGTTTATAGGTAATTAAATCTAATTCTGAGAGCCTCTTACGATAATTTACATCCAACTTATTAATTTCAACAAACTTACAATTTTCAAAGCTTTTTGTAAACAATTTTAGTTCATTATTAAGTTTTTTAACATTAAGATACTTATTTTCTGAAACACTTAAGATCAAAATTGAACAATTGCTCAAACTGCACAAAGCACTACACAGATTAGTTAGCAACAGGTAGGGATTTTTATCATGTTTACCAACTGAGATTATAACAATATCATTGTCAGATAGATATTTCGTAGGATCTCGCATGACGAAGCATATGGTTGAACTGTACCCTCGGTTTTGTAACTGTTAATCCATTTACCAGTCTTAGCGTGAATTAAACGTGCTGATAGACCTCTTACTTTTTCGTCTCCGATGATGTAGATATTTCTTTTCGTATTGCGTCTTAATTGGGTAGTATATTTTAAGTTTCCATTACGTTGTTCGTTAGGGGTGTCCACCGATGTATTATTAGTCATATTATCCATTCTAATTTCCAGATTTGTACCTTGGTTGTGAAGTCTCTGCCCTTCGTCCTTTGCTTGTGAGTATTGTATGTTTGGACTTATTATCTCGGAAAAGTCTAATTTAGTTTGTGAGGGACCAATACTACTTTCCTTCTGTGACTTTCTTTTGGGTGTCGATTTACAAATATTTTTTAGCTGATTAATTTGAGTGCCATACATAGACATTTTTTTTAGGGTGCAGTTTTCTGACAATAAGTTAGCTATTTAATTTTCAGCAATTTCCAAGTTTTTCGCCAGTATTGAAACTTTCTTTTCCAATTCCTCTATTAAATCAAAGTTGTTGGCTTTAATATTTGGGCAGCTTCTATATAATTCTGGATTCCTTTTCAAAGTATGTGACAAAACATCGACATCTTCATCCATCGGTAAAGACTCGAAAGAGTTCCCAGTAGATATATTAGCCTCAAATTTTTGTGGGGTGGCTGGTATTTGAGACATATTCTCACCGTTACCGAGTTCTGCTGCGGATATCCTCATTTCTGATGCGACCACGCAAGGAAACGCCGAAATTAGCTCTTTCCATTGCCCTTTGGGTGACTTTAAGCTTTCTGATGAGGCCCATTGTGAGCGACCACGTCTCGGTCTCATAGGTAAGTACTGGTAACATGACCAGTGTGTCATAGACTTTTGTCTTGAGACGCTGCGGTAAATTGGACTAGAAGATAACGCGCAACGGTCCGAATGCCACGCGACCGAATTGGATTCGACGGTTGATCTCTTTCTCTAAGTTAGACCTATGTGCCCTGCCCACTGCCACTTAAGTTTGGCAATTCTTTGGGCTATTAGTTAGTATAGTTTAGGATAATTATTATAAGTATGTATGATACATGGTAAATTTCATGCCAGATAAGATTATTTCCAAAGATATGGGGGCACGGTTGGCGCAGCGGTTGAGCGATTGATTTCTGCGATGCGTGTCGCGGGTTCGATCCCCGCACGGAATAAATATTTGTATGACCTACAGATAGTTGTTCCAGCTGTGGGTGTTTGTGAGTTTATATGTTTGTAAACGCACTCACGATACAGGAAGTAATTCCTAGTGTGGGACAAAATTTTAAAAAAGGACAAAATCATATCTCATTACTTACTGATACAATAACAACAAACAACGAAAGAAACATAGCAAAGGAAGTAGACATGTTTATAAATCATAACAATATAAACGTGTTTACTGATGTACAAACAGGTAATGCCAGCTGTCACGCTTAATCTCAGGAAGGGAGCGATGACAACAAAAGACCTTGTGATATTAATAACAATAGTAACGTAACGAATAGAATAAAAAGCCGTAGTTAGCCATAAAACACGTGTTTTATGGCGCAGCTTTGAAGGAATCTAATCAATAATAATGAATAACCCATGTTGATCAGAAAGTTGCTATATACTAGCAATAATCAGTGGATCATGAGTTTACAGAAGAAGATTAAAGAAAAATACAGTAACCATAATAAAACTAGTATTCATAACAACTTAATCTCTTCGAAGTTTTTCAAGCAGATAAGATATTTTATTTCTTAAGATATCCTTAAAGAAAACGAAGGATTAGCAGTTATAGAAAACACGCAAAATTATACCAAATTAAACCATATCATAGCCGATAACTCAATCCCAAGGTCAATGGATGATTAGTTCGCTTCACCTCGATAGATGGCGTTGCTCATATGACGCACAATTCTAAATCGCGGTGTTAAAATTCTCCGCGACTGAACGACTCTCCGGAATTTTCGAATTTTTGTTATCGCTTCTCGGCCTTTTGGCTAAGATCAAAGTGTAGTATCTGTTCTTTTCAGCTTAATATCTGAAAGTTCCCTCACTGAGGGACCAGTATATTAAACTGATTTTTGTAAGCTGACGGGATGTTCGGGACTCGCTCCACTCCCGTCACGGGTCGGCCCAGCATTGCAGTGCCGGCGGGATCGGCCCACATAATAGTATGAAATTAAGGTCTTTTAAAAGTGATGGGACCTTGAATATTTGTTATATTTGCAAAGCAAAAACGGTCAGTTTGTCAATTTTAGCTATGGCTAGCACATTAGCTATAAGGCAGTTTTGAAATTGACGGGAGATGATACTACAGGCAGAAATAGCAAGCTGCCTTAGGTTGGGGTCGGCTTCAAGTCTTACCAGATGCAACTCAATACCAGTACTTATTCTTCGCTATGGAGTTTACCTTTTACGTTACCTTTTGCTATACATTTGAAAGCATACTATGTATGTTCATAAAAGCCTTTATAATATTCAAGAGAAAATAATATCACGACTGTATTTCAAAGGTTGACTAGACAGTAGACAGTGCATGTTGCTGACGTGAGATAGTATAGCTTCTGGCGCGAGTAACTCGCTCTTTGTTGTTGAGATTGATATTGCAAGTGTTTTTGGTAGCAAGTATGTTTGTGTTAGATCAAAGGATTCATTAATAGAACATAATATCACGCTTCTATACCGGCAAGGACTAGGCAGAGGTGTACATACTGAATAAGATAAGTAATCCTACTACCTACTAAAGTCTTATGTAATAGTGAGCGAACCTATTACTATTAAATCAAACAAATCTAATATTAATTTAATCAAAGGATAATCCGATTTTTGAGGATTAAAAATGGGGACTAAAGAATTGAAACTTAGACGGAATCGAAACATTGTGAATTGATCAGTAAATCAATGAAATCAATTCTAATCAATAAGATTTTACCAACAGAAATGTCCTACTCACTATAAAGAAATAAAAATATGGCTGGCAATATTTTGATGGATGTTGAACTTGGATCTATATTTCTATCACTGAGTAGTTTAAAGGTCACAGAGATATAAATAGGATCCCGTTGTCAGAATGAGATAAACATACTTTTCAAACGTACGTTCGTGTCGCGGCCAGACGCAGGAAGGATTGAGTTCGCTCAAACTAATCAGCTTGTGTTTTTATTGCCACATAAATCGTCTTTTTTTTTTTTTTGGGTGGGAAATCATCCAATGACTTCTCCCGCTCTGAGTGAAGCGGGAGGGCGAGTCAGACTTTTACTGACTAAAACCCACCCGTGTTCCTTCAGTTGCTTGCGCCAGGGCCGCGGTAACTCTTTTTCAAATTTATCCGCGACCCAGACAGGCATCGGTCCTATCAGGCCCCGTCCTATCACTTTTGCTGACATCACTTTGAGGCGCGCGTGGAACACTACGCGCCGTAAACTCGGGCTTGGTCCTTATCGGACGGTAAGCTACCCATAACTTGCCGTCCGCAAGCCCGTGCCTACGGTGGCCGGGAATCGGCTTGCGACTCCCGAACATAAATCGTATCTACCCCAGTATCATAACATCATTGATTCTAATGTCAACATTATTTCTTGAATTATCGGATGGATGTCAGACAAAACAGATCTTTATTAACACTACCTCATTTGCATACTGATAATCATGTACGATTACGACGAGTATAAATCATAGAGTATTTTCTTAGATTTTTACTACCTCGTTGGTCTAGTGGTCGCAAGCGCTGAGCACGAGGTACTGGGTTCGATGCCCGGGTCGAGGAAAGTGTTATTGGGGTTTTCCATCTGAAATATCTCAATAGCAGCCCGTAGTTTGAATTTGTGCCCAGTTGATGGCAACAGGCTTCACTGAGAAAAAACTAGATAACATTGTCCAAAAAAATGTTTGCAGCTATCAAGGAACTTGTTTGTATACCTACGAGCGCATAAAGTATTATGATTAGGACAATAAAGGTGTCTTAATTAAGTAACAAACAAGTTGTCTTGATAAAATCAAACAAAGTAAATGTTAATACAATCAAGTTTGGTTATTATGCAAATGATTTATTTTGAATTAAGTTATACGAGTAACAAACTTTCTAATAGTTATCAAGTATTTTAGTAGTTTCAATAAAGTCTACGTTTAATTTAAAGGTAATTTGTATTCTGCAATCAAAGGACCTGATAACTGCCAATCGGTAAATTGATTCATTTGATTCTATTCGATACCAGAATCAAATATTTATATGTTTCCATTTACAATAAAACTTATTTCGTTTTATTAAGTTGTCTAATTTTTTTATTTTTTTTTATTTATGATGGGTGAATACAGATAATTATTAAAATCTAAGAAGTTTGTTGATTGTTTGTAAAACTGAATATTGTAAATTTATTCAGTTATCTTGTTTAAAGTTATAACGTAAGTACTTTGACTGATGCTATCAGTATATATATTTATTCTTATAAAGTGCACTTATTGATTGTTCATAGGTATAAAAGATAGGTAAATGATCCACCTTAAGAAACGAAAGAATCAGCATTAGATACAAACTAGCAGCCTTTATTGTTTATTTAGGATGGTAGTTATGTCAATTTTGATGTTTATTCACCCAAGAAATCAGATTCTTCAAAAAAAAATACATCTCCTAAATCATCTTTTGGGGGTAGTTGCAAAAAAAAACTAATAATGACAACCTTTATTGTTTATTTTGGATGGTATTTATGTCAAGTTTCATGTTTATTCACCCAAGAAATCAGATTCTTAAAAAAATTGCATCCCCTAAATCATCTTTTGGGGGTAGTTTCGAAAAACTAACAATGAAAGCCTTTATTGTTTATTTAGATTGGTATTTATGTCAAGTTTATTAAATGAACTGATATTGGGAAGAATTGCGTTATCAAGATATAGGTACGTATTCTAAAGGTCTAGTGAGGTAAATGGCTATGTAAGATGATTATGTAGAGGAGCTCTTGTGTATTGACTTGAGCTATGTACACAGTTATGCACATGCATGCACGCCGTTGTTTTAATTAACAAATCCTTGCAGTGCAAACTCCAATTTGTTCCTAATACTCGTACTTCCTTATTTATTTATTTAAAACTTCTTGCAACATACAAGTACATAGGCAGACTTAATGCCTGAGGCATTCTCTACCAGTCAACCAAGGGTGGTGGAATGATAACATGGCGGTGCATAAAAATTTAAATAATTATTGATGTGAAATTGAATAACAATATATATATATTGTAGCTAAAATAAACATACATATATATTTACTATAATAAATAACTTTATATAAATTATTAGAAAGGTGATTGAGACGACTCTGCTGATGGTGTAGAAAATAATGTCGCTACTTCCGCTTAAATGCATATTGACTGGTGGCCGTCCTGATGTTGAGAAGAAGCGCATTCCAGAGAAGAATGGACTGAATATGGAAGGAAGAATGAATAAAATCAGAAGTGTGAGAAGGACAAAGCAAGGGATGATAGTTAGACGAACGCAGATTCCTACCGTGTGAAGCACACAGATATTTGAAGTGAGGGATGAGATAAGAAGGAGAGTGAGAGAGTTGAGTGGAGAGAAAAGCGTACCTTACTGCATACTCATGTTTTTACAATTAAACTATGTTTTATCATGCGTGTACTGACAGCATAGGTAGGTAACTAGTTCACTGGAAATCATCTATTAGATTAGGTACTAAACACCATTTAGGTATCATTATCATCAGCCTACTAATGTTTTCACTGCTGGGACACAGGCCTCCTCTCTGTGTAATCCACCACGTGGGCCCAGTGCGGGTTGCTGGATGTCACATGTCTTCGATTTTTTGGTTCTTGGGCATGCCGGTTTCCTCACCGTTTTGGAGCAGTGATGACGAAATAATTTAAACAAAGTAACTCGAACCCACGACCTACGACCACCACTGCTCTCGGCTTTAGTTATCATGATGGTTACATATTGTAGCATAGTTTTAAAACATGTTATGTATGTAGGTGTATTGATGGATAGGAAGTTTACCAGTTGTATATTTTCAGTGGCAGTGTGTATACATCGGGATAAAATAATCATCTCATTATGTAAGGTGACTTTATTTATTGGATTTTATTGAGCAATTTGTTACAAAGACTCTTTCGTTTTCACAGTGTGTATTTTCATTCTATGGAATTTTCAGGGTGTTAAAGTACCTACTTACTGAAACATATGAAAGTACTCTATCAACAACTCTTTGTATTATTATTTTCTTATTACCAACCCGCTCTCGCAGAGACGAGGCCTGTGTCCCAGCAGTGGGATCATTAAAAAGGCTGATAATGATTCTCTTATTATATATGTTATGTTATTATAAAAAAATATGACAACTTAAGAAAACCTGACATGACTGTGGTGCACAGTATGAGGGGGTGCCGAAACGGCATCCTGAGAATGCTAGCGGACAGAATGGACTCACCAGTCAGTCATACGTCGATTCACTGAGCTGCATGTGAAAGGTGCGGGTTAATGGAGAAACGTATTACCTATGTAACTTTATTCCTATTATTATTTTGAGTGTACTAACATAGTTTATAAGATTTCTGTTACTAACTTTTCTATGGACTATTAAGTGGTCTAAAAATAAAAAAAATATTATTTATTTATTATTATATTAAAATCAGTATCTAATGATTATTATTCCCACATACATACTATACATACTTATGAAGGTAGCTAGCTATATACTAATTATGCTATATAATACTCTTCAAAAGTAATCCCATTTCGTCTGCCACCGGAAATAACAAGATTGTGAACGAGATCAGCTAACAAAAACACCACAAAGGCTCAGTCGAG
The DNA here is from genome assembly GCA_949775005.1 of Orthosia gothica. Classification (NCBI taxonomy): domain Eukaryota; kingdom Metazoa; phylum Arthropoda; class Insecta; order Lepidoptera; family Noctuidae; genus Orthosia; species Orthosia gothica. The sequence goes on along the minus strand of OX459041.1, from coordinate 4,199,488 downwards.
CAAATTATAACGTTTGTATTCAGCCGTCTGTTATGTTTCACCACAAAGCGAGGCGCAGCGCGGAGGTATACGCGGCATACAACCGAGAATTTCCTTGCTAGAAAACATACGGGGGGGAAATGTGGAGCGGTTTAAGTTGTAAAACTTGAATAGGTAAATGAAAAAGAAAACGCTTCCGAGTGGCGCCCAAGAACTCGATGAAGAACTGTTGGCCGTCGGGTGGTAAGTTGGGCAGACGATGGCCTATTATATCGGCTTTTAGAAAGCCAGCTCTCATCTCAATTTAACCTTATAAAAGCGATGAATGGAGTGTACGATACAACGAGTGATCCCGGAAGATAATAAAGAGTCGCTTAATTTCGAGTAATACAACACGAACATGTTGCGTCCATTTCAACCGCGCGAGAGAATCCTTAAAATTTTCTTGGACCGTTGTTTCTTATCTGCGTTCCCGTGAGTTTCCCATACCATAGCAAGTACTCATCGACGTCGGAAGATTATTTGATTGTGTTTGTTTACACTGCGAAACGTCAGGCGCAGGTAACTAAGTTTGCGCTTTACTTGTCGACTGCATAATACATAATTTTGAGAAGGGAATTAAGTTAAAGCATGCGCATAGAGATTTGTAAAGTAAATGATGGGTAAATGAGGTAACTGGCAATGCTTACTTCCTCAATCGCCACTCATGCATGGTGGCTATTTCAGTTCTCCAAACAACCCTATCCTACCTCATACATGCATAATTTTGTACCATGCATTAAATATACATAACAAGCCGTATTATTCTTACATTTACCCGCTACGATAATACCGCAACAATTTCCTCAAGCAATAATATGAAATGAAAAGACATTAAGGGCCCAAAATCAGGGAAATGGACGGTACTATATAATTACAGTACTTTTGGAAATGGGCTATATTTAATGCCGAAGTCGTTCAAGTCAGTCCCAGATGTATATTATGCCTGGGCTGTTCAGGGATATTCCAGGCTATGTGACCGGGGATGGGCCGGGTGGATGTAGACCTGATAATAATGATATCAGTGTATCTTATTCTTCGTGACAGTTTGTTTCAGATCTCTGGTTGCAGATACAAAAGTTGGGGTTTTACCTCAATGACTAGGTACTTCAAGGGTATCCTGCATGACAATATGCCCTCAATTAGAGAGCATAGTAAATCTCTGGCCAAAGTAAAGAGGATTCCACGCGCGTGGGATGCGGGACGGATTTGCCGAGGTGCGAACTTGTATTGAGGTGTTCATACTGGCGGGAATAGCGCCGTGACTTCCTATGTACGTTCCTCGTCCCACGCGGGATTCGGTTTAGCCAGAGCTGGAGTAAAGCTGATCCTCATTCATTTTGTTTTGGTAAATATAATTTCTTCACTATATAAAAGTCACCAATGTCAACGTAGCGATTTCCACTTTGGACGTAAAGTTACTTTACAAATGCCCATGCGCATGCTTCAACTTACTTACGGGAGTCCCGCAGGGCTCGATTCTTGGTCCTTTCTTGTTTCTTATTTATATTAATGACTTGCCTTACCTCATAAAGGATAACCATGACATAGTGTTGTTTGCAGATGATACTTCACTTTTGTTTAAACTTAAACGGCAGCAGCTGGTTACTGACGAAGTAAATAGCGCGATCTCAAAAGTAGTTCACTGGTTCAATGTTAACAATTTACTCCTTAATGAAAAAAAAACCAAATGCATTAAGTTTACCCTACCTCACGTTAGGCAGGTGAAAACTGATGTGTTGATAAAGGGCGAAGAATTGAATCCTGAGAATATCACAGTATTTTTAGGCTTAACTTTGGATGCTAAGCTTCAGTGGGGCCCACATATAGATAAATTGTCAAAGAAGCTAAGCTCCGCAGCATATGCTGTTAGAAAAATTCGTAATTTAACTGACATAGAGACAGCCCGTTTAGTATACTTTAGCTATTTTCATAGTGTAATGTCGTACGGTATTCTGTTGTGGGGAAATGCCGCCGACATCCAGAATATCTTTGTTTTGCAGAAAAGAGCTGTTCGATCAATATATAAATTAAGCCCGAGGCACTCTCTCAGAGAGAAATTTAAGGAGATTAATGTAATGACTGTGCCCTCTCAGTATATTTATGAAAATCTTTTATATGCTCATAAAAATATAAAATTGATATCCATAACATAAATACTAGGAACAAACACAAATTTGTAGTACCTACAACAAGGCTCAAGAAGATAGGTGGCTCGTTTAGATGTCAATGTGTACGCTTTTATAATAAGCTTCCAAGCCACGTACAAGTTCTAAGTCTTAATAAATTCAAATCATTAATTAAACGTAAGTTGTGTCAGAAAGCGTTTTATACTATTAAAGATTACGTTGAGGACAAAAAGGCTTGGTGCTCCAATTAATTTTGATTTTTTTTATATTTTGCACCGTGAATTTTGTTTTTAATTTTGATATTTTTTTTTTGTTTTCTTGCAATGACAAGAATATTTACTTTTTAAAGTATTATATTATTTTATTTTTATTATTGTGAATGTGAAGACTATGTGGATTTTTGTGTTTTTATTATAACTTAGTTAGTTTTTACTCATGGTCTGGCAGTTTGAGTAGTATATGCGGCCTACCCGAATGTCCTTTCTTTGGTATTGTTCGTCGAATCGTTGAGCTCCGTAAATTCTGAGTTGAGCTGCTCGGTTATTGACAAATGCGTGCACTGACTGGACAGGTCCACTCAATCTGGCTGGTTCTTTCCTCAAAAGACCATTTCAGACATCTGTCTACATGGTCTTCACATGATATAACCATGATTTTGTCAGGACCTTAAAAGAGACTGTGACCTCTGAGTTTGTTTCGGCCTTTCTTCTCAGAGTAGTCAGATAGGAAACGCCGACCTCATCTAGTTTTAAAAAATATAATCGACGTGTAAAAGTGTTTGTACAAACCAACTTACAGAAATAAAATCATTTATCATTTACCTTCTCAAAATTATGTAGAAGCTAGTAGATAAACTAATTACCTAAGATATATTGTGAAGCCACTGTAAATTGCCATTAAATACAACTCGAAAGCTAAAATCATAATAATGGTTGGCTAGACGGTGCAGCGCATCGAAAGCCCCCAGTCGACAAGTAAAGCGCAAACTTAGTTACCTGCGCCTGACGTCTCGCAGTGCACACTAACACAATCAAATATCTCCCGACGTCGCGGAGTACTTGCTATAGTACGGGAAATGCACAGGAACGCTGATGCGAAACAACGGTCCAAGGAGATTCCGTTTGTTGATTTCTTAGATTATAACTACTGAAATTTACTTACTGTAGGTCTGGGCATAACCAGAAGGTATGATAATATATGACACCAGTCTTCCTCAGGGGTATCGCGATACCCATTTACTAGTTTGTAAAGACAAATCGGCAATCGCTCCTTGTAAAATACTGCTATCCTATACTGCTTCCAGTTATTATAGAAACCTAGGCTTGGCAAATCACATATAGTGAAATTACAGTTAAGTTATTCAATATTCATTGCATCAATGTTGGCTAGACAGTGCAGCAAGTCGGAAGCCCCCAGTCGACAAGTAAAGCGCAAACTTAGTTCGTCTCGCACACAAACACAATCAAATACCCAGATCCAAGGTTACCGAAATAGCCCGAAGAATTGTCAAACTTAAGTGCCAGTGGTGCACAGTGCACATTGCTCGCAGAATGGATGGCCGTTGGGGCAGGAAAGTTCTAGAGCGGCGACCGTGTACCGGAAAACGCAGCGTTGGAAGTTATCCCTCTAGGTGGAGCAACGACCTATTTTTTTTATTCTTGCACGCTCGTGTTTGACCCATATCTCATCTAATGGGAAGCGATGATGTGGTCGACGGGGAAGCACGCTTCCCTATAAGTAACCTATTCCCACTTGACTTCAAGAAGGTTGTAAGTATCAGTAAAAACTAGGTGTGAAACGAGTTCTCTGCACCATGACTGACTGATCTGTAAACAAAAAATCAAGTGCAAAAATTTTCTCAATGAATTGAATATTCGCAGTTAACGGATCGAAAAAATAAAGAAATAAAGCTTCTAGATAGCGTAATCAAATTGGCACGGAGTCCTGGACCGATCAGCCAAACAATAGTTGAATCAGGACGGTCATTTAGAGTCTCTGACTCTTATTGAATTTCTATTATCGCTGGGCTTTCACCCAGTATGTATTGGCAATGTCTGGAACTATTATTTCGCAATTTTATTTTTATTGTTTAGGAGAATATTCTATATTCTAGTTCACATAGTGTTTGTTGAGCTGTATTGAATTTTAGTGCAGTGAAAAGTTAAGACTTTCACAGACAGGCGCGAGACAACAATGCGACTCCCTCAGGTTGCCTGGACGAAATCTCGGCATGCGAACAGAAGTCGTTACGTTCAAATTGTAGTGTTTAGAGAAATTTAATGTAAAATCTTCATCTGCCTGGCCCCTGGCTTTATTAATCTCGACGTTTGCTGGAGTTCGGCAGAAGTTGGTCTAGTTCTAGTAAAATAGTTGAAGTTACAATTGAAAAACTTATAATCGCTAGGAATATATATATATATAACAACTAGTTTATCCCGTGGCTTTACTCCCGTGGCCTTTCCCATAGTATAGTTCTCGCCAAACTTTTTGGCCGCCCTATAGTCGGCTTTACGATGCGCAAGGCACGGATCGGTGCTGTTTTTGTTTGAGATTTACTACTGCGCAGACATTGTAGCTAACTTCAGGGCGGTCAAGAAATTTGGCGAGAACTATAACCTTGCTTTCACCTTTCCCGGATAAAAAGAAAGATGTCTATGTTACTTAGCGAGTTAGGTAGCTTTTCATCATTAAATCAGTAAAAGACTTTTTGTAATCGAATGTGTTGGTACTTCTAGAGAATAGGTGCCTCCTAAAATGAAGCACGTAAACAAAACATTTTACAATATTAGTTTAGATACGAGTATCTTACTTTAGTTTGGTAATCCGACAAGGTATTAGACGAAACCTTTTATTTTAATTCACGTACAGATTCAACATTGAAGTTTATTCAAGCATCTTCAAATATAATTAGTTTTCCTCAAAAAGCAAACCGTTTGAAAAATACTGGCACACATTTAATCGCCAACTCGACCATAAACCGATCCACAAAAATAAAATAAAATTGCCCAGTTCTCGTCAACATTTTGCTGAGTCCTACCCGTTTTAAGATCGCTGACAATTCCTTTGTGATCTCGGCTAGTACAGGCATTAGCCGGTTGAATCCGTAACTATCCGCTACAATATTCAGACGCCGAACATTGAGATGAGAGTAGCCACTCATGAATTATTTAAGAGAAGAACGTCTGAACCCGAAGGTTGGCGATTCCTTCTTTGTGTGTAACTGGATGCTTTGTTGAAATGTTTTATAAACGATTGATGGATATTGATTGGGATAATTGATGGTAAGCACTAGTTATTAATGATGTTATAAATTGAATTAGGTCCAGTTTTTGATCCGTAGATAACTCAACCAATAGTTTAATATGTTTATTAATCAATTGTTAGTCTAACAAATTGTTGAATAATTACCTCTCCAACTTATTTGCCCATTTGTGAGGCTAATAATTGATCATTTAAATGAAATTTTAAACCTTTAGTTAGCATATTTAACCATTGGTTGAGTTAACTAGGGTCATAATGTAGCGTTGTGAGATCTCAACTGAAAATAGTCGAATGATACTAATATCAAAATTAGTCGGTCAATAGTCACATCTCTAAAAACACGGCACAACTCTAACCTTCCGGAGTACTGTCACTCGGTCATTTGGATTCCGGTGGCTTAGCTAATTACATATTTTCTATCCTCACGATTCTGGTGCCCCGATTTAGGGTGAGTTTCTCATTAGTTTAATTATTGTACCTTATTCCTTGCGCCAGGCGACCAATATCGATTCCATCACCTATTTAATATCAGTTTTGCACTGTCATGTTGGACGCGTGGCTAAGGGTCGCCTGGGGACAAAGGAAATTGCAATGAGCATGTGTTTCTACTGCATTGAATTGTGTCTCCGTGTTATATTGTAAGTGATCACGTTTACTTATGTTATTAAATGCTAGCGTGTTCATACTTAACCTAACTTTGCATCTGTCAATGTGCTTGCTATGTTTGCAAGCTTCTTACCTGTAAGCCGCTGCGATGTGCTGAGCTTTCACCTATAATGTTCCCATACCGTTCCTTGGCCTAAAATGGGGACGAAGCTGGTACATCGCATGCGGCTTGCTGCTTTTTGCACCGCATCTAACATGCGCACTCTATGGTGCTTTCAGGGCTCTTCGTACGGGGTCGACGTACGGGCGTACCGTCCGGCTATGCGCTACCCTAGGACGTAGCGGCGTGCGCAGCCTACCCTGCGCACCCCTAACCGCTACAGTCCCTGCGGCCTACCGCTAAGCCGGCCGCGGTCTACTGCCCCACGTCTGCCACGTGCTGCTGCTCTTTGTACGGGCTGAGGCTTGCCTTTCTCCTACGGCTGTACGCTGCCAACTACCTGCACGCTACCTACGCCCACCGCCAGGTCCTTTTACCTGACACCTGCGGCTTACCGCCGTGCCAGCCTACGCACGTGGCCCGGTCTTGCCTGCCTACCTGCGGCCTGCCGTCGCGCGAGCCGGTGCCAGCGCAGCCTACCCTGCGCACCCTAACCGCTACAGTCCCTGCGGCCTACCGCTAAGCCGGCCGCGGTCTACCGCCCCACGTCTGCCACGTGCTGCTGTTCATTGTACGGGCTGAGGCCTGACGTGCTCCTACTACTTGCACGCTGCCAACTACCTGCACGCTGCCTACGCCCACCGCCAGGTCCTTTTATCTGACACCTGCGGCTTACCGCCGTGCCAGCCTACGCACGTGGCCCGGTCTTGCCTGCCTACCTGCGGCCTGCCGTCGCGCGAGCCGGTGCCAGCGCAGCCTACCCTGCGCAACCTAGCTGCTACAGTTCCGGCGACCCTATCGCTGTGCCGGTGCTGACCGGTCCCCGCGTCTACCACGTGCTGCCAAGGGACGGTACCCCCTTACTATTTTATCCGCGTGACGGCGTTTGTACAGAACTGAGTGGCGCTAGAACCCTCGACCTAGCTGTTATATTTAACTTTAAATATATGTATTAAATTACAAGCTGTTTCTCTAACTACCTCCTAACTACCAGTTAGCGGCCTGCGCAGCTTACCTAGCGCAGACCTAGCCGTTACAATAAATCTGACCCTATAGACCTAAATCTATAGACCAAGAGATTGCCAATATTAGGGGTGGCACTCTCAACTATAGTAGTATCTGTGTGTTCCCCTACCATTTAAAACCTGTCAGCCTTCAAAGAAATTATGAAAAGGCATCTTCTGGGCATCGGGCAATCGTAGACCTGATCCATCGCTTTGGAAAGCAGAGCAGAGCAGCTCATTATGAAGTAAAAATAAACCTAACTGATACAAACTATATCTGGTTAGTTATACGGGTAGAATAAATCCAAGTGTTGTGCTGAGTTTTCGAAACTGAATTTAGGATAAATATTATGTCTGTGTCATTGAGATAATATGTACTACGTACTAGAGAAGCTATCATAAGCAAAATACATGCCCCATTTGGTAAATTTTGACAAGAGTTCAAACAAAAAATTCGCTGCAGCGCTGAAACAATAATTAGTCGTCTAACAAAACAATACAAACATGCAGCGCTTCTAAGGTGTAGTTTTCTCGCGACCAAAAAGACGAAATCGCCGTGATTTTCATGGCGCTTACGCGGTTCGTTCAACGTTCTGCAACACCTTGTCATTCTTATAGACTAATTTGCTGACTGACTACAGAAGCGACATAGCTTTATACCTAACAAGCTTCATTAGAATTCACACTTTTTCAAAATTTTAACTACAGAACGCCACCTGCTACGATCCTTACATACTTCTTTTGCTTCACACACATTCATACATCTAATCATACATACACGCCAATTCAAAATTTATTATTAGTTGAAATAACCGACTGTTAAAGTATAAGTCAAATGCGCTTACAATAAGTTAAAAACATATCAAATCGGAATAGGGCATTTTACAATTCGCTTGAAACACGAATCTTCGGTATTTTTTATTATAATAATTATGTTTATTTAGTTACCCCTAAACAATATCCCTCTTACTAATAAACGCGGCATAAAGTTATACCAGGTATAACTAAGGTATACCCATACATTTTCATAGGTTTATACCTTGTATAACTTTATTCTGCGTTTATTTGTAAGAGGGTATAAGTTTAGTTAACTTTTGACGCTTCGTTAAAGTTTCCTTTCGTGGCTAAAATTGATCAGACTAATAATTATTTTATTAGTCTGATCAATTTTAGCCACGTGCTTTAAGCGAATTGATGTGTATTTGTTTATGAGGGCCCGTATCAAATGTGTTCGGTGATTTAAAGTGCTTGGTTGATCAAAAGAATGTTGAAGCAAAGATGTAAATACTTCCTTGTGAATATAATATGCCAAAGTATTAACATTAATATAACTCCTCCTTTGACATGGTGCACCAGTATGACGAAGCTCCTCAAGAAGGAGAAACTGCCTAACCCGACAACCCTCGACAGAATGTCTTGGCGCTGTGAAATAAGAAGAGCCAACCCCGCCTAAAGTGGGAAAAGGCTAGGAAGAAGATGAAGAGATTAACAGTAATATAACTAAAATGGTATTTAGTAAAGAGACTGATTCAGAAAAGGCCTGCCCATTTTTGTGGTATATTTATTCTCTTCGCGAAAATGCAACGAACATACATATGTATGATTAGAAGGTAATCAGGAATCTTCACTGCGGTTGATTTGGATAAATTTTATGCATTTTTTCCTATCTTTACTGCCCAAACGTGGAAATCCTAAATAAACACAAACAAAATGTAACAAAATTGTCTTAGATTATGTAATAATTTTTTTTTTGTCTTTTTATATTTACATTAAATAACCACGGTCAGTTCTTTTCTAAATATATGTTAGATTATTAATTTCCACTTTAAAAAGAAACGTCAGCTAATTCTACCTACACTTGTTACTTATATTGTCACATCTTTATTTTTAGTCTATTTGAAAAATGACAGAACATGGCGTCCACCAAATATTTTGTTCAAATTGTATTTTAAAATTATTATCTAGTTAGTCACCGATTAAAAATTATTCCTTTGCACTTCGCCTTATTCGTTGAATTATTTGTGAAATACCTTAAAACACATATTATTGCGTTTGAACGTTTTTTCGTTTAAAAACAAAAAATGACTTAAGCGCTCAAGATCTAGAAAGCAAAAGAGTGAAATGCGGCCGGTAGACCGCAAATGAACGGAACACAACAGAGATGTGCGGCAACTTCTCTAGTGCGTAGTACATTATTACCTCAATGGTCTGTGTATGTGTCGCGATTTGAACCTACGTAGCTACAATAAAAAAAAACTTGAAACACAAAGAGAATATCTTCGATAAATAAATCAATAACCTTCCATACTTGTATCCATAGTAAGACTTCGAAAACACAAACGACGAAATAAAAGCTAGTTCTAAGAATAAACCTCTTTGCTCAATAGTACCTACACGTGGCGTGGGCGTCTACCTACCTATTAACATGAGGTCTTTATATCTGAAGAGAAAAAAATTGGTGTATCTGAGTCCACAGTTAAAACTTAATTATTTAGCGGTTTTTACCGACGGGATATTATATTCTTAATAAAATAGTGTCGCTTTTACAGCAACTTTTTTTTTTTTTTTTTTGTCTTTAAGTCAAGAGTGAATAGGTTACTTCTAGGCAAGCGTGCTTCACCGTCGACCACATCATCGCTTACCATCAGGTGAGATAGTAGTCAAGCGCGAGCATATAATTTATAAAAAATAAAAATAAAACTTTCTCGGTCACAAAAGTTCTACTAATACTGAGAAACTAATTGAGTTGTACTTTCCTGAATCTCCTCAAAATTTCAAGACCCACTTAAACATTCAACCTTGATACGATGTCAGCTCGCTTCCAAACTCAAAAATCTCATCGGCGTGCGTCAAAAACTTTCTGAGAATATAAACCAGTGGATCTCAACTTTTCGATTTTTGTGCTTTTTTTGCGAAAATGGTACGGAACCCTTCGTGCGCGAGTCCGACTAGCACTTGGACGGATTTTATTTATTTGGCCTACAAGTGTATTGAACAATACAACAGAAAATATAATTATTCGAGACACAGAATACGATAAAAAATAACGAACAACTTTGACAGCCACAGCGACAGTACAAAAAATTGTACTGTCTTTATTCAGCCTTCTTTACAATTTTCTCCAGTTTAACGAGTTTCAGTGTCATATCGTGCGAACGCGCCATCTTTGTAATGAGATCTATTTTAGAAAAGACTTGCCTTAAGATTACACGTTTTAATTTTATTACCCTGACTTATTTCTTCTTTAGTTGCTCATGGCTATGTAATAACAGCCGCACGGGTCAATCTTCAAGGTAAAACAACGCTTTCCAAGGTCAGTCCGTGGATGGGTGACCATCCACTACATACCAAGGCCTCGGCCGTCATTAAAGAAAAAATATGTAAAAACTAGAGCCGTGCCTAGAGTGTCATTTAAGCCCGCGTAGGCGCGGAGGGGTGGGGTGGCCCGCGAGCTGAGGAGCAGGTGGTTTGAAGGCCCGCCACCGCCTGCGGTGGTGAGCGTAAAAACCATCTGCGACGATAAGCCCGCGTGGGGCCGACCAAACCCCGCAGCGCCGGAGCCGTGACAGAAACAATGTTTGCTGCATGTTGGATGCCTGCTTGCATGCTGCTTGCCTGCTTACATGCTGCACAGTATATAGTAGAACAAGCAGTATGATAACTAATTAATTACTTTATAGATATATAAACTACATAATCACTGTAAACAATCTTTGCAATTATGAGTAGGAAAACGCATCTGTCATTAGTTTTTTTTTAATTCTACCTCTATAATATTTTGAAACTCAGACAGGCGAAGTTTGATGCCCCAACTATATATAAAAGCCTAGGGAAGTACTTAGAGACGTGAAAATTTTCTTGAGAGCCCGCCGTGGTAAGTATGTAAATCCAAAATTTAGTTTTACCAGTGCCTAAGTTGGAACACAGTAACTTACTTAGCATACAATTGGATCATTGTGGTAATCATAAATAAATTTAGTTTTACCAGTGCCTAAGTTGGAACACAGTAACTTACTTAGCGTACAATTGGATCATTGTGATAATCATAAATAAATTTAGTTTTACCAGTGCCTAAGTTGGAACACAGTAACTTACTTAGCATACAATTGGATCATTGTGATAATCATAAATAAATTTAGTTTTACCAGTGCCTAAGTTGGAACACAGTAACTTACTTAGCATACAATTGGATCATTGTGATAATCATAAATACATTTAGTTTTACCAGTGCCTAAGTTGGAACACAGTAACTTACTTAGCATACAATTGGATCATTGTGATAATCATAAATAAATTTAGTTTTACCAGTGCCTAAGTTGGAACACAGTAACTTACTTAGCATACAATTGGATCATTGTGATAATCATAAATAAATTTAGTTTTACCAGTGCCTAAGTTGGAACACAGTAACTTACTTAGCATAAAATTGGATCATTGTGGTAATCATGAATATGTTTTTTTTTTATTTCATCGGTCAAGTCGAATTGTGCGGTTTATGCATTTACTAGCAGCAGTGGAATTGGTATCATACCCGGCACGTAAGTTGGAAAGAGTCGTTAGATGCGCAGAATTAGTTTTTTAGGTATCTTTGGTAGTGAAGCCGAGCGTGCGATTGGTTGGTGAGTTGACACAAGGATCGACTGACCAATCGTGTCGCGTACACGTTCCGTTTGCTCTATATGGTGGATGGTCAGTTTGCGGAATATACGTGAACTTACCCCAACTACGCCAAAACCTTGCCAACTTACGTGCCAGGCACTATACTTCTCCCAATATTCTTATAAACCCTAGCCTGTTATTCTGTTGCATAAACTAAGACTGTAAAGTTTCATCAAAATTCGTTATGTAGTTATTCCGTGAAAGAGTAACAAACATCCATACTCACAAACGTTAACAAAGGATATTTTAAATAGTCATGACAAGTGAAACCTAATAAGTAATTTATACACGATGCGCTATTGGCCCATCAGTCAAAATGACGGGCTTTCATAAAAAAAACTTTTATTCCTTTCTAGCTGTTGCCGGTGGTGGTGCATCTGCGAAGCATTAAAGTGCTTCAAGTAGCCATTTTTTATATCGCGAAATAATATTGTATGTGTGGGACGTCTTACTTAAGAAATTATTAGTTCAACAAACAAACTGCCACCCCTCTTTCCACCCCCTTAGGGATGATTTCCGACATAAAACCTATCCTATGTCCAGGTTCTCAAACTATAATCATACCAAATTTCATCTAAATTGGTTATATTTTCACGCTTAAACCGCAAGCGTGAATAGGTAACAGACATACATACGGACACACAGACAGAGTTACCTCCGCATTCATAATATTAGTATGGATTTAATCCCCAGTGGTTACTAAATGCTATGTTTCGTTATATTAGGAACTAAAGCTAATTTTCATTTGTATAACCTTAAGGTACAATGTGCAGGACATCAAATAGGTTACCTATCTTATGTTCGAAACACATTTGACAAAATTTCATTTCATCTAAAACTTTTCAACTATAATCGTTTCGTTTTTTTTTTACTTCATCAAAGTCACGTCTGCCACTGTCTTTAACCTATTATCAATTAGATTTTTTTCGTTACTCCGACGTTTCATTTGGTCGAAATACTTTTTACCGAAGTTACACTTAGCCGAAACAACATTTGTTCGAAGTATTTATTTTTATACGCTTATCAAAAACTAAGTGAGAGAGAAACACAAATTTTCAAAAAGCGAATCGAAAAAAAAAAATTCGCCGAAGCCGACCGGGGCTCCTATTTATGTTTGCAGGGTCTAAAGTAACCTAACATGAAGCAGATGACGGGAGCTGAGTTCGCTCGCTTTGTTCGCTCAGTTCAGCTCCCGTCATCCCCTTCGAACCTAACCTATCCGTGTCGGGGTGCCCTAAATTCCCGAGCTCGCTTCGCTCACTCTTGTACTAATTCTTTGAAATAATTAATTAATAAAAATTACTAATGCATGACAGCTATTAATAAATCATTTGCATGAAAAATAAATACGTAAACACAGACAAGACTGCGTGAAGTTGGTTTTGCAGCGATTCGTTTCTGTCTCTAAAATTTTGTAGCACAACATATTGACTTTTTATGACTCTATTTCAATTAAAAATTAACTACTACTCGTATTCCGTAAAATTTTGTTTCGGTGTGGTGAAAATATAGCTATTGAAAAAGTTCAAAAGAAGCTTCGGCCAAAAGCAAAAAGTTATTTTGTAAATCGGCGAAATGTAATTCGGTAAAACAATACATATATGTCACATGATACTTCGATGATCTGAAAATATGTCAAATAATGCACATGCCAAAAAGAGATCGGGCAATAGTTTTCCGTAAAATGAAATTCGAACAAAAAAAAAACGGTTCCCCATCAAACATCGTAATATAGAAACATTTACATAATATTACATTTATCAAAATATAGTAACTTTATCCTCCTTGAACTTACGTAAAATATGCCCATTTTTTCAGAAAACTGTCAAGATTAATCGTCTGTCTATCAAAGTGATCAATGCTTGACGTCTTGAATACGTATTCATGTAAACCATAAAAGATTTACCTCCATACTTCAACTGAATTCATTTCTTACACGTTACATTTTCATAATCATTTTCAATAAACCCTTTTGTATACTATTTTCTTTCTTATATACATAAGAAAATAATGAAACATTAAAACAAACACATAAAAAACGTTTACCAGCCTAATAAAAACAAATTGAGATACTACATTGTGTCACATCTCCATTCAAGGTGGAATATACCTATGGCTTTGATACCCTAGTAGGGGTAGGGATATAGCTACCCTATAAATAATGCAATGAAGGGAGTTAGTTGTATCAAGGGAAGTAGGGAGGACAGGCTAGTACAGTTTGTATATCGTCTTGGCCGTATGGTTTAGTTTCTGCCCAGTTATGGTAGAAGCTGCGTCAACATAGCGTAAGGGTAGGCCCTTCGTTGAGGCCGCATCGCTCATAAGTTGATATACGCTGTGTCAAGCTTAGTACCGTCTCATCATTGATTCCCTTTGGTAGTAGAAGAAGCAGCATGTCAGAAAAAATATAGGTATCTACTTACAATAATTTCCGACAGATAGAAGAAGATGCCGAAAGATAATAGTACTAACTTACTCACAGGGCCCTGAGAAGAGCCGAATACAGTTTTTTGTTTTTGTTTTTTGGTTTGATATCTTCCTATGACTTCTCCTGCTCAGGGTTAAGCGGGAGGGCGTGTCAGTCTTATACTGACTAAAACCCACCCGTGTTCCTTCAGTTGCTTAAGTAAGGGCCGCGGTAACTCTCTTTCAAATTTATCCGCGACCCAGACAGGCATCGGTCCTTGCGGACCTCGTCAGTTTCCTGACATCTCTTTGAGGCGCGCGTGGAATACTACGCGCCGTCGACTCGGTCCTGGTCCTTATCGAACAGCGAGCTACCCATTACTTGCCATCCGCAAGCCCGCGCCTACGGTCTCCGTACGTAAACACAGACAAGACACCAGTCTTGTCTTGGTTACAATTTTATTTCAGTGTTAAATTGATAAACGATGAGTCTCAGATTAGAAGATGCCTTTGCCTTGCAGTGGGACAGTTAGAGACTGGTATTATTATCATTATACCTTCAGAACTGCATGACAAATAAAACCAACAAATGCTTTAAAAAAAACTTAATAACAAAGAATCGACTTTCAATGCAAAAATTATTTTTTTGCCGAAGTCGGTGTCTTCGGTACCTTTTGATTTCCGTATTTCGACACCGACTGACCAACCGACGGAAAATAATAGTATTTTTCGCATTGTAGTGTTTTGCTTTGGAAGTCAGTATAATGTTATTGTTAAAAGGTTTTGTATTACCATGAAAATCATTTATAGCCAAAGTCACAGACATCTCATGACGATCCAATTCGATCCGACCAAACACAACTAGGATACATTGTTTTATAATTGAATTCCAATGGCTTCCTGCTGGCTTCATCATCAGATTAGTTCGAGGGTAAAAAAAGTAAAAAGGCAAAACACATTCTTTTTAAAAAAGGAAGAACCGCAATAGTCCATAAAGTATTAATTATTTTTAAATATTAAGTAAACATAAAACTTAAAAGTTGAATTTAGAAATTGTTTAAAGGTAAAAGATGAATTCACGTGCCTAATCTTCAACGCAGTTGCAACCGGTTTAATGATGGCATAAGCATACAAGTTAAGTATGATACCATAACATGATATAAGTAAGGTAATACAAATTTCAACTACGGAAACTTAAAAGGTAAGCTAAGTTAAAAAAATAAAAGAAAAAAAAATAAACGAATGATAACAGCTATTCATCGGGAATCCCCGCTGGAAAAAGCGTCTTTGGTAGTTCCTCTCCAAACACAATAAAATATGTACGGAACCCGTTCAAAGATGTTCAGAATCCTGAAGACTGCAGCTACTCCAGGGGTAATTTGTTCTGTCCCGGGGGTAGAAAGCCGAAATCGGCTCAACTGATATCTACAGACAAGGAAACGGACCATTTAAATTATGGAAACAAAAGAGTCTGAAATACCAGAAGAAAACGACATTCGTAAGAACATTTAGGAAGAAGAGTCACATTACTTACCAGTTTTGATTCAAGACCCATAAACTCATGTCAGCGACAAGATTTCTTATGATTAGCTTGTCACCAGTCTTGGCAGAACCGACCAGTCCTCCAGTCTGTCGCTCGGCAACTATGAGGCATGCCCTGGTAGCGAAATGATAGTTGGTATCTCTGACAGGGGTGCGCCAAAGTTCACCCTTGGCCTAACGACGAGGAATGTGCCATCCCCGCACAAGAATTGACATATCCATGGTCATAATGTTACAGGTCATTTTAAGCAGTTACTATACAAATACCAATAATAAATTTAGTAGAAGATTTCAAAGCCAAACATTTTCTATAAAATGCCATCTGTCACTAACAGAAAAATTGTCTTCTGTTTTCTTGACAAACGAAATATGAAAATGTTAATAAATGTAACCTGCCTGCTTTGACAAATTAAAAAAAGGCTAAAGCAAAGCGTCTTGTAGCGATCACGCGACAATACCCTCTTTCCAGCAAAAAAAAATAAATAATAATGAGTGGCAACCCTGGAAAGGTTTGACAACCCTAACAGTGTGATAATCAAGTGGAAAAATAGATGAAATTACCTAGCCTAACCCAATATCCAGAAAATATCCTAGACCCTAATAGACAAACCAAATAAATTTTAACTGTTGCTTCCAGTTAAAAAAAGCGTCTTCGGTCAATAATAACAGCTTCGGACAAAAACACGCCTTGACCTGAAATTCGATACCAGACAGAAAAAATATCCTAAGTCAAAATACGACGTAGGATCTGAGTAAAAAACTTACAACCTAAATAAAAAACATGAGACTCCAGTTCAAACATGGAACGGGAGTTAGAACAAATACCAAAATAAGACTCAAGTTCAAAGATACGACTTGAGTCCAAGGGGCCAACAACACGACTAGGACAAATATATAAGACTCCACCACAAACATGTGACTTGAGTCAAAGATCAAGCAAGATTGATCTCAAAGTTTAAAGGAAAAAAAAAAGTCATATTTAAGGGCTAAATACTAGAATATCGATAATAGGCTAGGTAAGGAAATCTTATTAATTAAAATCATGGCTAAAAAGAACATCACTGTAACACAGGCAGTGTAACTGATGTTTCGAAAAATATTAATAATTTGAAAAAATATCGATAAAAGATTTTATTCACTCTGGTATAATACATCACATATTTTCTATCGATAAGAGGTTTTATCGACACCGGTACATCACTAGATGGAACATAGATTTCAAAATAAACGTCACCAACTGTCAACTGCGGTGTACATATTAGCTAGTTGCGTAGCAACGAGTTTAACATGGAGAAGGTTGACAATTTACGTAATTTGAAAAAATAATTTAGCATTAAGCTAGGTAAATAATCCGTCAAAAAAATGGTAACAATGGATAGAATTAATAAAATATAAATATTTCGAAAGGATTCTGGTGAATCAAAATAACCACTTTGAAATTATAAGGATTTTTGGAAAGGAGAGAAATGTGGGCCAGGTATTTCAGTTTAGATTCAACAAACTTTAAATTGACCACTGTTATATGAAATATTAACGACTAAACAAAACTAAGGGAAAAGCAGGGAAGACATGTAATAACAATGTAATGGATTAAAGGCAAACAAAATGTTAAAGGTTTCGGAGAAAAGCCATAGATAGGTCGTCCACAAATTTCATACAAACCGCGGCAGGGAAGAACAGTTTCGACGCATGATGAACCCAACTTTCAGCTAAAAATAAAATGCTTAGAGTCTGGCCAAAAACACACGAAGAAACACGGCTCCTACAATACACGAATTTTATTTAATAAACAAATTATCAGATTTAATTTTTTTTTATTACAATAAATGTTCAAACTGCCTTCCTTCGACGGCAATGCAAGCACGACATCTTCTTAAAAAAGATCTGGTTATTTTTCTAAGATGAGAAATCTGGTCCTGACTTAAAGTAAAAAGGTTGAGTCACTATCATAACTTTGCTCTTAAATTACGTAAAATTTCGATTTCTTATCTCGCTCACACTTCGTAAAATGACTCTCTCCGTCTCTATCGAACTAGAAACGGAGTTTAGCAAAGCTTTAGGTAAGCTAAAGTCATTTTAAGGAAGTATGGACATTTTGGGTAAAAACCGATACTATTTACAAAAAAAAATTTGACCAATTATTGAAAACGTAATCTAGCAAGTGTTAATTAATCTCTTTTTATTTTATAATAATCTAAATTATTATAAAATAAAAAGAGGGTTTAATGAAAACTCTGGTAATGCTCACGGGAATTTACTGGCTGTGAGACGTACAAGACCGGTTGATATGGCTACGCTTGCGGCAGCTGTCCAGCAGTAAAAGTCTTTTGGCTGAAACGATGATGATGATTGGAAATATCAATTTGCCCGCATTTTCACAAAAAAAGTAACTTTTTTTGCATTTCAAATTCTTTCTTGTTGTCTGCGATAGGTAGGTATTTATACCAGACCTTGTACCTAAATAGTAGTTCCAGCCACCGCAGGTGACGCCCTGGGCGTCGGGAGTCGCAAGCCGATGCCCGACCACCGTAGGCGCGGGCTTGCGGACGGCGAGTAATGGGTAGCTCGCCGTCCGATAAGGACCAGGCCCGAGTCGACGGCGCGTAGTATTTCACGCGCGCCTCAAAGAGATGTCAGCAAAAACCGAATGGATCCGCTGGGGCCGATGCCGGTCTGGGTCGCGGATAAATTTGAAAGAGAGTTACCGCGGCCCTGGCACAAGCTACTGAAGGAGCACGGGTGGGTTTTAGTCAGTAAAAGTCTGATACGCCCTCCCGCTTCACCCAGAGCGGGAGAAGTCATTAGATGATTTCCCATAAAAAAAGGAACCTACTGTAGAACCTCATTTGAGAAACAACCGCGTAAGGACGAATATTACATAAACATGTTTTAAAGTAGAATATTATGTTTCTGCGAAGTAAGCGGAGCGACAGAATCGTATAATTACGTGAACTTACGTGGAATCGAGATACCGTACGTGTTGTGTTCCTAATTAATGAAAGAAAACATATTTGAATTGTGTTGAGAACTGCTGCAGCTGTAGTCGGTAGGAGTTCACAGCTGGTAAGTAAACGTTTGCAGTAGAGATTTTAGAAGAAATAGGTTAAAGTGGACTCGAAGTCAAAGAGGTTAGTGGTTATACTCCATCACTCCACCATACATACCGTACCACTACGTAGTACTATGACATTACATCATTAGCATATTTATCACACAACAACACAACAAAATACTACAACTGCACAATACTGTATATTATTAATGAGGGAATATGTATTGGCAATGAATGAGCTGGTGAGTTCACAAACCAACAAATGTGATCAGTGTCATCCACCATCTGTTGAACCCACGCCGGACCATTCATTGACAATATGTGATGCCACCTTACCGTAGTCTAGTGCCAGTTTGCCATTAGAAATTACTAACTGTTTGCCTAAAAATAATGTAAATACAGAAATAGTCTTGTTTTGTGATGAGATTGGAAAGGATCTAGGCCATTTGTTGACAAATAAATATCCAGGACACTTTATTATAAACTACTGTATGCCTGATTGTTCTTTATTTGACATAATGAAAAAAGTTATCAAATGTAATTTTAACCAGGATACTACATTATTAATATTTATTGGTAATAGGGGTAATGTGAACAAAGGAGAATTACTCCAACATTATAGATCTTTGTGCGACCTTAGTTTAAAACAAATTGTGATGTTCACTTTCCCATACAGCCAAAGTTTGCCACAGGAAGAAAACAATCTTAGATTTGAATTGAATAGGACATTACATAATTTAACATATAGTAGTAATTTATTCCATTTAATTGACACTAACAATTATGTTGCTAATCACTTTTATTTGACAAAAGATATTTTTTTACGGATAGGTACTTTCTTTCAAAGTATTATAAAAGACAGATAGCTGTGTCGCTATCATATTATTTTTCTATTACAGCCAAGAATTTGGCTAAACAACTTGTTTCTATTGAACAATGCCAAGAAATGTTATTTAATTCAGACAATAATTTGGTATCAGTAATTGATATTGATAATAATTTAAATTACAAATTAGGACAATAGAGTCAACCTCTTGCAAAATTTTACAAAATGAAAATTGCAAAGTAAAATCAAATAAATGTTTTAATTCAGTAAATAGTATTAAACTGGTGCATCAAAATATTCAAGGCTTTATGAACAAAGATTTAGAAGTAGAATTGTTTATGAATTTTAACAGTATTAATATTCTTTGTATAACAGAACATTGGCTTAAAAGCCACCAGTTATTGTTCAATTTTAATAATCACCAGGTTGGTAGTTCATTCAGCAGAGTTAATGCTATACATGGTGGCTCATTGATTTTAGTAAGTAACCAGCTTAAATTTAAAGACCGTAAGGATATTGTGAGCCTATCTGTTGAGCGGACAGTTGAAATAGCTTGTATAGAATTGTAGCAGTTTATTGTATTAAGTGTATACAGACCTCCTTCAGGATTGTATGACTGCTTTGAAAAGGTAATGGATGAAGTGTTACACAAGATTTGTAACTCTAATAAATCCATTATAACTTGTGGTGATTTTAATGTTAATTTGTTGGAAAACTCAGGTTCTTGTAGTAAAATAATAAGTCTGTTTCAGTCCTACAATCTTGTAAACCTATTTTTGGAGCCCACAAGAATAACGCCTACTAGTGCCACATGCTTAGATAATATTTATACTAATGTTGTACCAGTCCACAAAGAAATTATAAATTTACTAGATTCTGATCATTGCGGGCAGAGGATTACTATACCAAACCAAAACAACAAAGTGGCTAAAAAGGATATCACTGTTAACCCCAAAACTGCAAGTCGCTTGAAAGCTTTTAAAGTTAAACTCATTGATAAATTACCAATTTTGCCAATTCATGCTGAACCTAATCATCAATATGATGAATGTTTTAGTATATACTGTAAACAATTTAATTCCACCTTTATTCCCAAGACAATCTCCGTTAATGGTAATGCATCATTCAGTGATTGGGCTACCATTGGTATTCATAAAAGTAGAATACGGCTTTATGAGCTGTACGATGAATTTGAGTTCGAAGATTAAAAACAGTAGTAATGTTATTAAAACGACTTGGAATATTATTAATAGTGAAACGGGAGGATCTAGTAACCGAAATATTGACTACAGCCTGTCTATTAATGACAACATCATAAAATCAGACTCACAAGTCGCACTGGCCTTTGAAAATTTATTTTCAGATATTCCCGTTTCTACTACTAAATCTTTAAACTCATATCATATAGAAAATGTTAATGTTTGCGATTCGGAATTTATTTTTGAACATATTACTTGTAGAGACATAATTAAAACCTTTCACACTTTAAATGTTAAAAAGACTGCTGATCTGTGGGGTCATTCTGTTGAAGTCGCCAAGTCTATTATTGATATTGTCGCACCTAGTTTAGCTATTATCTTTAATAATTGTATCGACTGTGGGGAGTTTCCTGACCTAATGAAAAATAGTAAAATAATACCTTTGTTTAAATCAGGTAGTACATCAGACCCTACAAATTATAGACCTATTTCAGTACTACCTACTTTTAGTAAAATATTTGAGAAATTAATTTTAGAGCAATTGCAAAGATTTTTTAATAAACATAAATTATTACATAGCAAACAGTTCGGTTTTACAAGGGGTCGTTCAACTACTGATGTTGAGCTTTTGGGACATATTTATAATGCATGGGAGGATAAGTGCGATGCCTTGGGCATCTTTTGTGATTTGTCCAAGGCATTTGATTGTGTTCTTCATGAAACCCTAATCAGGCAACTCCACCACTACGGGATCCGGAACAGCGCTCTGGATCTTCTTACTTCATACTTGAGTAATAGGATTCAGAGCGTTGACGTTAATGGAAAAAGATCTCCCGGATCTATAGTAATAATGGGAGTCCTGCAGGGCTCGATTCTTGGTCCTTTCTTGTTTCTTATCTATATTAATGATTTGCCTTACCTCATAAAGGATAACCATAATATAGTGATGTTTGCGGATGATACTTCACTTTTGTTTAAACTTAAACGTCAGCAGCTGGTTACTG
The DNA here is from genome assembly GCA_949775005.1 of Orthosia gothica. Classification (NCBI taxonomy): domain Eukaryota; kingdom Metazoa; phylum Arthropoda; class Insecta; order Lepidoptera; family Noctuidae; genus Orthosia; species Orthosia gothica. The sequence continues at coordinate 4,177,622 of OX459041.1, read as the reverse complement.
ACGATGTAAATAGCGCGATCTCAAAAGTAGTTCACTGGTTCAATGTTAACAATTTACTTCTTAATGAAAAAAAAACGAAATGCATTAAGTTTACCCTACCTCACGTTAGGCAGGTGAAAACTGATGTGCTGATAAAGGGCGAAGAATTGAATCCTGAAAATAGCACAGTATTCTTAGGTTTAACTTTGGATGCTAAGCTTCAGTGGGGCCCACATATAGATAAATTGTCAAAGAAGCTAAGCTCCGCAGCATATGCTGTTAGAAAAATTCGTAATTTAACGGACATAGAGACAGCCCGTTTAGTATACTTTAGCTATTTTCATAGTGTAATGTCGTACGGTATTCTGTTGTGGGGAAATGCCGCCGACATCCCGACTATTTTTTGTTTTGCAGAAAAGAGCTGTTCGATCAATTTATAAATTAAGCCCGAGACACTCTCTCAGAGAGAAATTTAAGGAGATTAATGTAATGACTGTGCCTTCTCAGTATATTTATGAAAATCTTTTATATGCCCATAAAAATATAAAATTGTTTAAAAAATACAGTGATATCCATAATATAAATACTAGGAACAAACACAAATTTGTAATACCTACAACAAGGCTCAAGAAAATAGGTGGCTCGTTTAGATGTCAATGTGTACGCTTTTATAATATGCTTCCAAGGCACGTACAAAATCTAAGTCTTAATAAATTTAAATCATTCATTAAACGTAAGTTGTGCCAAAAAGCGTTTTATAGCATTAAAGATTACGTTGAGGATAAAAAGGCTTGGGAGTGAGCTGCTCCAATTAATTTAGTTTTTTTGTTTAAATATTTTGCACCATGAATTTTGTTAATTTTAAAAAAAAAAAAATTTTAATTTTTTTTTCTTGCAATGACAAGAATATTTACTTTTTAAAGTATTATATTATTTTATTTTAATTATTGTGAATGTGAAGACTATGTGGATCATTATTTTGTTTTTAATTTATCTTAGTTTTTAATCATGGTCTGGCAGTTTGAGTAGTTTATGCGGCCTACCCGAATGTCCTTTCTTTGGTATTGTTCGTCGAATCGTTGAGCTCCTTAAATTCTGAGTTGAGCTGCTCGGTTATTGACAAACGCGTGCACTGACTGGACAGGTCCACTCAATCTGGCTGGTTCTTTCCTCAAAAGACCATTTCAGACATCATTCTACATGGTCTTCACATGATCGAACCAAGATTTTGTCAGGACTTTAAAAGAGACTGTGACCTCTGAGTTTGTTTCGGCCTTTCTTCTCAGAGTAGTCAGATAGGAAACGCCGACCTCATCTAGTTTTAAAAAAATATGTTAGACATGTAAAAGCGTTTGTACAAACCAACTTACAGAAATAAAATCATTTATCATTTATCATTATTATAATATAAACAGGATTAAATTTGATTTGTTTTCATAATCTTGTGGACCATAATTTCTGGACTATAATCAATGAGGAGAGATAAACCTCTTGACTGCCAGAAATGCAGATCTTTAACTGTTTTTTCATTGTGAGAGGCTTTTCAATTGTTTATAATAACGGCATTCAACCGGTTAAGCAGTAAAGACACAAGCAGCAGCCACCAAGGAAACTTTGGCGAAAGATCTATCCCAAAGAATATCCGTTTGAGATATAATTATACAATTCTTAGATATTTTCAGTAAAGATCACCTAAGCCTCTCTCCACGAAGCTTTAGCAAAGATTTATTCAAGGTAAAACTCGATAAACTCACACAATATTAACAAGAAAACCTTCCATAAGTCATTGGAGCGTTATCCTACGTGTGAAGGCAAATTCGCGGCAAATTTAAGCTCCCACGAAGTTTTGTCAACTGACTTGTTAAATGGAGTTATTTACATACTGATCGTACAAGTAAGTGGGATGCGTAATACCTGCTAATCTGTCGTGTTACTTTGAGAGGTATGAAAATACGAATAAGAAGGTATTCTTTAGCTCCAGGGGTCTGGAAGGGACATTGCAATGCTGATAGTGATTCTCGAAATGCTAATATGTTTTTAACCACGTGACAATTCGGTAGCGCATGTCAATCCCTATCCTGTCTTTGGTTTAAATCGAGCTTCACATCGATCCTAAAGGAGAGAGAAACAGTTAAGTGTTAGTCCGGTCCGGTTAGGCTAGATATCACAGATCTTCAGCCCATAATCGTTAAGTTAGTTTGAAGGACTTCCGCTCGAATCAGTAGCTATGATAACGGAAAATACTCTAACACCAAGCTGACCATTTGATGATTCGAATTTGATTCGATGTTGGATTTGTGTTGGAGGACATGTCGTGGAATATAGGGGCAACTTAAGTTCCTTTGTTTCCAATTAAATGAGGGCTTAGCTAAGTAAGAGTAAGCGATATCCTTCGCTGAGAGGCTGACAATAGTGGTAATAGATCACTTACTGGCAAGGTAATGGATGAGTCGCTACGTGTGATGGATCATTCTCTCTGAGAGGAATATACTGTCCGTGTGTGTATAATGCACGATACTAACAAGCTTTAAAAACAATGAAGCCTGGTTAAGGGTGCCCTAGTCGGTCATTCTTCCATACATACATAGTATCGCGATTAATTAATCTTTTTTTTGACGGTGTACGTTCAAAATAAAAAAATATATCATTATATAGCCCTGTATGGAAACAAAAAATAATAATAAAACACAAATGAGAAAGTTATGAACGTCGAAGGTACCATATTTCGGCACAAATTTTAAAGCAGCTTTAAGCTGAAATAAATACCATACGTAGAAGGAAAATTGCAGAACAATCACCACACAAGAATAGATTATTAGTTAAATATGCAAATAATTTTATTTTGAACCGAAATATTAAGTACCTAGTTTTTTCGCTAAATCGTGTATTGTGTAATAAAAATAAATGGATTCGTACGCGCAATAGCTCCTTACTGCTAATCACAGCGTCTATCCCTTTCGCACGTGTTGTCGGATGAGATAGAAAGCATTTTATTAACCCCACCAACAAAATAGTTGGTGCCGCCGATTAGGGCACCTTTAAGTGAGTGCTGCAGCAGAAATGGACCGCGCCCACATGATATACCTCTACTACTGATAATAATTATAATGAGGTCCCGATACTTTTGTATTGAAAATTCTATTTCTGAGTATAACATCATTAAAAAAAAACGGTGTCCAGCTCAATAGCATCTATAAGACAGTTAATTCATAATTTATCGTTTTGGATATTGGTCTAGACAGGTTCCGTACATATTAGTTTACAAAAATTTCGACAACGCCATTTTAAACCTGTTTATTTGAGAAATCAGGTAAATAACTATCCTAACCCCCGGTTTCTTAATTATTATTTTGTAGTTGTGTATTTTTCAAATATTAGCCTGAAAACCCATCAAACTGTGGCATTACAGTAGGATTGGCTACTACTTAACTCTAAATACTCAATTCAGAAAACGGTACTAACCGGAACAAAATCAAAAACAAGGTCCGTTGAAATCCCATTTATCCACTGTATTCCCATAAGCCTCACCCACGCTCATCTAATTATCCCCTGACATAGAATAACACCTTTTCATCAGAATTAATCCTTTCGACAAAATGTTTTAATTGACGTGAAATATCCTTTTTAATCTATCGTTGCAGGAACGTGGGGGATTAACGTGGGTGTTGGGTTTGCACGTGAAGATTATCAAAATATTTTACTGTGAAAAGGGTGATATATCCTAAAGCGGCGGTGTCGGATGATTGCATCGAAGTTCTAGTAGCAAAGGATGAAGGTAAAAGATTCGATGGAACACAGAAGTGTTTGCCACGCTTTCTCATTTATCTTGACCAGTGTTACAGAAAGCTGCACAACATTATTTCATCAGAAGTTTCCTATCGATATAATATTATGTAAAAAAATATGTTGTCGTTTTCATGTCTATGTTTAGTGTGACACATACGCCTGAAAAATCTTTCATAGTAAATGCTAACATCCTTACTTAACTTTCTTCAGAATACAAAGTTGAAATAAAGGAGTGGCTTTATCATTTAACATGATAATTCCATTTTAATCTGCACCACTGAGTACTAGCGACGTAATCACGTAACGTGACGTGATGGTGGATATCCCACCCATACGCACAAAACGTTTTGGGGACACTTTCATTATGCGTACAGCTAAGGAGTGGAATTCCCTGCCGGAGTCTGTGTTGCCCGATAGCTACAATCTTGGGGTCTTTAAGTCAAGAGTGAATAGGATTTTTCTAGGTAAGTGTGCGTCACCGTCGACCACATCATCGCTTACCATCGGGTGAGATAGTGGTCAAGCGCAAGCCTATAGAGGAAAAAAAAACGTGACGTGAGTGACACGTTACGTGAAGGGTAATTCAACGCGAGTGACACAATGATGCCGTCGTAGTTAGTCATGCTAATGAGCGAACGTAAGGTTTGTAGTTAGGTCTATGTACTTCAAATTGGGTGCTAATAGATGGACAAGTAGTTAACCACTTGTGATAGATTAGGGTTCCTGAGGGTATTAGCTTTGTTATTCGCGAACATTTGCTTAAATAATGAAACACCAAATGTTGAATTTCCGTCGGCTGTCAAAATATCAACATTACTTTGATATAGTTATAGAACTACAGTCAAGATGTGCAAGTGTGAGCTTTTGATCAGATTGTGGGAAGTGCACAAACAGAAGCTCACTCTTGCGTTTCCGTTCTCATACTGCAGTTTATCCTCTATTCTCATAAAAATCCTGAACTTAAGGTCTTAAGTTGAACACCAGTAGTGATCAATATTCGTAGCATAACAATCTTGTGCGAAAAAAAACAAAATTTTTAAGTTCTCTTTACCAAATGTACCACAACATGACCTAAATTTAAATCTTGACGGCAAAAATCTTGAAGTTATAGCGGAAACTGTATTCTTAGGGATTAATCGATTCAAAATTGCAGTGGAGCGCGCACATTAGAACTCTTTCGGGTAGGCTAAGTTCAGCTGCATGAACCGATGTAGGATAACCACAACTAGGTTTGTATACTATGCTTATTTCCACAGTATTATGTCTTATGGCATTCTGCTGTGGGGATCAGCAGCAGACATTGACTCAATTTTCATATTACAAAATAGGGCAATCTGCGCGATCTATAAAATGGGTCCTCGCGAGACCCTCAGAGAAAAATTTAAAGAGTTCGATATACTGACTCTACCTTCACTTTATATTTTGGAAAGTATTTTGTTTGCCCGCAAAATCGAGGGCTTTTCTAAACTAGATGTGGCTTCCATAATTGAAATACACGCAGTAAACACGAAATTGTAATTCCCAAATTCAGATTAACGAAATTTAGCAAGTCTTTTCTAATAAATAGTATACGCTTTTATAACAAGTTGCCAAAGTCAGTAATAGAACTGACCGATGGTATGTTCAAAATTCACATAAAACGTGTCCTTATTAAAAAGCATATTATAAAATCACGGACTATGTTGAAGATACAAATTTGGCTTTAGCTCCTTCTGCACTTGCGGCTTCCCTGGTAAATCATAAACGGCACAAATATGTGGATATCTCTAACTATTCTCAATCTTATTTTTTCTTATTTTATTAGACTTTTAACAATAGTTTTTAATCAACTTTATAGCCGTTTACATAGGCTGCACTAAAAGTATCGGAAATGGAATATTTCCACTGTTCCTGTCATATTAAAATCTTTTTAATTGAAAACTCCTTGGTTTTAAAATCGAATACCATTTATTTACTTAAAAAAAGATTCTCGGTCTTGTCACAAGGTTTTGTCAAACTTGTTTAGTCGTTGAGAAAATGGAATTGACTCGAGAAAATTCAAGAGCGATGATTTATTTATGACTTTCAAAGTGGTTTAACACAAAAACAGTGTGTTGACCGGATGATTTCTGCATTTGGTGATGAAACCCCATCCAAAACCACAATTTATCGCTGGTTTGCTGAAATTTAACAAAATCAAAATCAAAAATTTTTATGTTACAGCAGTACTTAGATGGGGGGACAACGCAGGCCCGACAATAAGTCGTAAGAAACTAAAACAAAAAAATATTATATAATAAATAAACAAAAGATTAAAAAAAAATAGTAAAACGAGATAAAATGTTAACAAATGTCAACAATCTAGAAATCTAGAAGGCCTATAATGTTCACACATTTACAAAACAATCTGTAAAAGAATCTATACAAAGTATAACAAGACTAAATTTAACATGTGGCACAAATGTTGTTATCAGTGCTGTAACTATTCATTATAAACGGGGACGTGTCAAGCTCAGTGATGATCCCCGTCAAGGTCGTCCAAAAACTGCAGTCACCCAAGAAAACGTTGATGCTGTGCGTAAGCTGATTGAGGAAGATCGACATGTGACATACCGCGAAATTCAGGCAACTTTAGACATTGGCATAAGTCAAATACAAATAATCTTGCATTAACAATTATGTGTAAAGAAGTTGTTTTCCCGATGGATACCGCATTCGTTCTGTGAAGAGCAAAAAGCGGTTCGCGTTACTTGGTGCATCAGAACTCTCGAAAGATGCCACGCAGGATCCTCAAATGCTGTATACAACATCGTATCAGGTGACGAATCCTGGATATACGCGTACGAACCCGAAACAAAAAACCAGTCACGAGTTTGGGTGTTCGAAAATGAGTTAAAGTCAACAAAAATTGTTCGTTCACGGAGTGATGCAAAAAAAATGGTGGTCACGTTTGTCTCCAAAACCGGCCATGTTGCGACTATTCCTCTTGAGGGACAAAGAACGGTTAATGCAGAATGGTATTCCAACATTTGTTTGCCACAGGTCGTTTCTGAACTCCGTAAAGAGAACTGCAACCGCCGCATCATCCTCCATCACGACAATGCGAGTTCTCACACCACGAACAGAACAAAAGAGTTTTGAGAGCAAGAAAACATATAATTATTAGACCTTCCGCCGTACAGCCCTGACCTAAGCCCTAATGATTTCTATACTTTCCCTAAAATAAAGAATAAATTGCGAGGTCAGAGATTTTCATCACCTGAAGAAGCTGTGGACGCCTGCAAAACGGCCATTTTGGTGACCCCAACTTCCGAATGGAATGGTTGCTGTAATGATTGGTTCCATCGTATGGAAAAATGTGTCAAATTTCGCGGAGAATACTTTGAAAAGCAATAAATACATATTTAAATAGTAATGTTGTGTCACTTTCTTGATTCCCGAAATTTTCAGTGCCGCCCTCGTATAGCCATAGCTAAGAATAGTTACAGCACTGATAACAACATTTGTGCCACATGTTAATTTAACCGGCATGTCCTAGAAACAAAAATTCGAAGACATGTTGAAGTGTATTAGCCTTAAGTAAATCTACTTAGTATTACCCTTAACAAAACGGTATCATATTAATGCTTAATATGTACTTTACGTAACGCGCATTATTGTAACTGTACTGTATGTTTTAATGAGACATTCAATAAATCCTACTTAGACCTACTGGTTGTCTGCTTTGCGAAACCCTAACATTACATGGCGACCCTGCCATCAAGGCCTGCCAAGGGGCTCTAAATTTTTTAGACTGTCGCGTTTTCATTTAAAAGTTTTCGGCGTTATTTTCGGACAGTTCTTCTCAAGTAAATTTTTACGATGTGTCGATCAAATGTGGAGAAAGAAGAGGTTTTCCTTAACCAGAATGCTGCTGGAGGACAAAATGACGGTACATTGAAGACCATGGGAAGCAACCTTGAGCACTTAAGCATCGTGACCTACATCATTCTTGCTGGTATACTGGTACTGGCCATCTACATCTGGATACGTGTGTACAAGAAGTGCCATCGCAGATGGATGCAGGAGGAAATTGGGCTCAGCACGATGCAGAGGATTAGAGCATCCATACGAGGACGAGTCAACGAATCACCCCCAACATTACAATGTGACATCCACCAACCCGCACTGGGCCCGCGTGGTGGATTACGGCCCATTCCCTCTCACAGAGAGGAGGCCTGTGTCCCAGCAGTGGGAACATTAATAGGCTGATGATGTGATGTGTGTTAATTTTAGTTTTGTTATATGTACTTTGTATAGATTCTTTTACCGATTGTTTTGTAAATGTGTGAACATTGTAGGCCTTCTAGATTTCTAGATGCTTGTTAACATTTTATTTCGTTTTACTTTCTTTTTTATCTTTTGTTTATATAAAATCTTTAGTTTCTTACGACTTATTGTCGGGCCTACGTTGTCCCCCCATGGAAGTACTAAATGTTCATGAAAATATTGTAAAATCTTTTTTTTTTTTTAAAGAGCTACCTTGGAGTTTCTTGCCGTTCTTCTCCATAGGAAACGATCAACCCGAACCGTGCACCTTTTGTCGACGTTTTATAAGTGCCAAAATAGGCCTACGAGAAAAAAATAACTTTTGATTTTTTTGAGGCAAAATTATTAAATCGACGATAATTCGACGTCCGTTTTATTTCCTTAGTAGGAGTTTTATACGAAGACGTCACCAAGATGAATGTATTCTAAACATCCAATCATATATCCAATGCAATGTATTCATAAATTAATATATAAACTTGATAATGACTCAGCGCCAATGTCATGTTTGTAGATTGTAGGCGTGTGTCATTGATTTTAGTTGGGTGTGTGGCATGGTATCGTAATTAGGAGATGCAGTATACTGAATGACGAGTAGTGGCTGCAAAAAGAGGGGAGTAAGACAGTAATTTCCTCTGCATTTTTTAATTTTACAAAGAACTCATTGACTTTGGTTTAATACAACTGGGTTCACTTGTCTGCTAGCCAGCCTGAGACCAGACTTCGTCTCATCACTCGGAAACCTATTTAATATAAGTGTTTTTCACCATGCAGTAGTCCATAATTTCCTACTACCCGTCCTACACTCGTCTAAAAAAATCCTTTCTATGATTTTTTCCGTAAAGGTATCACCAAAGCCTGTCTTCACGAAGCAAAGATTTCTTCAAGGTAAAACTCGACAAACTCACACAATATTAGCAAGAAAACCTTCCATAAGTTATTGGAGCGTTATCCTACGTGTGAAGGCAAATTCGCGGAAAATTTAAGCTCCCACGAAGTTCTGTCAACTGACATGTTAAATGGAGTTATTTATATATTGATTGTACAAGTCAAATACAGGTAAATGGGATGCGTAATACCTGCTAATATGTCTTGTAACTTTGAGATATAGGAAAATACGAATAGGAAGGCATTCTATAGTTCTAGAGGATCTGGAAGGGACATTGAAACGCCGATAGTGATTATCGAAATGCCAAAATATTTTTAACCAAGTGACAATTCGGTAGCGTATGACGTGTTGGGGTTCGCACGAGAAGATTGTAAAAATGTTTTACGGTGATAAGGGTGATATTAATATAAAGTGGCGTCGGATGATCGCGTCGAAAGTTCTAGTATAGTTCTCGCCAAACTTCTTGGCCGCTCTGAAGTTGGCTACGATGGCTGCGCAGTAGTAAAATCATACAAAAACAGCACCGATTCGTGTCTCGTGCATGGGAAGGTGGTCCAGAAGTTTGGCGAGAACTATAGCAAAGGATGAAGGTAAAATATTCGATGGAACACAGAAGTGTTTGCCACGCTTTCTCCTAGCTATTATCTCAGTTTATTTGGGGATAAATAACCAATAAATAAGCAACTGCCTTGGAGACTGGACTAATATTGTTTAAAAATCATTCATTTTTACTTAAGATTCCTGAAGAGTGTTATAGAATGTTATGTAAAAAACATATGTTGTTGTTTCCATTTCTATGTTAAGTGTGATAATACACATACGCCTGAGAAATCTTTCGTAACAAATGCTAACATCCTTAGTAGTTTAAGGTTACTTTTCTATACGTAGAATACTAAGTAGAAATAAAGCAGTGGCTTTTTCATTTGACATGACAATTCCATTTTAATCTGCACCACTGAGTACTAGCGACGTAATCACGTAACGTGACGTGACGTGAGTGACACGTTACTTGAAGGGTAATTTAACGCGAGTGACAAAATGATGGCGTCGTAGTTAGACGTGCTAATGAGCAAACGTAAGGTGAGCAAAAACATTACATTTGTAGTTAGGTCTATGTACGTGAAATTGGACGCTGATAGTTAAACTAGTGGTTAACTACTGGTGATATATTAGGGTTCCTGAAGGGATTAGCTTTGTCGACAATTTTCATTAATATCTAATGAAACAGAGAATGTTAGATTTACGTTGTCTGTCAAAATATCAAGATCACATAGATACCCTAACTACAGCCAAGATGGGCAAGAGTGAGCTTCTGATCTGATTGTGGGAAGTGCACAAACAGAAACGCACCCTTCCGTTTCCGTCCTCAAACTGCTGTTTAACATTTATTATAGAATCCTGGACTTAAGTTCTGAAATTGATCAGCAAGCAGTGATCAATACTCGTAACGTTTTGTCTATACCAATATTATAAAGAGGAAATATTTTTTTGTTTGTTTGTTTGTACCGAATAGGCTCCGAAACTACTGGACCAATTTTAAAAATTATTTCACCTTTGGAAAGCTACCTTATGCCCGACTAATAGCATAGGCTATAACTTCTTTCCAAAAAAAAATAGAAATCCTTATGAAAATTGCGATAATGTAAGCCAAAGTAGCAATATTTTGCCTATAAAATTCATTATTTGGCGTGCGCTGAGAAAACTATTGATGATACATAAAAATTATGAACTATATGATTAAAGTACTCATTATTTACTACAAAAAAGACTGTGAGAGAATACATCTCACTATCATAGTTAAGTCACAATAGCAGCTCATGTGTTCTAAAATTTAATTAGATCGCCGCCGCGCCGGTAGAAACAAAAGTTGGTTACATTCGTAATCGGTATATTAATTCTTAATCCAATAAATAGTTTAACAAATTGGTAGGTGGGGTGGGTGGGAATGTAGGTAGGGTAAGGTAAAAAGTGTTTGTAGGATAGGGTAGGTAGGTATGTAGGATAGGGTAGGGTAGGTAATTTGATCTGTAGGGCAAGTGATTAGGTTGATAGAGTAGGGTAGGTAGGTTGATTGGTAGGACAGCTGAATAGGAACCAATCTAAATAAACAATAAAGTTTATCATTATTAGTCTTTTGAAACAACTCCCAAAAGACGATTTGGGGTGTGTTAGTGTTTTTGAAAAATCTTATTTCTTAGGTTAACAAAGTTTTAAACTTGACTTAAATACCAGCGTAATAAAAAATAAAGGTGTCATTAATAGTTTTTTGAAACGACCCCCAAAAGAGGATATAGAGGGTGTTGAAGTTTGTACGGCAGTATTTGAGTTCTTGGGTTAATAAATATGAAACTTGACGTAAATACCAACCTCGATAAACAATTAATGTTATCATTATGATTTTTTAAACTACCCCCAAAAGACGATTTAGGTGGATCTACTGAACCGATTTAGACGAAATTTGACATGGACATAGTTTGAGATCCTAGGAAATACATAGGATAGTTTGTATTCCCTTGGGATAATAAACCACGTTTTACGCGGGCGAAGCCGCGGGCGGAAGCTAGTATGATATAATTGCGAAATAAACTTAGCTGTGGATGGAATGACATCCTGCCTCCATGGAGTGACTTATATGTGCCCCTAGGAATGCCAAATATTAGGCCAATAAAATGTTGATGCACAATCGACATGAAAAAGATTTTTTATCTTTAACTCGACGTCCGTTTTATTTCATTTGTAAGAATTTCATACGAAGATGTCGCCGAGATAAATATATTCTTATCATCCAATGTATTCATAACTTAGTATAAACTTGATAATGTCACACAGAACTCATCAACTACGTACCAGGCCCCTCAGAAAGTATTGCGAAAAAAAGTTTTTATATATGGGAGACTGGCCAGTTATAATGTTTTTCGAAAATATGATTATTTATAAGTAAAAATAAGTAAGTTCCAATTTCAAAATTTCCCTCCACATTTTTTGCGAGTTAATTCAAAGTATTGTGTCTCACTGAAATATGGATCTGCGCCGGGAACATTTTAGAGCTATGATTTTATACGATTTCAAGTGTCGCCTGAAACCGGATGAATCGTACGATAGACTTCAAATGGCATTCATGGATGAAGGCCCTTCCAAGGCAACCGTGTATCGTTGGTATAACGAATTCAAGCGCGGTCGACCAACTTTGGGGGATGACGAAAGAAGCGGTCGCCCTTTGACGGCTGTTACCGAAGAAAACGTGCTAGCAGTGAAAAATTTAATCCAAGACAATAGGCGAATTACATATCAGGAGATTCAACACATATTGAAGATTGGATCGGGAAGCGTTCACGAGATTCTACACAGCCATCTTCGCGTGAGGAGGATAGTATCACGCTGGGTGCCGCACAACCTCACCGATGCTCAGAAGCAGGCCCGGGTGGAATGGTGCCGTGATATGCTTAACAAATTTGAAGCAGGCTCGTCTCGGCGTGTTTACGACATCGTTACAGGTGATGAGTCCTGGATTTATCAATACGACCCAGAAACCAAGCACCAGTCGACTGTTTGGGTGTTTCAAAATGAGCCAACGCCTACCAAAGTGAAGCGATCTAGAAGCGGGGGTAAGATTTTGATCGCTAGCTTTTTTAATTTGACTGGCCACTTGGTATCAATTCCCTTACGGGATCAAAGAAGCATTAATGCCGAATGGTATACTACCAAATGTTTGCCAGAAGTTTTCTCTGTTATAAGCAACAAGCGACCAAACACAGGGCTCCGCGGGCTACTGCTCCACCACGACAATGCACCTGCGCACACCGCACTCAAAACGAGGGACTTCCTGGACAGCACGCCAGTCAAACTCCTGTGTCACCCTCCTTACAGCCCTGATCTAGCACCGTGTGACTTCTTTTTATTCCCAAAAATAAAAAATCAGCTCAAAGGGATACAATTTTCGTCGCTGGAAGATGCGCTGGCTGCGTTCGAGCAGGCTGTAAACGAGGTGTCTGCGGCGGACTGGAAAAAGTGTTTTGAAAACTGGTTTAGGCGCATGAATCTTTGTATAGAGGCTGGTGGAAAGTACTTTGAAAAGATTTAATAAAAATATATGTACGTATAGAACAATTTTTTTTAGTTTCGCAAAACTTTCTGAGTGTCCCACGTATATTATGTAGTTTGCAGGCGTGTGGTATTGATTTTAGTTGGGTGAGTGGCATGGCATCGTAATGCCGTATACTGAACGACGAGTAGTGGCTGCAAAAAGAGAGGAGTGAAACAGTAATTTTCCCTTCATTTTTTATTTTTAATAGAACCTCATTGACTTTGGTCGTACCATACCAAAATCAATGAGGTTCTATGGAGACAACTGAACCCAGTTCTACTACTGGGTTCAGTTGTCTCCTAGCCAGCACAAGTGACGTTGTGATTTTCGGTACTCACATTTTTTTTTTTTTTTGATAGGCTCGCGTTTGACCACTATCTCGCCTGATGGTAAGTGATGATGGACTGCATCAACCAATGAAACTTTTCTACTGTGTTCTTTGTATTGTGCATAAACCACTGAGAGTATTGAACTCTACCCACGCCTTATCTGGAATCTAGACATAGAAAGAAGAGAAGAGAAGAGAATTAGAAGAAAATAAGCTTTTTTTTATTTGTGACCCGCACAGGAGATACGAAAGAAAAAAAAAAGAGGGAGTTAGAATTTACAAATAAATTCTAATTATGTCTCGACTCGAATCTTAGTAATTGTGTTAGATTTATAGAGAAAATAGTATGTGCTACTCCACCGAAATTACTTCGTCACATCACTCGTAAACCTATAAAATAAAAGTGCTTTTCATATTTTCACCATGCAGTACTTCATCATTCTCTGCTGCCCGTAGGTACTACACTCGTCTAAAAATACCCATTCCAAAAAAAAACAAAACCCATTCCAAACCGAATGTTCATATGAAAACTTTTCTGCTGACCGTACTTAATCCGGGTTTTATTCAGTGGACAAGAGTGTAGTAGGACTCATTAGTGTGCCAAGTACTCACTAGATATCGCGAGGACTAAACAAATATTCGTCTAGGGTCCCGCAGCGAAATGATATACAAACAGAAATTATAAATATTGTTATGAATTCAGTCTTTATAGAGTACAAGGTAAAAATAAGTCACTGGTAACGGTGCTACCGGGTCTTGAGTGAGGCTTTTCTTTACATTGGGTGCTGTGTCCAAGACTTGGTGTCAGTTTTTGGAATGCAAATTCAATTTCGAATTGTAAAAATATGGATGGATTTTGGGCGAAATGCAAGAATTGGTGCTTAAAGATTAAAAATGGAAGAGAAAAACATGTTGCGCCGACCGCAAGTAACACAGGACGATTAAGGAAGATGATGAATGTGACAAATAGTCAAACGATAATGTAGTTTGTGGACATCTCTGGTGACAGGGTTAAATTAAGCCGCCTATGGGACCCCCACAGGCCTCTGACTTGTCTATTTCAGACTTACATTAACTATATAACTCCAGGTTTCCTCACGATGTTTTCTTTCACCGTTGTCAGAAAGTACTTATTAATTGAACTTAACTTATAGTTAAAATCAGTTTGTGCTCCATTGGTGTAATTTCTGTAAGGCGTTCCAGTGCGAGGATAAACAAATAAATAACAATTTAATTACTGTTTTCAAAAGATGTCAGATTATTATTAAGTGGAAGATTAAGAATAAAATCCTTTTCATCGTTCGCTAGGTGTGATTAACGGCTAGGGATTACGTCAAGAAATTGCCCGTAACATTCCCCATGTATTATATATCCGATTCCCGATAATGATTAAGTAACTGGCTCAGAGAGTAATATATAGGATACCTTCTAAGTCAAGAGTGATTAATTATATGGTGCGTAACACTGAAAGCCTTGAAGTAATAGAACAATATGTAGGTAACTAAGGTAGTGTACAGAAAATGGTTACGAAAAATATTTTGAGTCAACTTAACAAGATGCGTTGCATTAATGGTCCATTAAAGTATTTTACCTACATTTACACGGTTGTTGAATTAAAAAAAAATGACGATTTTTTTAACGTATTTCGAAACTTTACATAACGTAAAATATATTGTCGTTTCAAAAAACTCTTAAATATTTTTTTTCAATTTATTATAAGCAATTGAAAATCGATAAAATTTTGAAAATAACCACGTGACTACAAACGGGCCACAATGAGTCGCCATGTTGGTGACGCCATAACGTTCAAGGAATTCATGATACTATGTGTCAATCTACGTGTAGTTGACACTATAGAGTGTCAACTACACGTAGATTGACTAAAATATCCGAAAACTAGTGCAAAAATATTAATAAAGATCAAATTTTATTTAGTCATGTGTGATAAAGGATTTATAAAGGCTAATGTCGATAATATACCCACCTGATGGACGAATTGGAAGTTTTGAGCATAAATAAAGTAGTCGTAATGAATAATACGTGAGAGTGGACCGGTGTTAGATATTGTTGTTAACCAGGTACATTAGGAAACATAATTGTCATAACGTAATCGTTTTTACATATAGGTAGGTAATATTGGTGTAAAATAAAAAGTAAACAAACACGATTGGCGCGAAACTTTGACTTTGGATATCAAAAAACTTCATTAGATACCACTAAATATGATACACATACACATAAAATTTTTGGTAATACCCATTATTTACATATCCCTTAATAGAGGAGCTCGTGGCTAAATAAAAACAGCCGCGCTGTTCGATCATCAAGGTTAAGCAACGCTTGACGAGGTCGGTCCGTGGATGGGTGACCATTTCAACATACCGTGTTTCCTCCGTGCCTCGGAAAGCACGTTAAGCCGTTGGTCCCGGCTGTCATTTGAAGATCTTTGACAGTTGTTACTGGTAGTCAGAAGCTTGAGATCTGACGCCAGTCTTGCCAAGGGGTACCGTGTTACCCAGTTACTGGGTTAAAGGCTAGGCAGATTGACAATATCCCTTAATAATATTGAACACTAATGTCTATATTATATATTAACAAACACTAAAAAGTTTGTAGAACAGAAACGTAAAAATATTAACTTGGTAGATTTTCGTTACACTAATTCTTCCGTAAATATCTCTTAAATACGTCGATCGATTCTCACAATTCAAACAGAAATGTTAGTTTTACGCCTATATCTGTCATTTAAGTATAAAATAATGAATATATCACCATAAACAAAAAATCATGTTTTCAAGTTACGTAATTATACAACAATGTCAACTTTGCTCGAAAGTTCCCTTAAAAATTTCATATTCTCAGTCTTTAATGATCAAAGTAAGAATTTAATACGAATCTAATACTAAATTAGAACAAGATAACAACAGAATTAACACATAAGTTAGACATAGAACATTGCTCAAATTTAGTAGATTGCTAGGTACTAGGGGCTATTGCGCGAATCACAATAATTGGGATCTTTTTGTAGTATTCGTACATAATGGTACGAAGCAAGCACGATAACTTTTAAGGTTCGATATTTATGATCAATATATTCGATATTCATCAATATATTGACGATAATAACAAGATTGAATCGGTTAAAAGTCAAAACACTGTATCAGCTATGTGCTACAATGAGTAGAAATGAACGTTGTGACGTCACACGGGCTCGGATTTGTTCGGCAAACTATCGGGGTGTTTTCGGTACTGGATTCAAAAAAATATTTTCAATTGCATTTTACTTTGTAATTACAGTGAAAAAAAAAAACTAAAAATAGTTTTGTATAGAAACTTATATATGATCTTTTCATTTTTTACAAAAAAAAAATTGGTTCAACAAACGTGTTATCGGTTAACATAAATAAAAAAAGTTGCCTTCATACAGTCGAAAATAGAAACTTATCCTTTTTGGGAAGTCGGTTTAAAAAAGGCGATCTTATCGCTATCATTGCCGCATTTTATGTTGCTACGTGCTCGCAAAACGCATTTCCACAGAATGAAAATTCGATGTATTTAACATTTATTCTTTCTTTATTTCTATCATAATTCGGCTAAACACACAAACATGCGAACACGACGATTTCTATATACTCGTACGTAATTAATTATGGCAAAAGAGACGTCGCAGGAGCTTGGGCAAAATTATATTTTTGCTAAAATACTACCGAGTTATTAAAAAAAATGGAAAAAAAATTGAGGGAAAAATATGAAGATCCAATGGTTTTCTTTTCAAGTAATTTTCTATAGCGACGGTTTTGTTTACCTAAGGCTTCTAAATTATTATAAAATAAAAAGAGGGTTTAATGAAAACTCTGGTAATGCTCACGGGAATTTACTGGCTGTGAGACGTACAAGACCGGTTGATATGGCTACGCTTGGGGCAGCTGTCCAGCAGTAGAAGTCTTTTGGCTAAAACGATGATGATGATTGGAAATATCAATTTGCCCGCATTTTCACAAAAAAGTAACTTTTTTTGCATTTCAAATTCTTTCTTATTGTCTGCGATAGGTAGGTATTTATACCAGACCTTGTACCTAAATAGTAGTTCCAGCCACCGCAGGTGACGCCCTGGGCGTCGGGAGTCGCAAGCCGATGCCCGACCACCGTAGGCGCGGGCTTGCGGACGGCGAGTAATGGGTAGCTCGCCGTCCGATAAGGACCAGGCCGAGTCGACGGCGCGTAGTATTTCACGCGCGCCTCAAAGAGATGTCAGCAAAAACCGAATGGATCCGCTGGGGCCGATGCCGGTCTGGGTCGCGGATAAATTTGAAAGAGAGTTACCGCGGCCCTGGCACAAGCTACTGAAGGAGCACGGGTGGGTTTTAGTCAGTAAAAGTCTGATACGCCCTCCCGCTTCACCCAGAGCGGGAGAAGTCATTAGATGATTTCCCATAAAAAAAGGAACCTACTGTAGAACCTCATTTGAGAAACAACCGCGTAAGGACGAATATTACATAAACATGTTTTTTTTTTTTTTTTTTTTCTACTTTGTTATTAAGAACAGAATTCTTAATAATTAATTACGATCTAGCCTAAAAGACTAATAAGCAATTTAACTCTAACTTAATATGTTACGTTATAGATTATGTTAAAACTAAGAATAGTGTCCATTTGCACTTTTACACAAGTCCGTAGCACTTTCTTAGAGTCTGATATAATTTATAAAAACACTATGTTCATGTGTTATATGTATAGCACAGCGTTGTCACTATTATGCATTCACTTTGTACACTACACCAATTCATAAGGTTTAGTTCTTTTTAGCCTACGCACTAAGTCTGTATTGTCTAGCAGCTGGATAGCCTCAACATTCACGTGTCGATGAAGTCTGTGTTCGTGGGCTTCAGCAAATTTTTGGATGATGGTGGTGACGAATTCCATTTTAAGATCACGGTGAAGATCGTCATTTCTTACGTACCAGGGTGCATTTACAGCATCCCTGAGTACTTTATTTTGGAATTGTTGTATTAATTTTACGTTGCTTTGTTTAGTACAGCCCCAAAGTTGGATACCATACGTCCAAATTGGCATTAGTATATGCTTATATATGGTTATTTTATTATGTATTGATGGACAGGATTTCCTTCCGAGTAACCAATACATACTTTTATAACGTATGTCGAGTTCCTGTCTTTTCTTTTTGACATGAGCTTTCCATCGCAACTTGGCGTCGAGAGTTATGCCAAGGTATTTGGCTGTATTAGCATAAGGCACTTGCATGCCATTTATGTAGATTGGGTGATAGTCCAAGTGTTTATTTGTGAAGTCAATGTGAATTGATTTTGACTCATTCAGTTTAATCTTCCATTTTTGTGTCCAGTCATAAACTTTGTTCACAGCTAGTTGAACTCTTTCTACTGCTTCTCTGTGGCTTGATCCGGTAGCCATAATTGCAGTATCATCTGCAAAGGTCGCAATGGTGTTGTTTTCCAGTTCTGGGATGTCACATGTTTTAAAGTAGAATATTATGTTTCTGCGAAGTAAGCGGAGCGACAGAATCGTATAATTACGTGAACTTACGTGGAATCGAGATACCGTACGTGTTGTGTTCCTAATTAATGAAAGAAAACATATTTGAATTGTGTTGAGAACTGCTGCAGCTGTAGTCGGTAGGAGTTCACAGCTGGTAAGTAAACGTTTGCAGTAGAGATTTTAGAAGAAATAGGTTAAAGTGGACTCGAAGTCAAAGAGGTTAGTGGTTATACTCCATCACTCCACCATACATACCGTACCACTACGTAGTACTATGACATTACATCATCAGCATAGATGAACTGAATACAAATCTTATTATTGAAGTTACCTTTAAATGGTAAACGACAATTTAAGACAAAATGTCTGCCAGTTGAAAAAAAAGAATCATGTATATCGGCCCTGTAATCATAGAGAAAATTTACCATTCGTAAGCAAATACTTGTTGTATTCACCGCCTGTATCGATTTATTACTTTATTGACAACTACGCAACACACAACAACACAACACAATACTACATCTGCACAATACTGCATATTATTATAATGTAAACTGGATTAAATTTGACTTGTTTTCATAATCTTGTGGACCGCAATTTCTGGACTTATCCATGAAGAGAGATAAACCTCTTGACTGCCGGAAATTCAGATCTTTAATTGTTTTTTCATTGTCAGAGGCTTTTCAATTGTTTATAATTACGGCATTCAACCGGTTAAGCAGTAAAGACACAAGCAGCAGCTACCAAGGAAACTGGCAAAAGATCTATCCCAAAGAATAGCCGTTTCAGATATAATTATACAATTCTTAGATATATATTCCGTAAAGGTCACCAAAGCCTCTCTCCACGAAGCTTTAGCAAAGACTTCTTCAAGGTAAAACTCGATAAACTCACAATGACTTATGGAAGATTTTCTTGCTAATATTAGCAAGAAAATCTTCCATAAGTCATTGGAGCGTTATCCTACGTGTGAAGGCAAATTCGCGGCAAATTGAAGCTCCCACGAAGTTTTGTCAACTGACATGTTAAATGGAGTTATTTACATACTGATCGTACAAGTTAAATACAAGTAAGTGGGATGCGTAAAACCTGCTAATGTGTCTTGTAACTTTGAGATGTATGAAAATACGAATAGGAAGGTATTTTTTAGCTCCAGGGGTCTGGAAGGGACATTGTAATGCTGATAGTGATTCTCGAAATGCTAATTTGTTTTAACCACGTGACAATTCGGTAACGCATGTCAATCCCTATCCTGTCTTTGGTTTAAATCGAGCTTCACATAGATCCTAAGGGAGAGAGAAACAGTTAAAATTTAGTCCGGTCCGGTTAGGCTAGATATCATAGATCTTCAGCCCATAATCGTTAAGTTAGTTTGAAGGACCTCCGTTCGAATCAGTAGCTATAACAACGGAAAATACTCTAACACCAAGCTGACCATTTGATGATTCGAATTTGATTCGATGTTGGATTTGTGTTGGAGGACATGTCGTGGAATATAGGGGCAACTTAAGTTCCTTTGTTTCCAATTAAACGAGGGCTTAGCTAAGTAAGAGTAAGCGATATCCTTTGCTGAGAGGCTGAGTGGTAATAGATCACCTACTGGCAAGGTAATGGATGAGTCGCTACGTGTGATGGATCATTCTCTCTGAGAGGAATATACTGTCCGTATGTGTATAATACTAGCACTATACTAATAAGCTTTAAAAACAATGAAGACTGGTTAAGGGTGCCCTAGTCGGTAGTACCCATATGAGAAAGTTATGAACGTCGAAGGTTCCATATTTCGGCACAAATTTTAAAGCAGCTTTAAGCTGAAATAAATACCATACGTAGAAGGAAAATTGCATAACAATGACCACACAAGAATAGATTATTAGTTAAATATGCAAATAATTTTATTTTGAACCGAAACATTAAGTACCTAGTTTTTTCGCTAAATCGTGTATTGTGTAATGAAAAAAATGGATTCGTACGCGCAGTAGCTCCTTACTGCTCATTAAAGCGTCTATACCTTTCGCATGTGTTGTCGTATGAGATAGAAAGCATTTTATTAACCACACCAACAAAATAGTTGGTGCCGCCGATTATTACACCCTTAAGTGAATGCTGCAGCAGAAATGGAGCACGCCCACATGATAAACCTCTACTACCGATAATAATTATAATGAGGTCCCGATATTTTTGTATTGAAAATTCTATTTCTGAGTATAACATTATTAAAAAAAAAACGGTGTCCAGCTCAATAGCATCTATAAGACAGTTAATTCATAATTTATCATTTCGGATATTGGTCTGGACAGGTTGCGTACATATTAGTTTACAAAAATTTCAACAACATTTCGACAACGCCATTTTAAACCTGTTTATTTGAGAAATCAGGTAAATAACTATCCTAACCCCCGGTTTCTTAATTATTATTTTGTAGTTGTGTATTTTTCAAATAATAGCCTGAAAACCCATCAAACTGTGGCATTACAATAGGGTTTGCTACTTCCTTACTCCAAATACTCAATTCAGAAAACAGTACTAACGGTACAACATGCAAGGTCCGTTGAAATCCCATTTATCCACTGTATTCCCATAAGCCTCACCCACGCTCATCTAATTATCCCCTGACATAGAATAACACCTTTTCATCAGAATTAATCCTTTCGACAAAATGTTTTAATTGACGTGAATTAAACTTTTTAATCTAGCGTTGCGATATAATATTATGTAAAAAAATATGTTGTCGTTTTCATGTCTATGTTTAGTGTGACACATACGCCTGAAAAATCTTTCGTAATAAATGCTAACATCCTTACTAGGTTAAGGTAACTTTCTTCAGAATACAAAGTTGAAATAAAGGAGTGGCTTTATCATTTAACATGATAATTCCATTTTAATCTGCACCACTGAGTACTAGCGACGTAATCACGTAACGTGACGTGATGGTGGATATCCCACCCATACGCACAACACGTTTTGGGGACACTTTCATTATGCGTACAGCTAAGGAGTGGAATTCCCTGCCGGAGTCTGTGTTTCCCGATAGCTACAATCTTGGGGTCTTTAAGTCAAGAGTGAATAGGATTTTTCTAGGTAAGTGTGCGTCACCGTCAACCACATCATCGCTTACCATCAGGTGAGATAGTGGTCAAGTGCAAGCCTACAGAGGAAAAAAAAAAAACGTGACGTGAGTGACATGTTACGTGAAGGGTAATTCAACGCGAGTGACACAATGATGCCGTCGTAGTTAGACGTGCTAATGAGCAAACGTAAGGTTTGTAGTTAGGTCTATGTACTTCAAATTGGGTGCTAATAGATGGACAAGTAGTTAACCACTTGTGATAGATTAGGGTTCCTGAGGGGATTAGCTTTGTTATTCGCGAACATTTGCTTAAATAATGAAACACCAAATGTTGAATTTCCGTCGGCTGTCAAAATATCAACATTACTTTGATATAGTTATAGAACTACAGTCAAGATGTGCAAGTGTGAGCTTTTGATCAGATTGTGGGAAGTGCACAAACAGAAGCTCACTCTTGCGTTTCCGTTCTCATACTGCAGTTTATCCTCTATTCTCATAAAAGTCCTGGACTTAAGGTCTTAAGTTGAACACCAGTAGTGATCAATATTCGTAGCATAACAATCTTGTATGCGAAAAAAAAACAAAATTTTTAAGTTCTCTTTACCAAATGTACCACAACATGACCTAAATTTAAATCTTGACGGCAAAAATCTTGAAGTTATAGCGGAAACTGTATTCTTAGGGATTAATCGATTCAAAATTGCAGTGGAGCGCGCACATAAGAACTCTTTCGGGTAGGCTAAGTTCAGCTGCATGAACCGATGTAGGATAACCACAACTAGGTTTGTATACTATGCTTATTTCCACAGTATTATGTCTTATGGCATTCTGCTGTGGGGATCAGCAGCAGACGTTGACTCAATTTTCAAATTACAAAATAGGGCAATCTGCGCGATCTATAAAATGGGTCCTCGCGAGACCCTCAGAGAAAAATTTAAAGAGTTCGATATACTGACTCTACCTTCACATTATATTTTGGAAAGTATGTTGTATGCCCGCAAAAATCGAGGGCTTTTCTAAACTAGATGTGGCTTCCATAATTGAAATACACGCAGTAAACACGAAATTGTAATTCCCAAATTCAGATTAACGAAAATTAGCAAGTCTTTTCTAATAAATAGTATATATACGCTTTTATAACAAGTTGCCAAAGTCAGTAATAGAACTGACCGATGGTATGTTCAAAATTCACATAAAACGTGTCCTTATTAAAAAGTATATTATAAAATCACGGACTATGTTGAAGATAAAAATTTGGCTTTAGCTCCTTCTGCACTTGCGGCTTCCCTGGTAACTCATAAACGGCACAAATATGTGGATGTCTCTAACTAATCTCAATCTTATTTTTTCTTATTTTATTAGACTTTTTATAATAGTTTTTAATCAACTTTATAGCCGTTTACATAGGCTGCACTAAAAGTATCGGGAATGGAATATTTCCACTGTTTCTGTCATATTAAAATCTTTTTAATTGAAAACTCCTTGGTTTTAAAATCGAATACCATTTATTTATTTAAAAAAAGATTCTCGGTCTTGTCACAAGGTTTTGTCAAACTTGTTGTCAGAAAATGGAATTGACTCGAGAAAATTCAAGAGCGATGATTTATTATGACTTTCGAAGTGGTTTAACACAAAAACAGTGTGTTGACCGGATGATTTCTGCATTTGGTGATGAAGCCCCATCCAAAACCACAATTTATCGCTGGTTTTCTGAATTTCAACGTGGACGTGTCAAGCTCAGTGATGATCCCCGTCAAGGTCGTCCAAAAACTGCAGTCACCCAAGAAAACGTTGATGCTGTGCGTAAGCTGATTGAGGAAGATCGACATGTGACATATCGCGAAATTCAGGCAACTTTAGACATTGGCATGAGTCAAATACAAATAATCTTGCATGAACAATTAGGTGTAAAAAAGTTGTTTTCCCGATGGATACCGCATTCGTTCTGTGAAGAGCAAAAAGCGGCTCGCGTTACTTGGTGCGTCAGAACTTTTTTTTTTTTTTTTTTTTTTTATAACCTATAGGCTCGCGCTTGACCACAATCTCACCTGATGGTAAGCGATGATGTGGTCGACGGTGAAACACGCTTGCCTAGAAATAACCTACTATAAGAACTCTCGAAAGATGCCACGCAGGATCCTCAAATGCTGTATACAACATCGTATCAGGTGACGAATCCTGGATATACGCGTACGAACCCGAAACAAAAAACCAGTCACGAGTTTGGGTGTTCGAAAATGAGTTAAAGTCAACAAAAATTGTTCGTTCACGGAGTGATGCAAAAAAAATGGTGGTCACGTTTGTCTCCAAAACCGGCCATGTTGCGACTATTCCTCTTGAGGGACAAAGAACGGTTAATGCAGAATGGTATGCTAGCATTTGTTTGCCACAGGTCGTTTCTGAACTCCGTAAAGAGAACTGCAACCGCCGCATCATCCTCCATCACGACAATGCGAGTTCTCACACCGCGCACAGAACAAAAGAGTTTTGAGAGCAAGAAAACATATAATTATTAGACCATCCGCCGTACAGCCCTGACCTAAGCCCTAATGATTTCTATACTTTCCCTAAAATAAAGAATAAATTGCGTGGTCAGAGATTTTCATCACCTGAAGAAGCTGTGGACGCCTGCAAAACGGCCATTTTAGTTTCTTACGACTTATTGTCGGGCCTACGTTGTCCCCCCATCGAAGTACATTTTCACAGTTCATGAAAATATTGTAAAATCTTTTTTTTTTTTAAAGAGCAACCTTGGAGTTTCTTGCCGTTCTTCTCCATAGGAAACGATCAACCCGACCCGTGCACCTTTTGACGACGTTTTATAAGTGCCCATATAGGCCTACGTGAAAAAAAAAAAAACTTTAGATTTTTTTGAGGCAAAATTATTAAATCGACGATAATTCGACGTCCGTTTTATTTCCTTAGTAGGAGTTTTATACGAAGACGTCACCAAGATTAATGTATTCTAAACATCCAATGCAATGTATACAACATCGTATCAGGTGACGAATCCTGGATATACGCGTACGAACCCGAAACAAAAAACTATGTATAAATTAATATATAAACTTGATAATGACTCTGCGCCAATGTCATGTTTGTAGATTGTAGGCGTGTGTTATAGATTTTAGTCGGGTGTGTGGCATGGTATCGTAATTAGGAGATGCAGTATACTGAATGACGAGTAGTGGCTGCAAAAAGCCCCTCTTTTTAAGTAAGTAAGACAGTAATTTCCTCTGCATTTTTTAATTTTACAAAGAATCTCATTGACTTTGGTTTAATACAACTGGGTTCACTTGTCTGCTAGCCAGCCTGAGACCAGACTTCGTCTCATCACTCGGAAACCTATTTAATATAAGTGTTTTTCACCATGCAGTAGTCCATAATTTCCTGCTACCCGTCTTACACTCGTCTAAAAAATTCCTTTCTATGATTTTTCCGTAAAGGTATCACCAAAGCCTGTCTTCACGAAGCAAAGATTTCTTCAAGGTAAAACTCGACAAACTCATACAATATTAGCAAGTAAACCATTAAGTTATTGGAGCGTTATCCTACGTGTGAAGGCAAATTCGCTGAAAATTTAAGCTCCCACGAAGTTCTGTCAACTGACATGTTAAATGGAGTTATTTATATATTGATTGTACAAGTTAAATACAGGTAAATGGGATGCGTAATACCTGCTAATGTGTCTTGTAACTTTGAGATATAGGAAAATACGAATAGGAAGGCATTCTATAGTTCTAGAGGATCTGGAAGGGACATTGAAACGCCGATAGTGATTATCGAAATGCCAAAATATTTTTAACCAAGTGACAATTCGGTAGCGTATGACGTGTTGGGGTTCGCACGAGAAGATTGTAAACATGTTTTACGGTGATAAGGGTGATATTAATATAAAGCGGCGTCGGATGATCGCGTCGAAAGTTCTAGTATAGTTCTCGCCAAACTTCTTGGCCGCTCTGAAGTTGGCTACGATGGCTGCGCAGTAGTAAAATCATGCAAAAACAGCACCGAATCGTGTCTCGTGCATGGGAATGTGGTCCAGAAGTTTAGCGAGAACTATAGCAAAGGATGAAGGTAAAATATTCGATGGAACACAGAAGTGTTTGCCACGCTTTCTCCTAGCTATTATCTCAGTTTATTTGGGGATAAATAACCAATAAATAAGCAACTGCCTTGGAGACTGGACTAATATTGTTTAAAAATCATTCATTTTTACTTAAGATTCCTGAAGAGTGTTATAGAATGTTATGTAAAAAACATATGTTGTTGTTTCCATTTCTATGTTTAGTGTGATAATACACATACGCCTGAGAAATCTTTCGTAACAAATGCTAACATCCTTAGTAGTTTAAGGTAACTTTTCTATACGTAGAATACTAAGTAGAAATAAAGCAGTGGCTTTATCATTTGACATGACAATTCCATTTTAATCTGCACCACTGAGTACTAGCGACGTAATCACGTAACGTGACGTGACGTGAGTGACACGTTACGTGAATTGTAATTCAACGCGAGTGACACAATGATGGCGTCGTAGTTAGACGTGCTAATGAGCGAACGTAAGGTGAGCAAAAACATTACATTTGTAGTTAGGTCTATGTACGTGAAATTGGACGCTGATAGTTAAACTAGTGGTTAACTACTGGTGATAGATTAGGGTTCCTGAAGGGATTAGCTTTGTCGACAATTTTCATTAATTTCTAATGAAACAGAGAATGTTAAATTTACGTTGTCTGTCAAAATATCAACATCACTTAGATACTCTAACTATAGACAAGATGGGCAAGAGTGAGCTTCTGATCTGATTGTGGGAAGTGCACAAACAGAAACGCACCCTTCCGTTTCCGTTCTCAAACTGCTGTTTAACATTTATTATAGAATCCTGGACTTAAGTTCTGAAATTGATCAGCAAGCAGTGATCAATACTCGTAACGTTTTGTCTATACCAATATTATAAAGAGGAAATATTTTTTTGTTTGTTTGTTTGTACCAAATAGGCTCCGAAACAACTGGACCGATTTTAAAATTTATTTCACCTATGGAAAGCTGCCTTATGCCCGACTAATAGCATAGGCTATAACTTCTTTCCAAAAAAAAATTTATATCCTTATGAAAATTGCGATAATGTAAGCCAAAGTAGCAATATTTTGCCTATAAAATTCATTATTTGGCGTGCGCTGAGAAAACTATTGATGATACATAAAAATGATGAACTATATGATTAAAGTACTCATTATTTACTAAAAAAAGACTGTGAAAGAATACATCTCACGATCATAGTTAAGTCACAATAGCAGCTTATGTGTTCTAAAATTTAATTAGATCGCCGCCGCACCGGTAGAAACAAAAGTTGGTTACATTCGTAATGTGGTATATTAATTCTTAATCCAATAAATAGTTTAACAAATTGGTAGGTAGGTAGGTGGGGTGGGTGGGAATGTAGGTAGGGTAAGGTAAATAGTGTTTGTAGGATAGGGTAGGTAGGTATGTAGGATAGGATAGGGTAGGGTAGGTAATTTGATCTGTAGGGCAGGTGATTAGGTTGATAGAGTAGGGTAGGTAGGTTGATTGGTAGGACAGCTGAGTAGGAACCAATCTAAATAAACAATAAAGTTTATCATTATTAGTCTTTTGAAACAACTCCCAAAAGACGATTTGGGGTGTGTAAGTGTTTTTGAAAAATCTTATTGCTTAGGTTAACAAAATTTAAAACTTGACTTAAATAACAGCCTAATAAAAAATAAAGGTGTTATTAATAGTTTTTTGAAACGACCCCCAAAAGAGGATATAGAGGGTGTTGAAGTTTGTACGGCAGTATTTGAGTTCTTGGTTTAATAAAGGGTGGTATTTAATACTTTAACTGTAATTCCCCTTTTTTCAATCAAAATATTCGAAATTACTACCAAAAATACTGAATTGCACACTAAATTTGCTCATCAAATAAATGAATTATACTATACTGCTAGATCTTTAAAGCTTAACTGTTTTACTGAATAACTATCTGTTAACTAAAAGTAAATCTAATAATTCTTCGAGTGCAACAAAATATTTAAGTTTTAAGGGAGGGGGGGAAACGAAACAAAGTCGACGGAGCCCCGCTGCGCAGGGCTCCTATTTCAGTCTGCAGGGTCTAAAGTAACCTAACATGAAGGAGATGACGGGAGCTGAGTTCGCTCGCTTTGCTCGCTCACTTCAGCTCCCGTCATCTCCTTCGAACCTAACCTATCCGTGTCGGGGTGCCCTAAGCTCCCGAGCTCGCTTCGCTCGCTCTTGCACTAATTCACATTTATTTTATATTTAATTGAATAATTTGTGTGCAAATCAGTATTTTTGTTTTACGGTGAGTAATATTGTTTTGCAGTAGGTTATTAGTGGAGATATTTTGTTTGCTTAAATTTCTAAATAGAGGTGCAGTTAAAAATTCCCCTTTAATAAATATGAAACTTGACGTAAATACCAACCTCGATAAACAATTAATGTTATCATTATGATTTTTTTTTAAACTACCCCCAAAAGACGATTTAGGTGGATCTACTGAACCGGACATAGTTTGAGATCCTAGGAAATACATAGGATAGTTTGTATTCCCTTGGGATGATAAACCACGTTTTACGCGGGCGAAGCCGCGGGCGGAAGCTAGTATGATATAATTGCGAAATAAACTTAGCTGTGGATGGAATGACATCCTGCCTCCATGGAGTGACTTATATGTGCCCCTAGGAATGCCAAATATTAGGCCAATAAAATGTTGATGCCCAATCGACATGAATAAGATTTTTTATCTTTAACTCGACGTCCGTTTTATTTCATTTGTAAGAATTTCATACGAAGATGTCGCCGAGATAAATATATTCTTATCATCCAATGTATTCATAACTTAGTATTAACTTGATAATGTCACACAGAACTCATCAACTACGTATAATACGTAGTTTGCAGGCGTGTGGTATTGATTTTAGTTGGGTGAGTGGCATGGCATTGTAATGCCGTATACTGAACGACGAGTAGTGGCTGCAAAAAGAGAGGAGTGAAACAGTAATTATCTCTCCATTTTTAATTTTAAATAGAACCTCATTGACTTTGGTCGTACCATACCAAAATCAATGAGGTTCTATGGAGACAACTGAACCCAGTTCTACTACTGGGTTCAGTTGTCTCCTAGCCAGCACAAGTGACGTTGTGATTTTCGGTACTCACATTTTTTTTTTTGTCGATAGGCTCGCGTTTGACCACTATCTCACCTGATGGTAAGTGATGATGGACTGCATCAACCAATGAAACTTTTCTTACTGAGAGTATTGAACTCTACCCACGCCTTATCTGGAATCTAGACATAGAAAGAAGAGAAGAGAAGAGAAGTAGAAGAAAATAAGCTTTTTTTTATTTGTGACCCGCACAGGAGATACGAAAGAAAAAAAAAAGAGGGAGTTAGAATTTACAAATAAATTCTAATTATGTCTCGACTCGAATCTTAGTAATTGTGTTAGATTTATAGAGAAAATAGTATGTGCTACTCCACCGAAATTACTTCGTCACATCACTCGTAAACCTATAAAATAAAAATGCTTTTCATATTTTCACCATGCAGTACTTCATAATTCTCTGCTGCCCGTAGGTACTACACTCGTCTAAAAATACCCATTCGAAAAAAAACAAAACCCATTCCAAACCGAATGTTCATATGAAAACTTTTCTGCTGACCGTACTTAATCCGGGTTTTATTCAGTGGACAAGAGTGTAATAGGACTCATTAGTGTGCCAAGTACTCACTAGATATCGCGAGGACTGAACAAATATTCGTCTAGGGTCCCGCAGCGAAATGATATACAAACAGAAATTATAAATATTGTTATGAATTCAGTCTTTATAGAGTACAAGGTAAAAATAAGTCACTGTTAACGGTGCTACCGGGTCTTGAGTGAGGATTTTCTTTACATTGGGTGCTGTGTCCAAGACTTGGTGTCAGTTTTTGGAATGCAAATTCAATTTCGAATTGTAAAAATATGGATGGATTTTGGGCGAAATGCAAGAAATGGAAGTTGGTGCTTAAAGATTAAAAATGGAAGAGAAAAACATGTTGCGCCGACCGCAAGTAACACAGGACGATTAAGGAAGATGATGAATGTGACAAATTGTCAAACGATAATGGCTTTAAGTTTATCGTTTTAGTTTGTGGACATCTCTGGTGTCAGGGTTAAATTAAGCCGCCTATGGGACCCCCACAGGCCTCTGACTTGTCTATTTCAGACTTACATTAAGGACGCTATTACATTTTTCTACAAATAACAGTACTTTTGAGGTACCATTTTAATGCATAAGCAATCACCGATGTGAAGATATCATGGTCTTAATTTAAAGATAATATATTCAGCTCCAGATAAGCATCAGAAAAATTGTATGACATCATACAAAATTTTCGCACAAATACGTTTTGCCCATCACAATAATCGCAAAAAAATTGAAAAAAAAGGGTCCGAATAGGTTCCAGTTTAGGTAAATTTACAGCATATTTTATCTTCAAAATTATAAAAAATTGCGGCATATATAGTCCTTTACAGTTGCAGCTAATTATTTTGCACCTAAATAATTATATTTTTTAATTATTACCTAAAATTAATCACTTGCCGACGTCTTCATACATTTTGTACCCGCCGCTCATCATTCCGCGCTCGGAAGCGCTCGTGGAAGGACGGGCGTATCGCTTTCTCGCAGGAAATAAATACGATAAAAGTAATAGAAAGATTGTAGTGTGCATGCGTGTGAGTACCGTCCTCGTCGTGATCGAAAGGAGTTGATATTTTATCGGACGTATGCCGTATTTTTGAGTTTCCTATTATTATTAGAATGTGATTTAGAAATAATTTTGGGTAAGATCGGGTTTTGAATAGTTGGGTGTTAAGCAGTTGTTGACAAGGTTGAGAAATGGATGGGTGGGTTTAAACAGCTCTGACTAAGGTTAGGATTTGAATGGGTAAGGTTAAGCTGCCGACGGGGAAGTTTAGAAGTGGATGGGTGGGAGGAGATTTATGATTTTAACCGGTTTGTATTGTAGCGTTACGTATAGCGCCGGAGAGCTATACGTAAGCCACGTTAATAAAATTAAGTTAAAAAGATAAAAATTAAATTAAAGCTATGAAATTAAAATGATATAGAGTACAGAACTATGGGGTTGGTTTCGCACGTCGTGGGCAGCTAACCAGGCAGCAGCTCGGACAGGAAGTCGTGGAATGTCCGAGGTAGGCAGGTGATCAAGCAGCAACGACGGACATGCAGGCAATCGGGCAGGTAGGCAGGTCAGCAGTCAGGACGTGGCACGGTGAGATAGTACGGCTGATGGTGCACTATCAGTGTGTGCACCTAGTCAGCAGGTCGGTAGATGAGTAGGCAGCAGGAATCTGCGCGTGCTGGAACCGGCGCGCTGTGGTCTCGCGCGTCACCGTAGACTTGACTGCCACAACGACATAGATATGCAGCTAGGTGTTTTGAGGAATCAGACAGACGTTACACGCCGCAGATATGCAGGTACGTGGTAGGCAAAATTATACACAGTATAACACACATTAGTAATATATATTTAAACTAGAGCACTTCATAAATTGTTACACAAGCTCGATTTAAGGCTTTTAAAGAGTTTTAAGAATAGAAAATACACTTCGTAGTATAGTACTCAGTATCACCGTGTTTCGGCGTTCCGCCAGTTCCCAGACTGAAAACAAGCTGAAGCCCGTTTTTCATTCGATCTGCCATCTCTTCTCAATTTCAAATTCAAATCTCAATCAGAACAGAGCGAATAAAAACGGCTTTACAAAGGCGGGTCAGTCTGCTCTGACCTTACAATAATGTACAACTAGCTTAAGGAAAGGTCTAGGTATTATAGTCCATGGTACCTATGGTATGTCTATGGCTTTAAGAAAATAAAATAGACAGACATATGTCATGTCAGATAAAACGTCACAGTAGAAAAATATTAGAAGAAGAATTATAAATTACGAATATAATTTAAGTTTAGATATTTAAAACAGTCAGAGATAACTAAATATGCTTTCCAGATGTAATAATACAAAGAATATATATAAAAATGAGTTACACAAATTGATGCGATATCAAAAGATGTGAAGATGGATTGTGGAGTGTTATGAAACGTAAGTAGATCTTTAATAAATACCACAGTATGTATGTATGACAAATACGGGGCCAAAACCAAAATACAAAATGGCGCCGACGAAAATTTGGCCGCTTTTCGACATGGGTGTCATTTTCATGGTTATTGGGGTCACTTTTATCGATTACGGGGTCAAGACCAAAATACAAGATGGCGCCGTCTAAAATTTGACATCTTTTCGTCATGGGTGTCATTGTCATAGTTTTTGGGGTCGCTTATATCGAATATGGGATCAAAACCAAAATACAAGATGGCGCCGACTAAAATTTGTCATCTTTTCGTCATGGGTGTCATTGTCATAGTTTTTGGGGTCGCTTATATCGAATATGGAGTCAAAACCAAAAAACAAGATAGCGCCGACTAAAATTTGGCCGATTTTCGACATGGGTCTCATTGTCATGGTTTTTGGGGTCGCTTATATCGAATATGGGGTCAAAACCAAAATACAAGATGGCGCCGACTAAAATTTGACATGTTTTCGTCACGGGTGTCATTGTCGTGGTTTTTGGGGTCGCTTATATCGAATATGGGATCAAAACCAAAATACAAGATGGCGCCGACTAAAATTTGTCATCTTTTCGTCATGGGTGTCATTGTCATAGTTTTTGGGGTCGCTTATATCGAATATGGAGTCAAAACCAAAAAACAAGATAGCGCCGACTAAAATTTGGCCGATTTTCGACATGGGTCTCATTGTCATGGTTTTTGGGGTCGCATAAATCGAATATGGGGTCAAAACCAAAATACAAGATGGCGCCGACTAAAATTTGACATGTTTTCGTCATCTTTTCGTCATGGGTGTCATTGTCATAGTTTTTGGGGTCGCTTATATCGAATATGGAGTCAAAACCAAAAAACAAGATAGCGCCGACTAAAATTTGGCCGATTTTCGACATGGGTGGCATTGTCATGGTTTTTGGGGTCGCTTATATCGAATATGGGGTCAAAACCAAAATATGAGATGGTCCCGACAAAAATTAGACAAATTTTCGTCATGGATGTCATTTTTATGGATTTTGGGGACGCTTATATCGAATACGGGGTCATAACCAAAATACAAGTTGGCGCCGACGAAAATTTGACATCTTTTCGTCATGGGTGTCATTTTCATGGTTTTTGGGTAGTATGTCATTAGCTTGACTTACAAGTTGTAGGTCGTGGGTTCGAGCCCAGGCAGGCGCTTTACTTTGTCTAAATTATTTCTTCACCACTGCTCTCAAAACGGTGAAGGAAAACATCGTGAGGAAACCGGCATGTCCTAGAACCAAATATTCGAAGATATGTGCATCCACCAACCCGCACTGGGCCCGCGTTGTTGGTTATAGCCCATTCCCTCTCACAGAGAGGAGGCCTGTGTCTCAGCAGTGGGAACATTAATAGTGACTGATGATGTGATAGTAATATTTAATATATTCCATATAATGAAAAATGTTCAAGTCATTTTTTAATCCTTGTGAACGGCAATTAATTCGTTTTAGGTATCTACTTATTTCACGTAGCGTTGTTTTTAGGGTTTCGTAGCCAAATGGCAAAATACGAAACCCTTATAGATTCATCATGTCTGTCTGTCTGTCTGTCTGTCTGTCTGTCCGTCCGTATGTCACAGCCACTTTTTTCCGAAACCATAAGAACTATGCTGTTGAAACTTGGTAAGTAGATGTATTCTGTGAACCGCAATAAGATTTTTACACAAAAAAAAAAAAAAAACAATAAATTATGGGGGTTCCCATACTTGAAACTGAAACTATTTTTTTTTTTTTGATATTGAGCTTTCTAATATCATTTTTTTCTAAACGGAATAGTTTGCGCGAGAGACACTTCCAAAGTGGTAAAATGTGTGTCCCCCCCCTGTAACTTCTAAAATAAGAGAATGATAAAACTAAATTGGTTTGAACGAGATCTAGTAAGTAGTTTTTTTTTAATACGTCATAAATCGTTAACAGCAATTTACCAAGTACGGAACCCTTCGTGCGCGAGTCCGACTCGCACTTGGCCGGTTTTTAAAATACCTACTTACTACAACAAAGTGAAAAATAAAATTCTTTTCGGAAGTCGGTGTCGGTACCTATTGTTTTTCGTCACTGGAAAGCTATTATTTTTCTCTTTTAAATTTTTGTAGGTACCCCATATTGGGTATACTAAATACATCTGTTTACCCCCTAAAACCGTACAAGCGTGATGATTTATTATGGTATGATTAAAACAAAACATAAACATACGATCACAGTAATCGCAGGTCATTTGCTGTTTGTTATTAAAGAGTTCCATTGTCTATCTCCGAAGATTTTTAACAGATCCTAATATATTATACAATAAAACCTTCCCTGAAAATACCACCACATACATTTATCGATGAAAACCCGATAAGTATCGGATAAGTATTTTGGCCGAATAGATAGAGCATCTCCTTTTTTTGAAGTCGGTTGATTATAATAACCTACTTTTTATGACGACGGTTTGTAACAGTTATCAAATGCATTTTCGAAGTGCCAACTAACCTTCCTGAATCAACTTAATAAAAACAATAAAAATCAAAAATAATATCAAGGACCAAGATTGTTTCCGTGATGTATAAAATCGAGCGCTCAGTAGTTTCAATGTGTGCGTACGCGTAATGTTGCTGTGTGCGACTAGATACCTAAACTTGAGTTCGTCGAAAATGTAACAGCGTCCTTAACTATATAACTCCAGGTTTCCTCACGATGTTTTCTTTCACCGTTGTCAGAAAGTACTTATTAATTGAACTTAACTTATAGTTAAAATCAGTTTGTGCTCCATTGGTGTAATTTCTGTAAGGCGTTCAAGTGCGAGGATAAACAAATAAATAACAACTTAATTACTGTTTTCAAAAGATGTCAGATTATTATTAAGTGGAAGATTAAGAATAAAATCCTTTTCATCGTTCGCTAGGTGTGATTAACGGCTAGGGATTACGTCAAGAAATTGCCCGGAACATTCCCCGTGTATTATATATCCGATTCCCGATAATGATTAAGTAACTGGCTCAGAGAGTAATATATAGGATACCTTCTAAGTCAAGAGTGATTAATTATTTGGTGCGTAACACTGAAAGCCTTGAAGTAATAGAACAATATGTAGGTAACTAAGGTAGTGTACAGAATAAACAATAACATTAAAGTATTTTACCTACATTTACACCTGAAGTGGACTGTATTGTTGTTTGGTTGGAGTCTCGTTGAGGAAATGAAAATACTATCGTGATTCGAATCTTCAATTTATTCCTTACTTGTTACTCCATGTAGAGTGGAAGACCGACTGTGTCTCTGCCTACAAGCGGGCCGGCTTTTATACAAAAACCGCTCGGCGAGAACAATGGCACCCCTACTTTTCAACTGTATTCAAGCATGGCACCACAGAAATGCCGATTTTATCAAACTTATCTTACTGAAATTTACACAAGTTATACATTTCCTTCATCTACATACTTAATTCTACATAGGAAAAATATAAAAGGTGTACAAAGGTCATGACAAAAGTCCTAATCTAGATTCCTCCTTACTCCAAGTATTAAACTATGACAATATACATAATCTTAACTAACTATCTACCTTTTCTCTAGTTCTTATACACATTACAAGTGTAGATAGCTTTACTCACATGGCACCTTCGTCAATCCTACTTTAAATATGCACGTGGTGATGTCTTAGTTACAAGAAAGCTAAGACACAATGCTTACGGTACATTGTGTCCGGCCCTACCAGGTAGATACATTACAGGGAACGGAGTTCGTCTTATTTTATCACGCCGTTTCGCGTCATGTGGCCATCCTTTCATACCCATTTTAATTAAGGTCGAGCCGGGCCCGAAACATTAAGCATTGATTTTAAATTACATTTTATAACATTGAAAAAGGCCGACAGAAGTTCTATATTGCCGTCATTCATAGACCCGCTAAAAACCCAAAAACGTGCAGCTATAAAAAAAGGTCATTAAGGGATTTAGCGTGGGAAGTGTCCATTTCTAAAAATTACCAAGTGAAAGCTCGCCGACGTTAACAGTTCGCCCCCCGGCGCAGCTCGCGTAGCCTCCTTCGTTGACACGACGACGAGCTTGCTCACGGGGCGTCGAAAGGTGCCGGTCCTGGTGCGCACCTCGACGACTCTGATGCAGCCATCCGGTCCGCGATTTGTGCGCTCGACGATTCCCATCGGCCATGTGTTCCGTGGCTCGCCGCAAGGTACCCGTGTGGGCAGATAATTGCGTAGCCACCGTCGCCAGCTTGCATGGCTCGCACGTCCTCATACTTCCAGAAGCGGGCTGGGTTCGGTAGCCAGCTGTCTCGCTCCATTTCTTTCCTTGTGTGAAGGACCTCCTCGTTCTCTAGTTCATCCGTCGACGGCGTGGGCCACTGCTCTTCTGGCAGGAGCAAGAAGTCCGGCACCCGAAACCATCTATCCGTGGCGCAGATGGGCGTGTCGTCGAGTCGAGTGGCGTCATCCGCTACGTTGCACGCAGTAGGCAGCCAACGCCACTCTTCTTTCTGGGTCAACTCTGCGATATCTCCCAGCCGCTGCGCGACGAACGGCGTGTAGCGTCATACGTCGTTATGGATCCAGTGCACCACGGTAGATGAATCGGTCCAGTAGGTCGTCTGGCCGATATCGACGCGGTGCTTCCTCCTTATCGTCTCGGCGAGTCTTGCCCCGATCACTGCGGCTTGTAGCTCCAGGCGCGGTATAGTTTGCGCCCGACGAGGCGCAAACTATACCGCGGCCACCAACACGACGGCGCTGGTTGGTCCTCCGGCCTTATCCTGATTCTCAGGAACATCTCCTGCACGTCTGCTGTAATCGCTACCGCCTTTTCTCGGAACCTAAACAGGATTCCTGGTAGCGACAGCAGTAGGTCGGGTCCCACCAACAGTTCGTCGTTTAGGCAGACGCCGTTGCTCTTCGCTGCTGCGTTGAACACTAGCCTATGTTTACCGGGCTTGTTACGGTTCTGCACGGCGAAATGTGGCAGATACCAACAGATGGCACTCGCTCGCTCCGACCCGTCGCATTGCGTCGCTTACCCCTTGTCCAATAGGTTGTTAACCTGCTTGGAGTACTTGGCCACGAACTGTGGGTCGGCGTCCATCTTCTGCTCAATCTTCTTCAGCCGGCGGAATGCTTGATTGTAGCTAGGCGGCATAGTGACTTCGTCTCGTCGCCATGGCAGCCCAACCTCGTACCCGGTGTCAATCTTCTTGATTGTCCTCCCAACTATGTCGATGGCCCGTTGATCACTCGCCTTGACTCTCGGCTTTCCTTGTATGCCGAGCGCGTCGATCCTTAAGTGGCCTTCGACTAGGTCGTGGAGTTCCTGGCTGCATGCACCCTTTGTTCGGTCGGGCTCGTACACATGCAGCACGTTCCCTTCTTTTAAGATGGTCCTGCGTGGTGCGGTTCCGTGCACCACCCATCCTAGTTGCGTTCTTGATGCTGCCGGTTGGTTAGGGCCGCCGATTCGGAGCTCGCGGGACACTATGCACTCCCAGTGGTCTGTACCCACTAGAAGCCCGGGGTGCGCCAGTTCGTAGCACACCTCTTCTGGTGTCAGGTCCCTCAAGTGCTCGAAGGTCCAGCAGCGTGTCGGGAATAGACTGCTGGTGAAGCCGGAGATCCTTCATAGTCCTCGCTCTGACCTTGTAGCTCTCGTCACTCTTCAGTCCCTTCACGTTGATGTTTACTGTTTGGCTGCCCATATCTCGCAGCGACATGTTGACCCCGCTCAGGTGGAGCGGCCGTGATGGCCCTTCTACCCCGACGCTCGCCGCCAGTTCTTCGTCCACTAGCGTGATCGTGGCCCCCTCGTCTAGGAGCGCGTAGGTCTTGACCTCCCCCCGTGGTCCGGACACGATGACAGGGCACATAGGGACGATTTCGATTACGATTCGATTTAGGGCACGATGGTAGGGCCCGTGGCCCGGTAGCAGGTCGGGTAGCCACGGACAGGACCGCTTCCTCCTTCGGTGGTTCAGCCTTTCCTGTGTCTTCGGTCTGCGCTTCACGTACCGCTTGATGGAGCGTCGCATGATGCGGGCGGTGACATTGATCCACGCCGCACAACTGCGCCTTGCAGCTTATGCGCCTGTGTTGGTTCTGGGCGCATTTGAAGCAAATCCTATTGGATTTCAGGAAGCTCCATCGCTGCTCTACCGTAAGCGCCTTGTACCGCGGACACCGCGTCAACACGTGGGCTTGCTCGCACTTGGGGCACTTGTCCTTTTCTTCTTCCTTCCCTCGGTTGTAGTGAACACGCTCGCCTTCTTCTTTAGTGTCACGATGGGTCGAGTTTCCTTTCTCGGTGCGGCGACGCTTGTAGACGGAGCGTACGTATATCGTAACGCTAGGTCCGCCTCTCGCATTAGAAATCGTGACATCACGACGATTTCCGGATCCGCTGTCCCTTCTTGATCGTAGGCGTAGTCACACCAGCGGGATCGGAGATGCGGGCTGAGCTTGTCCAGTACCTCCCGGGTCATAAAAGGGTTGAACAAGTAACCTCTTCGATCGATTGTTTGCAGCACGCAAATGATGTTCTGTAGCTTGACAGCGAAACTGTTGAGTTCTGTGGCCGATGTACCAGGTTTCGGAAGCTTCTTGAGGTCATCCAATGCCCGGTCGATGATGACTTCCGGTCGTCCGAAGCACTGCTCAAGGGTCTTCATAATGACGCCTGGATCAGTGGCCGTATGTAGAAGGGCGGCCACGGCGTCTCTTGCTTCTCCTTTGAGGCAGCTTATCAGCCTTTGCACGTTCTCGGCTGCTGTTACCTGGTACATGTCTGTCGAATCTCGTACGGCCACCTTAAATGGCAGCCACTCGTTGGCCGCTCCTGAGAATGTAGGTAGCTCCGTGTGCCTTGGCCTAGGTCGGGTCATCTTCTCTAGCGTTGCTGCCAAGTGCTCGATGCTGTCCTTCGCTGTTGTGGGGGTCGGCGATCTCGTTCTAGATGTGAAGCGTAGCTGTTTGGATTCTCTTGGTCCCTCCTCCCCCCGTGAGTTGAGGGGATTCGTCCTCAGCCATTCATCCACCATCGATGAGGCTCTTCGCGTGGACGAGAGGGCTCTTGTTCTTCTTGTACGCTTTCTTCATCGTTGATCGCTGACACCTCCACTGCTAGTCTCTTCTTGACTAGCTCTTCTGCCAGTACCAGTTGCTGGGTCCGGATGGCTGCTAGCTTCTCTGCAGCCTCCAGTTCCGCCATCCGTAGCCTTGTTGTGACGCTTGTCGTTGACCGTTGCGACCTCATTGTCCTGGTCTGTGACGTCATTCGCTGTCAGATCGCGGTGTTTGTCGTCTGTGCACTGGAAGGCCCCGCTGCGCTGTTGTGTGCTGTTCTCTAGACTGGTGATGCTGGTGGGTCCGGTGAGAGTCTTCTTCTTCGCTCCCGTTCGATCAGCTCCGCTTCCTGGCGGCGCGCCTCCTGTTCTTGGACGCGTCGCGCTTCCTGTTCTTGGATGCGTAGCTGTTCCTCCATCTCGGTTGCGTCTCTCTGGCTCCTTGTGAACACCATCTTGAGTCGTTCAGCACGTTCGGATTAGCACGACGGGTTGGTACCTCTTCGGGTCGGTACTATGGGTGAAACCGGTCGGCTCGGTTCGGTGAGCCGGTCGGGTTCGGTTGGGATTAAGCTGGTCAGGTTCAAGACCGGTTAGGTTCGAAACCGGTCCTGTTCCGTACAGCTTTGTTCTTATCGCAGATCTTCTTACTTCGTCTGCAGCTTGGTGACAGCCGGGTTCCTTTCTTCGCTCTTGCCGCAGATCTTCCTACTTGGTCTGCAGCTCGGTTGTTCTGGTTGCAGCGGTTTCTTCGTTCTTGTATCCGCTGCTTGATGGACCAGACTGTATTGGGCCTGGTTGCCACGGGTTCTTCGTTCTTGAATCCGTAGCTCGCTGGAACAGGCTGAAGTGGACTGGTTGCCGCGGATTCTTGGTTCTTGTATCCGTTGCTCGTAGAACCAGACTGAAGTGGACTAGTTGCCGTGGAGTCTTCGTTCTCGTATCCGGCTATCGAAGGACCAGACTTGGACTGTATTGGTGTTCCGTTGGAGACTCGTTGAGGAAATGAAAATACTATCGTGATTGGTATCTTCAATTTATTCCTTACTTGTTACTCCTTGTAGAGTGGAAGACCGACTGTGTCTCTGCCTACAAGCGGGCCGGCTTTTATACAAAAACCGCTCGGCGAGAACAATGGCGCCCCTACTTTTCAACTGTATTCAAGCATGGCACCACAGAAATGTCGATTTTATAAAACTTATCTTACTGAAATTTACACAAGTTATACATTTCCTTAATCTACATACTTAATTCTACATAGGAAAAATATAAAAGGTGTACAAAGGTCATGACAAAAGTCAGACAATATACATAATCTTAACTAACTATCTACCTTTTTTCTAGTTCTTATACACATTACAAGTGTAGATAGCTTTACTCACATGGCACCTACGTCAATCCTACTTTAAATAATTGCACGTGGTGATTTCATAGTTACAAGAAAGCTAAGAGATAATGCTTACGGTACATTGTGTCTGGCCCTACCAGGTAGATACATTACAGGGGACGAAGTTCGTCTTATTTTCTCACGCCGTTTCGCGTCATGTGGCCATCCTTTCATACCCATTTTAATTACGGTCGAGCCGGGCCCGAAACATTAAGCATTGATTTTAAATTACATTTTATAACATTGAAAAAGGCCGACAGAAAATCTATATTGCCGTCATTCATAGACCCGCTAAAAACCCAAAAACGTGCCTGCATAAAAAAGGTCATTAAGGAATTTAGCGTGGGAAGTGTCCATTTCTAAAAATTACCACGTGAAAGCTCGCCGACGTTAACAACACCCATTTTCAGAGTCATTGCCTGCATTTTGCTTAACATTGATTTATCCTCGCTCAATGAAATTGACAGTTGTTATAGCTTGTTATTTAGAGAGAGAGAGAGTGTTTATAGAATATGGGGCTAGATATTTGGACAAAACAATGGACAGAACGTTTCTTTAGCGATACGATAGGAGTCTGTGTTTCCCGATAGCTACAATCTAGGAGTCTTTAAGTCAAGAGTGAATAGGTTGCTTCTAGGCAAACGTGCTTCACCGTCGACCACATCATCGCTTACTATA
Source organism: Orthosia gothica (assembly GCA_949775005.1). Taxonomy (NCBI): domain Eukaryota; kingdom Metazoa; phylum Arthropoda; class Insecta; order Lepidoptera; family Noctuidae; genus Orthosia; species Orthosia gothica. The sequence goes on along the minus strand of OX459041.1, from coordinate 4,136,389 downwards.
TCAGGTGAGATAGTGGTCAAGCGCGAGCATATAATTTATTTAAAAAAAAAAGTACATTCATTCAGATAAATGCGTTTTTAACCGACTTTCCAAAAAAGAGGAGGTTATCAATTCGACTGTATTTTTTTTTTTTTATGTTTGTTACCTCAGAACTTTTTACTGGGTGAACCGATTTCTATGATTCTTTTTTTATTTGAAAGCTGGTGCTTGTCATGTGGTCCCATTTAATTAATGTACATGTATAATTTCATCAAGATCTAATGAAGAACTTTGGAGATATACATCAGAACTCTTCAATAAATGACTGCAAATCACTCGGGATAGCTGCAATCGCATGTCTGTTTATTGTTTTTACCATTATATAACATAACATCACACTAGTACGCTCTAAAGAGGGTACGCAAGTGTGAACAGTTAACCCTGGTATACTCTCATACCACCAGTTTTGTTTAAGTTTCATGTTATTGGGATAATCAATTCTGGCTTCACTTTGGGCATTATAGGTACCTAACCTATAGAACTGGTCCATTATATATATATATTGTGTTTTGATATGTTTTATTTTTATTTTAATAATGTTTTTATTTATATTTATTTTTTTCTAATTTAGTTGTAAGTACATATATAATTAAGGTTATTAGTTTTAAGTTCTTAGCTGTCGCATTAGGGTAAAACCTGTAATGATAGTTTAAGCTGTTATAAATAAATAAATAAATAAATAAAATTATGTACCACAACTAAAAAGTGAAAAATAAAAAAAACTTTTACAAAAAATACAACCGACTTCCAAATAAAAACACTACAAAGTGAAAAATAAATTCAATTTCGGAAGTCGGTGTCAAAAAACGAAGAAACGAAAACAGGAACACCGACTTCCGAAATTGAATTTATTTTTCACTTTGTAGTGTTTTTATTTGTGTGATTACTTATCTAAATGTTCAACCAGGCAAAATAGAATGCCACTGTTGGTAATATTCATTCTTCTATCCGCATTATCAAATAGAAATACTGGGGCTGTATGCAGAACCACCATTTTGTGGCTATGCATTTTTAAATAGTAAACTTTTGACACATTTTGTAGAGATGATGAGTCAAGCAGACAATGGACAAACCAAAAATATGTTTATTAAGCAGCGAAACTTCAAATATATTATACACCGCTACAGAGGAAACTAGCCTGAAAAACTACGAAATGTGCCACTACCGCAAACCAAAATGTGGACTGAAGCAAATATTAGAGGATATTGACGTAAAAGTTCAAAACTTAACAAGTAAGGACTACTGTATTATTTACATCGGCGAAGAGGACTTTCGAAGATCGCAAAACTATGTAGAACTAGTCATGTTTATTCGAGAAAAATTAACTGTATTTTTAAAAATTACTGTATAATTATCCATACTAATATCATTATTTGTCTACCTACTTATAAATTTAAATTTAATAATAACTATTATTTAAAACAGCAAAATTATGGCAATACTCTGTACAATAGTAGAATAGAAACTTTTAGTAATCTTTTATATATGGATACACAAACATTTAATTACGCATACCTACTGGACTCTAATCTAAATCTTTCCTATAATTGATGATTAAACGAACTTACCTGAAGTGAAGTTCGATCCCAATTACACGAAGGCTCTGTCCGAAGAGATCAAGAAAACTATGTAGTAACGCGCAGGTACTGCTATCCAACCACTAAATTTGAAATCAACAAGATAAGCAAAAAACATGAAACAACTAGTGGTGCCCTCTCGGTAAATCATTTAGTTTAAAGTAAAGGGAACGGGATCCATGGTCATGACACTCACATACATAAAACGCATAAGGGGTCTCATGGATCTAGTGATCATGAGTGTACGGGACTGGGTGGGAGTTGATCTCTTCGGACAGAGCCTTCGTGTAATTGGGATCGAACTTCAATCTAAATGTTCAACCAGGCAAAATAGAATGCCACTGTTGGTAATATTCATTCTTCTATCCGCATTATCAAATAGAAATACTGGGGCTGTATGCAGAACCACCATTTTGTGGCTATGCATTTTTAAATAGTAAACTTTTGACACATTTTGTAGAGATGATGAGTCAAGCAGACAATGGACAAACCAAAAATATGTTTATTAAGCAGCGAAACTTCAAATATATTATACACCGCTACAGAGGAAACTAGCCTGAAAAACTACGAAATGTGCCACTACCGCAAACCAAAATGTGGACTGAAGCAAATATTAGAGGATATTGACGTAAAAGTTCAAAACTTAACAAGTAAGGACTACTGTATTATTTACATCGGCGAAGAGGACTTTCGAAGATCGCAAAACTATGTAGAACTAGTCATGTTTATTCGAGAAAAATTAACTGTATTTTTAAAAATTACTGTATAATTATCCATACTAATATCATTATTTGTCTACCTACTTATAAATTTAAATTTAATAATAACTATTATTTAAAACAGCAAAATTATGGCAATACTCTGTACAATAGTAGAATAGAAACTTTTAGTAATCTTTTATATATGGATACACAAACATTTAATTACGCATACCTACTGGACTCTAATCTAAATCTTTCCTATAATTGATGATTAAACGAACTTACCTGAAGTGAAGTTCGATCCCAATTACACGAAGGCTCTGTCCGAAGAGATCAAGAAAACTATGTAGTAACGCGCAGGTACTGCTATCCAACCACTAAATTTGAAATCAACAAGATAAGCAAAAAACATGAAACAACTAGTGGTGCCCTCTCGGTAAATCATTTAGTTTAAAGTAAAGGGAACGGGATCCATGGTCATGACACTCACATACATAAAACGCATAAGGGGTCTCATGGATCTAGTGATCATGAGTGTACGGGACTGGGTGGGAGTTGATCTCTTCGGACAGAGCCTTCGTGTAATTGGGATCGAACTTCACTTCAGGTAAGTTCGTTTAATCATCAATTACACTCTGCTCTGTCCTCGAGATCAAGAAAACTATGTAGAATTTGAAAGCTTTAAAATGCGTTGTATGTGAGAATGTCATTAAATATGTGTGACATAAAAAAAAAAAAAAAACTTAGTTTTGATAAACATTATAATAATAGATAAATGTTTAAATCTGTTTTACAATACCAAAATTATTAACAAATTAAACAAAAAATAATAATTCTGCATGATTATTTTAATAAGTACATGGTACAATAACCAATTTATAAATGATTAATCTATAAATTTAAAAACCGATAAAGCGAAATCACTGGCATTGTCTGTTAACACTGGTCTTTGATAAAACCTGGCAAATACAGATGAAGACCCACTCCAGCCAGCAGTTTTTCTAATTAGGTCTATGGAGACGCCTGATTTAATAGCTGCTGAAGTAGACGCATGTCTGGTGGAGTGGGCCTTGAATTTACTTGTATCAACACCACTGTCACATAAAACACCCTTTATCCAGCGGCTTAAAGTTTGCGAACATACAGCCTTATAAGGGCTTTTAGATCTAATGAAAAGATATTCTTCCCCAGCTCTAATTGACGCTGTTTTTAATAAATACGACCTAAGTGCGTTAGCTGGGCAAACTTCTGGTCGCTCAGTAAAAAATGGTACATGTAGACAAGGCTGTGTTGAACCAATACGTGAAGTTTTGATCAAATCTGGAATCTTAATAGAGATATGATTTGAATGAATACAAACATTTTTAATATTTATTTTCGAAATTGTTTGAACCCTGTGAGCCGTGACTAATGCGATTAGGGTTACGGTCTTTTTGGCAAGACAATCCAAGTCCAACTCATCGTTGGGATATAAATTAGATAAATAATTAAGCACAATAGAAGGATCCCAGGTTTCATTGTATTTCGGTAATGGTGGTCTTAGTTTATAGAAACCTTTAAATAAACGACTAATTCTGTCATCAGATCCAATTTTTGATCCAATTATTAGAGACAAAGCTGATCGATGGCTGTTCAAAGTCCCATATTTGGCTCCGTCATTAAAAAGCAATGTAAGAAAATACATTACATTGGGAACAGAAGCTTCATAAAAATCAACGTTATGAGCCTGACAAAAAAAGAGCCACTTTTTTAATCCCGTATCATACTGTTTTATAGTATTGTTGGACAGTGAAGCATACATAATATCGATAGAAGAAGGAGGGACGCCTCTTTTTAGTAGTGCCGTCCTGACAATCTGCCTACAGCCAGGGTAAGCCGAGGTGGTGGTGGTCTGTTGGAACAAGACAAAAGAGCTTGGTCACTTGGTTTGAACAGGATAATCTCAGATACTAATAGACTTTCGAACAATGGAAACCACGGTTGCGTGGGCCAGTATGGCACAACAAGGATGCCCTCAGCCTCATCCGTAATTATTTTGCGTAATGTTTTTAATATAACAGAAAATGGTGGAAATGCATAAAATTTTTGATTATTCCAATTCAATGTAAAGGCGTTTATCGCGTAGGCGTCAGAGTCTCTTTGCCATGACACGTATATTTCGCATTTCTTATTGATCCTTGATGCAAATAGATCAATAGTTGGTGTACTGAACGTGTGGATGATTTTTCTGAAGGCATTGTTACTTAGTTCCCATTCTATGTCTGTATGTGTGGCCCTAGATTCAGCGTCTGCTATTACATTATTTTCCGAACTAATATAGGAGGCGAAAACGTGTATATTTTTTTTTCTCGCACCACTGCCAGAGTTCTTTGGTAATTTTATTCAAATGCGGAAATCGAATGCCACCCATTCGATTTATATAAGATATGGCTGTAGTATTATCAATGCGTAAAAGGATCTGGCAATTCTTAAGCTGTTTGGCAAATATCTTAAGGCCAAAAAAGGCTGCCATTAATTCTAGTAAATTAATATGCAGATCCTTTTCTGCAGTATCCCATTGCCCATTTGCAGTATCTTCGCCACAAGCCGCCCCCCACCCTGTTTTGCTTGCATCAGAAAATATTTCAATCAAATATTTTTCATGACGAATAGGATTAACGTTATTTTTGACAGCGTTGAGCCACCAAAATAAATCTTTGTGAATATGTAAGGGTATATTCATATAACACTCATAATTATTATCAGACTTTAATAACGCTAGGTATTTACACCTCTCTAAATCTTTTGTGTATAGCCAGCCGTATTGAATGGCTGTGCAAACAGATACAAGTAGACCCACCAGGTGAGCAAGACATCTAATCTTGCAACATTTAAGGGTCTTACAGTAATGAATTTCATTCGTAATATGTGTCTTTTTTGTATCTGTTTGTCTAATATGAAATAACTCAGTGTCTATAATAAATCCTAGATATTTACAACTGGTTTTTGGGATCAATGAACTCTTTTCGTTATTAATAACAAAACCCAAAAATTCTAAAAGTAATTTGGTCTTTTGAACATTTTCTAAACATTCCTTGTTTGTTTTTCCAATACAACATATATCATCTAAATAAATAGTTGATAGGTAGCCTAAACTTCTTAATAACGCCATCACAGGCTTAAGTAGCTTAGTAAAAACGTATGGGGCTGTGCACAAGCCAAATGGAAGCACGTTAAATTCATAAAGATTGTTTTCTAAACCTTGGATGGACGGAATTTGGAAACGCAAAAATTTTCGGAACTCCTTATCAATTGGAATAAAAAAATATGCGTCCTTTAAATCGAGTGTAGCTAGATAGTAATTCTTAGAAATTAACTTTACCGTTGTGCGAATATCTTCTAATTTGAAATGGTTTGTATTTATAAACCTATTTAAGGACTTAAGATTAAGTATAAATCGCTGTCTTCCATCTGGTCTGGGTACAAGAAAAGTACTCGATACGTATTGACCATAACATGATTGACAGGGTGATATTGCTCCCATGTTTAATAAATCATTAATGATCTTCTCATAGGCTATCAAATCATTTCTATTTAGGATTGGTAGTGATGGCGTGTGATTTTGTAATACACGTGCATTGAAAGGTAATTTATAACCTTTAACCCAAGATAAAAGTACTGCATCATTAGTGATAAGACGCCATCTATCGTAAAATTGCGACAAACGTCCTGCATGACTCACCGGTTCTATCGGCGGTGTGGTGCTTGGGTCTGTGAGCGCCTGTAGAATCCGCGCGGCTGCTGCTGCGGCGGCGGAGCGCGGCGCTGCTGGCGCTGGTACTCGGGTCGAATGTTCGGAGCAGGCACTGCTGGACGTCTCGCCGCAGCTCCCGTCTGCCTGCCGTGGAGCGGAAGTGGGCGTCTCGCGTTTAAATTTTGCGTTTGGTTTACAAATCGTCTTGAAGGGCCAGGTGCAGAGGCTCTGGTTTTCATTTCCGCGCCAGTTTTGTTTATTGCTTTTGCAGCTTTTAAAATATCCCCCAACTGGCTGCCAAAGAGGTGGCTATCTATTTGAGTCGTGTACAGGTGATCTTTTATCTCCTTTTTAATTGACGAACAAACAAAACTTCTGCGTATCATCGATTCCGTATGTTGTAAGTCACAGGCCAATTTTCCAGCGTCAGTTAACGACTTAACAAGTTTTATATTGGTATTATCGGTAGATAAGACATGTGAAAGAGCATCCCCTAAACAAGTAATTATCAAGGCAATTTGTTTCTGCTTATTTTCAATCGCCTTATCTTTTTTGTTAAGAACTTCTGATAACGCTGCTTTCACTTCTTGATTAAGTATAGGAGCGTCAATGTATTTACAGTTTTCTGGAATGTCATGTTTTACAAAAATGTCTTTTTTGACATCCTTAGAAAGGCCATTTGTCGCTGTATGCTCCCACCTGACAGCTAGATTTGAACTAAGGGCTGGGCCGAACCTTTTGTCTCTTACAGGGGCTTCACCTAATATTTCCAAAATATCATCTGGAAGAATGTCTTCAGCTTCGCTGTTCCCTATGATTTGTACGTCCTGATCCGTGACGGCAGTGTCGGTGGCAACGGGTTCAGTCGACACATTTAAGGAGGGGGCATCTAAGGGCTCCAATAATACGGTCCCAATGTCGTTGTGCGGGACCACTACTACGACCTCACTAGAAAGGTCTGCGTTCTGTGTGGTCTCAATGGACTGTCGGGGCAGCTCAGGCGACGATAAGCGTGCTTCAAAAATATTGCTTCTAGGTGGTTCGTCTGTAATGGGCGTAAACGGGCGACATTATAGTTACGCTTGTATATCAATAATCCCAGTCCTCGAGTTAACGCATATTTAATAATAATCGCATTTAATTGCAAGTAATAATCATGACGGAGGCATTCCTTAGTAATGCTCACAATCAGTTAACATAGCACTGGTATCAATCCCTATGAACTGTACACAGCCTTGTTGTTATAGATTGGCGGACACATTCCATAAAAATGTTCACGACCAACGGGAACAAAGAAAACATTTAAAAGGAATCATTCTGAGTCATTCTATTGAAATGCTTACAATCATTATGTAATAGCATTGGGATTACTTCCTATACACTGTAAACAGCTTTGTTGTTATCAATTGGGGGACACATTCCATATTTAAAATGTTCACGACCAACATAGATTTTTATTTATTTATAATTTTCAATGTGGGTAGTTACTTCACAAAAAAAAAAAAATATTTTGCTCCCTGTATGTAGAATAGTTGGCTTAATTTCACTGTAATTTGTTATTTAATTTGTACTTACCAAACGTTTTTAACGAATCTTGCGAAGATGAGCTTTGTCGCCATCTTTTCTTTAACTTTTTTTTGATCTTCCTCATTTTTCGATTTACGTAGGCCTCAATATCTTCATCACTGTACCGTTTTCGCGGCATAATGATTATAATTAAACACCTACACACCTTACACACCGTGGTATAAACACACCTTATCCAAAAAAAAACACTTGAACTAGTTATATTTTTAATTTTTGAGAGGAACGGAAAAAAACGTGGCGGATAGCGCTAGCACTAAAACGCGAATGATTTACCGAGAGGGCACCACTAGTTGTTTCATGTTTTTTGCTTATCTTGTTGATTTCAAATTAAGTGGTTGGATAGCAGTACCTGCGCGTTACTACATAGTTTTCTTGATCTCGAGGACAGAGCAGAGTGTAACTACGATATGTATAGTCAGCGCACGGGCGCAGTGAATAGTAATGGCACGAAAGTTGTGGTATCGGACCTTCAGGATCTTGTTATGACAATAGGCAACCTAGACAGTGTAGATTTTGAGGTGGAGTATTCACAGTCAGATGGATCAGAAATATTTACGGACTCACAACTACAAACCAGCCCTAAGTTTTTTCTTTAATAACAACACATCAAAAAGCAGTACACAGACACATTTATGCAAAAATATAAACATGCTGTATCAAAACATACAAAGTCTAAAAAATAAACGTTACCTATTAGAAGCAATCACGAACGAACATAAAATAGAAGCGCTTTGTTTTACGGAAACATGGATTACGGAATTAAAAAAAGACCTAATGAGTTTGGAAGGGTATACTGTAGCCGCCAAATACTGCCGCCCAAACTATGCGGGGGGTGGTGTTTGCATATTCTTAAAAGACGATATTGAATTCAAGGAAAGACACGATTTAACGGAAACGTCAATTGAATTTATATTCGAAATGTGTGCAGTAGAAATTCCTAAAATTAATCTTTTGCTGATAGTTATCTATTGGCCACAAAAAAATAGGGAAACTGAAATATTTTATAGATCTATGGAAAAACTGCTACTAAAAATCAACATAAAGGACAAACAAAAACACATAATTATAGGCGGGGATTTCAACGTCAATATCCTTGAGAAAAATCGCAATTCGTTTAATCTTCTAAATACTATGACCAAGTACAACTTTCGACAACTAGTGACGGAACCTACCAGAGTAACAGCCTCAAGCGCCACATGTATTGACCTAATATTTACAAACACACACGACAAATGCCATCTAGAAGTAGTGGAGCTTGGACTCTCAGACCACAGAGGAATAACAATCTCTATACCTACCCACGATCCATTAATTAATAAAAACCAAATATTAACTCTAAAAAGGATCTTTAACAAACAAAACATAGACTCGTTTAAACATGAACTGAAAAAACTAGACTGGAGTAAAATAATAAACGAAAATCAAAATATAAATACCAATTATCTGTCATTCCATAACACATTACAAAACATATTAAATCAGTGTATACCAAAGAAAACCGTAAAAATTAAAAAGAGATTATCTAAATCATGGCTAACGACTGGATTACGAATAGCATGCAAGCATAAAAGACAACTAAAAGCATTAATGACTACAACTAATAACAATATATTGGACAAGTACTATAAGCGTTACGAAAAAATACTTAAGATAACAGTAGCTCACTCTAAAAAACTAAACTACATAAGAATTATGACAAAATCTGAAAATAAAACTAAAACAATGTGGCAAATAATAAAAGAGCGCACAAAAAAGAATAACAAAAAACCAATAAATAACATAAAATTGCGGGTACAGAATACTGTGACAGAAAACGCGACTACCATTGCCAACGCTTTCAATGATTATTTTGTGTCAGTGGGAAAACAGGATACCGCAAACGGGAACGTTCGTCCAACTGGCCGTCCTACCTCCTGCCAAAGTGAAAACTCCATTTACTTAAGACCTGTTGACCCTAATGAAATTAAGTTTATTATAAAAAGGTTAAAAAATAAGCGAAGTTATGGCCATGACGAGCTACCGCCTATACTTATAAAATCATGCGCTGAAGAGTTAACGTTACCGCTAACTTATTTAATTAATCAGTCTTTAGATGAAGGCGCAGTCCCTGACCTACTGAAAGTATCGATAGTGAAACCAATTTACAAAAAGGGAGACCAGACTGACACTAGTAATTATGCTTCTGTGTTTCGTTCTCGAGATTAGATATACATACACTTGTAGTCACACATACAATGTCGCCACTATTGCACTAAGTTCAAAGAGAAAAAATAAAATAAAAAATAGATGTGGGTACACTGACACATCTCATAGGTTTACCGCGTTCAATACCTCATTCACATTCCAGTGCTCCGCCACTTTGTATTTATATTATTGCGTTACAGTTTTTTCGACAGTTTAGTGTTTTTGTGTTTCTTAACGAAAAATGCCGAAAAGGAAACGTGATGACAAGGATTCATTGAGTTATATAAAGAAGAAAATTAAGAAGTTGGAAAGAAAATTGTTAAAAGGACGACGTAGATCTTCATCATCCTCGAATTCTGAGCGGATGTTACCAAAACCTCAAGGTACCTAAATGTTTACGTTTTATGACGAATAAGTTTTATTGTTTCATGGATTAACGTTACAACGTACGAGTTGCAACTTATCCTTTTTCAAACTCGGGTACACGATGCAACGTCATGAGTTCATCTTACCCGCTGCATCTGTACGTGTGATTACATGTAAATATTACTACGTTACCTGTTTAGGTACCCAATTATAATCACGTAGCAATTTATGCATTTACTAAACTCGGGTTCACGATGTAACGCCTATGAGTTCATCTTACCCGCTGTGCTCGTTTAATAAAAATGAAACATTTGTATTAAATCCGTTATTACCTGTTAAGGTACCTACTTAGCCATTGTCATTATTTGTCATGCGTACCTATGCATTGATTTACATATTTAAATATAACGCATTAATAGAATCGGAAAATAATGAAGACCTACCGGTGGACCTTGACGAGCCGGTACCATCGATTAGCGGATCATGCTTGGAGTCACTGCAGGTGTCAAATTTATCTGAAGCGACACAAGAGCCTCCTTCCCAGGCAAAGGCTGAAGAGGCTACCCCTGCTGAAATTTAGAATCAGCTTGATGATTTAGACGAAACCGTGTTGGAAATATTGGGAACTGATCCATTAATCAGAACATTGTTTGGTAAAGATATCCAGAAGGACTTAGCCGTACGTTTTGAGTTCATAGCCACTTCTGGTCTGACAAAAGAATTAGTCTTAGAATCTCATTTGCCTCCAGCTAACTGTAAGCTAATAAACGCAACATTCCTTAATCCAGAGATTAAGGCGGCTGTCATTTACGCCATAGTAAAGCGAGATAATGCTATGCAGGCGAAACAGAAGCAGATAGGCAGTGCTATCGCATGTCTTAATGAAGCTATTACTATTCTTTTGTCAAAAAAAGATCCCGACATATTGAAATTACTTGTGGACACAGGGCGCATCTTGTGCGACTGTCAACATAATGATTCTGTCACCAGGCGTAATTTTATCCTTGCTGTTCTGAAAAAAGATTTAAAAGATCAGATGCAGCTGACCAAAATAGATAGCTTACTCTTTGGTCAAGAGCTTGCTGACACATTGAGAACGGCTAAGGCTATAAATAAGTCATTAGCTGAACTGAAGTCTGTTCCACCACCCAAAGTTTTAGCAAACAAGCCAAGGCCTCCACCATCCAACCGGAATTTAAACTGGAAGGCTCCAGCCCCGTACCGCAGACCGATGGGGCCTCGGAGAACGAAGGAGTCTGCACCCTCGACGAGGCAACAGCACGTTCAGCCATTCAGAGACTCACGTCTGAGCAACAGCCGCAACCGTCAATAGAATCTACGGTAAATCTTGCCGGCAGGCTATGTCATTTTTACGATCAATGGTCGCAAATAACATCGGACCAAACTGTACTGTCATGGATAAAGGGTTATGAAATTCCTTTTGCACAAACACCATTTCAGATTAATATGCCACCGTCTAAAAATATTCTCGTAATGAAGAATATGATTTTGACCAGGCCATAGATAATTTATTAACTATAGGTGCTGTTTCAAAATGTGAACCTTGCGACGGGCAATTCATATCTAATATATTCTTGGTACAAAAGATTGTTTTATGTCAACAATCGATCTTAAAGATGCATATTTTTAATTAAAATTCACGTTAATTCTAAAAGGTACTTACGATTTAAATGGAAAAATAACTTATTTGAATTTAATGTTCTGCCGTTTGGTCTCAATACCGCACCCTACGTTTTTACTAAAATCATGAAACCTGTTGTCAAATTATTAAGATGTACTGGTAATACATCACGTATCACATTGCTACAGCGATTGTTGATAATGTTGAAATTACAAAGAAATTTCTTTGTTCTTTGGGCTTCATCATAAATTAATCTAAAAGTTGTCTGATTCCCAGCAATTCATGTAATTCATTGTATGTATTTAGGATTTGTCATTGATTCTAAAACATTGGATTAGTTTGCCTACTGAAAAACGTGAGAAGATAAAGAAGGAATTGTTAAAATTTAAAAATCTCCATATATGTAAAATTAGGGATTTTGCTCGCATAGTAGGAGTTTTAACATCTGCTTGCCCTGCCTTTGAATATGGCTGCATGTATACTAAAGAGTTTGAGAAATGTAAATTCTTGAATTTAAGAGGCAATGATAATTATGAAAAGTTCATGACCATTCCTTCTACTTTAGATTCAGATTTTGATTGGTGGATAAACTCCATCAATAAATCTGTTTGCAAAATTAAATTTGATAATTATAATTTGGAAATTCAGTCTGACGCCTCAACTACGGGATGGGGTGTGGCTTGTGCGGAGAAAACGGCAAGCGGTTGTTGGAGTCAAGAGGAAAGAAATCAGCATATTAATTATTTAGAGTTAATGGCTGCTTTCATTGGGCTTAAATTTTTTAGCAAAGAGTTATTCGGCTGTCAAATTAATTTACCAATTGACAATACGACAGCGATTTCTTACATAAATCGCATGGGAGGTGTGCAGTTTCCCCATTTAACCAAACTTACCAAAGATATATGGTAATGGTGTGAGGCTCGCAACCTATTCGTTTCTGCTCTTTATATCCCATCAGTCGAGAATAGTATCGCCGATGCTGAATCGAGACGAGTTCACCCCGATATTGAATGGGAATTATCAGACTTTGCCTTCGATGCGCTAATGCTGCGTGTTTAATACATGCGCTAAATACGTATCATGGCAAAAAGATCCTGACGCTTATAATATTTACGCTTTTTCCATATGTTGGTCAGAATGGTATTTTTACGGTTTTCCTCCATTCGCAATTATTCTAAAAACATTAAGAAAGATTATTAGTGATAGAGCTAGAGGAATACTAGTCGTCCCGGCATGGCCGTCACAGCCGTGGTATCCCTTGTTTAATAAGCTTTTGCAAAGTAAACCTTTGATATTTAATTCTTCTCAAGAATTAATAATTTTTCATTCCAGCAACCGTTAAATACACAAGCGGATTACCCTGGTTGCGCGATTATTGTGCGGGAATCTCTACTGAGAAGAAGTATTCCTCCTGCATCAATTCACATCATGTTGGCGTCCCTCTCGGATAATTCCATGAAACAATATGATACTTGTTTGAAAAAATGGTTAGTTAAAAGCGTTAATATTTATGAGGCCTTCATACCGAAGATTCTTTATTTTTCTACCGAATTATTTGAATCTGGTGCGCAATTTGGTACGCTGAACAGTTGACACTGTCTTTAATTTTAGGTCATCAACTCGGTAAAATGTATGGTATGATCGGGTAAAAAGATTTTTTAAAGGACTATTTAGACTTCGTCCACCCTTTCCCAAATACGATTCAACGTAGGACACCTTATTAGTTATAGAAACTCTGTCTACCTGGATACCTAACGATAATTTACCGTAAGATAAAATGACAAGGAAATTGGTAACTTTACTTGCACTTGTTACAGCTCACAGGGTTCAAACCCTATCAAAAATTAAGGTCGAGAAAATTAATATTTCATTACCTAATGAATTATATATTAAAATCCCTGATTTAATCAAAACATCCAGTGTAAAATCGAGACAGCCAATGCTGATACTACCCTACTTTCGGGCAAGACCCGAATTATGCCCTGCTAAATTATTAATTGATTACTTACGAGTAACCGAACCGCTGCGTAATAATCACACCTTTCTTTTTATTAATACCAAAAAGCCACATAATAAAGTTTGTGCTCAAACACTTAGTAGGTGGATAAAGAGTACCTTAGAGGTCAGTGGAATCGCTGTAACCGAATTTTCTGCTCACAGTACTAGACATGCCAGTACTTTTCGAGCTCATAAAGTGGGTGTCAATTTAGATCTGATAAGGAAAACTGCCGGATGGTCAGGCACATCCACCACATTTGCCAAGTTTTATAACAGGGCAATAACAGATTCTAGAAACCTATTTGCTAGGAGTATTTTGGTCAATGATAATTCATAAATTAGTTACATGATTGTTTGTAACCTATTCTAGGTAAAATTACTATGATTGTGATAAAAAAGTACTATTTACATGTTATCAGCTGTGATTAAAAATATTGTTTATTGAATTATTTTGGTTTTTCAATATTTTATTGATTTATCTAACTCTTATACACTATGTACATTTCACAAAGACTCTCAATAACTACAAGTGTATGTATATCTAATCTCGAGAACGAAACACAGAAGCATAATTAATGATTAAACGAACTTACCTGTAAGTGAAGTTCTATCATAATTATGCGAGGTGTTTCGTTCGAAGAGATTAGTAGCCCACCCTCCCTAGTTTAACCCCCTAAATTGTGAAATGAATATCTTATCTCTGAACTAAATGAGGTATTGAACGCGGTAAACCTATGAGATGTGTCAGTGTACCCACATCTTTTTTTTTATTTTATTTTTTCTCTTTGAACTTAGTGCAATAGTGGCGACATTGTATGTGTGACTACAAGTGTATGTATATCTAATCTCTTCGAACGAAACACCTCGCATAATTATGATAGAACTTCACTTACAGGTAAGTTCGTTTAATCATTAATTATCGGCCGATAGCATTGCTACCGACCTTCTCGAAAATATTGGAGACTGCGATGTCAAACCGACTTTATTCTTATTGTGAAAAATATAAAATATTTAACGATAGCCAAAATGGGTTCAGGAAAAACAGATCCACGACATTAGCAATATTTAAGTATATCCAGGAAGCTTTAAATATAATTAATAACAAAAACTACGCTGTTGGGATTTTACTGGATATGAGCAAAGCCTACGACAGAGTTTCATACGAAATTTTACTTAATAAATTATATGCAATAGGTGTTAGAGGTACAGCACACAAGTGGTTCTGTTCGTACCTAGAAAATAGGGAGCAATGCGTAGAGATAGAACATAGCGACCCACACACTGGCCAAATAACACGCGTAAGATCGAATAAAGCAAAAACAACAATGTCAATACCGCAAGGCAGCGTTTTGGGATGCTTATTATTTCTAGTTTATATTAATGACCTCCCTAAAGAAATTGACGCTCAAAATATTTTATTTGCTGACGATATTTCTATAATTTTTCCTCATACCAATAGAGAAAACCTAAACTTAAGTCTGGATGATAAGCTCTCAAAAATAATAGCATGGTTAAAAGATCATAACTTAGAACTAAATTTTGACAAAACAAAGCTAATGCAATATAGACTATACCAAAAAAGGAAATTAGATATAAATTACTCATACAACAACATAAAACTGCAATGCATAAACGAGTTTAAACTTTTGGGTTTGACTATTGATACGAATATAAACTGGAAAGCCCATATAGATACACTGGCAAACAAACTAGCTAGCTTTATATATGCATTGGGGGAGCTTAAAAGAGCTACCGATTTTAAAACTGCTCTAACAGCATACTATGCCTACGCATACTCCTGGCTAAATTATGGAATCGTGGTGTGAAGAAATTGTGTGGACAAGGATAGAGTTTTTATTCTTCAAAAGAAATGCATACGAATTCTTGCCAATATAGATAACGCAGAAAGCTGCAGGCCATTCTTTGTAAGATACAAAGTCCTTACACTAACTGGTATCTATATTTTAGAAGTTAGCAAATTTATAAGAAAACACCAGGCACTATTTCCACTCACTAAGGACATTCGCCCACAACATCGCAGTATTAGACGCCAAAACAAGAATGAATTAGCCTTGCCAAGCTCAAAATTAAATATATTCCATTCAGGACCACTAGCCATGTGCGTTAAAATATATAATAAGCTTCCAAATTCAATTAAGGACATAGAATACGAACATAAATTTAAAAACAGTCTCCAAAAATATCTTATATTAAAATCGTATTACACTCTAAAGGAATTCTTTGACGATAAGTGAATTTTGACATTGAAATTCATACCTGTACAGAATACACACAGCACTTACAATTTTGACTTACAACCTACCTATGTTGTTTTATGATTATTATTGTTATCTGTGTTTGTTTTTAATTTAATTTTTATCTTATTTTAATTTATGAATGGAAATGATGACCAAATTGTTTGTTTTAATTTTTTTTTTTTTTATCTTATTTTAATTTATGAATGGAAATGGTGACCAAATTGTTTGTTTTAATTTAATTTTTAATTTATTTTAATTTATGAATGGAAATGATGACCAAATTGTTCTCATCTATCCTATATTTTAACATGGCAGCTACTTATTTCAATAACAAATGTTGGACACTTGATAAACATGTTAAAATTTGTGTTTGTTTAAGCACAGTGGTTTTGTTTATTTTGTGACACTCTAGCACCTTAGACTATTTATATTGCTGTGCCCTAGCAGGGTTCATGTATGAAACCTTTATACTTGTAACAAATTTGTAAAGTACATGAATGCAATAAATTATTATGATTATGATTAGAGCTTAAACGTTTCGGAACGTCAATTTTCATATAAAAACGAAATACTGTGGTTTTTCAGCTTTAACTAGCTTTTATGAATGTTTGTTTAATTTGATATCCTATATATACTACTTATCCTATCATTCTTTCAACTAATATTGTAAATGTGGAGTCTATATGTTTGTTTATCTGAGCGATCACGACTCAATTGCTGAAAGCATTTGGATGCAAGTTGATACTCGGGTAGACCATGGGCTGAATTATCTTTCCCCTGGGATAATAAAATGCTTTTAAATTTTATAAATGGTTACTAAAGGTGTAATATATATAGAAGGGCATGAAAAGTTATCCGAGATACAGGCTATCGACTAATTCAGATGCAGAAAATCCTTTGCTAATGGTATAACAAACTCCTAGCCGTAAACCCGTCTTCGAACCAAAAATTCGAAGACATGTGTCAACATGTGTCATATACCAACCCGCAATGGGCCCGCGTGGTGGATTACGGCCCATTCTCACTCATAGAGAGCAGGCCTGTGTCCGAGCAGTGGGAACATTAAAAGGCTGATGATGAAAGGTACTGAAACTGATTACTAAACTAATAAGCTAGGGCTTGTATTTTGACAGTCAGTCTTCAGAAAAAAGTATATACCATACCTACAACCATATTATGGTACCCATTACAGATACAAGTATATAGTCACCAGTAACCACTTTAATAAAAGCTGTTCTGTTCTGTGTACCGCAGTTAGTCTAATTACATAAAAGCCCCTAGCTAGTGAAACTCTTACTACTTTCCAGCTTATCCGGGATGTACATGTATATCAGTGTTTTACTCTGTGCAACTGCTTATCTTACCTCCATAACACAGTTAATGGCTATCACAATACACGGTAGATAGGGCCTATTTTTGTCTTTTGTTTAATAAACCCTCAAATCGGTCGTGAACTCATCGGAGTTCGGAGTTCGTAAGGCATCGGCCTTGCTTAAAATATTATAAAGTTATAAACTCATCTTATATGCTGCCCCGAGAAGTCAAAATTTCTTAGTTGGATCAAGTCTATGAAGGCTACGTGAAATTAAAAGTAGAGCGCAGTATGGTACGAGGCCCGGAATAGCGAGGGTCGTCTTTTTGGCTGAGAACCTGGACTTTGTTTTAGTTGATTCTTAACTTTACCACCTGGTGAGTTACTGTTTTACCTAGCTGTATTCATTTCAGCTCTGCAAGACGAATTCTGTACTTTTCTGAGAAGATATGCCCATATTTCCCGCATATTAAGGAGCTTTTGCAGTCTACTCGTTCTCAATTCATCAAAAAAATACCTCGAATTTCCCGACATTTTAAAATGTTTTTGACCTTGATTGTCACTCACATAAGATGTGACTTGAATATGAATGAGTACGATAATTTGCCTTCTGTAAGTCGCGTTGCAAATGCAAACATCCAACATTTCGTGATGATGCCGTGGTCAGGACCTCGCCTCTCATGCACGGGGTAGTTTTCTAATCGACCAATATCTCTATTTGAATTCCTATTTATTTGCTAATTTATCTTAGACATCCCTGGCATCGGCGAAGGAAAACATCGTGAGGAAACTTGACCTTATATAAGTAAGAATTCATCAAATCTCATTGTGCAAGCATGGTGATCAATACTAGAGCCTTCTCTGTATGTCTGTTACTAGTGTGTTTTAGAATTCCTGTTGAGTTAATCTGCAGTACAAATCAAACGGGTTGTAATTTTAAAAACAATTTATGATCTCCGTCCATAATTTTTTTTTTTTTTTTTTTTATTACGATGTAACTGAGTAGTTACTTCATAACAGTCACAATCTAGCCTTGAGGCTAATAAGTAACTTAAATTTAACCTAATTTGCTAATAATTTATACGGTAAAGAATGTGTCCATTGGCACTTTTCTTATTGTCTCTATTATGATGGGAAGACACTTAGTTCATGTGTTCTTAAAAGGTAGCACTCACTGCACTCCGTAACACTAATTTCACTCTAAACTAACTCAAAAGGCTTAGTCCTTTTCAGTCTCCTTATTATGTCCGTGGTGTCAAGGAGCTGGATAGCCTCGACATTCACATGTTTATGAAGTCTCTCTTCATGGGCTTCGGCGTATTTTTTTATAACTTTGGCGACGAGGTCCACTCCTAAGTCCCGGTGGATGTCCTCGTTTCTAATATACCAGGGAGCGTTTACTATGCTCCGCAGTACCTTGTTTTGAAATCTTTGTATAATTTCAACATTGGTACGTTTTGTACAGCCCCAAAGCTGTATACCGTATGCCCATACAGGCATAAGTACTTGTTTGTACAGAAGTACTTTGTTGTACACTGAAAATGATGAATGTCTGCCAAGTAGCCAGTACATATTCCTGTAGCGGATATCTAACTCCAGGCGTTTCTTTTTGACATGAGCCTTCCAGCGAAGCTTGGCGTCAAGCGTCATACCCAGGTATTTTGCAGTATTTTCGTAAGGTATTATGCAACCGTTGATATAAACCGGTGTATAATTAGGGCTTCGGTTTGTGAAGTCTATATGGGTCGATTTGGACTCATTTAACTTAATTCGCCATTTTTTTGTCCAGTTGGTGATGGAGTTCACAGCAATTTGTACTTTATCTACGGCTTCTTTGTGAGTGACACCTATAGCCATGATGGCTGTGTCATCTGCGAAGGTTGCAATAAAGTTGTTTTTCATTTCTGGGATATCACAGGTGTACAATAGGTACAAGATAGGTCCAAGAACACTTCCTTGTGGTACACCAGCTTTTATTTGCTTGAGATCTGAGTAAGCATCTTCATGTCAGACTCTAAACGTCCTCTCTGTTAGGTAAGATTCTAAAATGTCTGCAAATTGTTTAGGAAGCATTTTCCTTAACTTATAAATGAGACCTTTATGCCAAACCTTATCAAATGCCTGTGCTACATCTAGAAAAACTGTAGAACAGACTTTTTTTTCTTCTAGGGTTCTTTCTATAATGTTGGTAATTCTATGTACTTGGTCTATCGTGGAGTGTTTTTCTCTGAAACCGAATTGGTAATTGGGAATCAGTTTTCTGTCTTCTATTATTGGTTTTATGCGTCTTATAAGTAGTTTTTCAAATAATTTTGAAATGATTGGTAAAAGAGATATAGGTCTGTATGATGTTACTTCCTGAGGCGATTTTCCGGGTTTGGGGATCATTATTACTTCAGCAACTTTCCAGATATCAGGCACGTGTTTCAAACGGAATGTTGCATTTATAAGGGTTGTAAGTTTTACTATGGCTTTTCGTGGCAGATTTTGAAGCAGTTCTCCAGTGATAAGGTCGTATCCAGGCGATTTCTTTTTGGCTAAGTTTTTGATCATATTTTGCACTTCTTTCGGCGTAGCTAATCGTATATTCAACTCGTCATGGTGAGTGACATCTAGTGTTATTTTTTCAGAGCTTTCCTCAGCACTTGTTTGAAAAGTTTGTTGTAAATGCTCTGCAAATATATTTGCTTTCTGTTCGTTGCTTATGGCCCATTTACCATCTATTTGTTTAATAGGTGATGCATGAACAATAGGCTTATTCAGACGTTTAGTGGCTTTCCACAGTGAGTGTTCTGTTTTTCCACTACTTGTTAATTGGCTTAAGTAATTATGTGTAGCATCATCATGATATTCCTGTATTGCTTTACTTAATCTTTTTGTAAGTCTATTTAGTATTGTTTTGTCAGGTGGATATCTTGATTGTTGCCATTTTTGCCTCTGAGCCCTCTTTATGGCTATGAGGTTTCTTATTTCTAACGGATAACTATGACTTGCAACTTTTCTTTTCAAGAGAGGTGTATTTCCCCAAGCGCAGTCCGTCCATAATAATAATAAAACTTTCACTGAATAAACATTCTACTTCGCACTAATGACGGATTTAATAGGGAAATTTCATATCTCCCATCTTTCTGTGACCATCGACTGAAATTCAAGACGCAACCCATCCGTTATCGTTACAACTTTACTTCACTTTATAATTACTATGCGTTCGCTTATATGGAATAGCCAGATTAAACCTACTGCTGGATTTGAGAAATCGAACTCTTAGAACCATCTCTAGCGAGCTCACGTCATTCCTGAGCTTATGTATGTAATTATTTTCTTTATTTACTTTTTTATTAGCCATATTATCATTCACATGGTCCTTCCATCGTTGTTCATACTCAGCATTCATACCTACTTATCTACTCGAAACTTTCCTCACGACTTTTTCCACAAAAGCTTCGATTCTCTGAGTTTATCTTTTCAATTTGTTAATTTCTTAGCTGCAAGTTTTTCAGTGAAGACTTTTTATCAGCGTTTTACAGAAATATCTGAAACTAAACTGATTTAAAGAATAGCGAAAGAGATGATGGCCAAAGAAAATAGGGATGGATTGTGTGAGGCAAATTAATCTAAAACACCGTCTACAATCTTGTTTTGCTGAAACTCAAAGTTACGGATCAGATGGCCACCACGTATCTTGATTAGAAGTCATTCCTATCCGTCCATAATTTGTATCATCGTAATGTAATTATAGCAGCAAAGACGTTGCGTTGAAAGGCTTCCCACTAGATGGACCAATGACCTGGGCGAGACCTGCCATGGTCAGTCTTGGCCTGGATGAGTGGGGATCCGCTGGATGCGAGACGCATGGGACCTACCAATGTGGCGACGAATTCGGCTGATATGATGATGATGATGATGCCTCTTATATAGCGATCCACATTCATAATCAAAACGTTCTTCTTAAATAATGTCTTCAACTTCGATAATGCTCTTACTTTACCTATTCGATTTGTTAATATATTCGAGTCTTTTCACCAGCTTTTTTAGTGAAATATCTGATAACATAAACTGGACTGGAAAAGTACTGGCGTGATTGAAACATCCATCCATTCGCATTTATAAGTAGGAAGATTGTGTGAGGAACATGGAAAAAGAAAACGTGTTTAGTTAACCTCAACTATATTAAATAACTAGCTGTCCCACGCGGCATTGCTCCCGTCAAATGGCTACCTACCTAGCCATCTACCCTACCTACCCTACATACATTATTGTTGCGTAGCTTGAACCGTTTACGCAGCGCACGCAACGGAAGCTCTCAAAAAAAAAAACCCCTTTTTTGCAACATTTTTCATTTATACTCCGCTCCTATTGGTTGTAGCGTGATGTTACATCCCGATATTAGCCCACCTAGATTAGCACGTTCAAACGAACAAACTCTTCAGCTTTATAATATTAAGTATAGATTTAGTGTTCCTAACTATATGGAGCAAGCTGCGTTTACCTGTAATAGGCATACATACCAGGACCTTTATTTTTTCACTGTCTACATTACATACAAACTGTTTTGTATGTGATGCTGTTGGTGTACCTTATAACAAATAAATAAACTAACGTAAAACAATGGCACTAACATGATAATGATCGGAAAACATAAACATTTGTATACTGTGGGATGTATCGCACAATATAGCCAGTCAGTTCGGCATGTTCCTAACATAGGTGGAATGAAAGATTTCTCCCACAGTAATCCCGTACATGTAGTTAATGAACCGGCTCTAATACATGCACGCGCCAATACTTGAGAATGTTGGGATACCTGATGTTGGACGCTGGTATTTGTGTGATTTCTTAGCCTTGAAATAAGTAATCTTATGAACAACTATCTTTTTCCCAGTTATGAAGTTTTTTAGTATCACAAGGGAACTCACTACCGATATATAAAGTATCCTGTCCTAATCCAGGACTTGATCTACCCGTGTGCCTAAGTTTATCCAAATCTGTTCAGCCGTAAAGACCTGAAAAGGTAACAGATGACAGAATTACTTTCGCATTTATAATATTAGTATAGAAGTGAACATAGCAAATATATTATCTAAGTTAACTGTGTACATATTGTGAGCTAAGCTATTATAAATATCCGAAAGTAAATCAAAGACACGGCTTTTTCCTCAAATTTGACTTCAGCAAAAAAATATAAAAAGATTGCTAAAGGTGAATTGCTTGAAGTTTGAATCCAAGAAAATCAGGAAAAGTTGGTTGTTGTATTTACCATTGTTTTTTTGACCAAACGTTAATTTACAATTGTTACACTCGTCGATAAGTAAGTTACTGCATACCGAGGCTATTCAATGGTCCTCACAGTAAGTACCTACAGTAAACTAGCCTACAGATTAGATAAAGGCTCAAAAAATTATAATCAGAAGAGTTTAATAAGACACTGAAGTCCGGGCGCTAAGTTTATAATGTTCTTAGAAAATCCTTTCATAAAAATCTGGATTATGAATTCTCAACTAAATAAAAATTCCGTCAGGAATAATCTAGGAGAGCTTAGCATATTATTTTACATCAAAAGATGGATAGAATAATCGGCAGCGTTAAACCTTCAGTGAGAATCAAACGACCGCCTCGGGAATTTATCTTTAACATCAGAGATGGAAGCAAAATCTGTTGAGAATTTAAATTATAATCCGTCTTTTTGGATGGCATAAGCAATTATTCGGTTTATGAGTTTTAATGCGAGTATAAAATGTTTCAAAGCTGTTATTAATGTCATAACTTAACTACTTCGGATGTTAATGTTTTTTTAGTACCTATTATATGTATAACTGCACAGTACATGTGTGAGTTTAATACTTTATACCTGTACGTAGTATAGTGTGTAGTGATTCTGGGTGCGTTGTCCTCATATAAATGAATTTATTAATATATGTACTTATGTACCTAAATATTGTAAAAAAATATTTTATTTTTAAAAGAGTAAGCATGGAGTTTCTTGTGCATTCTTCTCCATAACAAGCTACTCTCCGAATGCACGGTAGAATCAATTTTTTATTCATTGTAAATTTTAATTTTAACTTAACGTTCAAAAGTGCCGCTTAGATGCCACTAAGCGGCACTTTTGAACGTTAAATTAAAATTATATAATTAATTTTAATATTAATAATATATTAAAATATATTAATATTAATTAAAAAATTAATATTAATATATTTTATTACAATATAATCTATATTATATTGTAATAAAATATCTTTGTCTTTAATACATACATACATACCCTTTAGTGCTGTTAAACGGTAACTTTCTAAAGCATTAGTAACGGCTAAGTTAAAAGGTTTTAAAAAAATATATATTTATTATTGATCAACAAATTATTTGGATTCAACGTAATAGGTATGTTTTCTCAGACTCCTCATACAGCTATATATCTACATTCATACTCAAAACAGTCATTAGTTTAGTTTCCTCATAAAGGCGATACCGTCACCTAAATAAGTAACAAAACTGATCTTCCTGTTTTTTCGTAATTCAACTTTTAGAAAACTTTTTATATTTGTTGCTGAAGTCAAATTTGAAAAAAAAAAGCCGTGCCTTTGATTTACTTTCGGATATTTATAATAGCTTTGGTCACAATATGTACACAGACAACTAAGATAATATATTTGCTATGTTCACTTCTATACTAATATTATAAATGCGAAAGTAACTGTGTCACCTGTTACCTTTTCAGGTCTCAACGGCTGAACATATTTGGATGAACCTAGGCACACGGGTAGATAAAGTCCTGCATTAGGCAAAAGTATACTTTATATCTCGGTAGTGAGTTCCCTTAGGATAATAAAAATTGCATACGCGGAAAAATGATAGTTGTTCATAAGATACACACAAATACCAGCGTCCAACATCTGGTATCCTAACATTCCCATGTATTGGCGCGTGCCTGTATTAGAGCCGGTTCATTAACTACGTGTACGGGATTATTGGGGGAGAAATCTTTCATTCCACCAATATAAGGTACATTCCGGTCTGACTGGCTGGGTATACATTCTTTCTTCTTTCTTTCTTTCTTTTTAAAAAACGTTGCCCCACACTAGGAATTTCTTCCTGTATCGTGGGTGCGTTTACAAACATATAAACTCACATACACAACACCCAGAGCCGGAACAACTATCTGTAGGTCATACAAATATTTGTTCCGTGCGGGAATCGAACCCGCGACACGCAGCGCAGCAGTCAATCGCTCAACCACTGCGCCAACCGTGCACCCATTGTGGGATATAGTATACAAATGTTTTTGTTGTCAGATCAATATCAGCCTTCGTCTCACATTAGTTTGGGTCGGCTCAACATGTTTTATTTTTTTATATTTCCCTGTCAACTGTCAACCGTTGTGCTGCCTGTTCTTTCATATCATTATTTACACAATCCATCCATATTTTCTTTGGGAATTGTCTCTTTATCCAGTTTATGTTATCAGATATATCTGTTAAAAGCTGACGAAAAGTCTTCACCGAAAAACTTGCAACTAAGAAATTAACAAATCGAAAAGATAAACTCAGAGAATCGAAGCAGTTGTGGAAAAAGTCGTGAGGAAAGTTTCGAGTAGGTGGGTAGGTATGCATGTTGAGTATGCAAAATGATGGAAGGACCATGTGAATCATAATAAGGCTTTAAGGGAAATGATAGGTAAAAAAGAAGCACGATGAAGAAGACACAATGCACAGACCACAATAGAAATGGGTAAAAAAATTATTACTTATAAGCTCAGGAATGTCGAGTGCTTTAGAGAGAAGGTTCTAAGCATTCGGTTACCTTTTCCAAAATCCAGCAGTAGATTTCAGTTGGCTATTCCGTATCAGTAAAGGCAAAGTAATTATAAAGTTAAAAGCAATGTTGTAACGGTATGGGATGGGTTGCGACGTGACTTTCAGTCAGTGGTCGCAGAAAGATTGGAGATATGAACGTTCTCTATTAAATCCGAAATTAGGGCGTAGTAAAATATTTTATTCTTATTATGGCCGGAGATTACA
This sequence comes from Orthosia gothica, assembly GCA_949775005.1. NCBI lineage: Eukaryota > Metazoa > Arthropoda > Insecta > Lepidoptera > Noctuidae > Orthosia > Orthosia gothica. The sequence goes on along the minus strand of OX459041.1, from coordinate 4,110,974 downwards.
TATTTTTGCCGAAAATTACAACCCGTTTAATTCGTACTGCAGATTAACTCAACAGGAATTCTATATCACACAGCAAAAGATATACAGAGACGGCACGAGCATTGATCACCATGCTTGCACAATGCGAGTTGACGAATTCTTAGTTATATAAAGCCAAGTAGCCTCACTATGTTTACCTTCGCTGATGCCAGGGATGTCTAAGTTAAGTAATATTGCTTGGATTGGAAAAACTGCAGATTGCAAGAGGCATGAGAGGCGAGGTCCTAAACACGGCACCATCACGAAATTTTGGATGTTTGCATTGGCAACCAGAAGGCGAATTATCGTACTCATTCATATTCAAGTCACATCTTATGTGGGCGACAAACAAGGTCAAAAACATTTTAAAATGTAGGGAAATTCTAGGTATTTTTTAAAAATTGAGAAAGAGTAGACTGCGAAAGCTCCTCAACATGCGGGCAATATGGGAATATCCTCTCAAAAAAGTACATAATTCGTCTAACAGCGCTGAAATTAATACAGCTAGGTATAACAGTAACTCTCCAGGTGGTAACTAAAGGTAAGAAACAACTAAAACAAAGTCCAGGTTCTCAGCCAAAAAGACGACCTTCGCTATTCCGGGCCTCGTGCGCTCAACTTTTAATTTCACGTAGCCTTCACAGCTTTGATCCAACTAAGAAACTGTGACTTCTCGGGGCAGCATTTAAATTCAAAGATGAATTTATAACTTTAGAATATTCTCAGCAAGGCCGATGCCTCACGAACTCCGAGCTCCGATGAGTTCACGATTGATTTGAGGGTTCAGTATACAATAGACAAAAATAGGCACTATCTAGCCATAAACTGGGTTATGGAAGTAAGATAAGCAGTTGCACAGTGTAAAATACTAATATACAACTACATCCCGGTTAGGCTGGAAAGTAGTAAGAGTTTTCCTAACTAGGGGCTTTTATGTAATTAGACTAACTGCGTGGTACACAGAACAGAGCAGCTTTTATTAAAGTGGTTACTGGTGACTATAGACCAGTAGACATTTGTATCTCTAATGGGTACCATAATATGGTTGTAGGTATGGTATTTTTTTTTTCTGAAGACTGACTGTCAAAATACAAGCCCTGGCTTATTAGTTTAGTAATCAGTACCTTTCATCATCAGCCTTTTAATGTTCCCACTGCTGGGACACAGGCCTGCTCTCTGTGAGAGAGAATGGGCCGTAATCCACCACGCGGGCCCAGTGCGGGTTCGTGGATGTCACATGTCTTCGAATTTTTGGTTCGAAGACGGCTTCACGGCTAGGAGTTTGTTATTTACCTAAGGATTCTCTGCATCTGAACTAGTCGATAGCCTGTATCTCGGCTTACTTTTCATCCCCTACTATAAATAGTACACCTTTAGTAACCATTTATAAAATTGAGAAGCATTTTATTATCCCAGGGGAAAGAGAATAAGAGGTATCCTATGTCCTAATCCAGGCCGTGGTCTACCCGAGTATCAACATCCATTCAAATGCGTTAACCAATTGAGGCGTGATTGCTTAACAGATAAACAAATATACAGACTCCCCATTTAAAATATTAGTAGGAATAATGATAGGATAAGTAGTATATAGGATATCAAATTAAACAAGAAACGTTCTGTCCGTCGTTTGTTGATAAAATATCTAGTCCCATATTCTATGAATACTCTATCTCTCTCTAAGTAACAAGCTATAACAACTGGTAATTTGATTGAGCGAGGCTATGTCAACGTTAAGTAAAATGAAGGAAATGACTCAGAAAATGGGTGTAAATATAGATGAAAGATTTTAATGGAACATTAACTGTACGCATCTTGTTATGTTGGCTCAATTTATTTTTTGAAACAATTTTCTACACTTTCCCTATACCTACCTACATATTGTTCTATTACTTCAAGGCTTTCAATGTTACGCGCAAAATTAGCTTCGTGGAGACAGGCTTTTGTGATACCTTTACGTAAAAAATCATAGAATTGTGTAGTTGTATCTGAAACGGATATTTTTGAGTGACATTTTTCGCCAAAGTTTCCTTAATAGCTGCTGCTTGTGTCTTTACTGCTTAAGCTTTTCTCATAGATTATAGTTAAGAAATTATGGTCCACAAGGTTATGAGAACAAATCAAATTTAATCCTGTTTTTATTATATGTAAGTATTGCGCAGTGTTAGTATTGTGTTTTATTGTTGTGTAGTTGTCAATAAAGTAATAAATCGACAAAGAAAGGTATTTTTTTTCTATGATTTACGTGATTATTTTTTTCATTTGGCAGACATTTTGTGTTAAATTGGCTTTTAATATTTAAAGGTAACTTCAATAATAAGATTTTCATCCACTTCATCAATGCTGATGATGATGTAATGTCATAGTACTACGTAGTGGTACAATATGTATGCTGTATGGTGGAGTATAACCACTAAACTCTTTGAGTCCACTTTGCCCTAAATCTTCTTTAATCTCTACTGCAAACGTTTACTTACCAGCTGTGAACTCCTACCGACTACAGCTGCAGCAGTTCACAACACAATTAATAGTACATTACTGCCGCGGTCTATAATGACTACTTTGCTGGTCGCGCTGATTATGGCCGACAGCGCAGCGTAGCGCAGCTCCAGGCCGACACAGCGCGGTCAGCGTGCAGCACTTGATGGACGAGCTGAGATAAAGGCCGAGACCCTAGGTCGAGGCCTTTACAGCGAGGACAGCAAGGGCTGCAATGATGGCCAAGCTGAAAGGCCTTAGCTAGGCTAGCTCGAGGCAATCATAGCGTGACCAGCGAAGCAGTCATTGTAGGCCAAGGTTTGTATAGTGCTTTACTCAAAAATGCAAGTACCTAAACTAAATAAAACCAGCAAGTAATTTAAATAAAAAATATATTAATTACTTAAATTTTAATTAAAATGACAATTATGAAAAGTACAGTTACTAAAATTCAACACCGACTTTCCCGGTTTGATATTACTAATAGTTTGCGATAATTCTAATGCGGTGTTTGACTGCTGTATTATTTCTTCATTTATTACTTCATTTATTTCATATTTTTTTTCTTCAGGTTCTTGAGCAGATGTTGAAGCTTCCTGGAACTCGTAAGACGTTGTTCGTTTTAAGTTTATACTTTGACCGATTTTTTGTGTAATTCTGTTTTTATTCTCCACCGATTCTTCTATATAGCTCTCAGTAACTCGATCGCATTTCCATCCTCCATGCCTTTTTTAGTGTAATAAGATTGGCCCCAGTATCGGCAAGAATAGTGGCCGATGAACGCCGGAAACAATGACCTGTAAATTGTTCCGGATGGGGGGGGGCAGTTCTAAGTATGTAGCAATTATTTTGGGAATTTGAGCAATTTTGTGCCTCCCTATCACTTGTTTGGTGCATTTGCAGTTTTTATAATTTAAAAAAAATCGGTCCGTTTTTACGTCAACTGGACGTAGTGCGTAATATTTTTGCACCACTGTAAATGAGGCGTCACGAACAACGAATGTACGATCAATCTTCGTTTTTGTATCTCGCAACATAATTATCATTACGTTGATGTGAGTTTCAATGTCATTAACGGTGATATTGGTAATTTCGATGCATCGACATGCACCGTAAATGCCAAAAATAAGAACTACCTGAAACAGTAACAAGTACGAGTATTAATTATGAGATCGTGTAGGTCGTTTTTCACCCGTTTACTGCGAATATTAAATTCATTGAAAACATTATTTTGTTTGAATTTCTGTTTACAACTCAGTCTTGGTATAGTAGATCAGAGGCTCTAGACATTGTGATTTTCGATGTCAGTTCGGTGTTGAACCCACGATTTCAAGTCAAGCACGAGAAGCGAAGTCTTAACCACGTAGCATTAATTGTTAATATTTTACATTAAAACTTTGGATGATCTCATCTGAAAAAATATTTCAATCTAAAGCGATTCAAGTCCCATCATATCAAAAATTCAAAGGCATTAGAGCATCTAACACCTTTTTCTTTTTATTCTAATCTGCAGGTAGTATTTAATAAAATCTTGCCGATTCCCGTGTGACCCGAGTGATTCAATATTCAATAACCGATGGTTCCGCGGGTATGACGTGAATAAGTTATGCTGGGACCGATATATATATTAATGGAAGGCTGGGAAATAGAACCGACTAAGTATTTTTGAAAGGCTAAAAAATTGGTTTTGAAGTAGGCTTGTAGTTAAAGAGTGGGTGATGATCGGGCTTTGGTGTTAGAAGAGATGCATAATGAACCATTTTCAAACGCGATTACTGAATTTAAACCCATGTCTTCTAGCCCGTCTATAAAGATGGCCATTCAACTGGGTGTACACCGATTATTGGGTTTAAACACAGCAATTGGAGAGGGCAGTTTAACGTTGAGTTAATAGTGGTTGTTGAGCCAGCTAGTTGTTTATCTGATTATGGTGACATGGCAGTGACGAGGAATTAAACTCACATCTACCTGTAATTCAATGTGTTTATCTTAAGAATTTCAATCAAGTAGATCGCCAGTTCGTTGTACAATAATCTGGATTATAGGCTACTGCATTTGGCGAATTTCACGGTAATGAACCATTTGAATCGTCAAATAACTTTCGTTTCTCTTTTTTAGGGTTCCGTACCCAAAGGGTAAAAACGGAACCCTATTACTGAGACTCCGCGGTCCGTCTGTCTGTCTGTCTGTCTGTCTGTCTGTCTGTCTGTCACCAGGCTGTATCTCATGAACCGTGATAGCTAGACTGTTGAAATTTTCACAGGTGATGTATATCTGTTGCCGCTACAACAACAAATACTAAAAACAAAATAAAATCAATATTTAAGGGGGGCTTCCATACAACAAACGTCATTTTTTTGCCGTTTTTTACGAAAATGGTACGGAACCCTTCGTGCGCGAGTCCGACTCGCACTTGGCCGGTTTTTTGTATTTTACCGTGACACACTTTTATAGTTCTCGCCAAACTTCTTGCCTGTCCCGAAGTTGGCTACAATAAGAATAAGAATAAGAATAAAGAATAATTTATTAAAAACTAAGTACGTTCACAAAAGTGTACATTAGGTGCAGTAGTTTAATTTCTAAAACAATTGTATAAATAGAGCTTATATGTAAACTATTTCTAAAATATTTTATTACAACTACAAGCTTATTAAAAAAAAGAATGTCAATTTTTTGGTAGGGACCTGCCCGATTTAGGTTCTTTCAAACCTGTGTTTCAGGCCAACAATGGTTGCGCAGTAGTAAATCTCATACAAAAACAGCACTGTTTTACGCCTTGCACGTCGGAAAGCCAACTTCAGAGCCGCCCAGAAGTTTGGCGAGCACTATACTTACCTATCTATATACGTATAAGAATACTTATCCCTACTACCACTCTTACTACCACTAATTGCCTCTGTCAAACTCATTACCAGGCTCTCAGTATTTCGCAGGCAGATTACCGATTTAAGTAAAAATTTAGTAGAAGAAAGTACTATTAGGATTCCACGAAGCGTAATTGTATCGAATATAGACGAAGTTACAGCCAAAAAGAGTTGAAATTAAAGAAATTGGAACAAATTTTTCTACACATGGCAACTAGAAAGAAATATCAAACATGAGTCAAACTACCAAAACAAAAAAGGTGTTTTGTGAATTACTGTGATTTTTGGTAGATATTAAATGTATTAGTTGGTGAATTGTTATTGAAAATGGGAAAGACTATAAAAAGTGGTGCCAGAGAATTTATTTACAATGTTTTTAAGAGGTGTTTGGAGGAATATCATACCGGAAAACTTCTAACAGAATTAGATGACCTTTACAAACGAATTGCTGATATGACAGGTATTTATTCACTATAATTTTATATAATGTACATAGTTCATGATCTAAGTTACAGTTAAAGTCGGTTATTGGCTGAACGCATCTGGATGAAAGTTGATACTCGAGTAGACCATGGCCTAGATTGATTTTTGTATGCCATTTATAAGCGACATCTTGTGCCAAACACGAGAACCAGCTTGGGTGTGTCACCAGTTGATCGTGTTGTGACACTGGATGGCGTTGCTATCTGGAGATACTAATTAATGATAATATAAAACATAAGAATTTGGGTGTATCCATTTAATTCTACTAACACACAATTCAACACTTAAATAATAAATTATTAACTTCTTTAAAATATTTACATAAAGAAAACCATAGACATAACGGGTCTATTGGTCTATAAACTTTCAATGTCTATGACTGACAAGAGTGACATTTCTTTTTCATTGGAATACTTGGAGAGTCCACCTGCGATAAATTTTTCATCCCAAAAAGAGCTCAAAAAAAGCAATCTGCATGAGTCGTAGGCGGCAGGGAACCAGACCCAAATATAAATAAAGACTGTGTCAGCAGGCACTGTGAGTATTAGTTGAATTATCTAAATTTCCATACTTGTGAAAAAAAACCGAATCTTTTTCTTCGTGCTTTTTTTTTACTTATCATTTCCCTTATAGCCATAATAACATTCTCATGATCCTTCCATCATTTTTCATACTCAACATTCATTCACCTACTCGAAACTTTCCTCACGACTTTTCCACAACTGCTTCGATTATCTGAGTTTATCTTTTCGATTTGTTTATTTCTTAGTTGCAAGTTTTTCAGTGAAGACTTTTCGTCAGCTTTTAACAGATATATCTGATAACATAAACTGGATATAGAGACATTCCCAAAAGAATAGTTATTATAGTAGTATAATTAGAATAGTACTGTGAATAATGATATGAAAGAACAGGCAGCACATCGGTTGACACATGACAGGGAAATATAAAAGAAGATAACGTGTTGAGCCGACCCAAACTAATGTGAGACAAAAGCTGATATTCATCTGACAACAAAAACATTTGTATACTATATCCTACAATGTATGCCAGCCAGACCGGAATGTTCCTTATATTTGTGGAATGAAAGATTCCTGCCCCCAATAATCCCGTACACGTAGTTAATGAACCGGCTCTAATACAGGCACGCGCCAATAAATGGGAATGTTGGGATACCAGATGTTGGACGCTGGTATTTGTGTGATTTCTTAGCCGTAAAATAAGTAATCTTATGAATAACCAGCTTTTTGCCGCGTATGACGTGTTTTATTATCCTAAGGGAACTCACTACCGAGATATAAAGTATCCTATGTCCTAATCCAAGACTTGATCTACCACGGCTGCATTTTCATCCAGATCTGTTCCGCCATTAAGACCCGACAAGTTGGCAGAAAACTTACTTTCGCATTTATAATATTAGTATAGAAGTATGGATAGCAAATAATTGTCTCAGATGATTGTGTACTTATTATCAGCTATGCTATTATTAAAATCCAGATGTAAATCAAAGTCACGGCTTTTTTTTCAAATTTGAATTCAACAAAAAGTATAAAAAGTTTGCAAAAAGTTGAACAGCTTGAAGTTTGAATCCAAGAAAATCAGGAAAAGTTGATTGTTGTATTTAAAAAGTGGTTTTTAAACAAAAAGTTAGACCAAACGTTAATTTACGATATTGTTACACTCGTAGATAATTAAGTAACTTCATAACGAGGCCATTCAATGGCCCTCACAGTGAGTAAGTTTAAGCTCAAAAATAATAACCAGAAAAGTTTAAAGAAACTGAGGTCCGGGCACTAAGTTACACAATGTTCTTAGAAAATCCTTTCATAAAAAATCTGGCGTATGAATTTTCAACTTAATAACAATGCCGTCAGAAACAATCTAGGAAAGCTAAGCATATTATTTTCACATAAAAAGATGGATGGAATAATCGGCATCGTTACGCCTTCAGTGAGAATCTAACGACCGCCTCGGGAATTTATCTTAAATATCAGAGATGCGGGAGATGGAAGCGAAATCTGTATTGAATTTAAATTATAGTCCGTCTTTTTGGACAGACTAAGCGATTATTCGGGTTGTGAGTTTTGTGACTATAAAATGTTTGAAAGCTGTTATTTATGTAATAAATATATTATCAAGGCTTGTCAGAGTGAGTTATTAGCCCAATCAGTAATTATTTTAATTATTTTTAGTTCAGACTAGCACTGAATACAGAAACCTTCATCCAAGTCGGTTGCAACTTTGACTTGAACGCAGTCTTGTTGGATAAACTGGATAGGGTCTTGAATAACTGTACCTATCAGATTTATATTTAAGTTTAACCTTATAAATTATGACCATGTGTCGGTCTGAGTTAAAATGGCTGTCTATTCGCCAAAGGAGATGTTTACCGCTTTGAACACACTTTTCTCCCTACTCAAGTCTCTCACTCCTACTTCCTATCTTATATCTAACGTTCTTCACATGCACGGAATATACGTTCTTCCAATAATCTCCTCTTACTCTGTCCAACTCATACTACTGATTTTTTTCACTCTTCCTTTCATATCCAGTCCATTCTTCTTTGGAGTGGTGGTCATGGTGGTCTTCCCAAGATCAGGACGGCCAGCAGTCGGTCTGCATTCAAGCGGAAATTGCGGTATTTACTGTCAAAACAACTAATCAGAGTCATCTCACTTTTTTCTATATAAGTACATATTACTTTCAATATATTATGTACGTGTACGAGTATTTTACCTATTTTAGTTTGTTAATAACTAGTTTTATTTTTATTATTAAACAATGCACCGGTCATGTAATCACCACCCTTGGTTGACTGGTAGAGAATACCTTCGGCATTAAGACCGTCTTTGTATCTTTTGTGCATGAAGTCTAAATAAACAAATCCCGTAAGACTGGAAGCCGATCCGACCTAGTTGGGCAATAGCTAGGCAAATTGAAAGGCTCGAGCTTGACCACTATCTCACCTGATGGTAAGCGATAATGTGGTCGACGATGAAGCACTTTTGCCTTGAAGTAACCTATTCACTTTTGACTTCGAGGTACAGAATATTTCACGGCAATATTTCACGGCCGCTGTCACACAAACGAGGTGAAAATGTCCCTAAAAGAGCTTATTCACTGATTGATGGACAAGAAAATTTATTATAAAAGGAAGGGAAGCTATTGCAGCTAAGTGGTCGCTGTAGTGGATATTTTTTCTTGAATAGCTTTGAGATTGAGATTGGTTGAAAAATGTTACGGATTGAGACACAATTTAAATTGCGTTGATAGAAGATATCGCACACGTATCTTTCAAGACAAAAATCAAATGCAAATCGGTAGAATTGTATCGCATTTGGTCCATGTGAACATACATGCAACTTCGCTTGGCAAAATAAGCTTTTCAGTGTGATTTTAATCGAATCGTGTTGAGCAAACAGGAAGATCGGTTTTGGTACTTATTTATGTAACGGTATCGTCTTCATGAGGAAACCTTAGTAAGGACTGTTTTGAGTATGATATATTTATATAGCTGAATGAAGAGCCCGAGAGTAATATCTAAAACGTTGAATCCAAATGAATTGAGATTTGTGTTATGGACCAGAGAGTGACGATTACAGATCGCCTTTTATTTCTAATACATTAACAACAAACAACGAAAGAAACATAGTAAGACAGTAGACATGCTTATAAATCATAACAATATAAACGTGTTTACTGATGTACAAACAGGTAATGCCATATTTCACGGTAAATCTCAGGAAGGGAGCGATGACAACAAAAAAAGACATTGTGATATTAATAATAGTAACGTAAAGAATAGTATGGAATGCCGCAGTTGCTAAGGTAAGGGTGTTTTTTGACGTGGCTTTGAAGGAATCTAATAAATTATAATGAATAATGGGTTAGTCATTATTGATCAGAAAATTGCTCTTTACTAGCAATAATCGATGGATCATAAGTTTACAGAAGAAGATTAGAGAAAAGTAAGATTACAATAATAAACCTAGTATTCAGAATAACTTAATCAAAAGAAGTTTCTTAAGCAAATGGAGATATTAAAGAAAACGAAGGATTAGCAGTTATAGAAAAAATGTATCATAATATATTTGTAGGTATTCTGCAACCAATATTGTGGTTATAAAAATAGATATACCGCATGTCACTTATTCAAAAAAATAATGAATGACATCAATATAAAAACGAATAAATTGTAGATAGCAAATTAATTCAAATCAAGATAAAAACTAACATAGCCGATGACTCAATCCCAAAGTCAATGAAGGATTAGTTCGCTTTACCTCGATAGATGGCGTTGTTTGTACGGCGCGCAATCCTAAATCGCGGTGTTAAGATTCTCCGCGACTGAACGACCCTCCGCAATTTTCGAATTTTTGTTATCGCTTCTCGGCCTTTTGGCTAAGATCAAAGTGTAGTATCTGTTCTTTTCAGCTTAATATCTGAAAGTTCCCTCACTGAGGGACCAGTATATTAAACTGATTTTTGTAAGCTGATGGGATGTTCGGGGCTCGCTCCACTCCCGTCACGGGTCGGCCCGGCATTGCAGTGCCGCCGGGATCGGCCCACATAATAGTATAAAATGAAGGTTTTGTAAAACTCATGGACCTTGTTGTTATTATTGCACATAACAAATATGGTCGGCCCGCCCATTTTAGCTGTGGCATTTGCTACAAGTCAGTTTTGAAATTGACGGCAGATGATAACACAGAGAAACATAATGATACTAAAGGCAGAAAAATCAAGCTGAGGGCCTTAGGTAGGTATGTTTATGCTAGATCAAAGGGTAACATAATATCACGCTTCTATTCCGCCAAGGATTACACAGAGGTATACCTATTAAATAAGATAAGTAATCATACTACCTACTACTAAAGTTCCATGTCCTAATGGGCGAGCGTATTACCATACAATCAAACAAATCTAATACCAATTCAATCAAAGGTTAACCCGATTCTTGAGAATTAAAAATGGGAACTAAAGAATTGAATTTAGATGGAACCGAAACATTATGCACTTATCGAAAATCAATCAAATCAATTCTAATCAATGAGATTTTACCAATAGAAATGTCTTACTCATTATACAGAAAAAAAAACATGGCGATATTTTGATGGATGGTTTGTGATGTGCCTAGTATTATTATTGTTATATATTAATGTTTAAGCTTAATAAAGGACAGTATTTACTCAGCAACGACTCGTCTCACTTGTCTCCCATGTAGATACCTTACATGGCGACCGTGACAGGACGGGAGCGCTAGTGAATGCGCGCGCGTATCCATAAAAGGATTCCTTGGTGTAAACATTATTGCACTCAGCTCAAACTTATAAAAATGGGAAATCCACTTCAAAGTGCTGAATAGCTCATAAAAATTGGTGTCGCTCCGGAATTTCAAAAGTCGTGATAGAAAATGGGTTTAACAAACTCTAAAGAGGAAGTGGTCATCGCCCAATTGAGGCCAATACGGCTCGTACAGAACAATTACACACAACTACCAACACAATTCTGATCGTTATTCGCACGATTTTGGCAATAGATTGATTGATTGATTTTGGTGGTATTTCTATCACTGAGTAGTTTAAAGATCACAGAGATATAAATAGGACCCCGTTGTCAGAATGAGATGAACAGACTGTGCAAACGTACGTTCGTGTCGCGGCCAGGCGTAGGATGGATTGAGTTCACTCAAGCTGCATGTTTTCATATCCGCGCAAACGTCGGTAAAACGTATATGTCTCAGTATGTATATAATATCATTGATTCGAATGTCAAGATTATTACTTGAACTATCGGATGCCAGACAAAACACTCCTCTATTAACACTGCTCCATTTGCATACTGATAGTTGTTTACTGCCTCGTTGGTCTAGTGGTCGCAAACGCTGAGCACGAGGTCCCGGGTTCGATGCCCGGGTTGGGCAAAGTGTTATTCTTTCTTTTTCTTTTTTTTTTAAACATTGTCCCACACTAGGAATTTCTTCCTGTATCGTGGGTGCGTTTACAAACATATAAACTCACATACACAACACCCAGAGCGGGAACAACTATGTAGGTCATACAAATATTTGTTCCGTGCGGGAATCGAACCCGCGACACGCAGCGCAGCAGTCAATCGCTTAACCACTGCGCCAACCGTGCGCCCAATTGTGTTTTTCCTTACTATATACCAGGTACTATAAGCTAGTTACTATAATACCTTCAGGGAATACCGGCGTTATGTTATATTAATCACAGACCATTTACATAGTTATGTTATTATGTAAAAGTCAATAACATTTCCCGCCTAACATGAAAAAAATCAAGATTATTTACTGCAAAAAATACATTCCTTAGAGGATGCTCTCACACAACTCTTCAACCATTACAAAGGATACAAGAGGCTTCAATGCCGGCTAAATTCATCCAAAACGGTCAACAAACCATTGAACAATTACCCTTATTCCTTCAGAAATAAGGCATAGCATTATGAGCAACGTCTGAGAGATTGCACCCATTTGACAGAATCTAGAGTAATTTGAGGCAATTTTTATTGCTTTACTCTGTCGAGAACGGCGGGCGAATGTACCTGTTAGCATAAAAGTCTGATGTGTTGAGAAAATACAAGGAAAATACGAGGGTGAGAAATAATAGAAATTAATTTAAACTTTATGAAGTCAAAGTTCAGGCGCGACTTTGAAAGAAAATGGCGTGGTTCAGGATACTGTGAATTTTTGCGTGTTTGTAAAACCTCGAATTTCAGTTGCCTTGAAAATGCTTTGAATATAAAAGTTAATTTTGTATGATTTTTTATTAATTATTATTTTATTTGAACTAGTTGTGAACCAGCACTTTTCAACGACAAAATTAACAGCCCATTAAATGCCCCCTTTTTCTATTCAAAGTGAAATTCAACTGGGCAGATTGATTAATATATTTTTTTCGTTGAACATCGATTGGAAGTTTTTTAATTCGATAATAGCTTATTCGCAGTTTAGATTTTTGCTAAAGGAAATAAATAAGGTTCTGGATTACCCTTATTATTGATGACACTGTCTATTGTTTAAAGATAAAATAATAACTCCTGTCATAAAACATTCATACTCGTATTCAAGTAAGTATATTCATGAAATGCATTTCTCGTTCGTCACACCTATTAACTTCGTCTATATTCGATACAATTACGCTTCGTGGAATCCTAAAAGGACCTTTTTCTACTATTTTTTTTTTCTTTCTTTTTTTTTCTTAAATCGGTAATCTGTGAGCAAAATACTGACAGCCTGGTAATGAGCTTGCCAGAGTCATTGAGAGTGGTAGAAGTGATAAGTACTATACGTATATAGATAGGTAAGTATAGTGCTCGCCAAACTTCTGGGCCGCCCTGAAGTTGACTTTCCGACGCGCAAGGCGTGAAACAGTGCTGTTTTTGTATGAGATTTACTACTGCGCAACCATTGTAGCCAACTTCGGTACGGGCAAGAAGTTTGGCGAGAACTATAAAAGTGTGTGACGGTAATATCTACAAAAAAATAAAAAATAAAATAATACATAAAAGTTATTTGACGCTTTACACGGTCTATTACCGAGAAATTTGAAAAGTGCAGTAGCCTATAATCTAGGTTGGACAACGGACGTGCGGTCTCCTTGAGTGCAATTCTAAACACATTTAATTATAGGTAGATATGAGTTTAATTTCTCGTCACTGTCACATCACCATAATCATTTATACAACGGGCTCGACTGCCATTATTAGCTGAACGTTAAACTGCCCTCTCCAATTGCTGGAGTTATGTGAGTGTTTTATACTCAATAATCGGGTTTACACCCGGTTGAATGGCCATCTTTATAGACAAGCTAGACATGGGTTTACATTCAGTAATCGCGTTTGAAACTAATTCATTTTCCATCTCTACTACCACCGAAGCCCGATCATCGGCCACTCTTTTACCACAAGCCTACTTCATAACCAATTTAAATATAGTCACCCACTTCCTAAAATACTTAGCCAGTTTTATTTCCTAGCCTTCCATTAACAGTTATATCGCTCCCAGCATAACTTATTCACGTCATACCCACGGAATCATCGGTGATTGAATATTGAATCGCTCGGCTCACACGGGAATCCACGAGCGTCACGATTTTATTTCTACCTTCAGATTGGAATAAAAGGTCAATGGTGTTCGGTGTTCAAATGGTTGTGAATTTTTGATATGATGGGTACTTGGAATCGCTTTAGAATGTAATGTTCTTTTTCAGACTAGATTATCTAAAGGTTTAATGTATAATATCAAAAAGTTATGCCATGTGGTTATGACTTCGTTTCTGGTGCTTGAATTGAAGCCGTGCGTTCAAAACCGAACCCACATCGAAAATCACAATGTCTAGAGCCTCTGATCTACTATACCAAGACTGAGTTGTAAACAGAAATTTAAACAAAATAATGTTTCAATGAATTGAATATTCTCAGTAAACGTGTTGAAAACAAGTAGTAATAAATTTTCTAGATAGCGTGATCAAATTGGACGAAGTGTTAAAATGATTTTTAACCACGTGACAATTCGGTAGCGTATGTCATGCCCTATCCTGTCGGTGGTGGCTTTGGTTTCAATCGAGCTTCACATCGATCCTAAAAGGAGAAAAAAAGTTATAGTCAATGGCCCGGTTAAGCTTGGTATCACAGATAGTTTGAAGGAACTCCGTTCGATTCTGTAACCATGACACCGGCGAATACTCTATCACCAAGCTGATAATTTGATGATTCAAATTTGATTCGATGTTGGAGGATAGGAATATAGGGGTAAATTAAGTTACAGTGTTTTCAAATTACGAGGATATAGCTAGGAGAAACGATATCCTTTGTTGGGCGGCTGGCAATAGTGGTAATTGATCACCCACTGGCGAGGTAATGGATGAGTCCCTACGTGTGATGGATCATTCTCTCTGAGAGGATTAAACTGTCCGTATGTGCATAATAACAGCACTATATTGATTAGCTTAAAACCCAGTGAAGCCTTGTTAAGTGGGCGCTGCAGCAGAAATCCAGCGCGCCCACATGAGAAACCTCTAGTACTGATTATTATAATGAGGTTCCGATACTTTTGTATTAAAATAGCTCTGTTTCTAAGAATAACTTCATTTTCAAGATGTTTGTAAGTCGAGCTCATTAGCACCTATAAGACAGTTATTTCATAATTTATCATTTTGGATGTTGGTCTGAACAGGTTGAGTACATATTCGTTGACAAACATTTCGAAAACGTCATTTTAAACCTATCCTATATGAAAAGCCTATTCTAACCCCCCGTTTCTTAGGTATTATTTTGTAGGTGTGTATTTTTAACCCGTCAATCTGTGGCATTACTGTAGGGTTTGCTACGTTCTTAACTACAAATACTCAATTCAGAATACGGTACTAACCGGAACAAAATCCAAAGTCCGTTGACATCCCATTTATCCACTGTATTCCCTTATGCCTCACCCACGCTCATCTAATTATCCCCTGACATTGTATAACACCTTTTCATCAGAATTAATCCTTTCGACAAAATGTTTTAATTGACGTGAAATATCCTTTTTAATCTATCGTGGCAGAAACGTGGCGGATTAACGTGGGTGTTGGGTTCGCACGTGAAGATTATCAAAATATTTTATGGAGATAAGGGTGGTATAATATAATGGGGCGTCAGATGATAGCGTTGAAACTTCTAGTAGCAAAGGATGAAGGCAAAAGATACCATGGAGCACAGAAGTGTTTGCCACGCTTTCTCCTACCTATTATCTCAGTTTGTTTGGTGATAAATAAATAAACCAACCAACTGCCTTGGAGACTGGCATAATATTATTTAAAAATCATTAATTCTAACGTAGGTACCTTTAAACTAGAACATGTTTTTTTTTTTAAGCATTTGCTGAAGATTCCAGAACGGTGTTATAGAAAGCTTCACAACACTTCACAGCAGATGTTTTCTCTAAATACAATATATTGTAAAAAAATATGTTATTGTTTCCATATCTATATTTAGTGCTATAAACTAGATACGCCTGACAAATGCTTACACATCCTTAGTAGGTTTAGGTAACTTTTCTCTACATAGAAGACAAAGTAGACGTAAATTTTTTAATCTGCACCACTGAGTACTAGCGACTTAAACACGTAAAGTGACGTCACAAAGTACGTAAGCGGCGGCGCGCCGCAGACAGAGGGGCCACTCTCACTTTGACATTTTGGTTTTACAGGTAATATTGGGCAATATTGGACCGAGCTCAGTCGCGGCTGTCATGATTGCTTTGTGCAGGCGTTTGTCACGTCATTCATACATTAAGTACCTACTGTAACGAGGTTGGTTGCATTGGATGGGTTACCTTTATTTATTATTTGTTACAGACCGAATTTACTTTTTTGTTTTTAATTCTTTCTTTCAATTATTTTTAAGTTATAAAGGTCATTAATCTTTCAAGATGACAAGTTAGAAATTCATTATCTAGGATTATAATAAATTATTTTAAGCCCACAGATGAAATTGGGAACTTGTCATAATAATAAGGTTCAAGTCATACAGCTTACAAATATGTTTCCTCCGACTGCACAGCATAATTTTCTTCTTGTTTAAGGTCATCTTTGGTTTTTTGATTTTATTAGGTACCTGTTTTTTCACATTTATATTTTTGTCGAGCTTGGAGCTTTTTACAATTTATTTTTTTAAGTGGGATCATTATTATACTATTACTACGTCTTTTTACTCTCCAATATTCATCGTATGTGGCGTAATATTAAATGTTTCATGATTTTAAATGGATATTTGATGCCCTGTCTACCCTCTAAGGCATGTAAGCATGATATGATGTATGCTTAGACGAATCTATGTATTTATGTTTGTAACTTGGGCAACCTACTCTTTTTTTTTAATTCGGAATCAATATAGTAGCAACCCTAGTGAATCTGTCAAGTTTAGCTGTCAATTTTCTAAACCGTGGGAGTGGCCCTTCTGCATACTTACTATTTTGTGGTGACGTCATGTGAGTGATACGTTACTTGACGGGCGAGTGGCACAATCATAGCGTCGTAGTTAGTCGTACTAATGAGCGAACGTGAGGTGTGCAAAAACATTACATTTCTAGTTAGGTCTATGTACGTGAAATTGGGTGGTGATAGATAATCTAGTGGTTAACTATTGATCATAGATTAGGGTTCCTGAGGGGATTAAATTTGTTGTTCACGAAAATTTGCTTAAGTAAATGTTGAATTTACGTTGGCTGTCAAAATATCAACATCACTTAGATACTCTAACTACAGCCACAAAATAGTAAGTATACAAAAGGGCCACTCCCGCTGTTTAGAAAATTGACACCTAAACTTGACAGATTCACTAGGGTTGCTACTGAATTAAAAAAAAAGAATAGGTTGTAAGTTACAAACATAAATACATCGATTCGTCTAAAAATACATCATATCATGCTAACATGCCTTAGAGGGTAGACAGGGCATCAAATATCCATTTATTATCACGAAACATTTAATATTACGCCACATACGACGAAGACTGGAGAGTTACAAGAGTTAATAATAGTGTGATAATGATCCCACTTAAAACATTAAATTGTGAAAAGCACCAAGCTCGACAAAAATATAAGTGTGAAAAAACAGGTACCTAATAAAATGAAAAACCAAAGATGATTCAAGAAGAAAATTATGCTGTGCAGCCGGAGGAAACATATTGTATGCATATGTAAGCCATATGACTTGAACCTTATTATTATGACAAGTTCCAAATTTCGTCCATGGGCTTAAAATAATTTATTACAATCCTAGATCGGAATTTCTAATTATTGAAAGAAAGAAATAAAAACCAAAAAGTAAATTCGGTCTGTAACCAATAATAAAGGTAACCCATCCAATGCAACCAACCTCGTTACAGTACTTAATGTATGAATGACGGTAGTAAGAAATACGTATAAGGTCTTTGGAATGACGTGACAAACGCCCGCACAAAGCACTCATGACAGCCGCGACTAAGCTCGGTCCAATATGGCCCAATATTCCCTTTAAGACGACGACTAACGCCAACGACCTTGAGGGAACAAAACGCGCACTCGTTTCACACCCGCGCGACCCGAAATTTAGTAGTTTTTTGTACTTTTCTTATTATTCTATGACTTTAAAAAAAAAGCTTCAGATCAAAATGTAGATAATTAAATTATCTTTGATATGGTGTCGATTTCATTAAAAAACGCCCAGCGGTTTTTTTGTGATTGTCGTGTTTTGGTCCGTTTTAGACATAACTTTACAAATTAATTACACTATGTTATACGAATAAAACTCAAAATTTGCTCAGATGAAATTATTAAGAAAATAGTCTAATATAACATATATTTTTCCAATAAATTACGACTAGCTATTTAGACGTGATTCTCATTTTAAAATCAGCTACTCAAGGGAATCGGCGCCTTGCAATGTCAAAGTGCGTGTGCAAAATGACACTTTGTTCGTAGTGGCACCTCTGTCTGCGGCGCGCCGCCGCTTACGTACTTTGTGCTACAGCCAAGATGGGCAAGAGTGAGCTTCTATCTGATTGTGGGAAGTGCACAAATAGAAGCTCACTTTTTCGTTTACGTTCTGAAACTGCTGTTTATCCTCTATAGTCATAAAGAATTTTGGAATTAAGTTCTGCAATTGAAAACCAAGCAGTGATCAATGCTCTTAGCTTTTTGTAAAATATAATTGAGAAATAAATACATAAAATACATTTTAAAGTACAATCGTCATGAAGGAATAATAAAACACAGGCTATTATTATTATCTTTAATTCGACGTCCATTTTATTTCAATTTTAGGAGTTATATACGAAAGGAATAATACAAAGGTGTCACCGAGATGAATATATTCTAATCATCCAATGTATTAATAACTTAGTATAAACTTGATAATGTTATATACAACTCGTCAACTGCATAAAAGAATACCACCACCCACCGAGTGGATCCACCGAGGAATCTAATACCCATCGAGGTATTGCTTTTTTCTTTCGTGTCTCCTGTCACAAATAAAAAAAAAACATCTTCTTCTTACTTTCTAACTATGTCTAGATTCCAGATCAGGCGTGGGTAAAGTTCAATACTCTCTGTGGTTTATTTTCAATACAAAGAACACAGTAGAAAAGTTTATTCGATTGATGCAGTCAAAATGATGCAAGTACCCAAAATCACAACGTCACTTGTACATAGAACGTCATTGATTTTGGTATGGTACAACCAAAGTCAATGAGGTTCTATGTAAAATTTAAAATGGAGAGAAAATTACTGTTTCACTCCTCTCTTTTTGCAGCCACTACTCGTCGTTCAGTCTACCGCATGCCTTCATTACGATACCATGCCACACACCCAACTAAAATCAATACCACATGCCTGAAATCTACATATTAGATGCAGTTGACGAGTTGTGTATAACATTATCAAGTTTAGACAAATCTTTGTATTATTCCCTTTGTAACTAATAACTCCTAAAAATTAAATAAAATGGACGTCGAATTAAAGATAATAATAATAGCCTGTGTTTTATTATTCCTTCATGAAGATTGTACTTTAAAATGTATTTTTATGTATTTATTTCTCAATTATATTATACAAAAAGCTAAGAGCATTGATGACTGCTTGGTGTTCAATTGCAGAACTTAATTCCAAAATTCTTTATGACTATAGAGGATAAACAGCAGTTTCAGAACGTAAAAGGTAAAGTGAGCTTCTGTTTGTGCACTTCCCACAATCAGATCAGAAGCTCACTCATGCCCATCTTGGCTGTAGCACAAAGTACGTAAGCGGCGCCGCGCCGCAGACAGAGGTGCCACTACGAACAAAGTGTCATTTTGCACACGCACTTTGACATTGCGGTTTTAAAGTTAATATTGGGCAATATTGGACCGAGCTCAGTCGCGGCTGTCACGAGTGCTTTGTGCGGGCGTTTGTCACGTCATTCATACATTAAGTACTGTAACGAGGTTGGTTGCATTGGATGAGTTACCTTTATTATTGGTTACAGACCGAATTTACTTTTTTGTTTTTAATTCTTTCTTTCAATAATTTTTAAGTTCAGGTCATTAAATCATTCAAGCTGACAAATTAGAAATTCCGATCTAGGATTATAATAAATTATTTTAAGCCAATGGATGAAATTGGGAAATTGTCATAATACTAAGGTTCAAGTCATATGGCTCACTTAAGCATACAATATATTTCCTCCGACTGCACAGCATCATTTTCTTCTTGTTTAAGATCATCTTTGGATTTTGATTTTATTAGGTACCTGTTTTTTCACATTTATATTTTTGTCGATCTTGGTGCTTTTCACAATTAAATGTTTTAAGTGGGATCATTATTACACTATTATCAAGTCTCGTAACTCTCCAATCTTCGTCGTATGTGGCGTAATATTAAATGTTTCGTGATATTAAATGGATATTTGATGCCCTGTCTACCCTCTAAGGCATGTAAGCATGATATGATGTATTTTTAGACGAATCGATGTATTTATGTTTGTAACTTCCAACCTACTCTTTTTTTTTAATTCGGTAGCAACCCTAGTGAAACTGTCAAGTTTAGGTGTAAATTTTTTAAACGGCGGGAGTGGCCCTTCTGTATACTTACTATTTTGTGGCTGTAGTTAGATTATCTAAGTGATGTTGATATTTTGACAGCCATCGTAAATTCAACATTTGGTGTTTCATTATTTAAGCAAATTTTCGTGAATAACAAAGCTAATACCCTCAGGAACCCTCATCTATCACCAGTGGTTAACCACTAGTTCATCTATCAGCGTCCAATTTCACGTACATAGACCTAATTACAAATGTAATGTTTTTGCTCACCTTACGTTCGCTCATTAGCACGACTAACTACGACGCATCATTGTGTCACTCGCGTTGAATTACCCTTCACGTAACGTGTCACTCACGTCACGCCACGTTACGGTATTACGTCTCTAGTACTCAGTGGTGCAGATTAAAATGGAATTGTCATGTTAAATGATCAAGCCACTCCTTTACGTCTACTTTGTATTCTATGTAGAGAAAAGTTACCTAAACCTACTAAGGATGTAGGCGTTTTTTAGGCGTATCTAGTTTATATCACTAAATATAGATATGGAAACAATAAAATATAAAAAAAAAACTAGAGAAAACATCTGCTGAAATATTGTTGTTAAGCTTTCTATAACACCGTTCAGGAATCTTCAGCAAATGCTTCAAAACAAAAACATGTGCTAGTTTAAAGGTGCCTTCAGAATTCATGTTTTTTAAACACTATTAGTCCAGTCTCCAAGGCAGTTGGTTGGTTTATTTATTTATCCCCAAATAAACTGGGATAATAGCTAGGTATGTCTTAGAACCAAAAATTCGATGACATGTAACATCCACCACCAACCCGCTCTGGGTCCGTGTGGTGGATTACGGCCCATTCCCTCACTCACAGAGAAAAAGCTTGTGTCCCAGCAGGGAACATTAAAAGGCTGATGATGATGATGATGATGAATAGCTAGGATGCGTTCCATCGAATCTTTTACCTTTATCCTTTGCTACTAAAACTTTCGACGCGATCATCCGACGCCGCTTTATATTGATATCACCCAACGTAAAATATTTTGATAATCTTCACGTGCAAACCCAACACCTTCATTTATCCGCAACGTTCCCTGCCACGATAGATTAAAGAGAATATTTAAAAACATTTTGTCGAAAGGATTAATTCTAATGAAAAGATGTTATTAAATGTCCGAGGATAATTAGATGAGCGTGGGTGAGGCTTATGGGAATACCTGCTAGCACGTAGGTAAGTACTTATACAGTTTATCCTGGATCACTGGGATCGGAAGGGTCCTTGGTTTTTGTAACACATAAAGTTCGAAGTTCTGAATTAAGAATTTAAAATTGAGTATTTGCCAAACTGTGCTTTAGCCGGAAAACCTGTCAAAATTTGACACTAAAGTAGGGTTTGACACATTCTTAACGCCAAATAATAAATTCAGAAATCAGCCATTAATGGCCCTTTCTGAATTGAGTACCTCTTTATCGTTCCGAACGTGACAAACCTTACAGTTTGGCAGGTTTTCAGAGTATTAGTTTGACATACAGGTAATCAAATTCGTACTTCTTAAATTGGGGATTAGAAGAGGCTTTTAATTTACCCAGTTTTCTAAATAGCCAGGTTTAAAATAATGTTGTTGAAATGTCTGTAAACAATATGTCCCAACCTTTCCAGAACAATATCCAAAATGATAAATTATGAATTAACTACTATCAGCGTTTCAATGTCCCTGTTGGATTCCCTGGAGCTGTAGAATACCTTCCTATTCTTATTTTCTCCTACATCTCAAAGTTACAAGACACATTAGCAGGTACTACGCATGCCACTTACCTGTATTTAACTTGTACGATCAGTATGTAAATAACTCCATTTAACATGTCAGTTGACAGAACTTCGTGGGAGCTTTAATTTTCCGCGAATTTGCCTTCACACGTAGGATAACGCTCCAAAAACTTATGGGAGGTTTTCTTGCTAATATTGTGTGAGTTTATCGAGTTTTACCTCGAAGAAATCTTTGCTAAAGCTTCGTGGAGACAAGCTTTGGTGATATTTACGGAAAAATATATGAATTGTATAATTGTATCACAAACGGATATTTTTTGGGTAAGATATTACGCCAAAGTTTCCTTGATAGCTGCTGCTTGTAAAGACATTACTGCTTAATCGTATCTTCTAAAATCTCTACAGCAAACGTTTACTTACCAGCAGTGAACTCCTACCAACTATCTCAATACAATTAAAATATGTTTACTTTTTTCCTTTCAATAATTAGGGACACAACACGTACGGTATCTCGATTGTACGTAATTTCACGTAATAACGATGTACGATTCTATCGCTCCGTTTACTTCGCAGAAAACACATAATATTCTACTATAAACATGTTTATGTAATATTCGTCCTTACACGTTTATTTCCCAGATAAGGATCTACACTTCAGGTACAAGGTATGTGTAAACACTTACCTACGTCGCAGACACTAAGAAAGTATTCGAAATTAAATATAACTTACCTTTTTGTGAAAATTCGGGCAAATATATCAAGTACGTGAAATTTTCAATCATCATTTCAGCCAAAAGACTTCTACTGCTGGACAGCCGCCCTAAGTGTAGCCACATCTACAAGTCTTGCGCGTCTCGCAGCCAGTAGATTTCCGTGAGCATTACCAGAATTTTCATAAAACCCTCTTTTAATAATATTTTAACCCCCGCCGGAAGAAGAGGGGAGTTATAAGTTTCACGTGTGTTGCTGTGTATCTGTGTGTCTTTCTGTGGCATCATAGTGCCTAAACGGATGAACCGATTTCGTTTATATTTTATTTGAAAGTTAATTTCGTCGAGAGTGTTCTTAGCTATGTTTGAATAAAATCGGTTTAGCCGTTCAAAAGTTATGGGCATTTTACTGTTTGAATCGGGGTGTTTTCGCAAGATAAATGTGTCGGGGGTTTTTTAAATTGTGAAATATTACTTGTAGAAACCTAAAGTAAACAAAACCGTTGCAGTTGAAGAAAATAACTTAAATTGTTATCATTTTCGTTTAAAATTTATCCAAAACCTAAACCCAAAAACTTTCAAGTAACTCGGTAACATTTCTAGTAAAAATCCTATATTGCTCAAGCCCCTGCGACATCACATTTACCCTAATATTTAATTACGTTTATAGAAATCGTACAATGTTCACATGAGTCCCGATGATTATGATGAATCAAATACATTCTGTGGAAATGCGGGGACAAAAATTGCGAGCTCGTAGTGTTTAACCGACTTCCCAAAAACGAGTAGGTTCTATGTTAGACTTTATTTTTCTTTTTCACCGATTACACCGTCAGTTGTGGAGCGATTTAGAATATTATTTGTGTGTTCGAAAGGGTATACGCTCGAGGTGGTCCCATTGTCAACAAGTCAGAATCTGATGATGGGATCCCATGGATATCAAGGGCAATCTTTAAATATTATAGGAAAACATATAGTGATTATAATATTGTCATCAACATGGGAATTATTTGCATTCATAAAGTATCAATTGGTGAAATGAAAACAGCGACATCGGAATATAAAGTTATTTTTCGCTTTTAAAATCGGTTTATTTTTTTGTTATTAAGTTTTTCATCTGTGGATTGTATTTGACATGCAGTTTACAAGTTATAATAATTATAATACCAGTATGTAACTGTCCCACTGCAAGGCAAAACATCTTCTAATCTGAGTCTCATCGTTTATTTCAACACTGAAATTAAAATTGTTACGTCACCTATTTCTACCCATTGCGAAATATCCGAATTAAAGTAAAATATTTCGCTACTTTTTGTAACTTTTACAGAAATTACAACTTGAAATAAGACAGGTGTTACTTTGTACATAAGAAAACACAAATTATGTTCGAGAAGAGAGTCGCAAACGGAATATTTTCCTTCTGTGAAGAACTAGACTTTATACAATAATAAAGATTACCTAACACAAGAACATTCTCATAGATCTGTTTACCGAAGAAGATGCAAAAAATTTTTGCCAATTCATAATCAGATAATTTTTGGCACAGGTAAATAAATTATAACATATTTGTCTGGGAACAAGACGATTTTTCATATTTAACTGTCTCAACTTTACTAAATCACGAACCAAGCATTAGGTAGATGTTTGTATACCGAGGCATACATTTTCAATATACCGAGGCTTGTTTTTCTTACATGTAATGTCTCTTAATATAGAAAAGTAAACTAATTAAAGAACCATTTATTAAAAACAGTCCTCGACATTTTGTGAAAATAGTAGTATAATAATATAAAGCAGTATTTATTTTATTCGCAGCGAAATGAAAGGCATACAAGAGAAAATGTTGACACAACGACATTATAAGCGAGTATCTTTTTTAATAAAGAGTGAGATTTACTTTAAAATTTTAAATAAAATTTATACTCTTCTTGAAATTATACTTATCGAAGAGTTTTTCAAAGGAATGCAAAAGAAAAATAATTGAGAAGTGAACTCTTGAATGCCAGACAACGCGACGTTCCATTTTAGCGCGTATTTCATAACTTAAAACTGGTTTAAGAATTTTTATATCTTCTTTTTATTCGTATTCGTATAGCGAAATTTTTGTCTTCACTAACATAATTATTTATGTACTAGAAAATACTATCGTTAAGAATTTTAGTTTAAGCATAATTAAGCATGTCGACTTCATTGGCTATCAATGCTTCTTCTTCCTTTTCTTTTTTTAATCGCTGATGATCGTCCTGAAAAACTATGACGGATTCACTGACGAGGTGCTTCCAGGCTACTCTGTCTTCGGCTCTTCTCAGGACCCTGTGAGTAAGTGAGAACTGTTATCATTCGGAATCTTCTTCTATCTGTAATTATTGTAGGTACTTATGTTTACTGACAAGCTGCTTCTTCTACTACCAAAGGGAATCAATGATGAGACGTACTCACATTGTCACAGCATATCTCAACTAATGAGCAATGCGGTCTCAACGTAGGACCTACCCTTACGCTATGTTGACGCAGCTTCTACCATAACTGGAAAGAAACTAAACCATACGACCAAGACGAAATACAATCTATACTAGCCTGTCCTCCCTACTTCCCTTGATACAACTAACTCCCTTCATGGCATTATTCATGTATGCTATGTACCGTATGGTGACGGACGTAAAGGTACCGTATGGTGACGGACGTAAAGAATTTCACCATCCCATATCTTCCCGTGGGTGTCGTAAGAGGCGACTAAGGGAAAAACCAGAGAATGGGCAGCAGCGTTCTCTGTGCACTTTAAGAACAAACTGCGATCGCCAACCCGCCTGCCAAGCGTGGCGATTAAGGCAAACCCCCCCAAACCATGAATAGCACACTTAAAAAACGGCCCCGAGTGCCCGGCAGCCCGTCTACCCTCGACTACGGTAGCGGTCGAGGCGATGGCGTGGCAAGGGGTGCTAAGAATCCCCGGAGTGGACTCGGCTACCCCAATAAACACCGACGACTGGACCTGGCAACGTACAACACGCGAACACTCCGGACCGACGAGAAGATAGCTGAACTCGAGGAAGAATTGAGCAGGTTACGATGGAATATTATAGGATTATCTGAAGTCCGAAGAGAGGGGGAGGACACGATAATCCTCAAATCCGGTAACCTGCTCTATTTCCGAGAGGGTGACCGGCAGTCCCAGGGTGGTGTCGGGTTTATCGTCCACAAGTCCCTTGTGAACAACGTGGTGAAGATCGAGAGTGTGTCGACCAGGGTGGCGTACCTTATACTCAGAATATCCTCAAGATATTCGCTGAAGGTCATACAGGTTTACGCCCCAACCTCGGCACACCCCGACGACGAGGTAGAGACCATGTATGAGGATATCTCTAAAGCCATGCATGGTTTCAAAACTCACTTCACCGTTGTCATGGGGGACTTCAACGCAAAACTGGGCAAACGAGACGAGGATGAGCTGCAAGTGGGGCAATTTGGAGTTGGACGTCGGAACCACCGGGGTCACCTACTGGCCAGTTTTATGGAGAAGGAAGGCCTCTATATGGTGAACTCCTTCTTCATAAAGCGTGAGCACAGGAAGTGGACATGGCAAAGCCCCGATGGTGGAACTAAAAACGAGATCGACTTCATCATGTCAACCAAGAAGCAAATGTTCAATGATGTCTCTGTGATCAATTCGCTGAAAACCGGGAGCGATCACCGTATGGTAAGAGGCACATTGAACATTCATATCAAGCTTGAAAGGTCTCGACTGATGAAGTCCACGCTCCGTCCAGCACAGATCCAGATCCAAAACCCCGAGAGCTTTCAGCTCGAACTCCAGAATCGTTTCGAGTGCCTAGGGAGCTCCGTGGACGAATACAGCGATGGGTTCGTGGAAGCTGTCCATACGGTCGGGTCTAAGTTTTTCAAGACCCGCCGTACATATAGAAATAAAAAGCTCTCTGATCCTACTCTCAAGCTAATGAAGGAAAGGCGTGAGATGATCCTGCAGTCTTCAGACGATGCGGTGAAATACCGGCAGCTAAATAGACGGATCTCAAAGTCCTTGAAAACCGACCTCCGCCGCTTTAATACCGAAAGCATTAAAGATGCTATCGAGCGGAATAAGGGCTCCAAGGTCTTTGCAAGAGATCTGTCTATTGGGCAGAGCCAGCTCACAAAACTGAAGACCGATGATGGCAGGATTGTATCCGCCAAACCGGAGCTTTTGAGGGAGATCGAGAGTTTCTATGGGCAGTTGTACACGTCAACCAGTAAACCCGTTGCGAATCTAGCAAACGACCCAAGAGCTAGATTGACCCGACACTATACCGAAGATATCCCGGACGTCAGCCTGTACGAGATTAGGATGGCTCTGAAACAGCTTAAAAACAACAAGGCGCCGGGTGACGACGGAATCACTGCTGAACTCCTGAAGGCGGGTGGAAAACCGGTCCTTAAGGCCCTTCAGAAGCTGTTTGATTCCATCATACTCGAGGGCAAAACGCCACAGGCTTGGTGCAGGGGTGTGGTGGTCCTCTTCTTCAAAAAGGGTGACAATGCCCGGCTGAAGAACTATAGGCCCATCTCACTTCTTAGCCATGTCTACAAGTTGTTTTCAAGAGTCATCACGAATCGTCTCGCGCGCAGGTTTGACGATTTCCAGGCTTTAGCACCGTAGACCACATACATACGCTGCGGCAGGTTATACAGAAGACCGAAGAGTATAACCTGCCTCTCTGCTTAGCGTTTGTGGACTACGAGAAAGCCTTCGATTCGATCGAGACTTGGGCTGTACTGCAGTCTCTCCAACGGTGCCAGATCGACTACCGGTACATTGAGGTGTTGAAGTGTTTGTACAGAAACGCCACCATGTCAGTCCGTCTTCAGGATCAGACCTCGAAACCAATATTTCTCCAGCGTGGCGTACGACAGGGAGATGTCATTTCTCCGAAACTGTTCACTGCTGCGCTGGAGGATGTATTCAAGGTTCTGGACTGGAGGGGCCTAGGCATCAATGTTAATGGCGAGTACATCACTCACCTTCGGTTTGCCGACGATATAGTGGTCATGGCTGAGACCATGGAGAGCCTCAATACAATGCTCGATGACCTCAGTAGAGCTTCCGAAAGAGTGGGTCTAAAAATGAACATGGACAAAACCAAGGTGATGTTGAATGCCCATGTTACACCCACTCCTATCAAGGTTGGAGACTCTACACTCGAAGTTGTGGACGACTATGTCTACCTGGGACAAACGATCCAGTTGGGTAGGGCCAACTTCGAGAGAGAGATCAACCGTCGAATCCGACTCGGCTGGGCAGCGTTCGGGAAGTTGCGCGGTGTCTTCTCGTCCAACTTACCACAGTGTCTCAAGACAAAAGTCTATGACCAGTGTGTGTTGCCAGTGATGACATATGGCTCTGAGACGTGGTCGCTTACAATGGGCCTCATCAGAAAGCTTACAGTCACTCAAAGGGCAATGGAGAGGGCTATGCTCGGCGTTTCCTTGCGTGATCGAACCAGAAATGTAGAGATCCGTAAGAGAACCAATGTTACCGACATAGCTCGAAGAATTGCCAAACTTAAGTGGCAGTGGGCAGGGCACATTGCTCGCAGAACGGATGGCCGATGGGGCAGGAAGGTTCTGGAGTGGCGACCGCGAACCGGAAGACGTTGCGTTGGAAGGCCTCCCACCAGGTGGACCGATGACCTGGTGAAGGTTGCGGGGATCCGCTGGATGCGAGACGCACGGGACCGGTCAATGTGGCGACGCTTGGGGGAGGCCTATGTCCAGCAGTGGACGTCTTTCGGCTGATATGATGATGATGATGATGTACCTACTAGGGTAGCCATAGGTATATTCCACCTTGTACGGAGATGTGACTCAATGTAGCGAACAATTTCACGGGAAACTGCGCTTTATCTGTCTCAATTTGTTTTTATAAGGATGGTACACGATTTTCATAAATGTATCATGAATTTTCTTCTTCATATAAGAAAGAAAAGAGTATGAATGGTACAAAAGGGTTTATTGAACATGTTTACGAAAATGAAACGTGTGAGAAATGAATTTAGTTGAAGTATGGAGGAAAACCTTTAATGGCTTACATGAATACGTATTCAAAACGTCAAGCATTGATCACTTTGATTGACAGACGATTAATCTTTTCTGTATTATGAAAAGACTAGCTGACCCGGCAAACTTTGTTTTGCCATAAAAAGATCAAACATTCATCTACCCTACCCTACCCTACCCTACCCTACACTACCCTACCCTACCCTACCCTTACCTACCCTACCCTACCCTACCCTACACTACCCTACCCTACCCTACCCGACCCTACACTACCCTACATTACCCTACCCTACCCTACCTATATAGCCTATGTCCTTTCCCAGGTCTCAAACTATCTTCATACCAACTTTCATCTAAATCGGTGCAGCGGTTTAAGCGTGAAAAGGTAACAGACAGACAGACAGACAGACAGAGTTACTTTCACATTTATAATATTAGTATGGATGGGAATATTTTACGTAAGTTCAAGGAGGATAAAGTGGGTATATTTTGATAAATGTATTATTTCGTAAATGTTTCTAATTACGATGTTTGATGTCCTGCACATTGTACCTTAAGGTCATTCACATGAAAATTTGCTTAAGTTCCTTATATAACAAAACATAGCATTCAGTAACCACTGGGGATTAAATCCATACTAATATTAAATCTGTCTGTCTGTCCGTATTTATGTCTGTTACCTTTTCATGCTTGCGGTTTAAGCGTGAAAATTGAACCTATTTAAATGAAATTTGGTATGGACACCTGGACAGGACATAGGATAGGTTTTATCCCAGAAATCATCCCTAAGGGGGTGGAAAGAGGGGTGGCAGTTTGTTTGGTGAACTAATAATTTCTAAAGTAAGACTCCCGAAGCACTGTAACGCTACGCAGATGAAGACGCGGACAACAGCTAGAAAGGAATAAAAGTTTTTTTTTATGAAAGCCCGTCATTTTGACTGATGGGATATTGGTGAATCGTGTATAAATTACTTATTAGGTTTCACTTGTCATGACTATTTAAAATATCCTAGTTCCTACTATGTTATAAAGGTTAACGTTTGTGAGTATGGATGTTTGTTACTCTTTCACGGAACAATTACTTAACGAATTTTGATGAAACTTTACAGTCTTAGTTTATGCATCTGAGTAACACAGGCTAGAATTTATAAGGATATTGGGATTATTGGGCGAAGTATAGTGCCCGGCACGTAAGTTGACAGGTTTTGACGTAGTGGGGGTAAGTTCACGTATATTCCGCAAACTGACCAACCACCATGTAGAGCAACCGGAACGTGTACGCGACACGATTGGTCAGTCGATCCTTGTGTCAACTCACCAACCAATCGCGTGCTCGGCTTGACTACCAAAGATACCTAAAAAACTAATTCTGCGCATCTAACGACACTTGCCAACTAACGTCCCGGGGATTATACCAATTCTTCTGCTGCTAGTAAATGCATAAACTGCACAATTCGACTTGAGCGACGTAATGAAAAAAATACACATTCATGATTACCACAATGATCCAATTTTATGCTAAGTAACGTACTGTGTTCCAACTTAGGCACCAGTAAAACTAAATTTCGGATTTACATACTTACCACGGCGGGCTCTCAAGAAAATTATCACGTCTCTAAGTACTTTCCAAGGCTGTCTATATTATATAGTTGGGGTGTAAAACTTCGCCTGAGTTTCAAAATATTGTCTTAAAACATGAAAGTTCGCCAAGTTTCTTAAAGACTTGTAAAATCTAGACTAAAGAAAATAATCTCTATTAAAAGATATTAAAATTTTATCACGAGTAAGTTTACTCTATCAATGGAATTTAATGAATGATGAGCAGTGGTGGCCCAGCGGTATTGGTGACTTACAAGTTGTAGGTCGTGAGTTCGAACCCAGGAAACCGGCATGTCCTAGAACAAAAAATTTGAAGATATATGACATCCACCAATCCACACTGGGCCCGCATGGTGGATTACGGCCCATCCCCTCTCACGGAGAGGAGGCCTGTGTCCCAGCAGTGGGAACATTAACAGGTAATTCTTATTTGACAATTTATTGATGTATTATTTATTTTTTTTACATATTAATGACCACCTTGGTATGTAGTGGATGTTCACCCATCCACGGACTGACCTTGGCAAGCGTTGTTTTACCTTGAAGATCGACCCGTGCAGCTGTTATTACATAGCCACCCAAAAGAAGAACCAAGTCAAGAGTAATAAAATTCAAATCAAGTCTTCTCTAAAATAGGCCTCATTACGAAGATGGCGCCTTCGCAAGATATGACACTGAAACAATCTCGTTAAGCTGGAGAAAATTGTGAAGAAGGCTGAATAAAGACAGTACAATTTTTTGTAGCACTGTGGCTGTCAAAGTTGTTCTTTTTTATGGTATCTGTTGCACGATTTGTTATATTTTCTGTTGTATTGTTTAATACACTTTTAGGTCATATCAATAAAAACTACTATAAGAGATCTTACTAAAAGAGTTATGATGGAGTGGGAGAGGAAGGCCAATAAAAAATGTGTGTAACATGGAAAAAGAGCAGAAAATTCTGCTTCTTCATCATCTGATGATAGGCCATGAAAATAAATACATAATTGAATGTCAAACTGAATGTTATCGACTATACGATGGTAAAATAATTATTCAAGTTTTTCGTCGTAAATACATCATCTAATTTCTCGAGGACTCGAGATTTTACTAAAAACAGTCTTGCTCCCTCATTTTTCGATTCGAACATCAAAACAAAAACGTCAACAAACTAACATTGCCACACCTATGTTCCAAGAATTACCAAGAAAATTTTAAGTGCAAGGAATCTTTGCAATGATTCTATTCCATTCTATTCTATCAAGGAAACTCATCATCCATCAAGATTTCCATGAATCTTTGGCAATTCTCGGGTCGCGGTCAAATTCACGGAAGAGAAGCTTTTTTCGAAAAGTTGAGATCCACTGCTTTTATGTTTTCAGAAAGTTTTTGACTTACACCGATAAGATTTTTATGCCCTATTGAGTTGGGAAGCGAGCTGACATCGTATCAAGGTTGAATGTTTAAGAGGGTCTTCAAATTTTGAGGAGATTCAGGACAGTACAACTTAATTAGTTTCTCAGTATTAGTAGAACTTTTGTGACTGAGAAATGTGCTGTAAAAGCGACGCAATTTTATATAGAATAGGCTATCTCGTCGTTAACAAATTGCTAAATAACTAAGTTTTAACTGTGGACTCAGGATTACCAAATTTTTCTCTTAAGATATAAAAATCGCATGTTAATAGGTAGGTAAACGCTCTCGCCACGTGTTAGTACTATTGAGCAAAGAGGTTTATTCTTAGAACTAGCTTTTATTTCAGCGTCGTTGTTTTAGGAGTCATACTATGGATACAAGTATAGAAGATTATTGATTTATTTATCAAAGATATTATCTTCGTGTTTCAAGATATTCCCACGGCTGGGTCTTAGAGAGGGAGTGGACGGTAACCCACCACGAGCGTCCAATGCAGGTTGGTGGTGGATCTAGTTTCAGTTTTGTTTTGAATACAGCGTCATTGAAATAAAATAATTAAAACATCTTCTGACCTATCTCCACAACTAAAACTAAATTCTATCATCATCTCATCAGCTTCATTTTTGAAATGGACTAACAAAGTGTCTAAAAACCTTTCACGATTTGGATCTGGATTCATCTTAGTAATTAAAAAAGCTGCAAACAAGAAAAAGTTTTTAGTTCGCATCTTAAGGTTTTTGATTTCTAAATTATTATTTATATTTACAACTTCTTAGTTATCGTATTTTTTTTCGAATTACTTTTAAACATATACGTGGTATATATTTTTGTAATCACCTCTTAAAACCCATCATTTTACCCACTCGATGGGTTTGGCAGAAAATCAAAATTGGGACCCGCACAATATGTTTGTTTTTTAGAATTTCACCTATCTAAGAACACATGGGCGGTCAAGACTTATCTATCGATGTCTTAATTATGTAAATCGGTCAAGTGGTTAAGGAGATATGAGGTAATAAAGAATATTACAAACATACATACATACATAACTACAAGATACACGCGAAACACGTAACCTTTTCCTTGCAGTCTTGCAGCATAAAAAATATTAGTAATTTCAGGAAGGCACCTAACAGGAAATGAAAGCAGCATTCATAGGACCCCATAACTAAGATATCAAATGACATGTCTCGTAATACCGCCCTGTCGAGAGAAGACAAGACTTAGAAGAGACAGGCGCCTAATACACAATTTTCCATAGAACACTGACAGGCATAGTAACAGAATACCGTTTCTAAACTCGCACCAAACACCAAAATCTAAATCCACTTCTCAAAAACTCGATACCCAGCCCGACATGATTTCATAAACAATACGTGGGACACTCAGAAAGTTTTGCGAAACTAAAAAAAATTGTTCTATACGTACATATATTTTTATTAAATCTTTTCAAAGTACTTTCCACCAGCCTCTATACAAAGATTCATGTGCCTAAACCAGTTTTCAAAACACTTTTTCCAGTCCGCCGCAGACACCTCGTTTACAGCCTGCTCGAACGCAGCCAGCGCATCTTCCGGCGACGAAAATTGTATCCCTTTGAGCTGATTTTTTATTTTTGGGAATAAAAAGAAGTCACACGGTGCTAGATCAGGGCTGTAAGGAGGGTGACCCAGGAGTTTGACTGGCGTGCTGTCCAGGAAGTCCCTCGTTTTGAGTGCGGTGTGCGCAGGTGCATTGTCGTGGTGGAGCAGTAGCCCGCGGAGCCCTGTGTTTGGTCGCTTGTTGCTTATAACAGAGAAAACTTCTGGCAAACATTTGGTAGTATACCATTCGGCATTAATGCTTCTTTGATCCCGTAAGGGAATTGATACCAAGTGGCCAGTCAAATTAAAAAAGCTAGCGATCAAAATCTTACCCCCGCTTCTAGATCGCTTCACTTTGGTAGGCGTTGGCTCATTTTGAAACACCCAAACAGTCGACTGGCGCTTGGTTTCTGGGTCGTATTGATAAATCCAGGACTCATCACCTGTAACGATGTCGTAAACACGCCGAGACGAGCCTGCTTCAAATTTGTTAAGCATATCACGGCACCATTCCACCCGGGCCTGCTTCTGAGCATCGGTGAGGTTGTGCGGCACCCAGCGTGATACTATCCTCCTCACGCGAAGATGGCTGTGTAGAATCTCGTGAACGCTTCCCGATCCAATCTTCAATATGTGTTGAATCTCCTGATATGTAATTCGCCTATTGTCTTGGATTAAATTTTTCACTGCTAGCACGTTTTCTTTGGTAACAGCCGTCAAAGGGCGACCGCTTCTTTCGTCATCCCCCAAAGTTGGTCGACCGCGCTTGAATTCGTTATACCAACGATACACGGTTGCCTTGGAAGGGCCTTCATCCATGAATGCCATTTGAAGTCTATCGTACGATTCATCCGGTTTCAGGCGACACTTGAAATCGTATAAAATCATAGCTCTAAAATGTTCCCGGCGCAGATCCATATTTCAGTGAGACACAATACTTTGAATTAACTCGCAAAAAATGTGGAGGGAAATTTTGAAATTGGAACTTACTTATTTTTACTTATAAATAATCATATTTTCGAAAAACATTATAACTGGCCAGTCTCCCATATATAAAAACTTTTTTTCGCAATACTTTCTGAGGGGCCTGGTAATTCCAAAAAACTTAAATCTAATATCACTCAATATCAAGACCTTGACATAATTTTCGAAACTCCCAGACGTCTAGTACCTACTGTTGTGAAAAAGTATTCCGATCAACATGACGATAACTCGATACCAGGCCATTAGCTACTTCGGTTTACTGCGAAAAAAGGATGCCATTTTAGCAGAAAAAAAATCAAGGTAATAGAATTTGCCCGGCTATAGATTTCGTAGATCGTATTCATGTGAACTAAATTAAAAATTAAAATAAAATAAAAAAATTAATAAACTAAATTGGATAATACTGAGTGTTTTACACAAAAATCTGAAGCCCATTGTTTTAAATTTTATTAGCGTGATGGAGACATCGAACCACACCGAACCGGAAGTCGCAAAGTTAGAAGGCCTCACTCTAAGTGACCGTGGACCGGGGTGGCCACCCATCAAGGCATACGTAGGTGAACAAGCGGATTTTATTGTGGGTGCAAGCCCCAAATAACCACATCATCTCCCCGAATGGCGTGATATGCGTTAGGCATTTACTTCGTTGAATAAAAAAAACAATGTTGGACTGACTACAGGCTACCAAAATCCGATGGATGCGAGACGCACAGGACCGATCAGTGTTGCGACGCTTGGGGGCGGCCTGATGCCGCTGCAGTGGACGTCTTTCAGCTGACATGCTCATGATGATAGACACATTTCATCCCGGTAGTAATTACGTTCCCTTGGGATAATTTTTGGGTATGAAATTATTCAGACGTTATATTGTTATTTTTCAGAGATTTATTTATCCTTGTTTTTGTATCCG